>CATKUP010000163.1:0-600000 GCA_949786385.1 Onychomys leucogaster | reverse complement strand
CATTGGATGTTACTGGACCAGTGCTTTGTTTCAGTTCCATAAGCACAGTTGGACTAGATATGGTCCGTATGTGTAGGAAACACCATTCTTTTGTTCTGAACACAACCACATTTCCTGCTGTATTAGAGAATCTAGAAAGCAAGAGCGTGCTTCTTGCTCTGAAGCAGAGTGTGATCCATGGATGAAAACTATGCTTTGTGTTTCACTTCAGAAATGGACTTAAATCCCAGGCTCTGTGTCTTCCAACATGCAAGACTTCGTTTCAGGGAAGGGCAGTCACTTTTCAGCTCAAACGAACTACATAGTTCACAAATCTCACACGTTTCTCATCTTAACTGACAAGCATCGGATGTTAGAGGACCAGTGCTTTGTATCAGTTTCAGAAGCAGAGTTGGACTAGACATGGTCCGAATGTGTAAGAAACACCGTTCTTTTCCTCTCAGCACACTCATGTTTCCTGCTGTCTTAGAGATTCTAGAAAGCAAGAGCGTGCTTCTTGCTTTAAAGCAGAGTGTGATCCTTATATGAGAACCCTGCTGTGTGTTTCACTTCAGAAATGGAGTTAAACCCCGGGCTCTGAGTCTTCCTACAAGCAACACTTCGTTTCAGGTAAGGGCAGTTACGTTACAGCTCAAAAAAACTACATCGCTCTCAAAGCTCACACGTTTCTCATCTTAACAGACAAGCATTGGATGTTAGTGGACCTGTGGTTTGTTTCAGTTCAACAAGCAGAGTTGGACTAGATATGGTCCGTATGTGTAGGAAACACAGTTCTTTTTTTCTGAGCACAACCACGTTTCCTGCTGTATTAGAGAATCTAGAAAGCAAGAGCGTGCTTCTTGCTCTGAAGCAGAGTGTGATCCATGGATGAGAACTATGCTGTGTGTTTCCCTTCTGAAATGGAGTTAAATCCCAGGCTCTGAGTCTTCCTACAAGCAAGACTTCCTTTCAGGTAAGGGCAGTTTCTTTATAGCTCAAAGGAACTACATCGTTCACGAAACTCACACGTTTCTCATCTTAACTGACAAGCATTGGATGTTAGAGGACCAGTGCATTGTATCAGCTTCAGAAGCAGATTTGGACTAGATATGGTCCGTATGTGTAGGAAACACCGTTCTTTTGTTCTCAGCACACTCATGATTCCTGCTATCTTAGAGAGTCTAGAAAGCAAGATCGTGCTTCTTGCTCTAAAGCAGCATGTGATCTATATATGAGAACTCTGCTGTGTGTTTCCCTTCAGAAATGGAGTTACATCCCAGGCTCTGTGTCTTCCTACAATAAAGGATTCATTTCGTGGTAAGGGCAGTCACTTTTCAGCTCAAACGAACTACATCGTTCACGAAGCTCACACGTTTCTCATCTTAACTGACTAGCATTGGATGTTAGAGGACCAGTGCTTTGTATCAGTTTCAGAAGCAAAGTTGGACTAGATATGGTCCGTATATGTAGGAAACACCGTTCATTCGTTCTTAGCACACTCACGTTTCCGGCTGTATTAGAGAATCTAGAAAGCAAGAGAGTGCTTCCTGTTCTAAAGCAGAGTGTGATCCATGGAAGAGAACTATGCTGTGTGTTTCCCCTCAGAAATGGAGTTAAATCCCAGGCTCTGTGTCTTCCTACAATAAAGACTTCGTTTCAGGTAACGGCAGTCACTTTTCAGCTCAAATGAACTACATCCATCACAAAGCTCACACGTTTCTCATCTTAAATGACAAGCATTGGATGTTAGAGGACCTGTGCTTTGTATCAATTTCAGAGGCAGAGTTGGACTCGATATGGTCCGAATGTGTAAGAAACACCGTTCTTTTGCTCTCAGCCCACTCATGTTTCCTGCTGTCTTAGCGATTCTAGAAAGCAAGAGCATGCTTCTTGCTTTAAAGCAGAGTGTGATCTATATATGAGAACCCTGCTGTGTGTTTCACTTCAGAAATGGAGTTAAACCCCAGGCTCTGAGTCTCCTACAAGCAACTCTTCATTTCAGGTAAGGGCAGTTACTTTACAGCTCAAACAATCTACATCGCTCACAAAGCTCACACGTTTCTCATCTTAACTGACAAGCATTGGATGTTAGTGGACCTGTGGTTTGTTTCAGTTCAACAAGCAGAGTTGGACTAGATGTGGTCCGTATGTGTAGGAAACACAGTTCTTTTTTTCTGAGCACAACCACGTTTCCTGCTGTCTTAGAGAATCTGGAAAGCAAGAGCATGCTTTTTGCTCTGAAGCAGAGTGTGATCCATGGATGAGAACTATGCTGTGTGTTTCCCTTCTGAAATGGAGTTAAATCCCAGGCTCTGAGTCTTCCTACAAGCAAGACTTCCTTTCAGGTAAGGGCAGTTTCTTTATAGCTCAAAGGAACTACATCGTTCACGAAACTCACACATTTCTCATCTTAACTGACAAGCATTGGATGTTAGAGGACCAGTGCATTGTATCAGCTTCAGAAGCAGATTTGGACTAGATATGGTCTGTATGTGTAGGAAACACCGTTCTTTTGTTCTCAGCACACTCATGATTCCTGCTATCTTAGAGAGTCTAGAAAGCAAGATCGTGCTTCTTGCTCTAAAGCAGCATGTGATCTATATATGAGAACTCTGCTGTGTGTTTCCCTTCAGAAATGGAGTTACATCCCAAGCTCTGTGTCTTCCTACAATAAAGGATTCGTTTCGTGGTAAGGGCAGTCACTTTTCAGCTCAAACGAACTACATCGTTCACAAAGCTCACACGTTTCTCATCTTAACTGACTAGCATTGGATGTTAGAGGACCAGTGCTTTGTATCAGTTTCAGAAGCAAAGTTGGACTAGATATGGTCCGTATGTGTAGGAAACACCGTTCATTCGTTCTTAGCACACTCACGTTTCCGGCTGTATTAGAGAATCTAGAAAGCAAGAGAGTGCTTCCTGTTCTAAAGCAGAGTGTGATCCATGGAAGAGAACTATGCTGTGTGTTTCCCTTCAGAAATGGAGTTAAATCCCAGGCTCTGTGTCTTCCTACAATAAAGACTTCGTTTCAGGTAACGGCAGTCACTTTTCAGCTCAAATGAACTACATCCATCACAAAGCTCACACGTTTCTCATCTTAAATGACAAGCATTGGATGTTAGAGGACCTGTGCTTTGTATCAATTTCAGAGGCAGAGTTGGACTCGATATGGTCCGAATGTGTAAGAAACACCGTTCTTTTGCTCTCAGCCCACTCATGTTTCCTGCTGTCTTAGCGATTCTAGAAAGCAAGAGCATGCTTCTTGCTTTAAAGCAGAGTGTGATCTATATATGAGAACCCTGCTTTGTGTTTCACTTCAGAAATGGAGTTAAACCCCAGTCTCTGAGTCTCCTACAAGCAACTCTTCATTTCAGGTAAGGGCAGTTACTTTACAGCTCAAACAAACTACATCGCTCACAAAGCTCACACGTTTCTCATCTTAACTGACAAGCATTGGATGTTACTGGACCAGTGCTTTGTTTCAGTTCCATAAGCACAGTTGGACTAGATATGGTCCGTATGTGTAGGAAACACCATTCTTTTGTTCTGAACACAACCACATTTCCTGCTGTCTTAGAGATTCTAGAAAGCAAGAGCGTGCTTCTTGCTTTAAAGCAGAGTGTGATCCTTATATGAGAACCCTGCTGTGTGTTTCGCTTCAGAAATGGAGTTAAACCCCGGGCTCTGAGTCTTCCTACAAGCAACACTTCGTTTCAGGTAAGGGCAGTTACGTTACAGCTCAAACAATCTACATCGCTCACAAAGCTCACACGTTTCTCATCTTAACTGACAAGCATTGGATGTTAGTGGACCTGTGGTTTGTTTCAGTTCAACAAGCAGAGTTGGACTAGATATGGTCCGTATGTGTAGGAAACACAGTTCTTTTTTTCTGAGCACAACCACGTTTCCTGCTGTATTAGAGAATCTAGAAAGCAAGAGCGTGCTTCTTGCTCTGAAGCAGAGTGTGATCCATGGATGAGAACTATGCTGTGTGTTTCCCTTCTGAAATGGAGTTAAATCCCAGGCTCTGAGTCTTCCTACAAGCAACACTTCGTTTCAGGTAATGGCAGTTACTTTACAGCTCAAAAGAACTACATAGTTCAACAACCTCGCATGATTCTCATCTTAACTGACAAGCATTGGATGTTATAGGACCAGTGCTTTGTATCAGTTTCAGAAGCAGTGTTGGAATAGATATGGTCCGTATGTGTGGGAAACACCGTTCTTTTGTTCTCAGCACACTCATGATTCCTGCTATCTTAGAGAGTCTAGAAAGCAAGATCGTGCTTCTTGCTCTAAAGCAGCATGTGATCTATATATGAGAACTCTGCTGTGTGTTTCCCTTCAGAAATGGAGTTACATCCCAGGCTCTGTGTCTTCCTACAATAAAGGATTCGTTTCGTGGTAAGGGCAGTCACTTTTCAGCTCAAACGAACTACATCGTTCACAAAGCTCACACGTTTCTCATCTTAACTGACTAGCATTGGATGTTAGAGGACCAGTGCTTTGTATCAGTTTCAGAAGCAAAGTTGGACTAGATATGGTCCGTATGTGTAGGAAACACCGTTCATTCGTTCTTAGCACACTCACGTTTCCGGCTGTATTAGAGAATCTAGAAAGCAAGAGAGTGCTTCCTGTTCTAAAGCAGAGTGTGATCCATGGAAGAGAACTATGCTGTGTGTTTCCCTTCAGAAATGGAGTTAAATCCCAGGCTCTGTGTCTTCCTACAATAAAGACTTCGTTTCAGGTAACGGCAGTCACTTTTCAGCTCAAATGAACTACATCCATCACAAAGCTCACACGTTTCTCATCTTAAATGACAAGCATTGGATGTTAGAGGACCTGTGCTTTGTATCAATTTCAGAGGCAGAGTTGGACTCGATATGGTCCGAATGTGTAAGAAACACCGTTCTTTTGCTCTCAGCCCACTCATGTTTCCTGCTGTCTTAGCGATTCTAGAAAGCAAGAGCATGCTTCTTGCTTTAAAGCAGAGTGTGATCTATATATGAGAACCCTGCTGTGTGTTTCACTTCAGAAATGGAGTTAAACCCCAGGCTCTGAGTCTCCTACAAGCAACTCTTCATTTCAGGTAAGGGCAGTTACTTTACAGCTCAAACAAACTACATCGCTCACAAAGCTCACACGTTTCTCATCTTAACTGACAAGCATTGGATGTTAGTGGACCTGTGGTTTGTTTCAGTTCAACAAGCAGAGTTGGACTAGATGTGGTCCGTATGTGTAGGAAACACAGTTCTTTTTTTCTGAGCACAACCACGTTTCCTGCTCTATTAGAGAATCTAGAAAGCAAGAGCGTGCTTCTTGCTCTGAAGCAGAGTGTGATCCATGGATGAGAACTATGCTGTGTGTTTCCCTTCTGAAATGGAGTTAAATCCCAGGCTCTGAGTCTTCCTACAAGCAAGACTTCCTTTCAGGTAAGGGCAGTTTCTTTATAGCTCAAAGGAACTACATCGTTCACGAAACTCACACATTTCTCATCTTAACTGACAAGCATTGGATGTTAGAGGACCAGTGCATTGTATCAGCTTCAGAAGCAGATTTGGACTAGATTTGGTCCGTATGTGTAGGAAACACCGTTCTTTTGTTCTCAGCACACTCATGATTCCTGCTATCTTAGAGAGTCTAGAAAGCAAGATCGTGCTTCTTGCTCTAAAGCAGCATGTGATCTATATATGAGAACTCTGCTGTGTGTTTCCCTTCAGAAATGGAGTTACATCCCAGGCTCTGTGTCTTCCTACAATAAAGGATTCGTTTCGTGGTAAGGGCAGTCACTTTTCAGCTCAAACGAACTACATCGTTCACAAAGCTCACACGTTTCTCATCTTAACTGACTAGCATTGGATGTTAGAGGACCAGTGCTTTGTATCAGTTTCAGAAGCAAAGTTGGACTAGATATGGTCCGTATGTGTAGGAAACACCGTTCATTCGTTCTTAGCACACTCACGTTTCCGGCTGTATTAGAGAATCTAGAAAGCAAGAGAGTGCTTCCTGTTCTAAAGCAGAGTGTGATCCATGGAAGAGAACTATGCTGTGTGTTTCCCTTCAGAAATGGAGTTAAATCCCAGGCTCCGTGTCTTCCCACAATAAAGACTTCGTTTCAGGTAACGGCAGTCACTTTTCAGCTCAAATGAACTACATCCATCACAAAGCTCACACGTTTCTCATCTTAAATGACAAGCATTGGATGTTAGAGGACCTGTGCTTTGTATCAATTTCAGAGGCAGAGTTGGACTCGATATGGTCCGAATGTGTAAGTAACACCGTTCTTTTGCTCTCAGCCCACTCATGTTTCCTGCTGTCTTAGCGATTCTAGAAAGCAAGTGCATGCTTCTTGCTTTAAAGCAGAGTGTGATCTATATATGAGAACCCTGCTGTGTGTTTCACTTCAGAAATGGAGTTAAACCCCAGGCTCTGAGTCTCCTACAAGCAACTCTTCATTTCAGGTAAGGGCAGTTACTTTACAGCTCAAACAAACTACATCGCTCACAAAGCTCACACGTTTCTCATCTTAACTGACAAGCATTGGATGTTACTGGACCAGTGCTTTGTTTCAGTTCCATAAGCACAGTTGGACTAGATATGGTCCGTATGTGTAGGAAACACCATTCTTTTGTTCTAACACAACCACATTTCCTGCTGTATTAGAGAATCTAGAAAGCAAGAGCGTGCTTCTTGCTCTGAAGCAGAGTGTGATCCATGGATGAAAACTATGCTTTGTGTTTCACTTCAGAAATGGACTTAAATCCCAGGCTCTGTGTCTTCCAACATGCAAGACTTCGTTTCAGGGAAGGGCAGTCACTTTTCAGCTCAAACGAACTACATAGTTCACAAATCTCACACGTTTCTCATCTTAACTGACAAGCATCGGATGTTAGAGGACCAGTGCTTTGTATCAGTTTCAGAAGCAGAGTTGGACTAGACATGGTCCGAATGTGTAAGAAACACCGTTCTTTTCCTCTCAGCACACTCATGTTTCCTGCTGTCTTAGAGATTCTAGAAAGCAAGAGCGTGCTTCTTGCTTTAAAGCAGAGTGTGATCCTTATATGAGAACCCTGCTGTGTGTTTCGCTTCAGAAATGGAGTTAAACCCCGGGCTCTGAGTCTTCCTACAAGCAACACTTCGTTTCAGGTAAGGGCAGTTACGTTACAGCTCAAACAATCTACATCGCTCACAAAGCTCACACGTTTCTCATCTTAACTGACAAGCATTGGATGTTAGTGGACTGGTGGTTTGTTTCAGTTCAACAAGCAGAGTTGGACTAGATATGGTCCGTATGTGTAGGAAACACAGTTCTTTTTTTCTGAGCACAACCACGTTTCCTGCTGTATTAGAGAATCTAGAAAGCAAGAGCGTGCTTCTTGCTCTGAAGCAGAGTGTGATCCATGGATGAGAACTATGCTGTGTGTTTCCCTTCTGAAATGGAGTTAAATCCCAGGCTCTGAGTCTTCCTACAAGCAACACTTCGTTTCAGGTAATGGCAGTTACTTTACAGCTCAAAAGAACTACATAGTTCAACAACCTCGCATGATTCTCATCTTAACTGACAAGCATTGGATGTTATAGGACCAGTGCTTTGTATCAGTTTCAGAAGCAGTGTTGGAATAGATATGGTCCGTATGTGTGGGAAACACCGTTCTTTTGTTCTCAGCACACTCATGATTCCTGCTATCTTAGAGAGTCTAGAAAGCAAGATCGTGCTTCTTGCTCTAAAGCAGCATGTGATCTATATATGAGAACTCTGCTGTGTGTTTCCCTTCAGAAATGGAGTTACATCCCAGGCTCTGTGTCTTCCTACAATAAAGGATTCGTTTCGTGGTAAGGGCAGTCACTTTTCAGCTCAAACGAACTACATCGTTCACAAAGCTCACACGTTTCTCATCTTAACTGACTAGCATTGGATGTTAGAGGACCAGTGCTTTGTATCAGTTTCAGAAGCAAAGTTGGACTAGATATGGTCCGTATGTGTAGGAAACACCGTTCATTCGTTCTTAGCACACTCACGTTTCCGGCTGTATTAGAGAATCTAGAAAGCAAGAGAGTGCTTCCTGTTCTAAAGCAGAGTGTGATCCATGGAAGAGAACTATGCTGTGTGTTTCCCTTCAGAAATGGAGTTAAATCCCAGGCTCTGTGTCTTCCTACAATAAAGACTTCGTTTCAGGTAACGGCAGTCACTTTTCAGCTCAAATGAACTACATCCATCACAAAGCTCACACGTTTCTCATCTTAAATGACAAGCATTGGATGTTAGAGGACCTGTGCTTTGTATCAATTTCAGAGGCAGAGTTGGACTCGATATGGTCCGAATGTGTAAGAAACACCGTTCTTTTGCTCTCAGCCCACTCATGTTTCCTGCTGTCTTAGCGATTCTAGAAAGCAAGAGCATGCTTCTTGCTTTAAAGCAGAGTGTGATCTATATATGAGAACCCTGCTGTGTGTTTCACTTCAGAAATGGAGTTAAACCCCAGGCTCTGAGTCTCCTACAAGCAACTCTTCATTTCAGGTAAGGGCAGTTACTTTACAGCTCAAACAAACTACATCGCTCACAAAGCTCACACGTTTCTCATCTTAACTGACAAGCATTGGATGTTAGTGGACCTGTGGTTTGTTTCAGTTCAACAAGCAGAGTTGGACTAGATGTGGTCCGTATGTGTAGGAAACACAGTTCTTTTTTTCTGAGCACAACCATGTTTCCTGCTCTATTAGAGAATCTAGAAAGCAAGAGCGTGCTTCTTGCTCTGAAGCAGAGTGTGATCCATGGATGAGAACTATGCTGTGTGTTTCCCTTCTGAAATGGAGTTAAATCCCAGGCTCTGAGTCTTCCTACAAGCAAGACTTCCTTTCAGGTAAGGGCAGTTTCTTTATAGCTCAAAGGAACTACATCGTTCACGAAACTCACACATTTCTCATCTTAACTGACAAGCATTGGATGTTAGAGGACCAGTGCATTGTATCAGCTTCAGAAGCAGATTTGGACTAGATTTGGTCCGTATGTGTAGGAAACACCGTTCTTTTGTTCTCAGCACACTCATGATTCCTGCTATCTTAGAGAGTCTAGAAAGCAAGATCGTGCTTCTTGCTCTAAAGCAGCATGTGATCTATATATGAGAACTCTGCTGTGTGTTTCCCTTCAGAAATGGAGTTACATCCCAGGCTCTGTGTCTTCCTACAATAAAGGATTCGTTTCGTGGTAAGGGCAGTCACTTTTCAGCTCAAACGAACTACATCGTTCACAAAGCTCACACGTTTCTCATCTTAACTGACTAGCATTGGATGTTAGAGGACCAGTGCTTTGTATCAGTTTCAGAAGCAAAGTTGGACTAGATATGGTCCGTATGTGTAGGAAACACCGTTCATTCGTTCTTAGCACACTCACGTTTCCGGCTGTATTAGAGAATCTAGAAAGCAAGAGAGTGCTTCCTGTTCTAAAGCAGAGTGTGATCCATGGAAGAGAACTATGCTGTGTGTTTCCCTTCAGAAATGGAGTTAAATCCCAGGCTCCGTGTCTTCCCACAATAAAGACTTCGTTTCAGGTAACGGCAGTCACTTTTCAGCTCAAATGAACTACATCCATCACAAAGCTCACACGTTTCTCATCTTAAATGACAAGCATTGGATGTTAGAGGACCTGTGCTTTGTATCAATTTCAGAGGCAGAGTTGGACTCGATATGGTCCGAATGTGTAAGTAACACCGTTCTTTTGCTCTCAGCCCACTCATGTTTCCTGCTGTCTTAGCGATTCTAGAAAGCAAGTGCATGCTTCTTGCTTTAAAGCAGAGTGTGATCTATATATGAGAACCCTGCTGTGTGTTTCACTTCAGAAATGGAGTTAAACCCCAGGCTCTGAGTCTCCTACAAGCAACTCTTCATTTCAGGTAAGGGCAGTTACTTTACAGCTCAAACAAACTACATCGCTCACAAAGCTCACACGTTTCTCATCTTAACTGACAAGCATTGGATGTTAGTGGACCTGTGGTTTGTTTCAGTTCCACCAGCACAGTTGGACTAGATATTGTCTGTATGTGTAGGAAACACCATTCTTTTGTTCTGAACACAACCACATTTCATGCTGTATTAGAGAATCTAGAAAGCAAGAGCGTGCTTCTTGCTCTGAAGCAGAGTGTGATCCATGGATGAGAACTATGCTGTTTGTTTCACTTCAGAAATGGACTTAAATCCTAGGCTCTGTGTCTTCCAACATGCAAGACTTCGTTTCAGGGAAGGGCAGTCACTTTTCAGCTCAAAGGAACTACATAGTTCACAAATCTCACACGTTTCTCATCTTAACTGACAAGCATCGGATGTTAGAGGACCAGTGCTTTGTATCAGTTTCAGAAGCCGATTTGGAGTAGACATGGTCCAAATGTGTAAGAAACACCGTTCTTTTACTCTCAGCACACTCATGTTTCCTGCTGTCTTAGAGAGTCTAGAAAGCAAGATCGTGATTCTTGCTCTAAAGCAGCATGTGATCTATATATGAGAACTCTGCTGTGTGTTTCCCATCAGAAATGGAGTTACATCCCAGGCTCTGTGTCTTCCTACAATAAAGGCTTCGTTTCAGGTAAGGGCAGTCACTTTTCAGCTCAAATGAACTACATCATTCACGAAGCTCACACGATTCTCATCTTAACTGACAAGCATTGGATGTTAGAGGACCAGTGCTTTGTATCAGTTTCACAAGCAAAGTTGGACTAGATATGGTCCGTATGTGTAGGAAACACCGTTCATTTGTTCTTAGCACACTCACATTGCCTGCTGTATTAGAGAATCTAGAAAGCAAGAGCGTGCTTCCTGTTCTAAAGCAGAGTGTGATCCATTGAAGAGAACTATGCTGTGTGTTTCCCTTCAGAAATGGAGTTAAATCCCAGGCTCTGTGTCTTCCTACAATAAAGACTTCGTTTCAGGTAAGGGCAGTCACTTTTCAGCTCAAATGAACTACATCCATCACAAAGCTCACACGTTTCTCATCTTAAATGACAAGCATTGGATGTTAGAGGACCTGTGCTTTGTATCAATTTCAGAGGCAGAGTTGGTCTCGATATGGTCCGAATGTATAAGAAACACCGTTCTTGTGCTCTCAGCCCACACATGTTTCCTGCTGTCTTAGCGATTCTAGAAAGCAAGAGCGTGCTTCTTGCTTTAAAGCAGAGTGTGATCTATATATGAGAACCCTGCTGAATGTTTCACTTCAGAAATGGAGTTAAACCCCAGGCTCTGACTCTCCTACAAGCAACACTTCGTTTCAGGTAAGGGCAGTTACTTTACAGCTCAAACAAACTACATCGTTCACGAAGCTCACACGTTTCTCATCTTAACTGACAAGCATTGGATGTTAGTGGACCTGTGGTTTGTTTCAGTTCCATAAGCACAGTTGGACTAGATATGGTCCGTATGTGTAGGAAACACCATTCTTTTGTTCGGAACACAACCACATTTCATGCTGTATTAGAGAATCTAGAAAGCAAGAGCGTGCTTCTTGCTCTGAAGCAGAGTGTGATCCATGGATGAGAACTATGCTGTGTGTTTCACTTCAGAAATGGACTTAAATCCCAGGCTCTGTGTCTTCCTACAAGCAAGAATTCCTTTCAAGTAAGGGCAGTCACTTTTCAGCTCAAACGAACTACATCCTTCACAAAGCTCACACGTTTCTCATCTTAAATGACAAGCATTGGATGCTGGAGGACCTGTGCTTTGTATCAATTTCAGAGGCAGAGTTGGAATCGATATGGTCCGAATGTGTAAGAAACACTGTTCTTGTGTTCTCAGCACACTCATGTTTCCTGCTGTCTTAGAGACTCTGGAAAGCAAGAGCGTGCTTCTTAATCTAAAGCAGAGTGTGATCTATATATGAGAACTCTGCTGTGTGTTTCACTTCAGAAATGGAGTTAAAGCCCAGGCTCTGAGTCTTCCTACAAGCAACACTTCGTTTCAGGTAATGGCAGTTACTTTACAGCTCAAAAGAACTACATAGTTCAACAACCTCACATGATTCTCATCTTAACTGACAAGCATTGGATGTATAGGACCAGTGCTTTGTATCAGTTTCAGAAGCAGTGTTGGAATAGATATGGTCCGTATGTATAGGAAACACCATTCTTTTGTTCTCAGCACACTCATGTTTCCTGCTGTCTTAGAGACTCTAGAAAGCTAGAGCGTGCTTCTTGCTCTAAAGCAGAGTTTGATCAATGGATGAGAACTCTGCTGTGTGTTTCACTTCAGAAATGGAGTTAAATCCCAGGCTCTGAGTCTTCCTACAAACAAGAATTCGTTTCTGGTAAGGGCAGTTACTTTACAGCTCAAACAAACTACATCGCTCACAAAGCTCACACGTTTCTCATCTTAACTGACAAGCATTGGATGTTAGTGGACCTGTGGTTTGTTTCAGTTCCACCAGCACAGTTGGACTAGATATTGTCTGTATGTGTAGGAAACACCATTCTTTTGTTCTGAACACAACCACATTTCATGCTGTATTAGAGAATCTAGAAAGCAAGAGCGTGCTTCTTGCTCTGAAGCAGAGTGTGATCAATGGATGAGGACTATGCTGTGTGTTTCACTTCAGAAAGGGAGTTAAATCCCAGGCTCTGAGTCTTCCTACAAACATTACTTCGTTTCAGGTAAGGGCAGTTACTTTACAGCTCAAACAAACTACATCGTTCACGAAGCTCACACGTTTCTTATCTTATATGACAAGCATTGGATGTTAGAGGACCTGTGCTTTGTATCAATTTCAGAGGCAGGGTTGGACTAGATATGGTCCGTATATGTAGGAAACACCGTTCTTTTGTTCTCAGCACACTCATGATTCCTGCTGTCTTAGAGAGTCTAGAAAGCAAGAGCGTGCTTCTTGCTCTAAAGCAGAATGTGATCTATATATGAGAACTCTGCTGTGTGTTTCCCTTCAGAAATTGACTTAAATTCCAGGCTCTGTGTCTTCCTACAAGAAAGAATTCCTTTCAAGTAAGGGTAGTCACTTGTCAGCTCAAACGAACTACATCGTTCCCGAAGCTCACACGTTTCTCATCTTAACTGACAAGCATTGGATGTTAGAGGACCAGTGTTTTGTATCAGTTTCAGAAGCAAAGTTGGACTAGATATGGTCTGTATGTGTAGGAAACACCGTTCATTTTTTCGTAGCACACTCACGTTTCCTGCTGTATTAGAATATCTAGAAAGCAGAGCGTGCTTCCTGTTCTAAAGCAGAGTGTGATCCATGGAAGAGAACTATGCTGTGTGTTTCCCTTCAGAAATGGAGTTAAATCCCAGGCTCTGTGTCTTCCTACAGTAAAGACTTCGTTTCAGGTAAGGGCAGTCACTTTTCAGCTCAAATGAACTACATCCATCACAAAGCTCACACGTTTCTCATCTTAAAGGACAAGCATTGGATGTTAGAGGATCTGTGCTTTGTATCAATTTCAGAGGCAGCGTTGGACTCGATATGGTCCGAATGTGTAAGAAACACCGTTCTTTTGCTCTCAGCCCTCTCATGTTTCCTGCTGTCTTAGCGATTCTAGAAAGCAAGAGCGTGCTTCTTGCTTTAAAGCAGAGTGTGATCTATATATGAGAACCCTGCTGTGTGTTTCACTTCAGAAAGGGAGTTAAACCCCAGGCTCTGAGTCTCCTACAAGCAACACTTCCTTTCAGGTAAGGGCAGTTACTTTACAGCTCAAACAAACTACATCGCTCACAAAGCTCACACGTTTCTCATCTTAACTGACAAGCGTTGGATGTTAGTGGACCTGGTGTTTGTTTCAGTTCCACAAGCACAGTTGGACTAGATATGGTCCGTATGTGTAGGAAACACCATTCTTTTGTTCTGAACACAACCACATTTCATGCTGTATTAGAGAATCTAGAAAGCAAGTGCATGCTTCTTGCTCTGAAGCAGAGTGTGATCCATGGATGAGAACTATGCTGTGTGTTTCACTTCAGAAATGGACTTAAATCCCAGGCTCTGTGTCTTCCAACATGCAAGACTTCGTTTCAGGGAAGGGCAGTCACTTTTCAGCTCAAAGGAACTACATAGTTCACAAATCTCACACGTTTCTCATCTTAACTGAAAAGCATCGGATGTTAGAGGACCAGTGCATTGTTTCAGTTTCAGAAGCAGAGTTGGACTAGACATGGTCCAAATGTGTAAGAAACACCGTTCTTTTGCTCTCAGCACACTCATGTTTCCTGCTGTCTTAGAGATTCTAGAAAGCAAGAGCGTGCTTCTTGCTTTAAAGCAGAGTGTGATCCTTATATGAGAACCCTGCTGTGTGTTTCACTTCAGAAATGGAGTTAAACCCCAGGCTCTGAGTCTTCCTACAAGCAACACTCCGTTTCAGGTAAGGGCAGTTACTTTACAGCTCAAACAAACTACACTGTTCACGAAGCTCACACGTTTCTCATCTTAACTGACAAGCATCGGATGTTATAGGACCAGTGCTTTGTATCAGTTTCAGAAGCTGAGTTGGAATAGATATGGTCCGTATGTGTAGGAAACACCCTTCTTTTGTTCTCAGCACCCTCACGTTTCCTGCTGTCGGAGATACTCTAGAAAGCTAGAGCGTGCTTCTTGCTCTGAAGCAGAGTGTGATCCATGGATGAGAACTATGCTGTGTGTTTCCCTTCAGAAATGGAGTTAAATCCCAGGCTCTGTGTCTTCCTACAATAAAGACTTCGTTTCAGGTAAGGGCAGTCACTTTTCAGCTCAAATGAACTACATCCTTCACGAAGCTCACACGTTTCTCATCTTAAATGACAAGCATTGGATGTTAGAGGACCTGTGCATTGTATCAATTTCTGAAGCAGAGTTGGACTCGGTATGGTCCGAATGTATAAGAAACACCGTTCTTTTCCTCTCAGCACACTCATGTTTCCTGCTGTCTTCGCGATTCTCGAAAGCAAGAGCGTGCTTCTTGCTTTAAAGCAGAGTGTGATCTATATATGAGAACCCTGCTGTGTGTTTCACTTCAGAAATGGAGTTAAACCACAGGCTCTGAGTCTTCCTACAAGCAACACTTCGTTTCAGGTAAGGGCAGTTACTTTACAGCTCAAACAAACTACATCGTTCACGAAGCTCACACGTTTCTCATCTTAACTGAAAAGCATCGGATGTTATAGGACCAGTGCTTTGTATCAGTTTCAGAAGATGAGTTGGAATAGATATGGTCCGTATGTGTAGGAAACACCCTTCTTTTGTTCTCAGCACCCTCACGTTTCCTGCTGTCGGAGAGACTCTAGAAAGCTAGAGCGTGCTTCTTGCTTTAAAGCAGAGTGTGATCTATATATGAGAACCCTGCTGAATGTTTCACTTCAGAAATGGAGTTAAACCCCAGGCTCTGACTCTCCTACAAGCAACACTTCGTTTCAGGTAAGGGCAGTTACTTTACAGCTCAAACAAACTACATCGTTCACGAAGCTCACACGTTTCTCATCTTAACTGACAAGCATTGGATGTTAGTGGACCTGTGGTTTGTTTCAGTTCCATAAGCACAGTTGGACTAGATATGGTCCGTATGTGTAGGAAACACCATTCTTTTGTTCGGAACACAACCACATTTCATGCTGTATTAGAGAATCTAGAAAGCAAGAGCGTGCTTCTTGCTCTGAAGCAGAGTGTGATCCATGGATGAGAACTATGCTGTGTGTTTCACTTCAGAAATGGACTTAAATCCCAGGCTCTGTGTCTTCCTACAAGCAAGAATTCCTTTCAAGTAAGGGCAGTCACTTTTCAGCTCAAACGAACTACATCCTTCACAAAGCTCACACGTTTCTCATCTTAAATGACAAGCATTGGATGCTGGAGGACCTGTGCTTTGTATCAATTTCAGAGGCAGAGTTGGAATCGATATGGTCCGAATGTGTAAGAAACACTGTTCTTGTGTTCTCAGCACACTCATGTTTCCTGCTGTCTTAGAGACTCTGGAAAGCAAGAGCGTGCTTCTTAATCTAAAGCAGAGTGTGATCTATATATGAGAACTCTGCTGTGTGTTTCACTTCAGAAATGGAGTTAAAGCCCAGGCTCTGAGTCTTCCTACAAGCAACACTTCGTTTCAGGTAATGGCAGTTACTTTACAGCTCAAAAGAACTACATAGTTCAACAACCTCACATGATTCTCATCTTAACTGACAAGCATTGGATGTATAGGACCAGTGCTTTGTATCAGTTTCAGAAGCAGTGTTGGAATAGATATGGTCCGTATGTATAGGAAACACCATTCTTTTGTTCTCAGCACACTCATGTTTCCTGCTGTCTTAGAGACTCTAGAAAGCTAGAGCGTGCTTCTTGCTCTATAGCAGAGTTTGATCAATGGATGAGAACTCTGCTGTGTGTTTCACTTCAGAAATGGAGTTAAATCCCAGGCTCTGAGTCTTCCTACAAACAAGAATTCGTTTCTGGTAAGGGCAGTTACTTTACAGCTCAAACGAACTACATTGTTCATGAAGCTCACACGTTTATCATCTTAAATGACAAGCATTGGATGTTAGTGGACCTGTGGTTTTTTTCAGATTCACAAGCAGAGTTGGACTAGATATGGTCCGTATGTGCAGGAATCACAGTTCTTTTGTTCTGAGCACAACCACATTTCCTGCTGTATTAGAGACTCTAGAGAGCAAGAGCGTGCTTCTTGATCTAAAGCAGAGTGTGATCAATGGATGAGGACTATGCTGTGTGTTTCACTTCAGAAAGGGAGTTAAATCCCAGGCTCTGAGTCTTCCTACAAACATTACTTCGTTTCAGGTAAGGGCAGTTACTTTACAGCTCAAACAAACTACATCGTTCACGAAGCTCACACGTTTCTTATCTTATATGACAAGCATTGGATGTTAGAGGACCTGTGCTTTGTATCAATTTCAGAGGCAGAGTTGGACTAGATATGGTCCGTATATGTAGGAAACACCGTTCTTTTGTTCTCAGCACACTCATGATTCCTGCTGTCTTAGAGAGTCTAGAAAGCAAGAGCGTGCTTCTTGCTCTAAAGCAGAGTGTGATCTATATATGAGAACTCTGCTGTGTGTTTCCCTTCAGAAATTGAGTTAAATTCCAGGCTCTGTGTCTTCCTACAAGAAAGAATTCCTTTCAAGTAAGGGTAGTCACTTGTCAGCTCAAACGAACTACATCGTTCCCGAAGCTCACACGTTTCTCATCTTAACTGACAAGCATTGGATGTTAGAGGACCAGTGTTTTGTATCAGTTTCAGAAGCAAAGTTGGACTAGATATGGTCCGTATGTGTAGGAAACACCGTTCATTTTTTCTTAGCACACTCACGTTTCCTGCTGTATTAGAAAATCTAGAAAGCAGAGCGTGCTTCCTGTTCTAAAGCAGAGTGTGATCCATGGAAGAGAACTATGCTGTGTGTTTCCCTTCAGAAATGGAGTTAAATCCCAGGCTCTGTGTCTTCCTACAGTAAAGACTTCGTTTCAGGTAAGGGCAGTCACTTTTCAGCTCAAATGAACTACATCCATCACAAAGCTCACACGTTTCTCATCTTAAAGGACAAGCATTGGATGTTAGAGGACCTGTGCTTTGTATCAATTTCAGAGGCAGCGTTGGACTCGATATGGTCCGAATGTGTAAGAAACACCGTTCTTTTGCTCTCAGCCCTCTCATGTTTCCTGCTGTCTTAGCGATTCTAGAAAGCAAGAGCGTGCTTCTTGCTTTAAAGCAGAGTGTGATCTATATATGAGAACCCTGCTGTGTGTTTCACTTCAGAAAGGGAGTTAAACCCCAGGCTCTGAGTCTCCTACAAGCAACACTTCCTTTCAGGTAAGGGCAGTTACTTTACAGCTCAAACAAACTACATCGCTCACAAAGCTCACACGTTTCTCATCTTAACTGACAAGCGTTGGATGTTAGTGGACCTGGTGTTTGTTTCAGTTCCACAAGCACAGTTGTACTAGATATGGTCCGTATGTGTAGGAAACACCATTCTTTTGTTCTGAACACAACCACATTTCATGCTGTATTAGAGAATCTAGAAAGCAAGTGCGTGCTTCTTGCTCTGAAGCAGAGTGTGATCCATGGATGAGAACTATGCTGTGTGTTTCACTTCAGAAATGGACTTAAATCCCAGGCTCTGTGTCTTCCAACATGCAAGAATTCGTTTCAGGGAAGGGCAGTCACTTTTCAGCTCAAAGGAACTACATAGTTCACAAATCTCACACGTTTCTCATCTTAACTGAAAAGCATCAGATGTTAGAGGACCAGTGCATTGTTTCAGTTTCAGAAGCAGAGTTGGACTAGACATGGTCCAAATGTGTAAGAAACACCGTTCTTTTGCTCTCAGCACACTCATGTTTCCTGCTGTCTTAGAGATTCTAGAAAGCAAGAGCGTGCTTCTTGCTTTAAAGCAGAGTGTGATCCTTATATGAGAACCCTGCTGTGTGTTTCACTTCAGAAATGGAGTTAAACCCCAGGCTCTGAGTCTTCCTACAAGCAACACTCCGTTTCAGGTAAGGGCAGTTACTTTACAGCTCAAACAAACTACACTGTTCACGAAGCTCACACGTTTCTCATCTTAACTGACAAGCATTGGATGTTAGTGGACCTGTGGTTTGTTTCAGTTCCATAAGCACAGTTGGACTAGATATGGTCCGTATGTGTAGGAAACACCATTCTTTTGTTCGGAACACAACCACATTTCATGCTGTATTAGAGAATCTAGAAAGCAAGAGCGTGCTTCTTGCTCTGAAGCAGAGTGTGATCCATGGATGAGAACTATGCTGTGTGTTTCACTTCAGAAATGGACTTAAATCCCAGGCTCTGTGTCTTCCTACAAGCAAGAATTCCTTTCAAGTAAGGGCAGTCACTTTTCAGCTCAAACGAACTACATCCTTCACAAAGCTCACACGTTTCTCATCTTAAATGACAAGCATTGGATGCTGGAGGACCTGTGCTTTGTATCAATTTCAGAGGCAGAGTTGGAATCGATATGGTCCGAATGTGTAAGAAACACTGTTCTTGTGTTCTCAGCACACTCATGTTTCCTGCTGTCTTAGAGACTCTGGAAAGCAAGAGCGTGCTTCTTAATCTAAAGCAGAGTGTGATCTATATATGAGAACTCTGCTGTGTGTTTCACTTCAGAAATGGAGTTAAAGCCCAGGCTCTGAGTCTTCCTACAAGCAACACTTCGTTTCAGGTAATGGCAGTTACTTTACAGCTCAAAAGAACTACATAGTTCAACAACCTCACATGATTCTCATCTTAACTGACAAGCATTGGATGTATAGGACCAGTGCTTTGTATCAGTTTCAGAAGCAGTGTTGGAATAGATATGGTCCGTATGTATAGGAAACACCATTCTTTTGTTCTCAGCACACTCATGTTTCCTGCTGTCTTAGAGACTCTAGAAAGCTAGAGCGTGCTTCTTGCTCTAAAGCAGAGTTTGATCAATGGATGAGAACTCTGCTGTGTGTTTCACTTCAGAAATGGAGTTAAATCCCAGGCTCTGAGTCTTCCTACAAACAAGAATTCGTTTCTGGTAAGGGCAGTTACTTTACAGCTCAAACAAACTACATCGCTCACAAAGCTCACACGTTTCTCATCTTAACTGACAAGCATTGGATGTTAGTGGACCTGTGGTTTGTTTCAGTTCCACCAGCACAGTTGGACTAGATATTGTCTGTATGTGTAGGAAACACCATTCTTTTGTTCTGAACACAACCACATTTCATGCTGTATTAGAGAATCTAGAAAGCAAGAGCGTGCTTCTTGCTCTGAAGCAGAGTGTGATCAATGGATGAGGACTATGCTGTGTGTTTCACTTCAGAAAGGGAGTTAAATCCCAGGCTCTGAGTCTTCCTACAAACATTACTTCGTTTCAGGTAAGGGCAGTTACTTTACAGCTCAAACAAACTACATCGTTCACGAAGCTCACACGTTTCTTATCTTATATGACAAGCATTGGATGTTAGAGGACCTGTGCTTTGTATCAATTTCAGAGGCAGGGTTGGACTAGATATGGTCCGTATATGTAGGAAACACCGTTCTTTTGTTCTCAGCACACTCATGATTCCTGCTGTCTTAGAGAGTCTAGAAAGCAAGAGCGTGCTTCTTGCTCTAAAGCAGAATGTGATCTATATATGAGAACTCTGCTGTGTGTTTCCCTTCAGAAATTGACTTAAATTCCAGGCTCTGTGTCTTCCTACAAGAAAGAATTCCTTTCAAGTAAGGGTAGTCACTTGTCAGCTCAAACGAACTACATCGTTCCCGAAGCTCACACGTTTCTCATCTTAACTGACAAGCATTGGATGTTAGAGGACCAGTGTTTTGTATCAGTTTCAGAAGCAAAGTTGGACTAGATATGGTCTGTATGTGTAGGAAACACCGTTCATTTTTTCGTAGCACACTCACGTTTCCTGCTGTATTAGAATATCTAGAAAGCAGAGCGTGCTTCCTGTTCTAAAGCAGAGTGTGATCCATGGAAGAGAACTATGCTGTGTGTTTCCCTTCAGAAATGGAGTTAAATCCCAGGCTCTGTGTCTTCCTACAGTAAAGACTTCGTTTCAGGTAAGGGCAGTCACTTTTCAGCTCAAATGAACTACATCCATCACAAAGCTCACACGTTTCTCATCTTAAAGGACAAGCATTGGATGTTAGAGGATCTGTGCTTTGTATCAATTTCAGAGGCAGCGTTGGACTCGATATGGTCCGAATGTGTAAGAAACACCGTTCTTTTGCTCTCAGCCCTCTCATGTTTCCTGCTGTCTTAGCGATTCTAGAAAGCAAGAGCGTGCTTCTTGCTTTAAAGCAGAGTGTGATCTATATATGAGAACCCTGCTGTGTGTTTCACTTCAGAAAGGGAGTTAAACCCCAGGCTCTGAGTCTCCTACAAGCAACACTTCCTTTCAGGTAAGGGCAGTTACTTTACAGCTCAAACAAACTACATCGCTCACAAAGCTCACACGTTTCTCATCTTAACTGACAAGCGTTGGATGTTAGTGGACCTGGTGTTTGTTTCAGTTCCACAAGCACAGTTGGACTAGATATGGTCCGTATGTGTAGGAAACACCATTCTTTTGTTCTGAACACAACCACATTTCATGCTGTATTAGAGAATCTAGAAAGCAAGTGCGTGCTTCTTGCTCTGAAGCAGAGTGTGATCCATGGATGAGAACTATGCTGTGTGTTTCACTTCAGAAATGGACTTAAATCCCAGGCTCTGTGTCTTCCAACATGCAAGACTTCGTTTCAGGGAAGGGCAGTCACTTTTCAGCTCAAAGGAACTACATAGTTCACAAATCTCACACGTTTCTCATCTTAACTGAAAAGCATCGGATGTTAGAGGACCAGTGCATTGTTTCAGTTTCAGAAGCAGAGTTGGACTAGACATGGTCCAAATGTGTAAGAAACACCGTTCTTTTGCTCTCAGCACACTCATGTTTCCTGCTGTCTTAGAGATTCTAGAAAGCAAGAGCGTGCTTCTTGCTTTAAAGCAGAGTGTGATCCTTATATGAGAACCCTGCTGTGTGTTTCACTTCAGAAATGGAGTTAAACCCCAGGCTCTGAGTCTTCCTACAAGCAACACTCCGTTTCAGGTAAGGGCAGTTACTTTACAGCTCAAACAAACTACACTGTTCACGAAGCTCACACGTTTCTCATCTTAACTGACAAGCATCGGATGTTATAGGACCAGTGCTTTGTATCAGTTTCAGAAGCTGAGTTGGAATAGATATGGTCCGTATGTGTAGGAAACACCCTTCTTTTGTTCTCAGCACCCTCACGTTTCCTGCTGTCGGAGATACTCTAGAAAGCTAGAGCGTGCTTCTTGCTCTGAAGCAGAGTGTGATCCATGGATGAGAACTATGCTGTGTGTTTCCCTTCAGAAATGGAGTTAAATCCCAGGCTCTGTGTCTTCCTACAATAAAGACTTCGTTTCAGGTAAGGGCAGTCACTTTTCAGCTCAAATGAACTACATCCTTCACGAAGCTCACACGTTTCTCATCTTAAATGACAAGCATTGGATGTTAGAGGACCTGTGCATTGTATCAATTTCTGAAGCAGAGTTGGACTCGGTATGGTCCGAATGTATAAGAAACACCGTTCTTTTCCTCTCAGCACACTCATGTTTCCTGCTGTCTTCGCGATTCTCGAAAGCAAGAGCGTGCTTCTTGCTTTAAAGCAGAGTGTGATCTATATATGAGAACCCTGCTGTGTGTTTCACTTCAGAAATGGAGTTAAACCACAGGCTCTGAGTCTTCCTACAAGCAACACTTCGTTTCAGGTAAGGGCAGTTACTTTACAGCTCAAACAAACTACATCGTTCACGAAGCTCACACGTTTCTCATCTTAACTGAAAAGCATCGGATGTTATAGGACCAGTGCTTTGTATCAGTTTCAGAAGATGAGTTGGAATAGATATGGTCCGTATGTGTAGGAAACACCCTTCTTTTGTTCTCAGCACCCTCACGTTTCCTGCTGTCGGAGAGACTCTAGAAAGCTAGAGCGTGCTTCTTGCTTTAAAGCAGAGTGTGATCTATATATGAGAACCCTGCTGAATGTTTCACTTCAGAAATGGAGTTAAACCCCAGGCTCTGACTCTCCTACAAGCAACACTTCGTTTCAGGTAAGGGCAGTTACTTTACAGCTCAAACAAACTACATCGTTCACGAAGCTCACACGTTTCTCATCTTAACTGACAAGCATTGGATGTTAGTGGACCTGTGGTTTGTTTCAGTTCCATAAGCACAGTTGGACTAGATATGGTCCGTATGTGTAGGAAACACCATTCTTTTGTTCGGAACACAACCACATTTCATGCTGTATTAGAGAATCTAGAAAGCAAGAGCGTGCTTCTTGCTCTGAAGCAGAGTGTGATCCATGGATGAGAACTATGCTGTGTGTTTCACTTCAGAAATGGACTTAAATCCCAGGCTCTGTGTCTTCCTACAAGCAAGAATTCCTTTCAAGTAAGGGCAGTCACTTTTCAGCTCAAACGAACTACATCCTTCACAAAGCTCACACGTTTCTCATCTTAAATGACAAGCATTGGATGCTGGAGGACCTGTGCTTTGTATCAATTTCAGAGGCAGAGTTGGAATCGATATGGTCCGAATGTGTAAGAAACACTGTTCTTGTGTTCTCAGCACACTCATGTTTCCTGCTGTCTTAGAGACTCTGGAAAGCAAGAGCGTGCTTCTTAATCTAAAGCAGAGTGTGATCTATATATGAGAACTCTGCTGTGTGTTTCACTTCAGAAATGGAGTTAAAGCCCAGGCTCTGAGTCTTCCTACAAGCAACACTTCGTTTCAGGTAATGGCAGTTACTTTACAGCTCAAAAGAACTACATAGTTCAACAACCTCACATGATTCTCATCTTAACTGACAAGCATTGGATGTATAGGACCAGTGCTTTGTATCAGTTTCAGAAGCAGTGTTGGAATAGATATGGTCCGTATGTATAGGAAACACCATTCTTTTGTTCTCAGCACACTCATGTTTCCTGCTGTCTTAGAGACTCTAGAAAGCTAGAGCGTGCTTCTTGCTCTATAGCAGAGTTTGATCAATGGATGAGAACTCTGCTGTGTGTTTCACTTCAGAAATGGAGTTAAATCCCAGGCTCTGAGTCTTCCTACAAACAAGAATTCGTTTCTGGTAAGGGCAGTTACTTTACAGCTCAAACGAACTACATTGTTCATGAAGCTCACACGTTTATCATCTTAAATGACAAGCATTGGATGTTAGTGGACCTGTGGTTTTTTTCAGATTCACAAGCAGAGTTGGACTAGATATGGTCCGTATGTGCAGGAATCACAGTTCTTTTGTTCTGAGCACAACCACATTTCCTGCTGTATTAGAGACTCTAGAGAGCAAGAGCGTGCTTCTTGATCTAAAGCAGAGTGTGATCAATGGATGAGGACTATGCTGTGTGTTTCACTTCAGAAAGGGAGTTAAATCCCAGGCTCTGAGTCTTCCTACAAACATTACTTCGTTTCAGGTAAGGGCAGTTACTTTACAGCTCAAACAAACTACATCGTTCACGAAGCTCACACGTTTCTTATCTTATATGACAAGCATTGGATGTTAGAGGACCTGTGCTTTGTATCAATTTCAGAGGCAGAGTTGGACTAGATATGGTCCGTATATGTAGGAAACACCGTTCTTTTGTTCTCAGCACACTCATGATTCCTGCTGTCTTAGAGAGTCTAGAAAGCAAGAGCGTGCTTCTTGCTCTAAAGCAGAGTGTGATCTATATATGAGAACTCTGCTGTGTGTTTCCCTTCAGAAATTGAGTTAAATTCCAGGCTCTGTGTCTTCCTACAAGAAAGAATTCCTTTCAAGTAAGGGTAGTCACTTGTCAGCTCAAACGAACTACATCGTTCCCGAAGCTCACACGTTTCTCATCTTAACTGACAAGCATTGGATGTTAGAGGACCAGTGTTTTGTATCAGTTTCAGAAGCAAAGTTGGACTAGATATGGTCCGTATGTGTAGGAAACACCGTTCATTTTTTCTTAGCACACTCACGTTTCCTGCTGTATTAGAAAATCTAGAAAGCAGAGCGTGCTTCCTGTTCTAAAGCAGAGTGTGATCCATGGAAGAGAACTATGCTGTGTGTTTCCCTTCAGAAATGGAGTTAAATCCCAGGCTCTGTGTCTTCCTACAGTAAAGACTTCGTTTCAGGTAAGGGCAGTCACTTTTCAGCTCAAATGAACTACATCCATCACAAAGCTCACACGTTTCTCATCTTAAAGGACAAGCATTGGATGTTAGAGGACCTGTGCTTTGTATCAATTTCAGAGGCAGCGTTGGACTCGATATGGTCCGAATGTGTAAGAAACACCGTTCTTTTGCTCTCAGCCCTCTCATGTTTCCTGCTGTCTTAGCGATTCTAGAAAGCAAGAGCGTGCTTCTTGCTTTAAAGCAGAGTGTGATCTATATATGAGAACCCTGCTGTGTGTTTCACTTCAGAAAGGGAGTTAAACCCCAGGCTCTGAGTCTCCTACAAGCAACACTTCCTTTCAGGTAAGGGCAGTTACTTTACAGCTCAAACAAACTACATCGCTCACAAAGCTCACACGTTTCTCATCTTAACTGACAAGCGTTGGATGTTAGTGGACCTGGTGTTTGTTTCAGTTCCACAAGCACAGTTGTACTAGATATGGTCCGTATGTGTAGGAAACACCATTCTTTTGTTCTGAACACAACCACATTTCATGCTGTATTAGAGAATCTAGAAAGCAAGTGCGTGCTTCTTGCTCTGAAGCAGAGTGTGATCCATGGATGAGAACTATGCTGTGTGTTTCACTTCAGAAATGGACTTAAATCCCAGGCTCTGTGTCTTCCAACATGCAAGAATTCGTTTCAGGGAAGGGCAGTCACTTTTCAGCTCAAAGGAACTACATAGTTCACAAATCTCACACGTTTCTCATCTTAACTGAAAAGCATCAGATGTTAGAGGACCAGTGCATTGTTTCAGTTTCAGAAGCAGAGTTGGACTAGACATGGTCCAAATGTGTAAGAAACACCGTTCTTTTGCTCTCAGCACACTCATGTTTCCTGCTGTCTTAGAGATTCTAGAAAGCAAGAGCGTGCTTCTTGCTTTAAAGCAGAGTGTGATCCTTATATGAGAACCCTGCTGTGTGTTTCACTTCAGAAATGGAGTTAAACCCCAGGCTCTGAGTCTTCCTACAAGCAACACTCCGTTTCAGGTAAGGGCAGTTACTTTACAGCTCAAACAAACTACACTGTTCACGAAGCTCACACGTTTCTCATCTTAACTGACAAGCATCGGATGTTATAGGACCAGTGCTTTGTATCAGTTTCAGAAGCTGAGTTGGAATAGATATGGTCCGTATGTGTAGGAAACACCCTTCTTTTGTTCTCAGCACCCTCACGTTTCCTGCTGTCGGAGAGACTCTAGAAAGCTAGAGCGTGCTTCTTGCTCTAAAGCAGAGTGTGATCAATGCATGAGAACTCTGCTCTGTGTTTCACTTCAGAAATGGAGTTATATCCCAGGCTCTGACTCTTCCTTCTAACAAGACTTCGTTTCATGTAAGGGCAGTTACTTTACAGCTCAAACGAACTACATCGCTCACAAATCTCACACGTTTCTCATCTTAAATGACAAGCATCGGATGTTAGAGGACCAGTGCTTTGTATCAGTTTCAGAAGCAGAGTGGGACTAGACATGGTCCGAAAGTGTAAGAAACACCATTCTTTTGCTGTCAGCACACTCATGTTTCCTGCTGTCTTAGAGATTCTAGAAAGCAAGAGCGTGCTTCTTGCTCTAAAGCAGAGTGTCATCAGTTAAAGAGAACTCTGCTGTGTGTTTCCCTTCAGAAATGGAGTTAAATCCCAGGCTCTGAGTCTTCCTACAAGCAAGAGTTCATTTCAGGTAAGGGCAGTTACTTTACAGCTCAAATGAACTACATTGTTCACGAAGCTCACACGTTTCTCATCTTAACTTACATGCATTGGATGTTAGTGGACCTGTGGTTTGTGTCAGTTCCACAAGCAGAGTTGGACTAGATATGTTCCGTATGTGTAGGAAACACCATTCTTTTGTTCTGAGCATACTCAAGTTTCCTGCTCTATTTGACACTCTAGAAAGCAAGAGTGTGCTTCTTGCTCTAAAGCAGAGTGTGATCCATGGATGAGAACTGTGTTGTGTGTTTCCCTTCAGAAATGATGTTAATCCCCACGCCCTGTGTCTTCCTACATTCAAGACTTCGTTTCAGGTGATGGCAGTCACTTTTCAGCTCAAACGAACTACATCGTTCACAAAGCTCACACGTTTCTCATCTTAACTGACAAGCATCGGATGTTAGAGGAACAGTGCTTTGTATCAGTTTCAGAATCAGAGTTGGACTAGATATGGTCTGTATGTGTGGGAAACACCGTTCTTTTGTTCTCAGCAGAGTCAGGTTTCCTGCTGTTTTAGAGACTCTAGTAAGCAAGTGCATGCTTATTGCTCTAAAGCAGCGTGTGATCAAGGGATGAGAACTCTGTTTTGTGTTTCACTAAAGAAATGGTCTTAAACGCCAGGCTCTGAGTCTTCCTATGAGCAAGACTTCATTTCAGGTAAGGGCAGTCACTTTACAGCTCAAACGAACTACATCCTTCACGAAGCTCACACGTTCCGCATCTTAACTGACAAGCATTGGATGTTAGAGGACCTGTGCTTTGTATCAATTTCAGAGGCAGAGTTGGACTAGATATGGTCCGTATGTGTCGGAAACACCGTTCTTTTGTTCTGAGCACACTCAGGTTTCCTGTTGTCTTAGAGACTCTGGAAGGCATGAGCGTGCTTCTTGCTCTAAAGCAGAATGTGACCAATGGATGAGACATTGTTGTGTGGTTCACTTCAGAAATGGAGTTAAATCCCAGGCTCTGAGTCTTCCTACAAGCAAGACATCGTTTCATTTAAGGGCAGTTACTTTACAGCTCAAATGAACTACATCTTTCACAAAGCTCACACGTTTCTCATCTTAACTGACAAGCATTGGATGTTAGAGGACCAGTGCTTTGTATCAGTTTCAGAATCAGAGTTGGACTAGATATGGCCCGTATGTGTAGGAAACACCGTTCTTTTGTTCTGAGCATACTCAAGTTTCTTGCTGTATTAAACACTCTAGAAAGCAAGAGCGTGCTTCTTGCTCTAAAGCAGAGTGTGATCCATGGAAGAGAACTATGCTGTGTGTTTCCCTTCAGAAATGGAGTTAAATCCCAGGCTCTGTGTCTTCCTACAATAAAGACTTCGTTTCAGGTAAGGGCAGTCACTTTTCAGCTCAAATGAACTACATCCATCACAAAGCTCACACGTTTCTCATCTTAAATGACAAGCATTGGATGTTAGAGGACCTGTGCTTTGTATCAATTTCAGAGGCAGAGTTGGACTCGATATGGTCCGAATGTGTAAGAAACACCGATTTTAGTTGTGAGCACACTCATGTTTCCTGCTGTATAGAGACTCTAGAAAGGAAGAGCGTGCTTCTTGCTCTAAAGCAGAGTGTGATCAATGGATGAGAACTCTCTTGTGTGTTTCACTTCAGAAATGGAGTTAAATCCCTGGCTCTGAGTCTTCCTACAAGCAAGACTTCGTTTCAGGTAAGGGCAGTCACTTTTCAGCTCAAACGAAATACATAGTTCACGAAGCTCACACATTTCTCATCTTAACTGACAAGCATTGGATGTTAGAGGACATGTGCTTTGTGTCAATTTCAGAGGCAGAGTTGGACTAGATATGGTCCGTATGTGTAGGAAACACCGTTCTTTTTTTCTCAGCACACTCACGTTTCCTGCTGTCTTAGAGACTCTAGAAAGCAAGAGCGTGGTTAATGCTCTAAAGCAGAGTGTGATCTATATATGAGAACTCTGCTGTGTGTTTCATTCAGAAATGGAGTTAAATCCCAGTCTCTGAGTCTTCCTACAAGCAACAGTTCGTTTCAGGTAAGGGCAGTTACTTTACAGCTAAAACGAATTACATCGTTCACGATGCTCACACATTTCTCATCTTAACTGACAAGCATTGGATGTTAGAGGACCTGTGGTTTCTTTCAGTTTTAGAAGCAGATTTGAACTAGATATGGTCCGTATGTGTAGGAAACACTGTTCTTTTGTTCTGAGCACACTCAAATTTCCTGCTGTATTAGAGATTCTCGAAAGCAAGTGCTTTCTTCTTGCTCTAAAGCAGAGTGTGATCCATGGATGAGAACTATGCTGTGTGTTTCTCTTCAGAAATGGAGTTAAATCCTAGGCTCTGAGTCTTCCTGCAAGCAAGAGTTCGTTTCAGGTAAGGGCAGTTACTTTACAGCTACAACGAATTACATCGTTCACGATGCTCACACATTTCTCATCTTAACTGACAAGCCTTGGATGTTAGAGGACCTGTGGTTTCTTTCACTTTCAGCAGCAGATTTGAACTAGATATGGTCCGTATGTGTAGGAAACACTGTTCTTTTGTTCTGAGCACACTCAATTTTCCTGCTCTATTAGAGAATCTAGAAAGCAAGAGAGTGCTTCTTGCCCTAAAGCAGAGTGTGATCCATGGATGAGAGCTATGCTGTGTGTTTCCATTCGGAAATGGAGTTAAATCCCATGCTCTGTCTTCCTACAAGAACTACTTTGTTTCAGCTAAGGGCAGTCACTTTTCAGATCAAACGAACTACATTGTTCACGAAGCTCACATGTTGCTCATCTTAAATGACAAGCATTGGATGTTAGAGGACCAGTGCTTTGTATCAGTTTCAGAATCAGCGTTGGACTAGATATGGCCCGTATGTGTGGGAAACACCGTTCTTTTGTTCTGAGCATACTCAAGTTTCCAGCTGTATTTGACACTCTAGAAAGCAAGAGCGTGCTTCTTGCTCTAAAGCAGAGTGTGATCCATGGATGAGAACTGTGTTGTGTGTTTCCCTTCAGAAATGATGTTCATCCCCACGCCCTGTGTCTTCCTACATTCAAGACTTCATTTCAGGTAAGGGCAGTCACCTTTCAGCTCAAACGAACTACATCGTTCACGAACCTCACACTTTTCTCATCTTAACTGACAAGCATCGGATGTTAGAGGAACAGTGCTTTGTATCAGTTTCAGAATCAGATTTGGACTAGATATGGTCCTTATGTGTGGGAAACACCGTTCTTTTGTTCTCAGCAGACTCAGGTTTCCTGCTGTTTTAGAGACTCTAGAAAGCAAGAACGTGCTTATTGCTTTAAAGCAGAGTGTGATCAGTTGATGAGAACTCTGCTCTGTGTTTCACTAAAGAAATGGAGTTAAATCCCAGGTTCTGAGTCTTCCTACAAGGATGACTTCGATTCAAGTAAGGGCAGTTACTTTACAGCTCAAATGAACTACATCGTTCACGTAACTCCCACGTGTCTCATCTTAACTGACAAGCATTGGATGTTAGAGGACCAGTGCTTTTTATCAATTTCAGAAGCAGCGTTGGACGAGACATCGTCCGTATGTGTAGGAAACACCGTTCATTTTTTCTCAGCACACCAAAGTTTCCTGCTGTCTTAGAGACTCTAGTAAGCTAGATCGTGCTTCTTGCTCTAAAGCAGAGTGTGATCCATGGATGAGAACTATGCTGTGTGTTTCGCTTCAGAAATGGAGTTAAACCCAGGCTCTGAGTCTTCCTGCAAGCAAGACTTCGATTCAAGTAAGGGCAGTTACTTTACAGCTCAAACGAATTACATCATTCACGAGACTCACACGTTTCTCACCTTAACTGACAAGCATTGGATGTTAGAGGACCTGTGGTTTCTTTCAGTTTCAGAAGCAGAGTTCAACTAGATATGGTCCGTATGTGTAGGAAACACCGTTCTTTTGTTCTGAGCACACTCCGGTTTCCTGTTGTCTTAGAGACTCTGGAAAGCAAGAGCGTGCTTCTTGCTCTAAAGCAGAATGTGATCAATGGATGACACATTGCTGTGTGTTTCACTTCAGAAATGGAGTTAAATCCCAGGCTCTGAGTCTTCCTACAAGCAAGACATCATTTCATTTAAGGGCAGTTACTTTACAGCTCAAACGAATTACATCATTCACGAAACTCACACGTTTCTCTCCTTAACTGACAAGCATTGGATGTTAGAGGACCTGTGGTTTCTTTCAGTTTCAGAAGCAGAGTTCAACTAGATATGGTCCGTATGTGTAGGAAACACTGTTCTTTTGTTCTGAGCACACTCAAGTTTCCTGCTGTATTAGAGATTCCAGAAAGCAAGAGCGTTATTCTTGCTCTAAAGCAGAGTGTGATCCATGGATGAGAACTATACTGTGTGTTTCCCTTCAGAAATGGAGTTAAACACCATGCTCTGAGTCTTCCTACATGCAAGACTTCGTTTCAGGTAAGGGCAGTCACTTTTCCGCTCAAATGAACTACATCGTTTACGAAGCTCACACGTTTCTCATCTTAACTGACAAGCATTGGATGTTAGAGGACCTGTGCTTTGTGTCAATTTCAGAGGCAGAGTTGGACAAGATATGGTCCGTATGTGTAGGAAACACCGTTGTTTTTTTGTCAGCACACTCATGTTTCCTGCTGTCTTAGAGACTCTAGAAAGCAAGAGCGTGCTTAATGCTCTAAAGCAGAGTGTGATCTATATACGAGAACTCTGCTGTGTGTTTCACATCAGAAATGGAGTAAAATCACAGGCTCTGAGTCTTCCTGCAAGCAAGACTTCGATTCAAGTAAGCGCAGTTACTTTACAGCTCAAACGAACTACATCGTTCACAAAGCTCACACGTTTCTCATCTTAACTGACAAGCATCGGATGTTAGAGGAACAGTGCTTTGTATCAGTTTCAGAATCAGAGTTGGACTAGATATGGTCTGTATGTGTGGGAAACACCGTTCTTTTGTTCTCAGCAGAGTCAGGTTTCCTGCTGTTTTAGAGACTCTAGTAAGCAAGTGCATGCTTATTGCTCTAAAGCAGCGTGTGATCAAGCGATGAGAACTCTGTTTTGTGTTTCACTAAAGAAATGGTCTTAAACACCAGGCTCTGAGTCTTCCTATGAGCAAGACTTCATTTCAGGTAAGGGCAGTCACTTTACAGCTCAAACGAACAACATCCTTCACGAAGCTCACACGTTCCGCATCTTAACTGACAAGCATTGGATGTTAGAGGACCTGTGCTTTGTATCAATTTCAGAGGCAGAGTTGGACTAGATATGGTCCGTATGTGTCGGAAACACCGTTCTTTTGTTCTGAGCACACTCAGGTTTCCTGTTGTCTTAGAGACTCTGGAAGGCATGAGCGTGCTTCTTGCTCTAAAGCAGAATGTGACCAATGGATGAGACATTGTTGTGTGGTTCACTTCAGAAATGGAGTTAAACCCAGGCTCTGAGTCTTCCTGCAAGCAAGACTTCGATTCAAGTAAGGGCAGTTACTTTACAGCTCAAACGAATTACATCATTCACGAGACTCACACGTTTCTCACCTTAACTGACAAGCATTGGATGTTAGAGGACCTGTGGTTTCTTTCAGTTTCAGAAGCAGAGTTCAACTAGATATGGTCCGTATGTGTAGGAAACACCGTTCTTTTGTTCTGAGCACACTCCGGTTTCCTGTTGTCTTAGAGACTCTGGAAAGCAAGAGCGTGCTTCTTGCTCTAAAGCAGAATGTGATCAATGGATGACACATTGCTGTGTGTTTCACTTCAGAAATGGAGTTAAATCCCAGGCTCTGAGTCTTCCTACAAGCAAGACATCATTTCATTTAAGGGCAGTTACTTTACAGCTCAAACGAATTACATCATTCACGAAACTCACACGTTTCTCTCCTTAACTGACAAGCATTGGATGTTAGAGGACCTGTGGTTTCTTTCAGTTTCAGAAGCAGAGTTCAACTAGATATGGTCCGTATGTGTAGGAAACACTGTTCTTTTGTTCTGAGCACACTCAAGTTTCCTGCTGTATTAGAGATTCCAGAAAGCAAGAGCGTTATTCTTGCTCTAAAGCAGAGTGTGATCCATGGATGAGAACTATACTGTGTGTTTCCCTTCAGAAATGGAGTTAAACACCATGCTCTGAGTCTTCCTACATGCAAGACTTCGTTTCAGGTAAGGGCAGTCACTTTTCCGCTCAAATGAACTACATCGTTTACGAAGCTCACACGTTTCTCATCTTAACTGACAAGCATTGGATGTTAGAGGACCTGTGCTTTGTGTCAATTTCAGAGGCAGAGTTGGACAAGATATGGTCCGTATGTGTAGGAAACACCGTTGTTTTTTTGTCAGCACACTCATGTTTCCTGCTGTCTTAGAGACTCTAGAAAGCAAGAGCGTGCTTAATGCTCTAAAGCAGAGTGTGATCTATATACGAGAACTCTGCTGTGTGTTTCACTTCAGAAATGGAGTAAAATCCCAGGCTCTGAGTCTTCCTGCAAGCAAGACTTCGATTCAAGTAAGGGCAGTTACTTTACAGCTCAAACGAACTACATCGTTCACGAAGCTCACACATTTCTCATCTTAACTGACAAGCATTGGATGTTAGAGGACCTCTGGTTTGTTTCAGTTTCAGAAGCAGAGATGAACTAGATATGGTCCGTATGTGTAGGAAACACCGTTCTCTTCTTCTGAGCACACTCATGTTTCCTGCTGTATTAGAGACTCTAGAAAGCAAGAGCATCCCTCTTACTCTAAAGCAGATTGTGATCCATGGATGAGAAATGTGTTGTGTGTTTCCCTTCACAAATGGTGTTAAACACGAGGCTCTGAGTCTTCCTACAAGCTAGACTTCGTTTCAGGTCAGGGCTGTCACTTTTCAGCCCAAACAAACTACATAGTTCACGAAGCTCACACGTTTCTCATCTTAACTGACAAGCATTGGATGTTAGAGGACCTGTGATTTGTATCAATATCAGAGGCAGAGTTGGACTAGATATGGTCCGTATGTGTAGGAAACACTGTTGTTTTGTTCTCAGCACACTCATGTTTCCTGCTGTCTTGGAGAATCTAGAAAGCAAGAGCGTGCTTCTTGCTCTAAAGCAGAGTGTGATCCATGGATGAGAACTGTGTTGTGTGTTTCCCTTCAGAAATGATGTTAATCCCCACGCCCTGTGTCTTCCTACATTCAAGACTTCGTTTCAGGTGATGGCAGTCACTTTTCAGCTCAAACGAACTACATCGTTCACAAAGCTCACACGTTTCTCATCTTAACTGACAAGCATCGGATGTTAGAGGAACAGTGCTTTGTATCAGTTTCAGAATCAGAGTTGGACTAGATATGGTCTGTATGTGTGGGAAACACCGTTCTTTTGTTCTCAGCAGAGTCAGGTTTCCTGCTGTTTTAGAGACTCTAGTAAGCAAGTGCATGCTTATTGCTCTAAAGCAGCGTGTGATCAAGGGATGAGAACTCTGTTTTGTGTTTCACTAAAGAAATGGTCTTAAACACCAGGCTCTGAGTCTTCCTATGAGCAAGACTTCATTTCAGGTAAGGGCAGTCACTTTACAGCTCAAACGAACAACATCCTTCACGAAGCTCACACGTTCCGCATCTTAACTGACAAGCATTGGATGTTAGAGGACCTGTGCTTTGTATCAATTTCAGAGGCAGAGTTGGACTAGATATGGTCCGTATGTGTCGGAAACACCGTTCTTTTGTTCTGAGCACACTCAGGTTTCCTGTTGTCTTAGAGACTCTGGAAGGCATGAGCGTGCTTCTTGCTCTAAAGCAGAATGTGACCAATGGATGAGACATTGTTGTGTGGTTCACTTCAGAAATGGAGTTAAACCCAGGCTCTGAGTCTTCCTGCAAGCAAGACTTCGATTCAAGTAAGGGCAGTTACTTTACAGCTCAAACGAATTACATCATTCACGAGACTCACACGTTTCTCACCTTAACTGACAAGCATTGGATGTTAGAGGACCTGTGGTTTCTTTCAGTTTCAGAAGCAGAGTTCAACTAGATATGGTCCGTATGTGTAGGAAACACCGTTCTTTTGTTCTGAGCACACTCCGGTTTCCTGTTGTCTTAGAGACTCTGGAAAGCAAGAGCGTGCTTCTTGCTCTAAAGCAGAATGTGATCAATGGATGACACATTGCTGTGTGTTTCACTTCAGAAATGGAGTTAAATCCCAGGCTCTGAGTCTTCCTACAAGCAAGACATCATTTCATTTAAGGGCAGTTACTTTACAGCTCAAACGAATTACATCATTCACGAAACTCACACGTTTCTCTCCTTAACTGACAAGCATTGGATGTTAGAGGACCTGTGGTTTCTTTCAGTTTCAGAAGCAGAGTTCAACTAGATATGATCCGTATGTGTAGGAAACACTGTTCTTTTGTTCTGAGCACACTCAAGTTTCCTGCTGTATTAGAGATTCCAGAAAGCAAGAGCGTTATTCTTGCTCTAAAGCAGAGTGTGATCCATGGATGAGAACTATACTGTGTGTTTCCCTTCAGAAATGGAGTTAAACACCATGCTCTGAGTCTTCCTACATGCAAGACTTGGTTTCAGGTAAGGGCAGTCACTTTTCCGCTCAAATGAACTACATCGTTTACGAAGCTCACACGTTTCTCATCTTAACTGACAAGCATTGGATGTTAGAGGACCTGTGCTTTGTGTCAATTTCAGAGGCAGAGTTGGACAAGATATGGTCCGTATGTGTAGGAAACACCGTTGTTTTTTTGTCAGCACACTCATGTTTCCTGCTGTCTTAGAGACTCTAGAAAGCAAGAGCGTGCTTAATGCTCTAAAGCAGAGTGTGATCTATATACGAGAACTCTGCTGTGTGTTTCACTTCAGAAATGGAGTAAAATCCCAGGCTCTGAGTCTTCCTGCAAGCAAGACTTCGATTCAAGTAAGGGCAGTTACTTTACAGCTCAAACGAACTACATCGTTCACGAAGCTCACACATTTCTCATCTTATCTGACAAGCATTGGATGTTAGAGGACCTCTGGTTTGTTTCAGTTTCAGAAGCAGAGATGAACTAGATATGGTCCGTATGTGTAGGAAACACCGTTCTCTTCTTCTGAGCACACTCATGTTTCCTGCTGTATTAGAGACTCTAGAAAGCAAGAGCATCCCTCTTACTCTAAAGCAGATTGTGATCCATGGATGAGAAATGTGTTGTGTGTTTCCCTTCACAAATGGTGTTAAACACGAGGCTCTGAGTCTTCCTACAAGCTAGACTTCGTTTCAGGTCAGGGCTGTCACTTTTCAGCCCAAACAAACTACATAGTTCACGAAGCTCACACGTTTCTCATCTTAACTGACAAGCATTGGATGTTAGAGGACCTGTGATTTGTATCAATATCAGAGGCAGAGTTGGACTAGATATGGTCCGTATGTGTAGGAAACACTGTTGTTTTGTTCTCAGCACACTCATGTTTCCTGCTGTCTTGGAGAATCTAGAAAGCAAGAGCGTGCTTCTTGCTCTAAAGCAGAGTGTGATCCATGGATGAGAACTGTATTGTGTGTTTCCCTTCAGAAATGATGTTAATCCCCACGCCCTGTGTCTTCCTACATTCAAGACTTCGTTTCAGGTGATGGCAGTCACTTTTCAGCTCAAACGAACTACATCGTTCACAAAGCTCACACGTTTCTCATCTTAACTGACAAGCATTGGATGTTAGAGGAACAGTGCTTTGTATCAGTTTCAGAATCAGAGTTGGACTAGATATGGTCTGTATGTGTGGGAAACACCGTTCTTTTGTTCTCAGCAGAGTCAGGTTTCCTGCTGTTTTAGAGACTCTAGTAAGCAAGTGCATGCTTATTGCTCTAAAGCAGCGTGTGATCAAGGGATGAGAACTCTGTTTTGTGTTTCACTAAAGAAATGGTCTTAAACACCAGGCTCTGAGTCTTCCTATGAGCAAGACTTCATTTCAGGTAAGGGCAGTCACTTTACAGCTCAAACGAACAACATCCTTCACGAAGCTCACACGTTCCGCATCTTAACTGACAAGCATTGGATGTTAGAGGACCTGTGCTTTGTATCAATTTCAGAGGCAGAGTTGGACTAGATATGGTCCGTATGTGTCGGAAACACCGTTCTTTTGTTCTGAGCACACTCAGGTTTCCTGTTGTCTTAGAGACTCTGGAAGGCATGAGCGTGCTTCTTGCTCTAAAGCAGAATGTGACCAATGGATGAGACATTGTTGTGTGGTTCACTTCAGAAATGGAGTTAAATCCCAGGCTCTGAGTCTTCCTACAAGCAAGACATCGTTTCATTTAAGGGCAGTTACTTTACAGCTCAAATGAACTACATCATTCACAAAGCTCACACGTTTCTCATCTTAACTGACAAGCATTGGATGTTAGAGGACCAGTGCTTTGTATCAGTTTCAGAATCAGAGTTGGACTAGATATGGCCCGTATGTGTAGGAAACACCGTTCTTTTGTTCTGAGCATACTCAAGTTTCCTGCTGTATTAAACACTCAAGAAAGCAAGAGCGTGCTTCTTGCTCTAAAGCAGAGTGTGATCCATGGAAGAGAACTATGCTGTGTGTTTCCCTTCAGAAATGGAGTTAAATCCCAGGCTCTGTGTCTTCCTACAATAAAGACTTCGTTTCAGGTAAGGGCAGTCACTTTTCAGCTCAAATGAACTACATCCATCACAAAGCTCACACGTTTCTCATCTTAAATGACAAGCATTGGATGTTAGAGGACCTGTGCTTTGTATCAATTTCAGAGGCAGAGTTGGACTCGATATGGTCCGAATGTGTAAGAAACTCCGTTTTTAGTTGTGAGCACACTCATGTTTCCTGCTGTATAGAGACTCTAGAAAGGAAGAGCGTGCTTCTTGCTCTAAAGCAGAGTGTGATCAATGGATGAGAACTCTCTTGTGTGTTTCACTTCAGAAATGGAGTTAAATCCCTGGCTCTGAGTCTTCCTACAAGCAAGACTTCGTTTCAGGTAAGGGCAGTCACTTTTCAGCTCAAACGAAATACATAGTTCACGAAGCTCACACATTTCTCATCTTAACTGACAAGCATTGGATGTTAGAGGACATGTGCTTTGTGTCAATTTCAGAGGCAGAGTTGGACTAGATATGGTCCGTATGTGTAGGAAACACCGTTCTTTTTTTCTCAGCACACTCACGTTTCCTGCTGTCATAGAGACTCTAGAAAGCAAGAGCGTGGTTAATGCTCTAAAGCAGAGTGTGATCTATATATGAGAACTCTGCTGTGTGTTTCATTCAGAAATGGAGTTAAATCCCAGTCTCTGAGTCTTCCTACAAGCAACAGTTCGTTTCAGGTAAGGGCAGTTACTTTACAGCTAAAACGAATTACATCGTTCACGATGCTCACACATTTCTCATCTTAACTGACAAGCATTGGATGTTAGAGGACCTGTGGTTTCTTTCAGTTTTAGAAGCAGATTTGAACTAGATATGGTCCGTATGTGTAGGAAACACTGTTCTTTTGTTCTGAGCACACTCAAATTTCCTGCTGTATTAGAGATTCTCGAAAGCAAGTGCTTTCTTCTTGCTCTAAAGCAGAGTGTGATCCATGGATGAGAACTATGCTGTGTGTTTCTCTTCAGAAATGGAGTTAAATCCTAGGCTCTGAGTCTTCCTGCAAGCAAGAGTTCGTTTCAGGTAAGGGCAGTTACTTTACAGCTACAACGAATTACATCGTTCACGATGCTCACACATTTCTCATCTTAACTGACAAGCCTTGGATGTTAGAGGACCTGTGGTTTCTTTCACTTTCAGCAGCAGATTTGAACTAGATATGGTCCGTATGTGTAGGAAACACTGTTCTTTTGTTCTGAGCACACTCAATTTTCCTGCTCTATTAGAGAATCTAGAAAGCAAGAGAGTGCTTCTTGCCCTAAAGCAGAGTGTGATCCATGGATGAGAGCTATGCTGTGTGTTTCCATTCGGAAATGGAGTTAAATCCCAGGCTCTGTCTTCCTACAAGAACTACTTTGTTTCAGCTAAGGGCAGTCACTTTTCAGATCAAACGAACTACATTGTTCACGAAGCTCACATGTTGCTCATCTTAAATGACAAGCATTGGATGTTAGAGGACCAGTGCTTTGTATCAGTTTCAGAATCAGCGTTGGACTAGATATGGCCCGTATGTGTGGGAAACACCGTTCTTTTGTTCTGAGCATACTCAAGTTTCCAGCTGTATTTGACACTCTAGAAAGCAAGAGCGTGCTTCTTGCTCTAAAGCAGAGTGTGATCCATGGATGAGAACTGTGTTGTGTGTTTCCCTTCAGAAATGATGTTCATCCCCACGCCCTGTGTCTTCCTACATTCAAGACTTCATTTCAGGTAAGGGCAGTCACCTTTCAGCTCAAACGAACTACATCGTTCACGAACCTCACACTTTTCTCATCTTAACTGACAAGCATCGGATGTTAGAGGAACAGTGCTTTGTATCAGTTTCAGAATCAGATTTGGACTAGATATGGTCCTTATGTGTGGGAAACACCGTTCTTTTGTTCTCAGCAGACTCAGGTTTCCTGCTGTTTTAGAGACTCTAGAAAGCAAGAACGTGCTTATTGCTTTAAAGCAGAGTGTGATCAGTTGATGAGAACTCTGCTCTGTGTTTCACTAAAGAAATGGAGTTAAATCCCAGGTTCTGAGTCTTCCTACAAGGATGACTTCGATTCAAGTAAGGGCAGTTACTTTACAGCTCAAATGAACTACATCGTTCACGTAACTCCCACGTGTCTCATCTTAACTGACAAGCATTGGATGTTAGAGGACCAGTGCTTTTTATCAATTTCAGAAGCAGCGTTGGACGAGACATCGTCCGTATGTGTAGGAAACACCGTTCATTTTTTCTCAGCACACCAAAGTTTCCTGCTGTCTTAGAGACTCTAGTAAGCTAGATCGTGCTTCTTGCTCTAAAGCAGAGTGTGATCCATGGATGAGAACTATGCTGTGTGTTTCGCTTCAGAAATGGAGTTAAACCCAGGCTCTGAGTCTTCCTGCAAGCAAGACTTCGATTCAAGTAAGGGCAGTTACTTTACAGCTCAAACGAATTACATCATTCACGAGACTCACACGTTTCTCACCTTAACTGACAAGCATTGGATGTTAGAGGACCTGTGGTTTCTTTCAGTTTCAGAAGCAGAGTTCAACTAGATATGGTCCATATGTGTAGGAAACACCGTTCTTTTGTTCTGAGCACACTCCGGTTTCCTGTTGTCTTAGAGACTCTGGAAAGCAAGAGCGTGCTTCTTGCTCTAAAGCAGAATGTGATCAATGGATGACACATTGCTGTGTGTTTCACTTCAGAAATGGAGTTAAATCCCAGGCTCTGAGTCTTCCTACAAGCAAGACATCATTTCATTTAAGGGCAGTTACTTTACAGCTCAAACGAATTACATCATTCACGAAACTCACACGTTTCTCTCCTTAACTGACAAGCATTGGATGTTAGAGGACCTGTGGTTTCTTTCAGTTTCAGAAGCAGAGTTCAACTAGATATGGTCCGTATGTGTAGGAAACACTGTTCTTTTGTTCTGAGCACACTCAAGTTTCCTGCTGTATTAGAGATTCCAGAAAGCAAGAGCGTTATTCTTGCTCTAAAGCAGAGTGTGATCCATGGATGAGAACTATACTGTGTGTTTCCCTTCAGAAATGGAGTTAAACACCATGCTCTGAGTCTTCCTACATGCAAGACTTCGTTTCAGGTAAGGGCAGTCACTTTTCCGCTCAAATGAACTACATCGTTTACGAAGCTCACACGTTTCTCATCTTAACTGACAAGCATTGGATGTTAGAGGACCTGTGCTTTGTGTCAATTTCAGAGGCAGAGTTGGACAAGATATGGTCCGTATGTGTAGGAAACACCGTTGTTTTTTTGTCAGCACACTCATGTTTCCTGCTGTCTTAGAGACTCTAGAAAGCAAGAGCGTGCTTAATGCTCTAAAGCAGAGTGTGATCTATATACGAGAACTCTGCTGTGTGTTTCACTTCAGAAATGGAGTAAAATCCCAGGCTCTGAGTCTTCCTGCAAGCAAGACTTCGATTCAAGTAAGGGCAGTTACTTTACAGCTCAAACGAACTACATCGTTCACGAAGCTCACACATTTCTCATCTTAACTGACAAGCATTGGATGTTAGAGGACCTCTGGTTTGTTTCAGTTTCAGAAGCAGAGATGAACTAGATATGGTCCGTATGTGTAGGAAACACCGTTCTCTTCTTCTGAGCACACTCATGTTTCCTGCTGTATTAGAGACTCTAGAAAGCAAGAGCATCCCTCTTACTCTAAAGCAGATTGTGATCCATGGATGAGAAATGTGTTGTGTGTTTCCCTTCACAAATGGTGTTAAACACGAGGCTCTGAGTCTTCCTACAAGCTAGACTTCGTTTCAGGTCAGGGCTGTCACTTTTCAGCCCAAACAAACTACATAGTTCACGAAGCTCACACGTTTCTCATCTTAACTGACAAGCATTGGATGTTAGAGGACCTGTGATTTGTATCAATATCAGAGGCAGAGTTGGACTAGATATGGTCCGTATGTGTAGGAAACACTGTTGTTTTGTTCTCAGCACACTCATGTTTCCTGCTGTCTTGGAGAATCTAGAAAGCAAGAGCATGCTTATTGCTCTAAAGCAGAGTGTGATCTGTATATGAGAACTCTGCTGTGTGTTTCACTTCAGAAATGGAGTTAAATCCCAGGCTCTGAGTCTTCCTAAAAGGAAGACTTCCATTCAAGTGAGGGCAGTTACTTTAGAGCTCAAACGAACTCCATCGTTTACGAAGCTCTCATGTTTCTCATCTTAACTGACAAGCATTGGATGTTAGAGGACCATTGCTTTGTACCAGTTTCAGAAGCAGAGATGGACTAGATATGGTCCATATGTGTAGGAAACACGGTTCTTTTGTTCTGAGCACACTCAGGTTTCCTGTTGTCTTAGAGACTCTGAGAAGCAAGAGCGTGCTTCTTGCTCTAAAGCAGAATGTGATCAATGGATTAGACATTGCTGTGTGTTTCACTTCAGAAATGGAGTTAAATCCCAGGCTCTGAGTCTTACTACAAGCAAGACATCGTTTCATTTAAGGCAGTTACTTTACAGCTCAAACGAACAACATCATTCACGAAGCTCACACGTTTCTCATCTTAACTGACAAGCATTGGATGTTAGACGACCTGTGGTTTCTTTCAGTTTCAGAAGCAGAGTTGAACTAGATATGGTCCGTATGTTTAGGAAATTCCATTCTTTTGTTCTGAGCACACTCAGGTTTCCTGCTGTATTAGAGACCCTAGAAAGCAAGAGCATGCTTCTTGCTCTAAAGCAGAGTGTGATCCATGGATGAGAACTATGCTGTGTGTTTCACTTCAGAAATGGAGTTAAATCCCAGGCTCTGCGTCTTCCTACAAGCACTACTTTGTTTCACCTAATGTCAGTCACTTTTCAGCTCAAACAAACTACATCGTTCACGAAGCTCACATGTTACTCATCTTAAATGACAAGCATTGGATGTTAGAGGACCAGTGCTTTGTATCAGTTTCAGAATCAGAGTTGGACTAGATATGGCCCGTATGTGTAGGAAACACCGTTCTTTTGTTCTGAGCATACTCAAGTTTCCTACTGTATTACAGAATCTAGAAAGCAAGAGCGTGCTTCTTGCTCTAAAGCAGAGTGTGATCAATGTATGAGAACTCTGTTGTGTGTTTCACTTCAGAAATGGAGTTAAATCCCTGCCTCTGAGTCTTCCTACAAGCAAGACTTCGTTTCAGGTAAGGGCAGTTACTTTACAGCTCAATCGAACTACATCATTCACAAATCTCACACGTTTCTCATCTTAACTGACAAGCATTGGATGTTAGAGGACCTGTGCTTTGTATCAATTTCAGAGGCAGAGTTGGACAAGATATGGTCCGTATGTGTAGGAAACACCGTTGTTTTGTTCTCAACACACTCATGTTTCCTGCTGTCTTAGAGACTCTAGAAAGCAAGAGCGTGCTTAATGCTCTAAAGCAGAGTGTGATCTATATATGAGAACTCTGCTGTGTGTTTCACTTCAGAAATGGATTTAAATCCCAGGCTCTGAGTCTTCCTACAAGCAACAGTTCGTTTCAGGTAAGGGCAGTTACTTTACAGCTAAAACGAATTACATCGTTCACGATGCTCACACATTTCTCATCTTAACTGACAAGCATTGGATGTTAGACGACCTGTGGTTTCTTTCAGTTTTAGAAGCAGATTTGAACTAGATATGGTCCGTATGTGTAGGAAACACTGTTCTTTTGTTCTGAGCACACTCAAATTTCCTGCTGTATTAGAGATTCTCGAAAGCAAGTGCTTTCTTCTTGCTCTAAAGCAGAGTGTGATCCATGGATGAGAACTATGCTGTGTGTTTCTCTTCAGAAATGGAGTAAAATCCCAGGCTCTGCGTCTTCCTGCAAGCAAGACTTCGATTCAAGTAAGGGCAGTTACTTTACAGCTCAAAAGAACTACATCATTCACGAAGCTCACACGTTTCGCATCTTAACTGACAAGCATTGGATGTTAGAGGACCTCTGGTTTGTTTCAGTTTCAGATGCATAGATGAACTAGATATGGTCGGTATGTGTAGGAAACACCGGACATTTGTTATGGGCACACTCAAGTTTCCTGCTGTATTAGAGAATCTAGAATGCAAGAGAGTGCTTCTTGCCCTAAAGCAGAGTGTGATCCATGGATGAGAACTATGCTGTGTCTTTCCCTTCAGAAATGGAGTTAAATCCCAGGCTCTGTGTCTTCCTACAAGCACTACTTTGTTTCAGCTAAGGGCAGTCACTTTTCGGATCAAACGAACTACATTGTTCACGAAGCTCACATGTTGCTCATCTTAAATGATAAGCATTGGATGTTAGAGGACCAGTGCTTTCAATCAGTTTCATAATCAGCGTTGGACAAGATATGGTCCGTATGTGTAGGAAACACCGTTCTTTGTTCTGAGCATACTCAAGTTTCCTGCTGTATTTGACACTCCAGAAAGCAAGAGCGTGCTTCTTGCTCTAAAGCAGAGTGTGATCCATGGATGACAACTGTGTTGTGTATTTCCCTTCAGAAATGATGTTAATCCCCACGCCCTGTGTCTTCCTACATTCAAGACTTCGTTTCAGGTAAGGGCAGTCACCTTTCAGCTCAAACAAACTACATTGTTCACGAAGCTCACACGTTTCTCATCTTAAATGACAAGCATCGGATGTTAGAGGAACAGTGCTTTGTATCAGTTTCCGAATCAGAGATGGACTAGATATGGTCCGTATGTATGGGAAACACCATTCTTTGGTTCTCAGCCGACTCAGGTTTCCTGCTGTTTTAGAGACTCTAGAAAGCTAGAGCGTGCTTCTTGCTCTAAAGCAGAGTGTGATCAATGGACTAGAACTCTGCTCTGTGTTTCACTAAAGAAATGGAGTTAAATCCCAGGTTCTGAGTCTTCCTACAAGGATGACTTCGATTCAAGTAAGGGCAGTTACCTTACAGCTCAAAGGAACTACAACGTTCACGAAGCTCACACGTTTCTCATCTTAACTGACAAGCATTGGATGTTAGCGGACAAGTGCTTTGTATCAGTTTCAGAAGCAGACTTGGACTATATATGGTCTGTATGTGAAGGAAACACCGTTCTTTTGTTCTCAGCACACTCACGTTTTCTGCTGTCTTAGAGACTCTAGAAAGCAAGAGAGTGCTTCTTGCTCTAAAGCAGAGTGTGATCCATGGATGAGAACTATGCTGTGTGTTTCGCTTCAGAAATGGAGTTAAATCCCAGGCTCTGTGTTTTCCTACTAGCAAGATATCGTTTCAGGTTAGGGCAGTCACTTTTCAGCTCAAACGACCTACATCGTTCACGAAACTCACACGTTTCTCATCTTAAATGACAAGCATTGGATGTTAGAGGACCAGTGGTTTGTATCCGTTTCAGAAGCAGAGTTGAACTATATATGGCCCGTATATGTAGGAAACACCGTTTTTAGTTCTGAGCACACTCATGTTTCCTGCTGTATTAGAGACTCTAGAAAGGAAGAGCGTGCTTCTTGCTCTAAAGCAGAGTGTGATCATTGGATGAGAACTCTGTTGTGTGTTTCACTTCAGAAATGGAGTTAAATCCCTGGCTCTGAGTCTTCCTACAAGCAAGACTTCGTTTCAGGTAAGGGCAGTTACTTTACAGCTCAAACGAACTACATCATTCAAATAGCTCCCACGTTTCTCATCTAAACTGAGAAACATTGGATGTTAGAGGAGCTTTGGTTTGTATCAATTTCAAGCAGAGTTGAACTAGATATGGTCCGTATGTATGGGAAACACCGTTCTTTTCTTCTGATCACACTCACGTTTCCTGCTGTATTAGAGACTCTAGAAAGCAAGAGCATGCCTCTGACTCTAAAGCAGATTGTGATCCATGGATGAGAAATGTGTCGTGTGTTTCCCTTCAGAAATGGTGTTAAACACCATGCTCTGAGTCTTCCTACAAGCAAGAATTCGTTTCAGGTAAGGGAAGTCACTTTTCAGCTCAAACGAACTACATCGTTCACGAAGCTCACACGTTTCTCATCTTAATTGACAAGCATTGAATGTTAGAGGACCTGTGCTTTGCATCAATTTCAGAGGCAGAGTTGGACTAGATATGGTCCGTATGTGTAGGAAACACCGTTGTTTTGTTCTCAGCACACTCATGTTTCCTGCTGTCTTAGAGACTCTAGAAAGCAAGAGCGTGCTTATTGCTCTAAAGCAGAGTGCGATCTATATATGAGAACTCTGCTGTGTGTTTCACTTCAGAAATGGAGTTAAATCCCAGGCTCTGAGTCTTCCTACAAGGAAGACTTCTATTCAAGTGAGGGCAGTTACTTTACAGCTCAAACGAACTCCATCGTTTACAAGCTCACATGTATCTCATCTTAACTGACAAGCATTGGATGTTAGAGGACCAGTGCTTTGTATCAGTTTCAGAAGCAGAGTTGGACTAGATATGGTCCATATGTGTAGGAAACACCGTTCTTTTGTTCTGAGCACACTCAGGTTTCCTGTTGTCTTAGAGACTCTGGAAAGCAAGAGCGTGCTTCTTGCTCTAAAGCAGAATGTGATCAATGGATGAGACATTGCTGTGTGTTTCACTTCAGAAATGGAGTTAAATCCCAGGCTCTGAGTCTTTCTACAAGCAAGACATCGTTTCATTTAAGGGCATTTACTTTACAGCTCAAACGAACTACATCATTCACGAAGCTCACACGTTTCTCATCTTAACTGACAAGCATTGGATGTTAGAGGACCAGTGCTTTGTATCAGTTTCAGAAGCAGAGTTGGACTAGATATGGTCCATATGTGTAGGAAACACCGTTCTTTTGTTCTGAGCACACTCAGGTTTCCTGTTGTCTTAGAGACTCTGGAAAGCAAGAGCGTGCTTCTTGCTCTAAAGCAGAATGTGATCAATGGATGAGACATTGCTGTGTGTTTCACTTCAGAAATGGAGTTAAATCCCAGGCTCTGAGTCTTTCTACAAGCAAGACATCGTTTCATTTAAGGGCATTTACTTTACAGCTCAAACGAACTACATCATTCACGAAGCTCACACGTTTCTCATCTTAAATGACAAGCATCGGATGTTAGAGGAACTGTGCTTTGTATCAGTTTCAGAAGCAGAGTTGGACTAGATATGGTCCGTATGTGTGGGAAACACCGTTCTTTGGTTCTCAGCCGACTCAGGTTTCCTGCTGTTTTAGAGACTCTAGAAAGCTAGAGCGTGCTTCTTGCTCTAAAGCAGAGTGTGATCAATGGATGAGAACTCTGCTCTGTGTTTCACTAAAGAAATGGAGTTAAGTCCCAGGTTCTGAGTCTTCCTACAAGGATGACTTCGATTCAAGTAAGGGCAGTTAATTTATAGCTCAAACGAACTACAACGTTCACGAAGCTCACATGTTTCTCATCTTAACTGACAAGCATTGGATGTTAGAGGACCAGTGGTTTGTATCCGTTTCAGAAGCAGAGTTGAACTATATATGGCCCGTATATGTAGGAAACACCGTTTTTAGTTCTGAGCACACTCATGTTTCCTGCTGTATTAGAGACTCTAGAAAGCAAGAGCGTGCTTCTTGCTCTAAAGCAGAGTGTGATCATTGGATGAGAACTCTGTTGTGTGTTTCACTTCAGAAATGGAGTTAAATCCCTGGCTCTGAGTCTTCCTACAAGCAAGACTTCGTTTCAGGTAAGGGCAGTTACTTTACAGATCAAACGAACTACATCATTCAAAGAGCTCCCACGTTTCTCATCTAAACTGAGAAACATTGGATGTTAGAGGACCTTTGGTTTGTATCAATTTCAAGCAGAGTTGAACTGGATATGGTCCGTATGTGTAGGAAACACTGTTCTTTTGTTCTGAGCATACTCAAGTTTCCTGCTGTATTTGACACTCTAGAAAGCAAGAGCGTTCTTCTTGCTCTAAAACAGTGTGTGATCCATGGATGAGAACTGTGTTGTGTGATTCCCTTAAGAAATGTTGTTAAACCCCACGCCCTGTGTCTTTGTACATTTAAGACTTCGTTTCAGGTAAGGGCAGTCACTTTTAAGCTCAAAGGAACTACATCGTTCACTAAGCTCACACGTTTCTCATCTTAAGTGACAAGCATTGGTTGTTAGAGGAACAGTGCTTTGTATCAGTTTCAGAATCAGAGTTGGACTAGATATGGTCCGTATGTGTGGGAAACACCGTTTTTAGTTGTGAGCACACTCATGTTTCCTGCTGTATTAGAGACTCTAGAAAGCAAGAGCGTGCTTCTTGCTCTAAAGCGGAGTGTGATCAATTGATGAGAACTCTGTTGTTTGTTTCACTTCAGAAATGGAGTTAAATCCCTAGCTCTGAGTCTTCCTACAAGCAAGACTTCGTTTCAGGTAAGGGCAGTTACTTTACAGCTCAAACGAACTACATCATTCACAAAGCTCACATGTTTCTCATCTAAACTGAGAAGCATTGGATGTTAGAGGACCTTTGGTTTGTATCAATTTCAAGCAGAGTTGAACTAGATATGGTCCGTATGGATAGGAAACACCATTATTTTCTTCTGAGCACACTCACGTTTCCTGCTGTATTAGAGACTCTAGAAAGCAAGAGCATGCCTCTTACTCTAAAGCAGATTGTGATCCATGGATGAGAAATGTGTCGTGTGTTTCCCTTCAGAAATGGTGATAAACACCAGGCTCTGAGTCTTCCTACAAGCAAGACTTCGTTTCAGGTAAGGGCAGTCACTTTTCAGCTCAAACGAACTACATCATTCACGAAGCTCACACATTTCTCATCTTAACTGACAAGCATCAGATGTTAGATGACCAGTGCTTTGTATCAGTTTCAGAAGCAGAGTTGGATTAGATATGGTCCGTATGTGTAGGAAACACCGTTCTTTTATTCTGAGCACACTCACGTTTCCTGGTGTCTTAGAGACGCTAGAAAGCAAGAGCGTTCTTCTTGCTCTAAAGCAGAGTGTGATCAATGGATGAGAACTCTGCTGTGTGTTTCATTTCAGAAATGGAGTTAAATCCCAGGCTCTGAGTCTTCCAAGAAGCAAGACCTCTTTTCAGGTAAGGGCAGTTACTTTACAGCTAAAACGAACAACATCGTTCACGAACCTCACACGTTTCTCATCTAATGTGACAAGCATTGGATGTTAGAGGACCTCTGGTTTGTTTAAGTTTCAGAAGCAGAGATGAACTAGACATGGTCCGTATGTGTAGGAAACACCGTTCTTTTCTTCTGAGCACACTCACGTTCCCTGCTGTATTAGAGACTCTAGAAAGCAAGAGCATGCCTCTTACTCTAAAGCAGATTGTGATCCATGACTGAGAAATGTGTTGTGTGTTTCCCTTCAGAAATGGTGTTAAACACCAGGCTCTGCGTCTTCCTACATGCAAGACTTCATTCAGGTAAGGGCAGTCACATTTCAGCTCAAATGAACTACATCGTTCACGAAGCTCACACGTTTCTCATCTTAACTGACAAGCATTGGATGTTAGAGGACCAGTGCTTTGTATCCGCTTAGGAAGCAGAGTTGGACTAGATATGGTCCGTATGTGTAGGAAACACCGTTCTTTTGTTCAGGGCACACTCATATTTCCTCCTGTATTAGAGACTCTAGAAAGCAAGAGTGAGCTTCTTGCTCTAAAGCAGAGTGTGATCAATGGATGAGAACTCTGCTCTGTGTTTCACTTCAGAAATGGAGTTAAATACCAGGCTCTGAGTCTTCCTACAAGCAAGACTTCCTTTCATGTAAGGGCAGTTTCTTTATAGCTCAAAGGAACTACATCGTTCATGAAACTCACATGTTTCTCATCTTAACTGACAAGCATTGGATGTTATAGGACCTGTGCTTTGTATCAATTTCAGAGGCATAGTTGGACAAGATATGGTCCGTATGTGTAGGAAACACCATTGTTTTGTTCTCAGCACACTCATGTTTCCTGCTGTCTTAGAGACTCTAGAAAGCATGAGCGTGCTTAATGCTCTAAAGCAGAGTGTGATCTATATATGAGAACTCTGCTGTGTGTTTCACTTCAGAAATGGAGTGAAATCCCAGGCTCTGAGTCTTCCTACAAGCAAGAGTTCGTTTCAGGTAAGGGCAGTTCCTTACAGCTAAAACGAATTACATCGTTCACGAAGCTCACACGTTTCTCATCTTAACTGACAAGCATTGGATGTTAGAGGACCTCTGGTTTGTTTCAATTTCAGAAGCAGAGATGAACTAGATATGGTCCGTTTGTGTAGGAAACACCGTTCTTTTGTTATGAGCACACTCAAGTTTCCTGCTGTATTAGAGAACCTAGAAAGCAAGAGAGTGCTTCTTGCCCTAAAGGAGAGTGTGATCCATGGATGAGAACTATGCTGTGTGTTTCCCTTCAGAAATGGAGTTAAATCCCAGGCTCTGTGTCTTCCTACAAGCACTACTTTGTTTCAGCTAAGTGCAGTCACTTTTCAGATCAAACGAACTACATCATTAACGAAGCTCACATGTTGCTCATCTTAAATGACAAGCATTGGATGTTAGAGGACCAGTGCTTTGTATCAGTTTCAGAATCAGCGTTGCACTAGATATGGCCCGTATGTGTAGGAAACACCGTTCTTTTGTTCTGAGCATACTCAAGTTTCCTGCTGTATTAGACACTCTAGAAAGCAAGAGCGTGCTTCTTGCTCTAAAGCAGAGTGTGATCCATGGATGAGATCTATGCTGTGTGTTTCCCTTCATAAATGGAGTTAAATGCCAGTCTCTGTGTTTTCCTACTAGCAAGACTTCGTTTCAGGTTAGGGCAGTCACTTTTCAGCTCAAACGACCTACATTGTTCACGAAACTCACACGTTTCTCATCTAAATGACAAGCATTGGATGTTATAGGTCCAGTGCTTTGTATCAGTTTCATAAGCAGAGTTGAACTATATATGGCCCGTATATGTAGGAAACAACGTTTTTAGTTGTGAGCACACTCATGTTTCCTGCTGTATTAGAGACTCTAGAAAGCAAGAGTGTGCTTATTGCTCTAAAGCAGAGTGTGATCAATGGATGAGAACTGTGTTGTGTGTTTCCCTTCAGAAATGGTGTTAAACACCAGGCTCTGAGTCTTCCTACATGCAAGACTTCGTTTCAGGTAAGGGCAGTCACTTTTCAGCTCAAACAAACTACATCGTTCAGGAAGCTCAACGTTTCTCATCTTAACTGACAAGCATTGGATGTTAGAGGACCTGTGCTTTGTATCAATTTCAGAGGCAGAGTTGGACAAGATATGGTCCGTATGTGTAGGAAACACCGTTGTTTTGTTCTCAGCACACTCATGTTTCCTGCTGTCTTAGAGACTCTAGAAAGCAAGAGCGTGCTTCTTGCTCTAAAGCAGAGTGTGATCAATGGATGAGAACTCTGTTGTGTGTTTCACTTCAGAAATGGAGTTAAATCCCTGGCTCTGAGTCTTCCTACAAGCAAGACTTCGTTTCAGGTAAGGGCAGTTACTTTACAGCTCAATCGAACTACATCATTCACAAAGCTCACACATTTCTCATCTAAACTGAGAAGCATTGGATGTTAGAGGACCTTTGGTTTGTATCAATTTCAAGCAGAGTTGAAATAGATATGGTCCGTATGTATAGGAAACACCGTTCTTTTCTTCTGAGCACATTCACGTTTCCTGCTGTATTAGAGACTCTAGAAAGCAAGAGCATGCCTCTTACTCTAATTCAGATTGTGATCCATGGATGAGAAATGTGTTGTGTGTTTCCCTTCAGAAATGGTATTAAACACCAGCCTCTGAGTCTTCCTACATGCAAGACTTCGTTTCAGGTAAGGGCAGTCACTTTTCAGCTCAAACAAACTACATCGTTCACGAAGCTCACACGTTTCTCATCTTAACTGACAAGCATTGGATGTTAGAGGACCTGTGGTTTCTTTCAGTTTCAGAAGCAGAGTTGAACTAGATATGGTCCGTATGTGTAGGAAACACCGTTCTTTTGTTCTGAGCATACTCAAGTTTCCTGCTGTATTTGACACTCTAGAAAGCAAGAGCGTGCTTCTTGCTCTAACGCAGAGTGTGATCCATGGACGAGAACTGTGTTGTGTGTTTCCCTTCAGAAATGATGTTAATCCCCACGCCCTGTGTCTTCCTACATTCAAGAATTCGTTCCAGGTAAGGGCAGTCACTTTTCAGCTCAAACGAACTACATCGTTCACGAAGCTCACACGTTTCTCATCTTAACTGACAAGCATCGGATGTTAGAGGAACAGTGCTTTGTATCAGTTTCAGAATCAGAGTTGGACTAGATATGGTCCGTATGTGTGGGAAACACCATTCTTTGGTTCTCAGCAGACTCAGGTTTCATGCTGTTTTAGAGACTCTAGAAAGCAAGAGAGTGCTTAATGCTCTAAAGCAGAGTGTGATCAATGGATGAGAACTCTGCTCATTGTTTCACTTCAGAAATGGAGTTAAATCCCAGGCTCTGAGTCTTCCTACAAGCAAGACATCGTTTCATTTAAGGGCAGTTACTTTACAGCTCAAACGAACTACATCATTCACGAAGCTCACACGTTTCTCATCTTAACTGACAAGAATTCTATGTTAGAGGACCTGTGGTTTCTTTCAGTTGCAGAAGCAGAGTTGAACTAGATATGGTCTGTATGTGTAGGAAACACCATTCTTTTCTTCTGAGCATACTCAAGTTTCCTGCTGTATTAGACACTCTAGAAAGCAAGAGCGTGCTTCTTGCTCTAAAGCAGAGTGTGATCCATGGATGAGGTCTATGCTGTGTGTTTCCCTTCATAAATGGAGTTAAATGCCAGTCTCTGTGTTTTCCTACTAGCAAGACTTCGTTTCAGGTTAGGGCAGTCACTTTTCAGCTGAAACGACCTACATCGTTCACGAAACTCACACGTTTCTCATCTAAATGACAAGCATTGGATGTTAGAGGTCCAGTGCTTTGTATCAGTTTCATAAGCAGAGTTGAACTATATATGGCCCGTATATGTAGGAAACAACGTTTTTAGTTGTGAGCACACTCATGTTTCCTGCTGTATTAGAGACTCTAGAAAGCAAGAGCGTGCTTATTGCTCTAAAGCAGAGTGTGATCAATGGATGAGAACTGTGTTGTGTGTTTCACTTCAGAAATGGAGTTAAATCCCTGGCTCTGAGTCTTCCTACAAGCAAGACTTCGTTTCAGGTAAGGGCAGTTACTTTACAGCTCAATCGAACTACATCATTCACAAAGCTCACACATTTCTCATCTAAACTGAGAAGCATTGGATGTTAGAGGACCTTTGGTTTGTATCAATTTCAAGCAGAGTTGAAAGAGATATGGTCCGTATGTATAGGAAACACCGTTCTTTTCTTCTGAGCACATTCACGTTTCCTGCTGTATTAGAGACTCTAGAAAGCAAGAGCATGCCTCTTACTCTAATTCAGATTGTGATCCATGGATGAGAAATGTGTTGTGTGTTTCCCTTCAGAAATGGTGTTAAACACCAGGCTCTGAGTCTTCCTACATGCAAGACTTCGTTTCAGGTAAGGGCAGTCACTTTTCAGCTCAAACAAACTACATCGTTCAGGAAGCTCACACGTTTCTCATCTTAACTGACAAGCATTGGATGTTAGAGGACCTGTGCTTTGTATCAATTTCAGAGGCAGAGTTGGACAAGATATGGTCCGTATGTGTAGGAAACACCGTTGTTTTGTTCTCAGCACACTCATGTTTCCTGCTGTCTTAGAGACTCTAGAAAGCAAGAGCGTGCTTAATGCTATAAAGCAGAGTGTGATCTATATATGAGAACTCTGCTGTGTGTTTCACTTCAGAAATGGAGTTAAATCCCAGGCTCTGAGTCTTCCTACAAGCAAGAGTTCGTTCCAGGTAAGGGCAGTTACTTTACAGCTAAAATGAATTACATCGTTCACGATGCTCACACATTTCTCATCTTAACTGACAAGCATTGGATGTTAGAGGACCTGTGGTTTCTTTCAGTTTCAGAAGCACAGTTGAACTAGATATGGTCCGTATGTGTAGGAAACACTGTTCTTTTGTTCTGAGCACACTCAAGTTAACTGCTGTATTAGAGATTCAAGAAAGCAAGAGCGTTCTTCTTGCTCTAAAGCAGAGTGTGATCCATGGATGAGAACTATGCTGTGTGTTTCCCTTCATAAATGGAGTTAAATCCCAGGCTCTGTGTCTTCCTACAAGCACTACTTTGATTCAGCTAAGGTCAGTCACTTTTCAGCTCAAACGAACTACATTGTTCACGAAGCTCACATGTTACTCATCTTAAATGACAAGCATTGGAAGTTAGAGGACCCGTGCTTTGTATCAGTTTCAGAATCAGAGTTGGACTAGATATGGCCCGTATGTGTAGGAAACACTGTTCTTTTGTTCTGAGCATACTCAAGTTTCCTGCTGTATTAGACACTCTAGAAAGCAAGAGCGTGCTTCTTGCTCTAAAGCAGAGTGTGATCCATGGATGAGATCTATGCTGTGTGTTTCCCTTCATAAATGGAGGTAAATGCCAGTCTCTGTGTTTTCCTACTAGCAAGACTTCGTTTCAGGTTAGGGCAGTCACTTTTCAGCTCAAACGACCTACATCTTTCACGAAACTCACACGTTTCTCATCTTAAATGACAAGCATTGGATGTTAGAGGTCCAGTACTTTGTATCAGTTTCATAAGCAGAGTTGAACTATATATGGCCCGTATATGTAGGAAACACCGTTTTTAGTTCTGAGCACACTCATGTTTCCTGCTTTATTAGAGACTCTATAAAGCAAGAGCATGCTTCTTGCTCTAAAGCAGAGTGTGATCATTGGATGAGAACTCTGTTGTGTGTTTCACTTCAGAAATGGAGTTAAATCCCTGGCTCTGAGTCTTCCTACAAGCAAGACTTCGTTTCAGGTAAGGGCAGTTACTTTACAGCTCAATCGAAATACATCATTCACAAAACTCACACATTTCTCATCTAAACTGAGAAGCATTGGATGTTAGAGGACCTTTGGTTTGTATCAATTTCAAGCAGAGTTGAAATAGCTATGGTCCGTATGTATAGGAAACACCGTTCTTTTCTTCTGAGCACATTCACGTTTCCTGCTGTATTAGAGACTCTAGAAAGCAAGAGCACACCTCTAACTCTAATTCAGATTGTGATCCATGGATGAGAAATGTGTTGTGTGTTTCCCTTCAGAAATGGTGTTAAACACCAGGCTCTGCGTCTTCCTACATGCAAGACTTCGTTTCAGGTAAGGGCAGTCACATTTCAGCTCAAACGAACTACATCGTTCACGAAGCTCACACGTTTCTCATCTTAACTGACAAGCATTGGATGTTAGAGGACCTCTGGTTTGTTTCAGTTTCAGAAGCAGAGATGAACTAGATATGGTCCGTTTGTGTAGGAAACACTGTTCTTTTGTTATGAGCACACTCAAGTTTCCTGCTCTATTAGAGAATCTAGAAAGCAAGAGAGTGCTTCTTGCCCTAAAGCAGAGTGTGATCCATGGATGAGAACTATGCTGTGTGTTTCCCTTCAGAAATGGAGTTAAATCCCAGACTCTGTGTCTTCCTACAAGCACTACTTTGTTTCAGCTAAGGGCAGTCACTTTTCAGATCAAACGAACTACATCATTCACGAAGCTCACATGTTGCTCATCTTAAATGACAAGGATTGGATGTTAGAGGACCAGTGCTTTGTATCAGTTTCAGAATCAGCATTGCACTAGATATGGCCCGTATGTGTAGGAAACACCGTTCTTTTGTTCTGAGCATACTCAAGTTTCCTGCTGTATTTGACACTCTAGAAAGCAAGAGCGTGCTTCTTGCTCTAACGCAGAGTGTGATCCATGGATGAGAACTGTGGTGTGTGTTTCCCTTCAGAAATGATGTTAATGCCCACGCCCTGTGTCTTCCTACATTCAAGAATTCGTTTCAGGTAAGGGCAGTCACTTTTCAGCTCAAACGAACTACATTGTTCACGAAGCTCACACGTTTCTCATCTTAACTGACAAGCATCGGATGTTAGAGGAACAGTGCTTTGTATCAGTTTCAGAATCAGAGTTGGACTAGATATGGTCCGTATGTGTGGGAAACACCGTTCTTTGGTTATCAGCAGACTCATGTTTCCTGCTGTTTTAGAGACTCTAGAAAGCAAGTTCGTGCTTAATGCTCTAAATCAGAGTGTGATCAATGGATGAGAACTCTGCTCGTTGTTTCACTTAAGAAATGGAGTTAAATCCCAGGCTCTGAGTCTTCCTACAAGGAAGACTTCCATTCAAGTGAGGGCAGTTACTTTACAGCTCAAACAAACTCCATCATTTACGAAGCTCACATGTTTCTCATCTTAATTGACAAGCATTGGATGTTAGAGGACCAGTGCTTTGTATCAGTTTCAGAAGCAGAGTTGGACTAGATATGATCCATATGTGTAGGAAACACTGTTCTTTGGTTCTGAGCACTCTCAGGTTTCCTGTTGTCTTAGAGACTCTGGAAAGCAAGAGCGTGCTTCTTGCTCTAAAGCAGAATGTGATCAATGGATGAGACATTGCTGTGTGTTTCACTTCAGAAATGGAGTTAAATCCCATGCTCTGAGTCTTCCTACAAGCAAGACATCGTTTCATTTAAGGGCAGTTACTTTACAGCTCAAAAGAACTACATCATTCACGAAGCTCACACGTTTCTCATCTTAACTGACAAGCATTCGATGTTAGAGGACCTGTGGTTTCTTTCAGTTTCAGAAGCAGAGTTGAACTAGATATGGTCCGTATGTGTAGGAAACACTGTTCTTTTGTTCTGAGCACACTCAAGTTAACTGCTGTATTAGAGATTCAAGAAAGCAAGAGCGTTCTTCTTGCTCTAAAGCAGAGTGTGATCCATGGATGAGAACTATGCTGTGTGTTTCCCTTCGTAAATGGAGTTAAATCCCAGGCTCTGTGTCTTCCTACAAGGAAGACTTCGTTTCAGGTAAGGGCAGTCACCTTTCAGCTCAAACGAACTACATCGTTCACGAAGCTCACATGTTACTCATCTTAAATGACAAGCATTGGATGTTAGAGGACCAGTGCTTTGTATCAGTTTCAGAATCAGAGTTGGACTAGATATGGCCCGAATGTGTGGGAAACACCGTTCTTTTGTTCTGAGCGTACTCAAGATTCCTGCTGTATTAGACACTCTAGAAAGCAAGAGCGTGCTTCTTGCTCTAAAGCAGAGTGTGATCCATGGATGAGATCTATGCTGTGTGTTTCCCTTCATAAATGGAGTTAAATGCCAGTCTCTGTGTTTTCCTACTAGCAAGACTTCGTTTCAGGTTAGGGCAGTCACTTTTCAGCTCAAACGACCTACATCGTTCACGAAACTCACACGTTTCTCATCTTAAATGACAAGCATTGGATGTTAGAGGTCCAGTGCTTTGTATCAGTTTCATAAGCAGAGTTGAACTATATATGGCCCGTATATGTAGGAAACACCGTTTTTAGTTGTGAGCACACTCATGTTTCCTGCTGTATTAGAGACTCTAGAAAGCAAGAGCGTGCTTATTGCTCTAAAGCAGAGTGTGATCAATGGATGAGAACTGTGTTGTGTGTTTCACTTCAGAAATGGAGTTAAATCCCTGGCTCTGAGTCTTCCTACAAGCAAGACTTCGTTTCAGGTAAGGGCAGTTACTTTACAGCTCAATCGAACTACATCATTCACAAAGCTCACACATTTCTCATCTAAACTGAGAAGCATTGGATGTTAGAGGACCTTTGGTTTGTATCAATTTCAAGCAGAGTTGAAAGAGATATGGTCCGTATGTATAGGAAACACCGTTCTTTTCTTCTGAGCACATTCACGTTTCCTGCTGTATTAGAGACTCTAGAAAGCAAGAGCATGCCTCTTACTCTAATTCAGATTGTGATCCATGGATGAGAAATGTGTTGTGTGTTTCCCTTCAGAAATGGTGTTAAACACCAGGCTCTGAGTCTTCCTACATGCAAGACTTCGTTTCAGGTAAGGGCAGTCACTTTTCAGCTCAAACAAACTACATCGTTCAGGAAGCTCACACGTTTCTCATCTTAACGGACAAGCATTGGATGTTAGAGGACCTGTGCTTTGTATCAATTTCAGAGGCAGAGTTGGACAAGATATGGTCCGTATGTGTAGGAAACACCGTTGTTTTGTTCTCAGCACACTCATGTTTCCTGCTGTCTTAGAGACTCTAGAAAGCAAGAGCGTGCTTAATGCTCTAAAGCAGAGTGTGATCTATATATGAGAACTCTGCTGTGTGTTTCACTTCAGAAATGGAGTTAAATCCCAGGCTCTGAGTCTTCCTACAAGCAAGAGTTCGTTTCAGGTAAGGGCAGTTACTTTACAGCTAAAACGAATTACATCGTTCACGATGCTCACACATTTCTCATCTTAACTGACAAGCATTGGATGTTAGAGGACCTGTGGTTTCTTTCAGTTTCAGAAGCAGATTTGAACTAGATATGGTCCGTATGTGTAGGAAACACTGTTCTTTTGTTCTGAGCACACTCAAATTTCCTGCTGTATTAGAGATTCTAGAAAGCAAGGGCGTTCTTCTTGCTCTAAAGAATATTGTATTCCATGGATGAGAACTATGCTGTGTGTTTCCCTTTAGAAATGGAGTTAAATCCCAGGCTCTGAGTCTTCCTTCAAGCAAGACTTCGATTCAAGTAAGGGCAGTTACTTTACAGCTCAAACGAACTACATCGTTCACGAAGCTCACACGTTTCTCATCTTAACTGACAAGCATTGGATGTTAGAGGACCTCTGGTTTGTTTCAGTTTCAGAAGAAGAGATGAACTAGATATTGTCGGTTTGTGTAGGAAACACCGTTCTTTTGTTATGAGCACACTCAAGTTTCCTGCTGTCTTAGAGAATCTAGAAATCAAGAGAATGCTTCTTGCCCTAAAGCAGAGTGTGATCCATGGATGAGAACTATGCTGTGTGTTTCCCTTCAGAAATGGAGTTAAATCCCAGGCTCTGTGTCTTCCTACAAGCACTATTTGTTTCAGCTAAGGGCTGTCCCTTTTCAGATCAAACGAACTACATCATTCACGAAGCTCACATGTTGCTCATCTTAAATGACAAGCATTGGATGTTAGAGGACCAGTGCTTTCTATCAGTTTCATAATCAGCGTTGGACTAGATATGGCCCGTATGTGTAGGAAACACCGTTCTTTGGTACTCAGCAGACTCAGGTTTCCTGCTGTTTTAGAGACTCTAGAAAGCAAGAGCGTGTTTAATGCTCTAAAGCAGAGTGTGATCAATGGATGAGAACTCTGCTCGTTGTTTCCCTTCAGAAATGGAGTTAAATCCCAGGTTCTGCGTCTTCCTACAAGGATGACTTTGATTCAAGTATGGGCAGTTACTTTACAGCTCAAACGAACTACATCGTTCACAAAGCTCACACGTTTCTCATCTTAACTGACAAGCATTGGATGTTAGAGGACCTCTGGTTTGTTTCAGTTTCAGAAGCAGAGTTGAACTAGATATAGTCCGTATGTGTAGGAAACACCGTTCTTGTTTTCTGAGCACACTCAAGTTTCCTGCTGTATTAGAGACTCTGGAAAGCAAGAGAGTGCTTCTTGCTATAAAGCAGAGTGTGTTCTGAGTGTTCCTACAAGCTAGACTTCTTTTCAAGTACGGGCAGTCACTTTTCACCTCAAACGAACTACATCGTTCCCGATATCACACTTTTCTTATCTTAACTGAGAAGCATTAAATGTTAGAGATCCCGTGCTTTGTATCATTTTCAGAAGCAGATTTGGACTAGATATGGTCTAAATGTGTCAGAAACACCGTTCATTTGTTCTCAGCACACTCAAGTTTCCTGCTGTATTAGACACTCTACGAAGCAAGAGCGTGCTTCTTGCTCTAAAGCAGAGTGTGATCCATGGATGAGAACTGTGTTGTGTGTTTCCCTTCAGAAATGATGTTAAACCCCACGCCCTGTGTCTTCCTACATTCAAGAATTCGTTTCAGGTAAGGGCAGTGACTTTTCAGCTCAAACGACCTACATTGTTCATGAAACTCACACGTTACTCATCTTAACTGACAAGCATTGGATGTTAGAGGACCAGTGCTTTGTATCAGTTTCAGAAGCAGAGTTGGACTATATATGGTCTGTATGTGTAGGAAACACCGTTCTTTTGTTCTCAGCACACTCACGTTTTCTGCTGTCTTAGAGACTCTAGAAAGCAAGAGCGTGCTTCTTGCTCTAAAGCAGAGTGTGATCCATGGATGAGATATGCTGTGTGTTTCCCTTCAGAAATGGAGTTAAATGCCAGGATCTGTGTTTTCCTACTAGCAAGACATCCTTTCAGGTTAGGGCAGTCACTTTTCAGCTCAAACGACCTACATCGTTCACGAAACTCACACGTTTCTCATCTTAAATGACAAGCATTGGATGTTAGAGGACCAGTGCTTTGTATCACTTTCATAAGCAGAGTTGAAGTATATATGGCCCGTATATGTAGGAAACACCGTTTTTAGTTGTGTGCACACTCATGTTTCCTGCTGTATTAGAGACTTTAGAAAGCAAGAGCGTGCTTCTTGCTCTAAAGCAGAGTGTGATCAATGGTTGAGAACTCTGTTGTGTGTTTCACTTCAGAAATGGAGTTAAATCCCAGGCTCTGTGTCTTCCTACAAGCACCACTTTGTTTCAGCTAAGGGCAGTAACTTTTCAGATCAAACGAACTACATCGTTCACGAAGCTCACATGTTGCTCATCTTAAATGACAAGCATTGGATGTTAGAGGACCAGTGCTTTGTATCAGTTTCAGAATCAGAGTTGGACTAGATATGGCCAGTATGTGTAGGAAACACTTTTCTTTTGTTCTGAGCATACTCAAGTTTCCTGCTGTATTTGACACTCTAGAAAGCAAGAGCGTGCTTCTTGCTCTAAAGCAGAGTGTGATCCATGGATGAGAACTGTGTTGTGTGTTTCCCTTCCGAAATGATGTTAAACCCCACGCCCTGTTTCTTCCTACATTCAAGACTTCGTTTCAGGTAAGGGCAGTCACTTTTCAGCTCAAACGACCTATATTGTTCATGAAACTCACAGGTTTCTCATCTTAAATGACAAGCATTGGATGTTAGAGGACCAGTGCTTTGTATCAGTTTCATAAGCAGAGTTGAACTATATATGGCCCGTATATGTAGGAAACAACGTTTTTAGTTGTGAGCACACTCATGTTTGCTGCTGTATTAGAGACTCTAGAAAGCAAGAGCGTGCTTCGTGCTCTAATGCAGAGTGTGATCAATGGATGAGAACTCTGTTGTGTGTTTCACTTCAGAAATGGAGTTAAATCCCTGGCTCTGAGTCTTCCTACAAGCAAGACTCGTTTCAGGTAAGGGCAGTTACTTTATAGCTCAAACGAACTACATCATTCAAAAAGCTCACACGTTTCTCATCTTAACTGACAAGCATTGGATGTTAGAGGACTTTTGGTTTGTATCAATTTCAAGCAGAGTTGAACTAGATATGGTCCGTATGTGTAGGAAACACCGTTCTTTTCTTTTGAGCACACTCACGTTTCCTGTTGTATTAGAGACTCTAGAAAGAAAGAGCATGCCTCTTACTCTAAAGCAGATTGTGATCCATGGATGAGAAATGTGTTGTGTGTTTCCCTTCAGAAATGTTGTTAAACACCAGGCTCTGAATCTTCCTACAAGCAAGACTTCGTTTCACGTAAGGGCAGTTACTTTTCAGCTCAAACAAACTACATCGTTCACGGAGCTCACACATTTCTCATCTTAACTGACAAGCATTGGATGTTAGAGGACCTGTGCTTTGTATCAATTTCAGAGGCAGAGTTGGACTAGATATGGTCCGTATGTGTAGGAAACACCGTTGTTTTGTTCTCAGCACACTCACGTTTCCTGCTCTCTTAGAGACTCTAGAAAGCTAGAGCGTGCTTCTTGTTCTAAAGCAGAGTGTGTTCAATGGATGAGAACACTGCTGTGTGTTTCACTTCAGAAATGGAGTTTAATCCCAGGCTCTGAGTTTTCCTACAATCAAGACTTCATTTCAGGTAAGGGCAGTCACTTTTCTGCTCAAACGAACTACATCGTGCTGGGAGCTCACACGTTTCGGATCTTACCTGACAAGCATTGGATGTTAGAGGACGTGTGGTTTGTTTCAGTTTCAGAAGCAGAGTTGGACTAGATATGTTATGTATGTGTAGGAAACACCGTTCTTTTGTTCTGGGCACACTCAGATTTCCTGCTGTATTAGAGACTCTAGAAAGGAAGAGTGTGCTTCTCGCTGTTAGCAGAGTGTGATCCATGGATGAGAACTCTGCTGTGTGTTTCCCTTCAGAAATGCAGTTAAATCCCAGGCTCTAAGTCTTCCTACAAGCAAGACTTCCTTTCATGTAAAGGAAGTTTCTTTATAGCTCAAAGGCACTACATCGTTCACGAAACTCACACGTTTCTCATCTTAACCGACAAGCATTGGATGTTAGAGGACCAGTGCTTTGTAACAGTTTCAGAAGCAGATTGGGACTACATATGGTCCGTATGTGTAGGCAACATCGTTCTTTTGTTCTCAGCACACTCACGTTTCATGCTGTCTTAGAGCCACTAGAAAGCAAGAGCGTGCTTCTTCCTCTAAAGCAGAGTGTGATCAATGGATGAGAACTCTGCTCTGTGTTTCCCTTCAGATATGGACTTAAATCACAGGCTCTGTGTCTTACTACAAGCAAGACCTCGTTTCAGGTAAGGGTAGTCACTTTTCTGCTCAAAGGAACTTCATCATACACGAAGCTCACAAGTTTGGGATCTTACCTGACAAGAATTGGATGTTAGAGGACCTGTGGTTTGTTTCAGTTGCAGAAGCAGAGTTAAACTAGATATGTTCTGTATGTGTAGGAAACACCATTCTTTTGTTTTCAGCACACTCAGGTTTCCTGCTATATTAGAGCCACTAGAAAGCAAGAGCTTCCTTCTCGCTCTAAAGCAGAGTGTGATCCATGGATGAGAACTCTGCTGTGTGTTTCACTTCAGAAATGGAGTTTAATCCCAGGCTCTGAGTCTTCCTACAATCAAGACTTCATTTCAGGTAAGGGCAGTTTCTTTATAGCTCAAAGGAACTACATCGTTCACGAAGCTCACACGTTTCTCATCTTAACTGACAAGCATTGGATGTTAGAGGACCAGTGCTTTGTATCAGTTTCCGAAGCAGATTTGGACTACATATGGTCCATATGTGTAGGCAAAATCGTTCTTTTGTTCTTAGCACACTCACGTTTCATGCTGTCATAGAGACTCTAGAAAGCAAGTGCTTGCTTCTCGCTCTAAAGCAGAGTGTTATCCATGGATGAGAACTCTGCTCTGTGTTTCCCTTCTGAAATGGAGTTAAATCCCAGGCTCTGTGTCTTCCTACAAGCAAGACTTCGTTTCAGGTAAGGGCAGTCACTTTTCTGCTCAAACGAACTACGTCATTCACGAAGCTCACACGTTTCTCATCTTAACTGAGAAGCATTGGATGTTAGAGGACCAGTGCTTTGTATCAGTTTCAGAAGCAGAGTTGGACTAGATACGGTCCGTATGTGTAGGAAACACCGTCCTTTTGTTCTCAGCACACTCACGTTTCCTGCTGTCTTAGAGACTCTAGAAAGCAAGAGCGTGCTTCTTGTTCAAAAGCAGAGTGTGATCAATGGATGAGAACACTGCTGTGTGTTTCACTTCAGAAATGGAGTTAAATCCCAGGCTCTGAGTCTTCTTACATGCAAGACTTCGTTTCAGGTAAGGGCAGTCACTTTTCTGCTCAAACGAACTACATCATTCACAAAGCTCACACGTTTCTCATCTTAACTGAGAAGCATTGGATGTTAGAGGACCAGTGTTTTGTATCAGTTTCAGAAGCAGAGTTGGACTAGATATGGTCCGTATGTGTAGGAAACACCATTCTTTTGTTCTGAGCACACTCAGCTTTCCTGCTGTATTAGAGACTCTAGAAAGCAAGATCATGCTTCTTGCTCTAAAGCAGAGTGTGATCCATGGATGAGAACTATGCTGTGTGTTGCCCTTCAGAAATCTAGTTAAATCCCAGGCTCTGAGTCTTCCTACAAGCAAGACTTCCTTTCATGTAAGGGCAGTTTCTTTACAGCTCAAAAGAACTACATCGTTCACGAACATCACACGTTTCTCATCTTAACTGACAAGCATTGGATGTTAGAAGACCAGTGCTTTGTATCAGTTTCCGAAGCAGATTTGGACTACATATGGTACGTATGTGTAGGCTACATCGTTCTTTTGTTCTCAGCACACTCACGTTTCATGCTGTCATAGAGACTCTAGAAAGCAAGTGCTTGCTTCTCGCTCTAAAGCAGAGTGTGATCCATGGATGAGAACTCTGCTGTGTGTTTCCCTTCTGAAATGGAGTTAAATCACAGGCTCTGAGTCTTCCTACAATCAAGAATTCATTTCAGGTAAGGGCCGTTACTTTACAGCTCAAACGAACTACATCATTCACGAAGCTCACACGTTTCGGATCTTACCTGACAAGCATTGGATGTTAGAGGACCTGTGGTTTGTTTCAGTTTCAGAAGCAGAGTTAAACTAGATATGTTCCGTATGTGTAGTAAACACCGTTTTTTTTGTTCTCGGCACACTCAGGTTTCCTGCAATATTAGAGACTCTAGAAAGCAAGAGCATGCTTCTTGCTCTAAAGCAGAGTGTGATCCATGGATGAGAACTATGCTGTGTGTTTCCCTTCAGAAATGGAGTTAAATCCCAGGCTCTGAGTCTTATTACAAGGCAGATTTCTTTTCAGGTAAGGGCAGTTACTTTAGAGCTCAAAGAAACTACATCATTCACGAAGCTCACACGTTTCTCATCTTAACTGACAAGCATTGGATGTTAGAGGACCAGTGCTTTGTATCAGTTTCCGAAGCAGATTTGGACTACATATGGTCCATATGTGTAGGCAAAATCGTTCTTTTGTTCTTAGCACACTCACGTTTCATGCTGTCATAGAGACTCTAGAAAGCAAGTGCTTGCTTCTCGCTCTAAAGCAGAGTGTTATCCATTGATGAGAACTCTGCTCTGTGTTTCCCTTCTGAAATGGAGTTAAATCCCAGGCTCTGTGTCTTCCTACAAGCAAGACTTCGTTTCAGGTAAGGGCAGTCACTTTTCTGCTCAAATGAACTACGTCATTCACGAAGCTCACACGTTTCTCATCTTAACTGAGAAGCATTGGATGTTAGAGGACCAGTGCTTTGTATCAGTTTCAGAAGCAGAGTTGGACTAGATACGGTCCGTATGTGTAGGAAACACCGTCCTTTTGTTCTCAGCACACTCACGTTTCCTGCTGTCTTAGAGACTCTAGAAAGCAAGAGCGTGCTTCTTGTTCAAAAGCAGAGTGTGATCAATGGATGAGAACACTGCTGTGTGTTTCACTTCAGAAATGGAGTTAAATCCCAGGCTCTGAGTCTTCTTACATGCAAGACTTCGTTTCAGGTAAGGGCAGTCACTTTTCTGCTCAAACGAACTACATCATTCACAAAGTTCACACGTTTCTCATCTTAACTGAGAAGCATTGGATGTTAGAGGACCAGTGCTTTGTATCAGTTTCAGAAGCAGAGTTGGACTAGATATGGTCCGTATGTGTAGGAAACACCATTCTTTTGTTCTGAGCACACTCAGCTTTCCTGCTGTATTAGAGACTCTAGAAAGCAAGATCATGCTTCTTGCTCTAAAGCAGAGTGTGATCCATGGATGAGAACTATGCTGTGTGTTGCCCTTCAGAAATCTAGTTAAATCCCAGGCTCTGAGTCTTCCTACAAGCAAGACTTCCTTTCATGTAAGGGCAGTTTCTTTACAGCTCAAAAGAACTACATCGTTCACGAACATCACACGTTTCTCATCTTAACTGACAAGCATTGGATGTTAGAAGACCAGTGCTTTGTATCAGTTTCCGAAGCAGATTTGGACTACATATGGTACGTATGTGTAGGCTACATCGTTCTTTTGTTCTCAGCACACTCACGTTTCATGCTGTCATAGAGACTCTAGAAAGCAAGTGCTTGCTTCTCGCTCTAAATCAGAGTGTGATCCATGGATGAGAACTCTGCTGTGTGTTTCCCTTCTGAAATGGAGTTAAATCACAGGCTCTGTATCTTCCTACAAGCAAGACTTGGTTTCAGGTAAGCGCAGTCACTTTTCAGCTCAAACGAACCACATCGTTCACGAAGCTCACACGTTTCAGATCTTAACTGACAAGCTTTGGATGTTCGAGGACCAGTGCTTTGTATCAGCTTCAGAAGCAGAGTTGGACTAGATATGGTCTGTATGTGTAGGAAACACCGTTCTTTTGTTCTCAGCACACTCACGTTTCCTGCTGTATTAGAGACTCTAGAAAGCAAGAGCGTGCTTCTTGTTCTAAAGCAAAGTGTGATCCATGGATGAGAACACTGCTGTGTGTTTCACTTAAGAAATGGAGGTAAATCCCAGGCTCTGAGTCTTCCTACAATCAACACTTCATTTCAGGTAAGGGCAGTTACTTTACAGCTCAAACGAACTACATCATTCACGAAGCTCACACGTTTACGATCTTACCTGACAAGCATTGGATGTTAGAAGACCTTTAGTTTGTTTCAGTTTCAGAAGCAGAGTTAAACTAGACATGTTCCGTATGTGTAGGAAACACCGTTCTTTTGTTCTCAGCACACTCAGGTTTTCTACTGTATTAGAGACTCTAGAAAGCAAGAGCATGCTTCTTGCTCTAAAGCAGAGTGTGATCCATGGATGCGAACTATGCTGTGTGTTTCACTTCAGAAATGTAGTTTAATCCCAGGCTCTGAGTTTTCCTACAATCAAGACTTCATTTCAGGTAAGGGCAGTCACTTTTCTGCTCAAACGAACTACATCGTGCTGGGAGCTCACACGTTTCGGATCTTACCTGACAAGCATTGGATGTTAGAGGACGTGTGGTTTGTTTCAGTTTCAGAAGCAGAGTTGGACTAGATATGTTATGTATGTGTAGGAAACACCGTTCTTTTGTTCTGGGCACACTCAGATTTCCTGCTGTATTAGAGACTCTAGAAAGGAAGAGTGTGCTTCTCGCTGTTAGCAGAGTGTGATCCATGGATGAGAACTCTGCTGTGTGTTTCCCTTCAGAAATGCAGTTAAATCCCAGGCTCTAAGTCTTCCTACAAGCAAGACTTCCTTTCATGTAAAGGAAGATTCTTTATAGCTCAAAGGCACTACATCGTTCACGAAACTCACACGTTTCTCATCTTAACCGACAAGCATTGGATGTTAGAGGACCAGTGCTTTGTAACAGTTTCAGAAGCAGATTGGGACTACATATGGTCTGTATGTGTAGGCTACATCGTTCTTTTGTTCTCAGCACACTCACGTTTCATGCTGTCTTAGAGCCACTAGAAAGCAAGAGCGTGCTTCTTCCTCTAAAGCAGAGTGTGATCAATGGATGAGAACTCTGCTCTGTGTTTCCCTTCAGATATGGACTTAAATCACAGGCTCTGTGTCTTACTCCAAGCAAGACCTCGTTTCAGGTAAGGGTAGTCACTTTTCTGCTCAAAGGAACTTCATCATACACGAAGCTCACAAGTTTGGGATCTTACCTGACAAGAATTGGATGTTAGAGGTCCTGTGGTTTGTTTCAGTTGCAGAAGCAGAGTTAAACTAGATATGTTCTGTATGTGCAGGAAACACCATTCTTTTGTTTTCAGCACACTCAGGTTTCCTGCTATATTAGAGCCACTAGAAAGCAAGAGCTTCCTTCTCGCTCTAAAGCAGAGTGTGATCCATGGATGAGAACTCTGCTGTGTGTTTCACTTCAGAAATGGAGTTTAATCCCAGGCTCTGAGTCTTCCTACAATCAAGACTTCATTCAGGTAAGGGCAGTTACTTTACAGCTCAAACGAACTACATCGTTCATGAAGCTCACACTTTTCGGATCTTACCTGACAAGCATTGGATGTTAGAGGACCTGTGGTTTTTTTCAGTTTCAGAAGCAGAGTTGAACTAGATATGTTCCATATGAAAAGGAAACACCCTTCTTTTGTTCTTAGCACACTCAGGTTTCCTGCTGTATTAGAGACTCTAGAAAGGAAGAGTGTGCTTCTCGCTGTAAGCAGAGTGTGATCCATGGATGAGAACTCTGCTGTGTGTTTCCCTTCAGAAATGCAGTTAAATCCCAGCCTCTGAGTCTTCCTACAAGCAAGACTTCCTTTCATGTAAGGGCAGTTTCTTTATAGCTCAAAGGAACTACATCGTTCACGAAGCTCACACGTTTCTATCTTAACTGACAAGCATTGGATGTTAGAGGACCAGTGCTTTGTATCAGTTTCAGAAGCAGAGTTGGACTACATATGGTCCGTATGTGTAGGAAACACCGTTATTTTGTTCTCAGCTCACTCACGTTTCCTGCTGTCATAGAGACTCTAGAAAGCAAGTGCTTGCTTCTCGCAGTAAAGCAGAGTGTGATCCATGGATGAGAACTCTGCTGTGTGTTTCCCTTCAGAAACGGAGTTAAATCCCAGGCTCTGTGTCTTCCTACAAGCAAGACTTCGTTTCAGGTAAGGGCAGTCACTTTTCAGCTCAAAAGAACTACATCGTTCACGAAGCTCACATGTTTCTCATCTTAACAGACAAGCATTGGATGTTAGAGGACCAGTGCTTTGTATCAGTTCCAGAAGCAGAGTTGGACTAGATATGGTCCGTATGTGTAGGAAACACCGTTTTTTGTTCTGGGCACACTCAGATTTCCTCCTGTATTAGAAACTCTAGAAAGCAAGAGCGAGCTTCTTGCTCTAAAGCAGAGTGTGATCAATGGATGAGACTCTGCTGTGTGTTTCACTTCAGAAATGGAGTTAAATCCCAGGCTCTGAGTCTTCTTAGAGGCCAGACTTCGTTTCAGGTAAGGGCAGTCACTTTTCTGCTCAAACTAACTACATCGTTCACGAAGCTCACACGTTTCGGATCCTACCTGACAAGAATTGGATGTTAGAGGACCTGTGGTTTGTTTCAGTTTCAGAAGCAGAGTTGAACTAGATATGTTCCTTATGTTTAGGAAACACCATTCTTTTGTTCTGAGCTCACTCAGGATTCCTGCTGTATTAGAGACTCTAGAATGCAAGAGCTTGCTTCTCGCTCTAAAGCACAGTGTGATCCATGGATGAGAATTCTGCTGTGTGTTTCCCTTCAGAAATGGAGTTAATCAGCTCAAAAGAACTACATCGTTCACGAAGCTCACACGTTTCTCATCTTAACTGACAAGCATTGGATGTTAGAGGACCAGTGATTTGTATCAGTTTCAGAAGCAGAGTTGGACTAGATATGGTCCGTATGTGTAGGAAACACCGTTCTTTTGTTCTGGGCACACTCAGATTTCCTGCTGTATTAGAGACTCTATAAAGGAAGAGTGTGCTTCCCGCTGTAAGCAGAGTGTGATCCATGGATGAGAACTCTGCTGTGTGTTTCCCTTCAGAAATGCAGTTAAATCCCAGGCTCTGAGTCTTCCTACAAGCAAGACTTCCTTTCATGTAAGGGCAGTTTCTTTATAGCTCTAAGGAAGTACATCGTTCACGAAACTCACACGTTTCTCATCTTAACCGACAAGCATTGGATGTTAGAGGACCAGTGCTATGTATCAGTTTCAGAAGCAGAGTTCGACTAGATAAGGTCCGTATGTGTAGGAAACACCATTCTTTTGTTCTCAGCTTACTCACATTTCCTGCTGTGTTAGAGACTCTAGAAAGCAAGAGTATGCTTCTTTTTCTAAAGCAGGGTGTGATCAATGGAAGAGAACTCTGCTGTGTGTTTCCCTTCAGAAATGGAGTTAAATCCCAGGCTCTGAGTCTTCCTACAAGCAAGACTTCCTTTCAGGTAAGGGCAGTCAAATTCAGCTCAAACGAACTACATCATTCACGAAGCTCACACGTTTCTCATCTTAACAGACAAGCATTGGATGTTAGAGGAACAGTGCTTTGTATCAGTTTCAGAAGCAGAGTTGGACTAGATAAGGTCCGCATGTGTAGGAAACACCGTTCTTTTGTTCTGAGCACACTCACATTTCATGCTGTCTTAGAGCCTCTAGAAAGCAAGAGCATGCTTTTTGCTCTAAAGCAGAGTATGATCAATGGTTGAGAACTCTGCTGTGTGTTTCACTTCAGAAATGGAGTTTAATCCCAGGCTCGGAGTCTTCCTACAAGCAAGACTTCGTTTCAGGTAAGGGCAGTTACTTTACAGCTCAAACGAACTACATCGTTCACGAAGCTCACATGTTTCGGGTATTACCTGACAAGCATTGGATGGTAGAGGAACTGTGGTTTGTTTCAGTTTCAGAAAGTTGTTGAACTAGATATGGTCAGTATGTGTAGGAAACACAGTTCATTTGTTCTGAGCACAATCACGTTTCCTGCTGTATTGGAGACACTAGAAAGCCAGAGCGTGCTTCTTGCTCTAAAGCAGAGGGTGTTTCATGGATGAGAAGTCTTTTGTGTGTTTCCCTCCAGAAATGGAGTTAAATCCCAGGCTCTGAGTCTTCCTACAAGCAAGACTTCGTTTCAGGTAAGGGCAGTCACTTTTCTGGTCAAACGAACTACATCGTTCACGAAGCTCACACGTTTCTCATCTTAACTGACAAGCATTGAATGTTAGAGGACCAGTGCTTTGTATCAGTTTCAGAAGCAGATTTGGACTACATATGGTCCGTCTGTGTACGAAAATCCGTTCTTTGGTCTTGGCACACTCAGATTTCCTGCTGTATTAGAGACTCTAGAAAGCAAGAGTGTGCATCTCTCTCTAAAGCAGAGTGTGATCCATGGATGAGAACTCTGCTGTGTGTTTCCCTTCAGAAATGGAGTTAAATCCCAGACTCTGTGTCTTCCTATAAGCAAGAATTCGTTTCAGGTTAGGGCAGTCACTTTTCAGCTCAAACGAACTACATCGTTCACCAAACTCACACGTTTCTCATCTTAACTGACAAGCATTGGATGTTAGAGGACCAGTGCTTTGTATCAGTTTCAGAAGCAGAGTTGGACTAGATATGGTCCGTATGTGTAGGAAACACCGTTCTTTTGTTCTCAGCACACTCAATTTTCCTGCTGTGTTAGAGACTCTAGAAAGCAAGAGCGTGCTTCTTGCTCTAAAGCAGAGTTTGATCAATAGATGAGAATTCTGCTGTGTGTTTCACTTCAGAAATGGAGTTAAATCCCAGGCTCTGTGTCTTCCTACAAGCAAGAATTCAATTCATGTAACGGCAGTTACTTTACAGCTCCAACGACCTACATCGTTCACAAAGCTCACACGTTTCGGATCTTACCAGACAAGCATTGGATGTTAGAGGACCAGTACTTTGTATCAGTTTCAGAAGCAGATTTGGACTACATATGGTCCGTCTGTGTTCGAAAAACCGTTCTTTGCTCTCGGCACACTCAGATTTCCTGCTGTCTTAGAGACTCTAGAAAGCAAGAGCGTGCTTCTTGTTCTAAAGCAGAGTGTGATCAATGGATGAGAACACTGCTGTGTTTTTCACTTCAGAATTGGAGTTAAATCCCAGGCTCTGTGTCTTCCGACAAGCAAGACTTCATTTCAGTTAAAGGCAGTTACTTTACAGCCAAACGAAATACATCGTTCAGAAGCTCACACGTTTCGGATCTTACCTGACAAGCATTGGATGTTAGAGGACCAGTGGTTTGTTTCATTTTGAGAAGCAGGGTTACACTAGATATGTTCCGTATGTGTAGGAAACACCGTTCTTTTTTTCTCAGCACACTCAATTTTCATGCTGTCTTAGAGCCTCCAGAAAGCAAGAGCGTGCTTCTCACTCTAAAGCTGAGTGTGATCCATGGATGAGAACTCTGCTGTGTGTTTCCCTTCAGAAATGGAGGTAAATCCCAGGCTCTGTGTCTTCCTATGAGCAAGATTATTTTCAGGTAAGGGCAGTCACTTTTCAGCTCAAACAAACTACATCGTTCACGAAGCTCACACGTTTCTCATCTTAACTGACAAGCATTGCATGTTAGAGGACCTGTGGTTTTTTTCACTTTCAGAAGCAGTGTTGAACTAGATATGGTCCGTATGTTTAGGAAACACCATTCTTTTGTTCTGAGCACACTCAGATTTCCTGCTGCATTGGAGACTCTAGAAAGCAAGAGCTTGCTTCTTACTCTAAAGCAGAGAGTATTTCATGGATGAGAAGTCTTTTGTGTGTTTCCCTCCAGAAATGGAGTTAAATCCCAGGCTCTGAGTCTTCCTACAAGCAATACTTCGTTTCAGGTAAGGCCAGTCACTTTTCTGGTCAAACGAACTACATCGTTCACGATGCTCACATGTTTTGGATCTTACCTGACAAGCGTAGGATGGTAGAGGAACTGTGGTTTGTTTCAGTGTCAGAAGGTTGTTGAACTAGATATGGTCAGTATGTGTAGGAAACACAGTTCATTTGTTCTGAGCACAATCACGTTTCCTGCTGTATTGGAGACTCTAGAAAGCAAGAGCGTGCTTCTTACTCTAAAGCAGAGAGTATTTCATGGATGAGAAGTCTTTTGTGTGTTTCCCTCCAGAAATGCAGTTAAATCCCAGGCTCTGAGTCTTCCTACAAGCAAGACTTCGTTTCAGGTAAGGGCAGTCACTTTTCTGGTCAAACAAACTACATCGTTCACGAAGCTCACAAGTTTCTCATCTTAACTGACAAGCATTGGATGTTAGAGGACCAGTGCTTTGTATCAGTTTCAGTAGCAGATTTGGAGTAGATATGGTCCGTATGTGTAGGAAACACCGTTCTTTTGTTCTCAGCACACTCACGTTTCCTGCTGTGTTAGAGACTCTAGAAAGCAAGAGCGTGCTTCTTGCTCTAAAGCAGAGTTTGATCAATAGATGAGAATTCTGCTGTGTGTTTCACTTCAGAAATGGAGTTAAATCCCAGGCTCTGAGGCTTCCTACATGCAAGAATTCATTTCAGGTAAGGGCAGTTACTTTACAGCTCAAATGACCTACATCGTTCACAAAGCTCACACGTTTCGGATCTTACCAGACAAGCATAGGATGTTAGAGGACCAGTACTTTGTATCAGTTTCAGAGGCAGATTTGGACTACATATGGTCCGTCTGTGTTCGAAAAACCGTTCTTTGGTCTCGGCACACTCAGATTTCCTGCTGTCTTAGAGACTCTAGAAAGCAAGAGCGTGCTTCTTGTTCTAAAGCAGAGTGTGATCAATGGATGAGAACACTGCTGTGTTTTTCACTTCAGAATTGGAGTTAAATCCCAGGCTCTGAGTCTTCCGACAAGCAAGACTTAATTTCAGTTAAAGGCAGTTACTTTACAGCCAAACGAAATACATCGTTCAGAAGCTCACACGTTTCGGATCTTACCTGACAAGCATTGGATGTTAGAGGACCAGTGGTTTGTTTCAGTTTGAGAAGCAGGTTTATACTAGATATGTTCCGTATGTGTAGGAAACACCGTTCTTTTGTTCTCAGCACACTCAATTTTCATGCTGTCTTAGAGCCTCTAGAAAGCAAGAGCATGCTTCTTGCTCTAAAGCAGAGTGTGATCAATGGTTGAGAACTCTGCTGTGTGTTTCACTTCAGAAATGGAGTTAAATCCCAGGCTCTGAGTCTTCCTACAAGCAAGAATTCATTTCAGGTAAGGGCAGTTACTTTACAGCTCAAACGACCTACATCGTTCACAAAGCTCACACGTTTCAGATCTTACCAGACAAGCATTGGATGTTAGAGGACCAGTACTTTGTATCAGTTTCAGAAGCAGATTTGGACTACATATGGTCTGTATGTGGACGAAAAACCGTTCTTTAGTTCTTGGCACACTCAGATTTCCTGCTGTATTAGAGACTCTAGAAAGCAAGAGTGTGCTTCTCACTCTAAAGCTGAGTGTGATCCATGGATGAGAACTCTGCTGTGTGTTTCCCTTCAGAAATGGAGGTAAATCCCAGGTTCTGTGTCTTACTAGCAAGACAAGCAAGACTTCGTTTCAGGTAAGGGCAGTTACTTTACAGCTCAAACGAACTACATCGTTCACGAAGCTCACATGTTTCGGATCTTAACTGAAAAGGGTTGGATGGTAGAGGAACTGTGGTTTGTTTCAGTTTCAGAAGGTTGTTGAACTAGATATGGTCAGTATGTGTAGGAAACACAGTTCATTTGTTCTGAGCACAATCACGTTTCCTGCTGTATTGGAGACTCTAGAAAGAAAGAGCGTGCTTCTTACTCTAAAGCAGAGAGTATTTCATGGATGAGAAGTCTTTTGTGTGTTTCCCTCCAGAAATGGAGTTAAATCCCAGGCTCTGAGTCTTCCTACAAGCAAGACTTCGTTTCAGGTAAGGGCAGTCACTTTTCAGGTCAAACGAACTACATCGTTCACAAAGCTCACACGTTTCCCATCTTAACTGACAAGCATTGGATGTTAGAGGACCAATGCTTTGTATCAGTTTCAGTAGCAGATTTGGACGAGATATGGTCTGTATGTGTAGGAAACACCGTTCTTTTGTTGTGAGCACACTCATGTTTCCTGCTGTTTTAGAGACTCTAGAAAGCAAGAGCATGCTTCTTGCTCTAAAGCAGAGTGTGATCCGTGGATGAGAACTATGCCGTGTGTTTCCCTTCAGAAATGGAGTTAAATCCCAGGCTCTGTGTCTTCCTACAAGCAAGCCTTCGTTTCAGGTAAGGGCAGTAACTTTTCAGCTCAAACGAACTACATCGTTCACGAAGCTAACACGATTCTCATCTTAACAGACAAGCATTGGATGTTAGAGGACCAGAGCTTCGTATCAGTTTCAGTAGCAGATTTGGACTAGATATGGTCCATATGTGTAGGAAACACCGTTCTTTTTTCTCAGCACACTCACTTTTCCTGCTGTCTTAGAGACTCTAGAAAGCAAGAGCGTGCTTCTTGCTCTAAAGCAGAGTTTGATCAATAGATGAGAATTCTGCTGTGTGTTTCACTTCAGAAATGGAGTTAAATCCCAGGCTCTGAGGCTTCCTACATGCAGGAATTCAATTCAGGTAAAGGCAGTTACTTTACAGCTCAAACGACCTACATCGTTCACAAAGCTCACACGTTTTGGATCTTACCAGACAAGCATTGGATGTTAGAGAACCAGTACTTTGTATCAGTTTCAGAAGCAGATTTGGACTACATATGGTCCGTCTGTGTACGAAAATCCGTTCTTTGGTCTCGGCACACTCAGATTTCCTGCTGTATTAGAGACTCTAGAAAGGAAGAGTGTGCATCTCTCTCTAAAGCAGAGTGTGATCCATGGATGAGAACTCTGCTGTGTATTTCCCTTCAGAAATGGAGTTAAATCCCAGACTCTGTGTCTTCCTGTAAGCAAGACTTCGTTTCAGGTAAGGGCAGTCAATTTTCAGCTCAAACGAACTACATCGTTCACGAAGCTCACACGTTTCTCATCTTAACTGACAAGCATTGGATGTTAGAGGCCCAGTGCTTTGTATCAGTTTCAGAAGCAGAGGTGGACTACATACGGTCCGTATGTGTAGGAAACACCGTTCTTTTGTTCTCAGCACACTCACGTTTCATGCTGTCTTAGAGACTCTAGAAAGCACGAGCGTGCTTCTTGCTCTAAAGCAGAGTGTGATCAATGGATGAGAACTCTGCTGTGTGTTTCACTTCAGAATTGGAGTTAAATCCCAGGCTCTGAGTCTTCCTACAAGCAAGGCTTCGTTTCAGGTAAGGGCAGTTACTTTACAGCTCAAACGAACTACATCGTTCACGAAGCTCACATGTTTCGGATCTTACCTGACAAGCGTTGGATGGTAGAGGAACTGTGGTTTGTTTCAGTTTCAGAAGCAGAGTTAAACTAGATATGTTCCATATTTGTAGAAAACACCGTTCATTTGTTCTGAGCACACTCATGTTTCCTGCTGTATTAGAGACTCTAGAAAGCAAGAGCATGCTTCTTGCTCTAAAGCAGAGTGTGATCCGTGGATGAGAACTATGCTGTGTGTTTCCCTTCAGAAATGGAGTTAAATCCCAGGCTCTGTGTCTTCCTACAAGCAAGCCTTCGTTTCAGGTAAGGGCAGTAACTTTTCAGCTCAAACGAACTACATCGTTCACGAAGCTAACATGATTCTAATCTTAACAGACAAGCATTGGATGTTAGAGGACCAGAGCTTCGTATCAGTTTCAGTAGCAGATTTGGACTAGATATGGTCCGTATGAGTAGGAAACACCGTTCTTTTTTCTCAGCACACTCACTTTTCCTGCTGTCTTAGAGACTCTAGAAAGCAAGAGCGTGCTTCTTGCTCTAAAGCAGAGTTTGATCAATAGATGAGAATTCTGCTGTGTGTTTCACTTCAGAAATGGAGTTAAATCCCAGGCTCTGAGGCTTCCTACATGCAAGAATTCAATTCAGGTAAGGGCAGTTACTTTACAGCTCAAAAGACCTACATCGTTCACAAAGCTCACACGTTTCGGATCTTACCAGACAAGCATTGGATGTTAGAGGACCAGTACTTTGTATCAGTTTCAGAAGCAGATTTGGACTACATATGGTCCGTCTGTGTACGAAAATCCATTCTTTGGTCTCGGCACACTCAGATTTCCTGCTGTATTAGAGACTCTAGAAAGGAAGAGTGTGCATCTCTCTCTAAAGCAGAGTGTGATCCATGGATGAGAACTCTGCTGTGTGTTTCCCTTCAGAAATGGAGTTAAATCCCAAACTCTGTTTCTTCCTATAAGCAAGACTTCGTTTCAGGTAAGGGCAGTCACTTTTCAGCTCAAACGAACTACATCGTTCACGAAGCTAACACGATTCTCATCTTAACAGACAAGCATTGGATGTTAGAGGACCAGAGCTTCGTATCAGTTTCAGTAGCAGATTTGGACTAGATATGGTCCGTATGAGTAGGAAACACCATTCTTTTTTCTCAGCACACTCACGTTTCATGCTGTCTTAGAGACTCTAGAAAGCAAGAGTGTGCTTCTTGCTCTAAAGCAGAGTGTGATCAATGGATCATAACTCTGCTGTGTGTTTCACTTCAGAAATGGTGTTAAATCCCAGGTTCTGAGTCTTCCTACAAGAAAGACTTCGTTTCAGGTAAGGGCAGTTACTTTACAGCTCAAAGGAACTACATCGTTCACGAAGCTCACTTGTTTCGGATCTTACCTGACAAGCGTTGGATGGTAGAGGACCTGTGGTTTGTTTCAGTCTCAGAAGGTTGTTGAACTAGATATGGTCAGTATGTGTAGGAAACATAGTTCATTTGTTCTGAGCACAATCACGTTTCCTGCTGTATTGGGGACTCTAGAAAGCAGGAGCGTGCTTCTTGCTCTAAAACACAGAGTGTTTCATGGATGAGAAGTCTTTTGTGTGTTTCGCTCCAGAAATGGAGTTAAATCCCAGGCTCTGAGTCTTCCTACAAGCAAGACTTCGTTTCAGGTTAGGGCAGTCACTTTTCTGGTCAAAGAACTACATCGTTCACGAAGCTCACACGTTTCGGATCTTACCTGACAAGCATTGGATGTTAGAGGACCTGTGGTTTGTTTCAGTTTCAGAAGCAGTGTTGAACTAGATATGGTCCGTATGTTTAGGAAACACCATTCTTTTGTTCTGAGCACACTCAGGTTTCCTGCTCTATTAGAGACTCTAGAAAGCAAGAGCGTGCTTCTCGCTCTAAAGCAGAGTGTGATCCATGGATGAAAACTATGCTGTGTGTTTTCCTTCAGAAATGGAGTTAAATCCCCTGTCCTGTGTCTTCCTACAAGCAAGACTTCGTTTCAGGTAAGGGCAGTCACATTTCAGCTCAAAAGAACTACATCGTTCACGAGCTCACATGTTTCTCATCTTAACAGACAAGCATTGGATGTTAGAGGACCTGTGCTTTCTATCACCTTCAGAAGCAGAGTTGGACTAGATATGGTCCGTATGTGTAGGAAACATCGTTCTTTTGTTCTGAGCACACTCAGGTTTCTTGCTTATTAGAGACTCTAGAAAGCAAGAGCATGCTTCTTCCTCTAAAGCAGAGTGTGATCCATGGATGAGAACTATGCTGTGTGTTTCCTTCAAAAATGGAGTTAAATCCCAGGCTCTGAGTCTTCCTACAAGCAAGACTTCGTTTCATGTAAGGGCAGTTACTTTACAGCTCAAACGAACTACATCGTTCACGAAGCTCACATGTTTCGGATCTTAACTGACAAGCGTTGGATGGTAGAGGAACTGTAGTTTGTTTCAGTTTCAGAAGGTTGTTGAACTAGATATGGTCAGTATGTGTAGGAAACACAGTTCATTTGTTCTGAGCACAATCACGTTTCCTGCTGTATTGGAGACTCTAGAAAGCAAGAGCGTGCTTCTTACTCTAAAGCAGAGAGTATTTCATGGATGAGAAGTCTTTTGTGTGTTTCCCTCCAGAAATGGAGTTAAATCCCAGGCTCTGAGTCTTCCTACAAGCAAGACTTCGTTTCAGGTAAGGGCAGTCACTTTTCTGGTCAAACGAACTACATCGTTCACGAAGCTCACACGTTTCTCATCTTAACTGACAAGCATTGGATGTTAGAGGACCATTGCTTTGTAACAGTTTCAGTAGCAGATTTGGACGAGATATGGTCTGTATGTGTAGGAAACACCGTTCTTTTGTTCTCAGCACACTCACGTTTCCTGCTGTGTTACAGACTCTAGAAAGCAAGAGCGTGCTTCTTGCTCTAAAGCAGAGTTTGATCAATAGATGAGAATTCTGCTGTGTGTTTCACTTCAGAAATGGAGTTAAATCCCAGGCTCTGAGGCTTCCTGCATGCAAGAATTCATTTCAGGTAAGGGCAGTTACTTTACAGCTCAAACGACCTACATCGTTCACAAAGCTCACACGTTTCAGATCTTACCATACAAGCATTGGATGTTAGAGGACCAGTACTTTGTATCAATTTCAGAAGCAGATTTGGACTACATATGGTCCGTCTGTGTTCGAAAAACCGTTCTTTGGTCTCAGCACACTCAGATTTCCTGCTGTCTTAGAGACTCTAGAAAGCAAGAGCGTGCTTCTTGTTCTAAAGCAGAGTGTGATCAATGGATGAGAACACTGCTGTGTTTTTCACTTCAGAATTGGAGTTAAATCCCAGGCTCTGAGTCTTCCAACAAGCAAGACTTCATTTCAGTTAAAGGCAGTTACTTTACAGCCAAATGAAATACATCGTTCAGAAGCTCACACGTTTCGGATCTTACCTGACAAGCATTGGATGTTAGAGTACCAGTGGTTTGTTTCAGTTTGAGAAGCAGGGTTATACTAGATATGTTCTGTTGTGTAGGAAACACCGTTCTGTTGTTCTCAGCACACTCAATTTTCATGCTGTCTTAGAGCCTCTAGAAAGCAAGAGCGTGCTTCTTGCTCTAAAGCAGAGTGTGATCAATGGTTGAGAACTCTGCTGTGTGTTTCACTTCAGAAATGGAGTTAAATCCCAGGCTCTGAGTCTTCCTACGAACAAGACTTCGTTTCAGGTAAGGGCAGTTACTTTACAGCTCAAACGAACTACATCGTTCACGAAGCTCACATGTTTTCCGATCTTACCTGACAAGCGTTGGATGGTAGAGGAACTGTGGTTTGTTTCAGTTTCAGAAGGTTGTTGAACTAGATATGGTCAGTATGTGTAGGAAACACAGTTCATTTGTTCTGAGCACAATCACGTTTCCTGCTGTATTGGAGACTCTAGAAAGCAACAGCGTGCTTCTTACTCTAAAGCAGAGAGTATTTCATGGATGAGAAGTCTTTTGTGTGTTTCCCTCCAGAAATGGAGTTAAATCCCAGGCTCTGAGTCTTCCTACAAGCAAGACTTCGTTTCAGGTAAGGGCAGTCACATTTCTGGTCAAACGAAATACATCGTTCACAAAGCTCACACGTTTCGGATCTTACCTGACAAGCATTGGATGTTAGAGGACCTGTGGTTTGTTTCAATTTCAGAAGCAGAGTTAAACTAGATGTGTTCCGTATGTGTAGGAAACATCGTTCTTTTGTTCTCAGCACACTCATCTTTCCTGCTGTGTTAGAGACTCTAGAAAGCAAGAGCGTGCTTCTTGCTCTAAAGCAGAGTTTGATCAATAGATGAGAATTCCGCTGTGTGTTTCACTTCAGAAATGGAGTTAAATCCCAGGCTCTGAGGCTTCCTACATGCAGGAATTCAATTCAGGTAAAGGCAGTTACTTTACAGCTCAAACGACCTACATCGTTCACAAAGCTCACACGTTTTGGATCTTACCAGACAAGCATTGGATGTTAGAGGACCAGTACTTTGTATCAGTTTCAGAAGCAGATTTGGACTACATATGGTCCGTCTGTGTACGAAAATCCGTTCTTTGGTCTCGGCACACTCAGATTTCCTGCTGTATTAGAGACTCTAGAAAGGAAGAGTGTGCATCTCTCTCTAAAGCAGAGTGTGATCCATGGATGAGAACTCTGCTGTGTATTTCCCTTCAGAAATGGATTTAAATCCCAGACTCTGTGTCTTCCTGTAAGCAAGACTTCGTTTCAGGTAAGGGCAGTCACTTTTCAGCTCAAACGAACTACATCGTTCACGAAGCTCACACGTTTCTCATCTTAACTGACAAGCATTGGATGTTAGAGGCCCAGTGCTTTGTATCAGTTTCAGAAGCAGAGGTGGACTACATACGGTCCGTATGTGTAGGAAACACCGTTCTTTTGTTCTCAGCACACTCACGTTTCATGCTGTCTTAGAGACTCTAGAAAGCAAGAGCGTGCTTCTTGCTCTAAAGCAGAGTGTGATCAATGGATGAGAACTCTGCTGTGTGTTTCACTTCAGAATTGGAGTTAAATCCCAGGCTCTGAGTCTTCCTACAAGCAAGGCTTCGTTTCAGGTAAGGGCAGTTACTTTACAGCTCAAACGAACTACATCGTTCACGAAGCTCACATGTTTCGGATCTTACCTGACAAGCGTTGGATGGTAGAGGAACTGTGGTTTGTTTCAGTTTCAGAAGCAGAGTTAAACTAGATATGTTCCATATTTGTAGAAAACACCGTTCATTTGTTCTGAGCACACTCATGTTTCCTGCTGTATTAGAGACTCTAGAAAGCAAGAGCATGTTTCTTGCTCTAAAGCAGAGTGTGATCCGTGGATGAGAACTATGCTGTGTGTTTCCCTTCAGAAATGGAGTTAAATCCCAGGCTCTGTGTCTTCCTACAAGCAAGCCTTCGTTTCAGGTAAGGGCAGTAACTTTTCAGCTCAAACGAACTACATCGTTCACGAAGCTAACATGATTCTAATCTTAACAGACAAGCATTGGATGTTAGAGGACCAGAGCTTCGTATCAGTTTCAGTAGCAGATTTGGACTAGATATGGTCCGTATGAGTAGGAAACACCGTTCTTTTTTTCTCAGCACACTCACTTTTCCTGCTGTCTTAGAGACTCTAGAAAGCAAGAGCGTGCTTCTTGCTCTAAAGCAGAGTTTGATCAATAGATGAGAATTCTGCTGTGTGTTTCACTTCAGAAATAGAGTTAAATCCCAGGCTCTGAGGCTTCCTACATGGAAGAATTCAATTCAGGTAAGGGCAGTTACTTTACAGCTCAAACGACCTACATCGTTCACAAAGCTCACACATTTCGGATCTTACCAGACAAGCATTGGATGTTAGAGGACGAGTACTTTGTATCAGTTTCAGAAGCAGATTTGGACTACATATGGTCCGTCTGTGTACGAAAATCCGTTCTTTGGTCTCGGCACACTCAGATTTCCTGCTGTATTAGAGACTCTAGAAAGGAAGTGTGTGCATCTCTCTCTAAAGCAGAGTGTGATCCATGGATGAGAACTCTGCTGTGTATTTCCCTTCAGAAATGGAGTTAAATCCCAGACTCTGTGTCTTCCTATAAGCAACACTCCGTTTCAGGTAAGGGCAGTCACTTTTCAGGTCAAACGAACTACATCGTTCACGAAGCTCACACGTTTCTCATCTTAACTGACCAGCATTGGATGTTAGAGGCCCAGTGCTTTGTATCAGTTTCAGAAGCAGAGGTGGACTACATACGGTCCGTATGTGTAGGAAACACCGTTCTTTTGTTCTCAGCACACTCACGTTTCATGCTGTCTTAGAGACTCTAGAAAGCAAGAGCGTGCTTCTTGCTCTAAAGCAGAGTGTGATCAATGGATGAGAACTCTGCTGTGTGTTTCACTTCAGAATTGGAGTTAAATCCCAGGCTCTGAGTATTCTGACAAGCAAGACTTCATTTCAGTTAAAGGCAGTTACTTTACAGCCAAACGAAATACATCGTTCAGAAGCTCACACGTTTCGGATCTTACCTGACAAGCATTGGTTGTTAGAGGACCAGTGGTTTGTTTCAGTTTGAGAAGCAGGGTTATACTAGATATGTTCCGTATGTGTAGGAAACACCGTTCTGTTGTTCTCAGCACACTCAATTTTCATGCTGTCTTAGAGCCTCTAGAAAGCAAGAGCGTGCTTCTTGCTCTAAAGCAGAGTGTGATCAATGGTTGAGAACTCTGCTGTGTGTTTCACTTCAGAAATGGAGTTAAATCCCAGGCTCTGAGGCTTCCTACATGGAAGAATTCAATTCAGGTAAGGGCAGTTACTTTACAGCTCAAACGACCTACATCGTTCACAAAGCTCACACATTTCGGATCTTACCAGACAAGCATTGGATGTTAGAGGACCAGTACTTTGTATCAGTTTCAGAAGCAGATTTGGACTACATATGGTCCGTCTGTGTACGAAAATCCGTTCTTTGGTCTCGGCACACTCAGATTTCCTGCTGTATTAGAGACTCTAGAAAGGAAGTGTGTGCATCTCTCTCTAAAGCAGAGTGTGATCCATGGATGAGAACTCTGCTGTGTATTTCCCTTCAGAAATGGAGTTAAATCCCAGACTCTGTGTCTTCCTATAAGCAACACTCCGTTTCAGGTAAGGGCAGTCACTTTTCAGGTCAAACGAACTACATCGTTCACGAAGCTCACACGTTTCTCATCTTAACTGACCAGCATTGGATGTTAGAGGCCCAGTGCTTTGTATCAGTTTCAGAAGCAGAGGTGGACTACATACGGTCCGTATGTGTAGGAAACACCGTTCTTTTGTTCTCAGCACACTCACGTTTCATGCTGTCTTAGAGACTCTAGAAAGCAAGAGCGTGCTTCTTGCTCTAAAGCAGAGTGTGATCAATGGATGAGAACTCTGCTGTGTGTTTCACTTCAGAATTGGAGTTAAATCCCAGGCTCTGAGTATTCTGACAAGCAAGACTTCATTTCAGTTAAAGGCAGTTACTTTACAGCCAAACGAAATACATCGTTCACAAGCTCACACGTTTCGGATCTTACCTGACAAGCATTGGTTGTTAGAGGACCAGTGGTTTGTTTCAGTTTGAGAAGCAGGGTTATACTAGATATGTTCCGTATGTGTAGGAAACACCGTTCTGTTGTTCTCAGCACACTCAATTTTCATGCTGTCTTAGAGCCTCTAGAAAGCAAGAGCGTGCTTCTTGCTCTAAAGCAGAGTGTGATCAATGGTTGAGAACTCTGCTGTGTGTTTCACTTCAGAAATGGAGTTAAATCCCAGGCTCTGAGTCTTCCTACAGGCAAGACTTCGTTTCAGGTAAGGGCAGTTACTTTACAGCTCAAACGAACTACATCGTTCACGAAGCTCACATGTTTCGGATCTTACCTGACAAGGGTTGGATGGTAGAGGAACTGTGGTTTGCTTCAGTTTCAGAAGGTTGTTGAACTAGATATGGTCAGTATGTGTAGGAAACACAGTTCATTTGTTCTGAGCACAATCACATTTCCTACTGTATTGGAGACTCTAGAAAGCAAGAGCGTGCTTCTTACTCTAAAGCAGAGAGTATTTCATGGATGAGAAGTCTTTTGTGTGTTTCCCTCCAGAAATGGAGTTAAATCCCAGGCTCTGAGTCTTCCTACAAGCAAGACTTCGTTTCAGGTAAGGGCAGTCACTTTTCTGGTCAAACGAACTACATCGTTCACGAAGCTCAAACGTTTCTCATCTTAACTGACAAGCATTGGATGTTAGAGGACCATTGCTTTGTATCAGTTTCAGTAGCAGATTTGGACGAGATATGGTCTGTATGTGTAGGAAACACCGTTCTTTTGTTCTCAGCACACTCACGTTTCCTGCTGTGTTACAGACTCTAGAAAGCAAGAGCGTGCTTCTTGCTCTAAAGCAGAGTTTGATCAATAGATGAGAATTCTGCTGTGTGTTTCACTTTAGAAATGGAGTTAAATCCCAGGCTCTGAAGCTTCCTGCATGCAAGAATTCATTTCTGGTAAGGGCAGTTACTTTACAGCTCAATCGACCTACATCGTTCACAAAGCTCACACGTTTCGGATCTTACCAGACAAGCACTGGATGTTAGAGGACCAGTACTTTGTATCAGTTTCAGAAGCAGATTTGGACTACATATGGTCCGTGTGTGTTCGAAAAACCGTTCTTTGGTCTCGGCACACTCAGATTTCCTGCTGTCTTAGAGACTCTAGAAAGCAAGAGCGTGCTTCTTGTTCTAAAGCAGAGTGTGATCAATGGATGAGAACACTGCTGTGTTTTTCACTTCAGAAATGGAGTTAAATCCCAGGCTCTGTGTCTTCCTACCAGCAAGACTTCCTTTCAGGTAAGGGCAGTTTCTTTATAGCTCAAAAGAACTACATCGTTCACGAAGCTCACACGTTTTGGATCTTACCTGACAAGCATTGGATGTTAGAGGACCTGTGGTTTGTATCAGTTTCAGAAGCAGAGTTAAACTAGATATGTTCCATATTTGTAGGAAACACCGTTCTTTTGTTCTGAGCACACTCATGTTTCCTGATGTATTAGAGACTCTAGAAAGCAAGAGCATGCTTCTTGCTCTAAAGCAGAGTGTGATCCGTGGATGAGAACTATGCTGTGTGTTTCCCTTCAGAAATGGAGTTAAATCCCAGGCTCTGTGTCTTCCTACAAGCAAGCCTTCGTTTCAGGTAAGGGCAGTAACTTTTCAGCTCAAAGGAACTACATCGTTCACGAAGCTAACACGATTCTCATCTTAACAGACAAGCTTTGGATGTTAGAGGACCAGAGCTTCGTATCAGTTTCAGTAGCAGATTTGGACTAGATATGGTCCGTATGTGTAAGAAACACCGTTCTTTTGTTCTCAGCACACTCACCTTTCATGCTGTCTTAGAGCCTCTAGAAAGCAAGAGAGTGCTTCTTGCTCTAAAGCAGAGTGTGATCAATGGTTGAGAACTCTGCTGTGTGTTTCACTTCAGAAATGGAGTTAAATCCCAGGCTCTGAGTCTTCCTACAAGCAAGAATTCATTTCAGGTAAGGGCATTTACTTTACAGCTCAAACGACCTACATCGTTCACAAAGCTCACACGTTTCGGATCTTACCAGACAAGCATTGGATGTTAGAGGACCAGTACTTTGTATCAGTTTCAGAAGCAGATTTGCACTACATATGGTCCGTCTGTGTACGAAAATCCGTTCTTTGGTCTCGGCACACTCAGATTTCCTGCTGTATTAGAGACTCTACAAAGCAAGAGTGTGCATCTCTCTCTAAAGCAGAGTGTGATCCATGGATGAGAACTCTGCTGTGTGTTTCCCTTCAGAAATGGAGTTAAATCCCAGACTCTGTGTCTTCCTATAAGCAAGATTATTTTCAGGTAAGGGCAGTCACTTTTCAGCTCAAACGAACTACATCGTTCACGAAGCTCACACGTTTCTCATCTTAACTGACAAGCATTGGATGTTAGAGGACCAGTGCTTTGTATCAGTTTCAGAAGCAGAGTTGGACTAGATGTGGTCCACATGTGTAGGAAACACCGTTCTTATGTTCTCAGCACACTCACGTTTCATGATGTCTTAGAGACTTCAGAAAGCAAGAGCGTGCTTCTTGCTCTAAAGCAGAGTGTGATCAATGGATGAGAACCCTGCTGTGTGTTTCACTTCAGAAATGGAGTTAAATCCCAGGCTCTGAGTCTTCCTACAAGCAAGACTTCGTTTCAGGTAAGGGCAGTTACTTTACAGCTCATACGAACTACATTGTTCACGAAGCTCACATGATTCGGATCTTACCTGACAAGCGTTGCATGGTAGAGGATCTGTGGTTTGTTTCAGTTTCAGAAGGTTGTTGAACTAGATATGGTCAGTATGTGTAGGAAACACAGTTCATTTGTTCTGAGCACAATCACATTTCCTGCTGTATTGGAGACTCTAGAAAGCAAGAGCGTGCTTCTTGCTCTAAAGCACAGAGTGTTTCATGGATGAGAAGTCTTTTGTGTGTTTCCCTCCAGAAATGGAGTTAAATCCCAGGCTCTGAGTCTTCCTACAAGCAAGACTTAGTTTCAGGTAAGGGCAGTCACTTTTGTGGTCAAACGAACTACATCGTTCCCAAAGCTCACACGTTTCCGATCTTACCTGACAAGCATTGGATGTTAGAGGACCTGTGGTTTGTTTCAATTTCAGAAGCAGAGTTAAACTAGATGTGTTCCGTATGTGTAGGAAACATCGTTCTTTTGTTCTCAGCACACTCACCTTTCCTGCTGTGTTAGAGACTCTAGAAAGCAAGAGCGTGCTTCTTGCTCTAAAGCAGAGTGTGATCAATGGATGAGAACTCTGCTGTGTGTTTCACTTCAGAATTGGAGTTAAATCCCAGGCTCTAAGTATTCTGACAAGCAAGACTTCATTTCAGTTAAAGGCAGTTACTTTACAGCCAAACGATATACATCATTGAGAAGCTCACACGTTTCGGATCTTACCTGACAAGCATTGGATATTAGAGGACCAGTGGTTTGTTTCAGTTTGAGAAGCAGGGTTATACTAGATATGTTCCGTATGTGTAGGAAAAACCGTTCTTTTTTTCTCTGCACACTCTATTTTCATGCTGTCTTAGAGCCTCTAGTAAGCAAGAGCGTGCTTCCTTCTCTAAAGCAGAGTGTGATCAATGGTTGAGAACTCTGCTGTGTGTTTCACTTCAGAAATGGAGTTAAATCCCAGGCTCTGAGTCTTCCTACAAGCAAGACTTCGTTTCAGGTAAGGGCAGTTACTTTACAGCTCAAACGAACTACATCGTTCACGAAGCTCACATGTTTCGGATCTTACCTGACAAGCGTTGGATGGTAGAGGAACTGTGGTTTGTTTCAGTTTCAGAAGGTTGTTGAACTAGATATGGTCAGTATGTGTAGGAAACACAGTTCATTTGTTCTGAGCACAATCACGTTTCCTGCTGTATTGGAGACTCTAGAAAGCAAGAGCGTGCTTCTTACTCTAAAGCAGAGAGTATTTCATGGATGAGAAGTCTTTTGTGTGTTTCCCTCCAGAAATGGAGTTAAATCCCAGGCTCTGAGTCTTCCTACAAGCAAGACTTCGTTTCAGGTAAGGGCAGTCACTTTTCTGGTCAAACGAACTACATCGTTCACGAAGCTCAAACGTTACACATCTTAACAGACAAGCATTGGATGTTAGAGGACCAGAGCTTCGTATCAGTTTCAGTAGCAGATTTGGACTAGATATGGTCCGTAAGAGTAGGAAACACCGTTCTTTTTTTCTCAGCACACTCACTTTTCCTGCTGTCTTAGAGACTCTAGAAAGCAAGAGCGTGCTTCTTGCTCTAAAGCAGAGTTTGATCAATAGATGAGAATTCTGCTGTGTGTTTCACTTCAGAAATGGAGTTAAATCCCAGGCTCTGAGGCTTCCTACATGGAAGAATTCAATTCAGGTAAGGGCAGTTACTTTACAGCTCAAACGACCTACATCGTTCACAAAGCTCACACATTTCGGATCTTACCAGACAAGCATTGGATGTTAGAGGACCAGTACTTTGTATCAGTTTCAGAAGCAGATTTGGACTACATATGGTCCGTCTGTGTACGAAAATCCGTTCTTTGGTCTCGGCACACTCAGATTTCCTGCTGTATTAGAGACTCTAGAAAGGAAGTGTGTGCATCTCTCTCTAAAGCAGAGTGTGATCCATGGATGAGAACTCTGCTGTGTATTTCCCTTCAGAAATGGAGTTAAATCCCAGACTCTGTGTCTTCCTATAAGCAACACTCCGTTTCAGGTAAGGGCAGTCACTTTTCAACTCAAACGAACTACATCGTTCACGAAGCTCACACTTTTCTCATCTTAACTGACCAGCATTGGATGTTAGAGGCCCAGTGCTTTGTATCAGTTTCAGAAGCAGAGATGGACTACATACGGTCCGTATGTGTAGGAAACACCGTTCTTTTGTTCTCAGCACACTCACGTTTCATGCTGTCTTAGAGACTCTAGAAAGCAAGAGCGTGCTTCTTGCTCTAAAGCAGAGTGTGATCAATGGATGAGAACTCTGCTGTGTGTTTCACTTCAGAATTGGAGTTAAATCCCAGGCTCTGAGTATTCTGACAAGCAAGACTTCATTTCAGTTAAAGGCAGTTACTTTACAGCCAAACGAAATACATCGTTCAGAAGCTCACACGTTTCGGATCTTACCTGACAAGCATTGGTTGTTAGAGGACCAGTGGTTTGTTTCAGTTTGAGAAGCAGGGTTATACTAGATATGTTCCGTATGTGTAGGAAACACCGTTCTGTTGTTCTCAGCACACTCAATTTTCATGCTGTCTTAGAGCCTCTAGAAAGCAAGAGCGTGCTTCTTGCTCTAAAGCAGAGTGTGATCAATGGTTGAGAACTCTGCTGTGTGTTTCACTTCAGAAATGGAGTTAAATCCCAGGCTCTGAGTCTTCCTACAGGCAAGACTTCGTTTCAGGTAAGGGCAGTTACTTTACAGCTCAAACGAACTACATCGTTCACGAAGCTCACATGTTTCGGATCTTACCTGACAAGGGTTGGATGGTAGAGGAACTGTGGTTTGCTTCAGTTTCAGAAGGTTGTTGAACTAGATATGGTCAGTATGTGTAGGAAACACAGTTCATTTGTTCTGAGCACAATCACGTTTCCTACTGTATTGGAGACTCTAGAAAGCAAGAGCGTGCTTCTTACTCTAAAGCAGAGAGTATTTCATGGATGAGAAGTCTTTTGTGTGTTTCCCTCCAGAAATGGAGTTAAATCCCAGGCTCTGAGTCTTCCTACAAGCAAGACTTCGTTTCAGGTAAGGGCAGTCACTTTTCTGGTCAAACGAACTACATCGTTCACGAAGCTCAAACGTTTCTCATCTTAACTGACAAGCATTGGATGTTAGAGGACCATTGCTTTGTATCAGTTTCAGTAGCAGATTTGGACGAGATATGGTCTGTATGTGTAGGAAACACCGTTCTTTTGTTCTCAGCACACTCACGTTTCCTGCTGTGTTAGAGACTCTAGAAAGCAAGAGCGTGCTTCTTATTGTAAAGCAGAGTGTGATCAATGAATGAGAACACTGCTGTGTGTTTCACTTCAGAAATGGAGTTAATACCAGGCTCTTTGTCTTCCTACCAGCAAGACTTCCTTTCAGGTAAGGGCAGTTTCTTTATAGCTCAAAAGAACTACATCTTTCACGAAGCTCACACGTTTCGGATCTTACCTGACAAGCATTGGATGTTAGAGGACCTGTGGTTTGTTTCAGTTTCAGAAGCAGAGTTAAACTAGATATGTTCCATATTTGTAGGAAACACCGTTCTTTTGTTCTGAGCACACTCATGTTTCCTGCTGTATTAGAGACTCTAGAAAGCAAGAGCATGCTTCTTGCTCTAAAGCAGAGTGTGATCCGTGGATGAGAACTATGCTGTGTGTTTCCCTTCAGAAATGGAGTTAAATCCCAGGCTCTGTGTCTTCCTACAAGCAAGCCTTCGTTTCAGGTAAGGGCAGTAACTTTTCAGCTCAAACGAACTACATCGTTCACGAAGCTAACACGATTCTAATCTTAACAGACAAGCATTGGATGTTAGAGGACTAGAGCTTCGTATCAGTTTCAGTAGCAGATTTGGACTAGATATGGTCCGTATGAGTAGGAAACACCGTTCTTTTTTCTCAGCACACTCACTTTTCCTGCTGTCTTAGAGACTCTAGAAAGCAAGAGGTTGCTTCTCGCTCTAAAGCAGAGTGTGATCCATGGATGAAAACTATGCTGTGTGTTTTCCTTCAGAAATGGAGTTAAATCCCCTGTCCTGTGTCTTCCTACAAGCAAGACTTCGTTTCAGGTAAGGGCAGTCACATTTCAGCTCAAAAGAACTACATCGTTCACGAGCTCACATGTTTCTCATCTTAACAGACAAGCATTGGATGTTAGAGGACCTATGCTTTCTATCAGCTTCATAAGCAGAGTTGGACTAGATATGGTCCTTATGTGTAGGAAACATCGTTCTTTTGTTCTGAGCACACTCAGGTTTCTTGCTTATTAGAGACTCTAGAAAGCAAGAGCATGCTTCTTCCTCTAAAGCAGAGTGTGATCCATGGATGAGAACTATGCTGTGTGTTTCCTTCAAAAATGGAGTCAAATCCCAAGCTCTGTGTCTTCCTACAAGCAAGACTTCGTTTCAGGTAAGGGCAGTCACTTTTCTGGTCAAACAAATTACATTGTTCACGAAGCTCACACGTTTCTCATCTTAACAGAAAAGCATTGGATGTTAGAGGACCAGTGCTTTGTATCAGTTTCAGAAGCAGACATGGACTACATATGGTCTATATGTGGACGAAAAACCGTTCTTTTGTTCTCGGCACACTCAGATTTCCTGCTGTATTAGAGATTCTAGAATGCAAGAGTGTGCTTCTCGCTCTAAAGCTGAGTGTGATCCATGGATGAGAACTCTGCTGTGTGTTTCCCTTCAGAAATGGAGGTAAATCCCAGGCTCTGTGTCTTACTACAAGCAAGACTTCGTTTCAGGTAAGGGCAGTCACTTTTCAACTCAAACGAACTACATCGTTTACAAAGCTCACACGTTTCTCATCTTAACTGACCAGCATTGGATGTTACAGGCCCAGTGCTTTGTATCAGTTTCAGAAGCAGAGGTGGACTACATATGGTCTGTATGTGTAGGAAACACCGTTCTTTTGTTCTAGGCACACTCACGTTTCATGCTGTCTTAGAGATTCTAGAAAGCAAGAGCGTGCTTCTTGCTCTAAAGCAGAGTGTGTTCAATGGATGAGAACTCTGCTGTGTGTTTCACTTCAGAATTGGAGTTAAATCCCAGGCTCTGAGTCTCCTGACAAGCAAGACTTCATTTCAGTTAAAGGCAGTTACTTTACAGCCAAACGAAATACATCGTTCAGAAGCTCACACGTTTCGGGTCTTACCTGACAAGCATTGGTTGTTAGAGGACCAGTGGTTTGTTTCAGTTTGAGAAGCAGGGTTATACTAGATATGTTCCGTATGTGTAGGAAACACCGTTCTGTTGTTCTCAGCACACTCAATTTTCATGCTGTCTTAGAGCCTCTAGAAAGCAAGAGCGTGCTTCTTGCTCTAAAGCAGAGTGTGATCAATGGTTGAGAACTCTGCTGTGTGTTTCACTTCAGAAATGGAGTTAAATCCCAGGCTCTGAGTCTTCCTACAGGCAAGACTTTGTTTCAGGTAAGGGCAGTTACTTTACAGCTCAAACGAACTACATCGTTCACGAAGCTCACATGTTTCGGATCTTACCTGACAAGGGTTGGATGGTAGAGGAACTGTGGTTTGCTTCAGTTTCAGAAGGTTGTTGAACTAGATAAGGTCAGTATGTGTAGGAAACACAGTTCATTTGTTCTGAGCACAATCACGTTTCCTACTGTATTGGAGACTCTAGAAAGCAAGAGCGTGCTTCTTACTCTAAAGCAGAGAGTATTTCATGGATGAGAAGTCTTTTGTGTGTTTCCCTCCAGAAATGGAGTTAAATCCCAGGCTCTGAGTCTTCCTACAAGCAAGACTTCGTTTCAGGTAAGGGCAGTCACTTTTCTGGTCAAACGAACTACATCGTTCACGAAGCTCAAACGTTTCTCATCTTAACTGACAAGCATTGGATGTTAGAGGACCATTGCTTTGTATCAGTTTCAGTAGCAGATTTGGACGAGATATGGTCTGTATGTGTAGGAAACACCGTTCTTTTGTTCTCAGCACACTCACGTTTCCTGCTGTGTTAGAGACTCTAGAAAGCAAGAGCGTGCTTCTTATTCTAAAGCAGAGTGTGATCAATGAATGAGAACACTGCTGTGTGTTTCACTTCAGAAATGGAGTTAATACCAGGCTCTTTGTCTTCCTACCAGCAAGACTTCCTTTCAGGTAAGGGCAGTTTCTTTATAGCTCAAAAGAACTACATCGTTCACGAAGCTCACACGTTTCGGATCTTACCTGACAAGCATTGGATGTTAGAGGACCTGTGGTTTGTTTCAATTTCAGAAGCAGAGTTAAACTAGATGTGTTCCGTATGTGTAGGAAACATCGTTCTTTTGTTCTCAGCACACTCACCTTTCCTGCTGTGTTAGAGACTCTAGAAAGCAAGAGCGTGCTTCTTGCTCTAAAGCAGAGTGTGATCAATGGATGAGAACTCTGCTGTGTGTTTCACTTCAGAATTGGAGTTAAATCCCAGGCTCTAAGTACTCTGACAAGCAAGACTTCATTTCAGTTAAAGGCAGTTACTTTACAGCCAAACGATATACATCATTGAGAAGCTCACACGTTTCGGATCTTACCTGACAAGCATTGGATATTAGAGGACCAGTGGTTTGTTTCAGTTTGAGAAGCAGGGTTATACTAGATATGTTCCGTATGTGTAGGAAAAACCGTTCTTTTTTTCTCTGCACACTCTATTTTCATGCTGTCTTAGAGCCTCTAGTAAGCAAGAGCGTGCTTCCTTCTCTAAAGCAGAGTGTGATCAATGGTTGAGAACTCTGCTGTGTGTTTCACTTCAGAAATGGAGTTAAATCCCAGGCTCTGAGTCTTCCTACAAGCAAGACTTCGTTTCAGGTAAGGGCAGTTACTTTACAGCTCAAACGAACTACATCGTTCACGAAGCTCACATGTTTCGGATCTTACCTGACAAGCGTTGGATGGTAGAGGAACTGTGGTTTGTTTCAGTTTCAGAAGGTTGTTGAACTAGATATGGTCAGTATGTGTAGGAAACACAGTTCATTTGTTCTGAGCACAATCACGTTTCCTGCTGTATTGGAGACTCTAGAAAGCAAGAGCGTGCTTCTTACTCTAAAGCAGAGAGTATTTCATGGATGAGAAGTCTTTTGTGTGTTTCCCTCCAGAAATGGAGTTAAATCCCAGGCTCTGAGTCTTCCTACAAGCAAGACTTCGTTTCAGGTAAGGGCAGTCACTTTTCTGGTCAAACGAACTACATCGTTCACGAAGCTCAAACGTTACTCATCTTAACAGACAAGCATTGGATGTTAGAGGACCAGAGCTTCGTATCAGTTTCAGTAGCAGATTTGGACTAGATATGGTCCGTAAGAGTAGGAAACACCGTTCTTTTTTTCTCAGCACACTAACTTTTCCTGCTGTCTTAGAGACTCTAGAAAGCAAGAGCGTGCTTCTTGCTCTAAAGCAGAGTTTGATCAATAGATGAGAATTCTGCTGTGTGTTTCACTTCAGAAATGGAGTTAAATCCCAGGCTCTGAGGCTTCCTACATGGAAGAATTCAATTCAGGTAAGGGCAGTTACTTTACAGCTCAAACGACCTACATCGTTCACAAAGCTCACACATTTCGGATCTTACCAGACAAGCATTGGATGTTAGAGGACCAGTACTTTGTATCAGTTTCAGAAGCAGATTTGGACTACATATGGTCCGTCTGTGTACGAAAATCCGTTCTTTGGTCTCGGCACACTCAGATTTCCTGCTGTATTAGAGACTCTAGAAAGGAAGTGTGTGCATCTCTCTCTAAAGCAGAGTGTGATCCATGGATGAGAACTCTGCTGTGTATTTCCCTTCAGAAATGGAGTTAAATCCCAGACTCTGTGTCTTCCTATAAGCAACACTCCGTTTCAGGTAAGGGCAGTCACTTTTCAGGTCAAACGAACTACATCGTTCACGAAGCTCACACGTTTCTCATCTTAACTGACCAGCATTGGATGTTAGAGGCCCAGTGCTTTGTATCAGTTTCAGAAGCAGAGGTGGACTACATACGGTCCGTATGTGTAGGAAACACCGTTCTTTTGTTCTCAGCACACTCACGTTTCATGCTGTCTTAGAGACTCTAGAAAGCAAGAGCGTGCTTCTTGCTCTAAAGCAGAGTGTGATCAATGGATGAGAACTCTGCTGTGTGTTTCACTTCAGAATTGGAGTTAAATCCCAGGCTCTGAGTCTCCTGACAAGCAAGACTTCATTTCAGTTAAAGGCAGTTACTTTACAGCCAAACGAAATACATCGTTCAGAAGCTCACACGTTTCGGATCTTACCTGACAAGCATTGGTTGTTAGAGGACCAGTGGTTTGTTTCAGTTTGAGAAGCAGGGTTATACTAGATATGTTCTGTATGTGTAGGAAACACTGTTCTGTTGTTCTCAGCACACTCAATTTTCATGCTGTCTTAGAGCCTCTAGAAAGCAAGAGCGTGCTTCTTGCTCTAAAGCAGAGTGTGATCAATGGTTGAGAACTCTGCTGTGTGTTTCACTTCAGAAATGGAGTTAAATCCCAGGCTCTGAGTCTTCCTACAGGCAAGACTTCGTTTCAGTTAAGGGCAGTTACTTTACAGCTCAAACGAACTACATCGTTCACGAAGCTCACATGTTTCGGATCTTACCTGACAAGGGTTGGATGGTAGAGGAACTGTGGTTTGCTTCAGTTTCAGAAGGTTGTTGAACTAGATATGGTCAGTATGTGTAGGAAACACAGTTCATTTGTTCTGAGCACAATCACGTTTCCTACTGTATTGGAGACTCTAGAAAGCAAGAGCGTGCTTCTTACTCTAAAGCAGAGAGTATTTCATGGATGAGAAGTCTTTTGTGTGTTTCCCTCCAGAAATGGAGTTAAATCCCAGGCTCTGAGTCTTCCTACAAGCAAGACTTCGTTTCAGGTAAGGGCAGTCACTTTTCTGGTCAAACGAACTACATCGTTCACGAAGCTCAAACGTTTCTCATCTTAACTGACAAGCATTGGATGTTAGAGGACCATTGCTTTGTATCAGTTTCAGTAGCAGATTTGGACGAGATATGGTCTGTATGTGTAGGAAACACCGTTCTTTTGTTCTCAGCACACTCACGTTTCCTGCTGTGTTAGAGACTCTAGAAAGCAAGAGCGTGCTTCTTGCTCTAAAGCAGAGTGTGATCAATGGATGAGAACTCTGCTGTGTGTTTCACTTCAGAATTGGAGTTAAATCCCAGGCTCTAAGTATTCCGACAAGCAAGACTTCATTTCAGTTAAAGGCAGTTACTTTACAGCCAAACGATATACATCATTGAGAAGCTCACACGTTTCGGATCTTACCTGACAAGCATTGGATATTAGAGGACCAGTGGTTTGTTTCAGTTTGAGAAGCAGGGTTATACTAGATATGTTCCGTATGTGTAGGAAAAACCGTTCTTTTTTTCTCTGCACACTCTATTTTCATGCTGTCTTAGAGCCTCTAGTAAGCAAGAGCGTGCTTCCTTCTCTAAAGCAGAGTGTGATCAATGGTTGAGAACTCTGCTGTGTGTTTCACTTCAGAAATGGAGTTAAATCCCAGGCTCTGAGTCTTCCTACAAGCAAGACTTCGTTTCAGGTAAGGGCAGTTACTTTACAGCTCAAACGAACTACATCGTTCACGAAGCTCACATGTTTCGGATCTTACCTGACAAGCGTTGGATGGTAGAGGAACTGTGGTTTGTTTCAGTTTCAGAAGGTTGTTGAACTAGATATGGTCAGTATGTGTAGGAAACACAGTTCATTTGTTCTGAGCACAATCACGTTTCCTGCTGTATTGGAGACTCTAGAAAGCAAGAGCGTGCTTCTTACTCTAAAGCAGAGAGTATTTCATGGATGAGAAGTCTTTTGTGTGTTTCCCTCCAGAAATGGAGTTAAATCCCAGGCTCTGAGTCTTCCTACAAGCAAGACTTCGTTTCAGGTAAGGGCAGTCACTTTTCTGGTCAAACGAACTACATCGTTCACGAAGCTCAAACGTTACTCATCTTAACAGACAAGCATTGGATGTTAGAGGACCAGAGCTTCGTATCAGTTTCAGTAGCAGATTTGCACTAGATATGGTCCGTAAGAGTAGGAAACACCGTTCTTTTTTTCTCAGCACACTCACTTTTCCTGCTGTCTTAGAGACTCTAGAAAGCAAGAGCGTGCTTCTTGCTCTAAAGCAGAGTTTGATCAATAGATGAGAATTCTGCTGTGTGTTTCACTTCAGAAATGGAGTTAAATCCCAGGCTCTGAGGCTTCCTACATGGAAGAATTCAATTCAGGTAAGGGCAGTTACTTTACAGCTCAAACGACCTACATCGTTCACAAAGCTCACACATTTCGGATCTTACCAGACAAGCATTGGATGTTAGAGGACCAGTACTTTGTATCAGTTTCAGAAGCAGATTTGGACTACATATGGTCCGTCTGTGTACGAAAATCCGTTCTTTGGTCTCGGCACACTCAGTTTTCCTGCTGTATTAGAGACTCTAGAAAGGAAGTGTGTGCATCTCTCTCTAAAGCAGAGTGTGATCCATGGATGAGAACTCTGCTGTGTATTTCCCTTCAGAAATGGAGTTAAATCCCAGACTCTGTGTCTTCCTATAAGCAACACTCCGTTTCAGGTAAGGGCAGTCACTTTTCAGGTCAAACGAACTACATCGTTCACGAAGCTCACACGTTTCTCATCTTAACTGACCAGCATTGGATGTTAGAGGCCCAGTGCTTTGTATCAGTTTCAGAAGCAGAGGTGGACTACATATGGTCCGTATGTGTAGGAAACACCGTTCTTTTGTTCTCAGCACACTCACGTTTCATGCTGTCTTAGAGACTCTAGAAAGCAAGAGCGTGCTTCTTGCTCTAAAGCAGAGTGTGATCAATGGATGAGAACTCTGCTGTGTGTTTCACTTCAGAATTGGAGTTAAATCCCAGGCTCTGAGTATTCTGACAAGCAAGACTTCATTTCAGTTAAAGGCAGTTACTTTACAGCCAAACGAAATACATCGTTCAGAAGCTCACACGTTTCAGATCTTACCTGACAAGCATTGGTTGTTAGAGGACCAGTGGTTTGTTTCAGTTTGAGAAGCAGGGTTATACTAGATATGTTCCGTATGTGTAGGAAACACCGTTCTGTTGTTCTCAGCACACTCAATTTTCATGCTGTCTTAGAGCCTCTAGAAAGCAAGAGCGTGCTTCTTGCTCTAAAGCAGAGTGTGATCAATGGTTGAGAACTCTGCTGTGTGTTTCACTTCAGAAATGGAGTTAAATCCCAGGCTCTGAGTCTTCCTACAGGCAAGACTTCGTTTCAGGTAAGGGCAGTTACTTTACTGCTGAAACGAACTACATCGTTCACGAAGGTCACATGTTTCGGATCTTACCTGACAAGCGTTGGATGGTAGAGGAACTGTGGTTTGTTTCAGTTTCAGAAGTTGAGTTAAACTAGATATGTTCCATATTTGTAGAAAACACCGTTCATTTGTTCTGAGCACACTCATGTTTCCTGCTGTCTTAGAGACTCTAGAAAGCAAGAGCGTGCTTCTTGCTCTAAAGCAGAGTCTGATCAATGGATCATAACTCTGCTGTGTGTTTCACTTCAGAAATGGTGTTAAATCCCAGGTTCTGAATCTTCCTACAAGAAAGACTTCGTTTCAGGTAAGGGCAGTTACTTTACAGCTCAAAGGAACTACATTGTTCACGAAGCTCACTTGTTTCGGATCTTACCTGACAAGCGTTGGATGGTAGAGGACCTGTGGTTTGTTTCAGTCTCAGAAGGTTGTTGAACTAGATATGGTCAGTATGTGTAGGAAACATAGTTCATTTGTTCTGAGCACAATCACGTTTCCTGCTGTATTGGAGACTCTAGAAAGCAGGAGCGTGCTTCTTGCTCTAAAACACAGAGTTTTTCATGGATGAGAAGTCTTTTGTGTGTTTCGCTCCAGAAATGGAGTTAAATCCCAGGCTCTGAGTCTTCCTACAAGCAAGACTTCGTTTCAGGTAAGGGCAGTCACTTTTCTGGTCAAACGAATTACATTGTTCACGAAGCTCACACGTTTCTCATCTTAACAGAAAAGCATTGGATGTTAGAGGACCATTGCTTTGTATCAGTTTCAGTAGCAGATTTGGACGAGATATGGTCTGTATGTGTAGGAAACACCGTTCTTTTGTTCTCAGCACACTCACGTTTCCTGCTGTGTTAGAGACTCTAGAAAGCAAGAGCGTGCTTCTTATTCTAAAGCAGAGTGTGATCAATGAATGAGAACACTGCTGTGTGTTTCACTTCAGAAATGGAGTTAATACCAGGCTCTTTTTCTTCCTACCAGCAAGACTTCCTTTCAGGAAAGGGCAGTTTCTTTATAGCTCAAAAGAACTACATCGTTCACGAAGCTCACACGTTTCGGATCTTACCTGACAAGCATTGGATGTTAGAGGACCTGTGGTTTGTTTCAGTTTCAGAAGCAGAGTTAAACTAGATATGTTCCATATTTGTAGGAAACACCGTTCTTTTGTTCTGAGCACACTCATGTTTCCTGCTGTATTAGAGACTCTAGAAAGCAAGAGCATGCTTCTTGCTCTAAAGCAGAGTGTGATCCGTGGATGAGAACTATGCTGTGTGTTTCCCTTCAGAAATGGAGTTAAATCCCAGGCTCTGTGTCTTCCTACAAGCAAGCCTTCGTTTCAGGTAAGGGCAGTAACTTTTCAGCTCAAACGAACTACATCGATCACGAAGCTAACACGATTCTCATCTTAACAGACAAGCATTGGATGTTAGAGGACCAGAGCTTCGTATCAGTTTCAGTAGCAGATTTGGACTAGATATGGTCCGTATGTGTAGGAAACACCGTTCTTTTTTCTCAGCACACTCACTTTTCCTGCTGTGTTAGAGAGTCTAGAAAGCAAGAGCGTGCTTCTTGCTCCAAAGCATAGTTTGATCAATAGATGAGAATTCTGCTGTGTGTTTCACTTCAGAAATGGAGTTAAATCCCAGGCTCTGAGGCTTACTATATGCAAGAATTCAATTCAGGTAAGGGCAGTTACTTTACAGCTCAAACGACCTACATCGTTCACAAAGCTCACACGTTTCAGATCTTACCAGACAAGCATTGGATGTTAGAGGACCAGTACTTTGTATCAGTTTCAGAAGCAGATTTGGACTACATATGGTCCGTCTGTGTACGCAAATCCGTTCTTTGGTCTCGGCACACTCAGATTTCCTGCTGTATTAGAGACTCTAGAAAGGAAGAGTGTTCATCTCTCTCTAAAGCACAGTGTGATCCATGGATGAGAACTCTGCTGTGTGTTTCGCTCCAGAAATGCAGTTAAATCCCAGGCTCTGAGTCTTCCTACAAGCAAGACTTCGTTTCAGGTAAGGGCAGTCACTTTTCTGGTCAAAGAACTACATCGTTCACGAAGCTCACACGTTTCGGATCTTACCTGACAAGCATTGGATGTTAGAGGACCTGTGGTTTGCTTCAGTTTCAGAAGCAGTGTTGAACTAGATATGGTCCGTATGTTTAGGAAACACCATTCTTTTGTTCTGAGCACACTCAGGTTTCCTGCTGTCTTAGAGACTCAAGAAAGCAAGAGCGTGCTTCTCGCTCTAAAGCAGAGTGTGATCCATGGATGAGAACTCTGCTGTGTATTTCCCTTCAGAAATGGAGTTAAATCCCAGACTCTGTGTCTTCCTATAAGCAAGACTTCGTTTCAGGTAAGGGCAGTCACTTTCCAGCTCAAACAAACTACATCGTTCACGAAGCTCACACGTTTCTCATCTTAACTGACAAGCATTGGATGTTAGAGGCCCAGTGCTTTGTATCAGTTTCAGAAGCAGAGGTGGACTACATACGGTCCGTATGTGTAGGAAACACCGTTCTTTTGTTCTCAGCACACTCACGTTTCATGCTGTCTTAGAGACTCTAGAAAGCAAGAGGGTGCTTCTTGCTCTAAAGCAGAGTGTGATCAATGGATGAGAACTCTGCTGTGTGTTTCACTTCAGAATTGGAGTTAAATCCCAGGCTCTGAGTCTTCCTACAAGCAAGGCTTCGTTTCAGGTAAGGGCAGTTACTTTACTGCTCAAACGAACTACATCGTTCACGAAGCTCACATGTTTCGGGTCTTACCTGAGAAGCGTTGGATGGTAGAGGAACTGTGGTTTGTTTCAGTTTCAGAAGGAGAGTTAAACTAGATATGTTCAATATTTGTAGAAAACACCGTTCATTTTTTCTGAGCACACTCATGTTTCCTGCTGTATTAGAGACTCTAGAAAGCAAGAGCATGCTTCTTGCTCTAAAGCAGAGTGTGATCCGTGGATGAGAACTATGCTGTGTGTTTCCCTTCAGAAATGGAGTTAAATCCCAGGCTCTGTGTCTTCCTACAAGCAAGCCTTCGTTTCAGGTAAGGGCAGTAACTTTTGAGCTCAAACGAACTACATCGTTCACGAAGCTAACACGATTCTCATCTTAACAGACAAGCATTGGATGTTAGAGGACCAGAGCTTTGTATCAGTTTCAGTAGCAGATTTGGACTAGATATGGTCCGTATGAGTAGGAAACACCGTTCTTTTTTATCAGCACACTCACTTTTCCTGCTGTCTTAGAGACTCTAGAAAGCAAGAGCGTGGTTCTTGCTCTAAAGCAGAGTTTGATCAATAGATGAGAATTCTGCTGTGTGTTTCACTTCAGAAATGGAGTTAAATCCCAGGCTCTGAGGCTTCCTACATGCAAGAAATCAATTCAGGTAATGGCAGTTACTTTACAGCTCAAACGACCTACATCGTTCACCAAGCTCACACGTTTCGGATCTTACCAGACAAGCATTGGATGTTAGAGGACCAGTACTTTGTATCAGTTTCAGAAGCAGATTTGGACTACATATGTTCCGTCTGTGTACGAAAATCCGTTCTTTGGTCTCGGCACACTCAGATTTCCTGCTGTATTAGAGACTCTAGAAAGGAAGAGTGTGCATCTCTCTCTAAAGCAGAGTGTGATCCATGGATGAGAACTCTGCTGTGTGTTTCCCTTCAGAAATGGAGTTAAATCCCAGAATCTGTGTCTTCCTATAAGCAAGACTTCGTTTCAGGTAAGGGCAGTCACTTTTCAGCTCAAATGAACTACATCGTTCACGAAGCTCAACGTTTCTCATCTTAACTGACAAGCATTGGATGTTAGAGGACCAGTGCTTTGTATCAGTTTCAGAAGCAGAGTTGGACTAGATATGGTCCGTATGTTTAGGAAACACCGTTCTTTTGTTCTCAGCACACTCACGTTTCATGCTGTCTTAGAGACTCTAGAAAGCAAGAGCGTGCTTCTTGCTCTAAAGCAGAGTGTGATCAATGGATCATAACTCTGCTGTGTGTTTCACTTCAGAAATGGTGTTAAATCCCAGGTTCTGAGTCTTCCTACAAGAAAGACTTCGTTTCAGGTAAGGGCAGTTACTTTACAGCTCAAAGGAACTACATCGTTCACGAAGCTCACTTGTTTCGGATCTTACCTGACAAGCGTTGGATGGTAGATGACCTGTGGTTTGTTTCAGTCTCAGAAGGTTGTTGAACTAGATATGGTCAGTATGTGTAGGAAACATAGTTCATTTGCTCTGAGCACAATCACGTATCCTGCTGTATTGGAGACTCTAGAAAGCAGGAGCGTGCTTCTTGCTCTAAAACACAGAGTGTTTCATGGATGAGAAGTCTTTTGTGTGTTTCGCTCCAGAAATGGAGTTAAATCCCAGGCTCTGAGTCTTCCTACCAGCAAGACTTCGTTTGAGGTAAGGGCAGTCACTTTTCTGGTCAAAGAACTACATCGTTCACGAAGCTCACACGTTTCGGATCTTACCTGACAAGCATTGGATGTTAGAGGACCTGTGGTTTGTTTCAGTTTCAGAAGCAGTGTTGAACTAGATATGGTCCATATGTTTAGGAAACACCATTTTTTTGTTCTGAGCACACTCAGGTTTCCTGCTGTATTAGAGACTCTAGAAAGCAAGAGCGTGCTTCTCGCTCTAAAGCAGAGTGTGATCCATGGATGAAAACTATGCTGTGTGTTTTCCTTCAGAAATGGAGTTAAATCCCCTGTCCTGTGTCTTCCTACAAGCAAGACTTCGTTTCAGGTAAGGGCAGTCACATTTCAGCTCAAAAGAACTACATCTTTCATGAGCTCACATGTTTCTCATCTTAACAGACAAGCATTGGATGTTAGAGGACCTATGCTTTCTATCAGCTTCAGAAGCAGAGTTGGACTAGATATGGTCCGTATGTGTAGGAAACATCGTTCTTTTGTTCTGAGCACACTCAGGTTTCTTGCTTATTAGAGACTCTAGAAAGCAAGAGCATGCTTCTTCCTCTAAAGCAGAGTGTGATCCATGGATGAGAACTATGCTGTGTGTTTCCTTCAAAAATGGAGTTAAATCCCAAGCTCTGTGTCTTCCTACAAGCAAGACTTCGTTTCAGGTAAGGGCAGTCACTTTTCTGGTCAAACGAATTACATTGTTCACGAAGCTCACACGTTTCTCATCTTAACAGAAAAGCATTGGATGTTAGAGGACCAGTGCTTTGTATCAGTTTCAGAAGCAGACTTGGACTACATATGGTCTATATGTGGACGAAAAACCGTTCTTTTGTTCTCGGCACACTCAGATTTCCTGCTGTATTAGAGATTCTTGAAAGCAAGAGTGTGCTTCTCGCTCTAAAGCTGAGTGTGATCCATGGATGAGAACTCTGCTGTGTGTTTCCCTTCAGAAATGGAGGTAAATCCCAGGCTCTGTGTCTTACTACAAGCAAGACTTCGTTTCAGGTAAGGGCAGTCACTTTTCAACTCAAACGAACTACATCGTTTACAAAGCTCACACGTTTCTCATCTTAACTGACCAGCATTGGATGTTAGAGGCCCAGTGCTTTGTATCAGTTTCAGAAGCAGAGGTGGACTACATACGGTCCGTATGTGTAGGAAACACCGTTCTTTTGTTCTGAGGACACTCAGGTTTCATGCTGTCTTAGAGACTCTAGAAAGCAAGAGCGTGCTTCTTACTCTAAAGCAGAGTGTGATCAATGGATGAGAACACTGCTGTGTGTTTCACTTCATAATTGGAGTTAAATCCAGGCTCTGAGTCTTCCTACAAGCAAGGCTTCGTTTCAGATAAGGGCAGTTACTTTACTGCTGAAACGAACTACATCGTTCACGAAGGTCACATGTTTCGGATCTTACCTGACAAGCGTTGGATGGTAGAGGAACTTTGGTTTGTTTCAGTTTCAGAAGTTGAGTTAAACTAGATATGTTCCATATTTGTAGAAAACACCGTTCATTTGTTCTGAGCACACTCATGTTTCCTGCTGTCTTAGAGACTCTAGAAAGCAAGAGCGTGCTTCTTGCTCTAAAGCAGAGTCTGATCAATGGATCATAACTCTGCTGTGTGTTTCACTTCAGAAATCGTGTTAAATCCCAGGTTCTGAGTCTTCCTACAAGAAAGACTTCGTTTCAGGTAAGGGCAGTTACTTTACAGCTCAAAGGAACTACATTGTTCACGAAGCTCACTTGTTTCGGATCTTACCTGACAAGCGATGGATGGTAGAGGACCTGTGGTTTGTTTCAGTCTCAGAAGGTTGTTGAACTAGATATGGTCAGTATGTGTAGGAAACATAGTTCATTTGTTCTGAGCACAATCACGTTTCCTGCTGTATTGGAGACTCTAGAAAGCAGGAGCGTGCTTCTTGCTCTAAAACACAGAGTTTTTCATGGATGAGAAGTCTTTTGTGTGTTTCGCTCCAGAAATGGAGTTAAATCCCAGGCTCTGAGTCTTCCTACAAGCAAGACTTCGTTTCAGGTAAGGGCAGTCACTTTTCTGGTCAAACGAATTACATTGTTCACGAAGCTCACACGTTTCTCATCTTAACAGAAAAGCATTGGATGTTAGAGGACCAGTGCTTTGTATCAGTTTCAGAAGCAGACTTGGACTACATATGGTCTATATGTGGACGAAAAACCGTTCTTTTGTTCTCGGCACACTCAGATTTCCTGCTGTATTAGAGATTCTAGAAAGCAAGAGTGTGCTTCTTGCTCTAAAGCTGAGTGTGATCCATGGATGAGAACTCTGCTGTGTGTTTCCCTTCAGAAATGGAGGTAAATCCCAGGCTCTGTGTCTTACTACAAGCAAGACTTCGTTTCAGGTAAGGGCAGTCACTTTTCAACTCAAACGAACTACATCGTTTACGAAGCTCACACGTTTCTCATCTTAACTGACCAGCATTGGATGTTAGAGGCCCAGTGCTTTGTATCAGTTTCAGAAGCAGAGGTGGACTACATATGGTCCGTATGTGTAGGAAACACCGTTCTTTTGTTCTAGGCACACTCACGTTTCATGCTGACTTAGAGACTCTAGAAAGCAAGAGCGTGCTTCTTGCTCTAAAGCAGAGTGTGATCAATGGATGAGAACTCTGCTGTGTGTTTCACTTCAGAATTGGAGTTAAATCCCAGGCTCTGAGTCTCCTGACAAGCAAGACTTCATTTCAGTTAAAGGCAGTTACTTTACAGCCAAACGAAATACATCGTTCAGAAGCTCACACGTTTCGGGTCTTACCTGACAAGCATTGGATGTTAGAGGACCAGTGGTTTGTTTCAGTTTTAGAAGCAGGGTTATACTAGATATGTTCCGTATGTGTAGGAAACACCGTTCTGTTGTTCTCAGCACACTCAATTTTCATGCTGTCTTAGAGCCTCTAGAAAGCAAGAGCGTGCTTCTTGCTCTAAAGCAGAGTGTGATCAATGGTTGAGAACTCTGCTGTGTGTTTCACTTCAGAAATGGAGTTAAATCCCAGGCTCTGAGTCTTCCTACAAGCAAGACTTCGTTTCAGGTAAGGGCAGTTACTTTACAGCTCAAACGAACTACATCGTTCACGAAGCTCACATGTTTCGGATCTTAACTGACAAGCGTTGGATGGTAGAGGAACTGTGGTTTGTTTCAGTTTCAGAAGGTTGTTGAACTAGATATGGTCAGTATCTGTAGGAAACACAGTTCATTTGTTCTGAGCACAATCACGTTTCCTGCTGTATTGGAGACTCTAGAAAGCAAGAGCGTGCTTCTTACTCTAAAGCAGAGAGTATTTCATGGATGAGAAGTCTTTTGTGTGTTTCCCTCCAGAAATGGAGTTAAATCCCAGGCTCTGAGTCTTCCTACAAGCAAGACTTCGTTTCAGGTAAGGGCAGTCACTTTTCTGGTCAAACGAACTACATCGTTCACGAAGCTCACACGTTTCTCATCTTAACTGACAAGCATTGGATGTTAGAGGACCATTGCTTTGTATCAGTTTCAGTAGCAGATTTGGACGAGATATGGTCTGTATGTGTAGGAAACACCGTTGTTTTGTTCTCAGCACACTCACGTTTCATGCTGTCTTAGAGACTCTAGAAAGCAAGAGCGTGCTTCTTGCTCTAAAGCAGAGTGTGATCAATGGATGAGAACACTGCTGTGTGTTTCACTTCAGAATTGGAGTTTAATCCCAGGCTCTGAGTCTTCCTACAAGCAAGGCTTCGTTTCAGATAAGGGCAGTTACTTTACTGCTCAAAGGAACTACATCGTTTACGAAGGTCACATGTTTCGGATCTTACCTGACAAGCGTTGGATGGTAGAGGAACTGTGGTTTGTTTCAGTTTCAGAAGTTGAGTTAAACTAGATATGTTCCATATTTGTAGAAAACACCGTTCATTTGTTCTGAGCACACTCATGTTTCCTGCTCTCTTAGAGACTCTAGAAAGCAAGAGCGTGCTTCTTGCTCTAAAGCAGAGTCTGATCAATGGATCATAACTCTGCTGTGTGTTTCACTTCAGAAATCGTGTTAAATCCCAGGTTCTGAGTCTTCCTACAAGAAAGACTTCGTTTCAGGTAAGGGCAGTTACTTTACAGCTCAAAGGAACTACATCGTTCACGAAGCTCACTTGTTTCGGATCTTACCTGACAAGCGTTGGATGGTAGAGGACCTGTGGTTTGTTTCAGTCTCAGAAGGTTGTTGAACTAGATATGGTCAGTATGTGTAGGAAACATAGTTCATTTGTTCTGAGCACAATCACGTTTCCTGCTGTATTGGAGACTCTAGAAAGCAGGAGCGTGCTTCTTGCTCTAAAACACAGAGTGTTTCATGGATGAGAAGTCTCTTGTGTGTTTCGCTCCAGAAATGGAGTTAAATCCCAGGCTCTGAGTCTTCCTACAAGCAAGACTTCGTTTCAGGTAAGGGCAGTCACTTTTCTGGTCAAACGAATTACATTGTTCACGAAGCTCACACGTTTCTCATCTTAACAGAAAAGCATTGGATGTTAGAGGACCAGTGCTTTGTATCAGTTTCAGAAGCAGACTTGGACTACATATGGTCTATATGTGGACGAAAAACCGTTCTTTTGTTCTCGGCACACTCAGATTTCCTGCTGTATTAGAGATTCTTGAAAGCAAGAGTGTGCTTCTCGCTCTAAAGCTGAGTGTGATCCATGGATGAGAACTCTGCTGTGTGTTTCCCTTCAGAAATGGAGGTAAATCCCAGGCTCTGTGTCTTACTACAAGCAAGACTTCGTTTCAGGTAAGGGCAGTCACTTTTCAACTCAAACGAACTACATCGTTTACAAAGCTCACACGTTTCTCATCTTAACTGACCAGCATTGGATGTTAGAGGCCCAGTGCTTTGTATCAGTTTCAGAAGCAGAGGTGGACTACATACGGTCCGTATGTGTAGGAAACACCGTTCTTTTGTTCTGAGGACACTCAGGTTTCATGCTGTCTTAGAGACTCTAGAAAGCAAGAGCGTGCTTCTTACTCTAAAGCAGAGTGTGATCAATGGATGAGAACACTGCTGTGTGTTTCACTTCATAATTGGAGTTAAATCCAGGCTCTGAGTCTTCCTACAAGCAAGGCTTCGTTTCAGATAAGGGCAGTTACTTTACTGCTGAAACGAACTACATCGTTCACGAAGGTCACATGTTTCGGATCTTACCTGACAAGCGTTGGATGGTAGAGGAACTTTGGTTTGTTTCAGTTTCAGAAGTTGAGTTAAACTAGATATGTTCCATATTTGTAGAAAACACCGTTCATTTGTTCTGAGCACACTCATGTTTCCTGCTGTCTTAGAGACTCTAGAAAGCAAGAGCGTGCTTCTTGCTCTAAAGCAGAGTCTGATCAATGGATCATAACTCTGCTGTGTGTTTCACTTCAGAAATCGTGTTAAATCCCAGGTTCTGAGTCTTCCTACAAGAAAGACTTCGTTTCAGGTAAGGGCAGTTACTTTACAGCTCAAAGGAACTACATTGTTCACGAAGCTCACTTGTTTCGGATCTTACCTGACAAGCGATGGATGGTAGAGGACCTGTGGTTTGTTTCAGTCTCAGAAGGTTGTTGAACTAGATATGGTCAGTATGTGTAGGAAACATAGTTCATTTGTTCTGAGCACAATCACGTTTCCTGCTGTATTGGAGACTCTAGAAAGCAGGAGCGTGCTTCTTGCTCTAAAACACAGAGTTTTTCATGGATGAGAAGTCTTTTGTGTGTTTCGCTCCAGAAATGGAGTTAAATCCCAGGCTCTGAGTCTTCCTACAAGCAAGACTTCGTTTCAGGTAAGGGCAGTCACTTTTCTGGTCAAACGAATTACATTGTTCACGAAGCTCACACGTTTCTCATCTTAACAGAAAAGCATTGGATGTTAGAGGACCAGTGCTTTGTATCAGTTTCAGAAGCAGACTTGGACTACATATGGTCTATATGTGGACGAAAAACCGTTCTTTTGTTCTCGGCACACTCAGATTTCCTGCTGTATTAGAGATTCTAGAAAGCAAGAGTGTGCTTCTTGCTCTAAAGCTGAGTGTGATCCATGGATGAGAACTCTGCTGTGTGTTTCCCTTCAGAAATGGAGGTAAATCCCAGGCTCTGTGTCTTACTACAAGCAAGACTTCGTTTCAGGTAAGGGCAGTCACTTTTCAACTCAAACGAACTACATCGTTTACGAAGCTCACACGTTTCTCATCTTAACTGACCAGCATTGGATGTTAGAGGCCCAGTGCTTTGTATCAGTTTCAGAAGCAGAGGTGGACTACATATGGTCCGTATGTGTAGGAAACACCGTTCTTTTGTTCTAGGCACACTCACGTTTCATGCTGACTTAGAGACTCTAGAAAGCAAGAGCGTGCTTCTTGCTCTAAAGCAGAGTGTGATCAATGGATGAGAACTCTGCTGTGTGTTTCACTTCAGAATTGGAGTTAAATCCCAGGCTCTGAGTCTCCTGACAAGCAAGACTTCATTTCAGTTAAAGGCAGTTACTTTACAGCCAAACGAAATACATCGTTCAGAAGCTCACACGTTTCGGGTCTTACCTGACAAGCATTGGATGTTAGAGGACCAGTGGTTTGTTTCAGTTTTAGAAGCAGGGTTATACTAGATATGTTCCGTATGTGTAGGAAACACCGTTCTGTTGTTCTCAGCACACTCAATTTTCATGCTGTCTTAGAGCCTCTAGAAAGCAAGAGCGTGCTTCTTGCTCTAAAGCAGAGTGTGATCAATGGTTGAGAACTCTGCTGTGTGTTTCACTTCAGAAATGGAGTTAAATCCCAGGCTCTGAGTCTTCCTACAAGCAAGACTTCGTTTCAGGTAAGGGCAGTTACTTTACAGCTCAAACGAACTACATCGTTCACGAAGCTCACATGTTTCGGATCTTAACTGACAAGCGTTGGATGGTAGAGGAACTGTGGTTTGTTTCAGTTTCAGAAGGTTGTTGAACTAGATATGGTCAGTATCTGTAGGAAACACAGTTCATTTGTTCTGAGCACAATCACGTTTCCTGCTGTATTGGAGACTCTAGAAAGCAAGAGCGTGCTTCTTACTCTAAAGCAGAGAGTATTTCATGGATGAGAAGTCTTTTGTGTGTTTCCCTCCAGAAATGGAGTTAAATCCCAGGCTCTGAGTCTTCCTACAAGCAAGACTTCGTTTCAGGTAAGGGCAGTCACTTTTCTGGTCAAACGAACTACATCGTTCACGAAGCTCACACGTTTCTCATCTTAACTGACAAGCATTGGATGTTAGAGGACCATTGCTTTGTATCAGTTTCAGTAGCAGATTTGGACGAGATATGGTCTGTATGTGTAGGAAACACCGTTGTTTTGTTCTCAGCACACTCACGTTTCATGCTGTCTTAGAGACTCTAGAAAGCAAGAGCGTGCTTCTTGCTCTAAAGCAGAGTGTGATCAATGGATGAGAACACTGCTGTGTGTTTCACTTCAGAATTGGAGTTTAATCCCAGGCTCTGAGTCTTCCTACAAGCAAGGCTTCGTTTCAGATAAGGGCAGTTACTTTACTGCTCAAAGGAACTACATCGTTTACGAAGGTCACATGTTTCGGATCTTACCTGACAAGCGTTGGATGGTAGAGGAACTGTGGTTTGTTTCAGTTTCAGAAGTTGAGTTAAACTAGATATGTTCCATATTTGTAGAAAACACCGTTCATTTGTTCTGAGCACACTCATGTTTCCTGCTCTCTTAGAGACTCTAGAAAGCAAGAGCGTGCTTCTTGCTCTAAAGCAGAGTCTGATCAATGGATCATAACTCTGCTGTGTGTTTCACTTCAGAAATCGTGTTAAATCCCAGGTTCTGAGTCTTCCTACAAGAAAGACTTCGTTTCAGGTAAGGGCAGTTACTTTACAGCTCAAAGGAACTACATCGTTCACGAAGCTCACTTGTTTCGGATCTTACCTGACAAGCGTTGGATGGTAGAGGACCTGTGGTTTGTTTCAGTCTCAGAAGGTTGTTGAACTAGATATGGTCAGTATGTGTAGGAAACATAGTTCATTTGTTCTGAGCACAATCACGTTTCCTGCTGTATTGGAGACTCTAGAAAGCAGGAGCGTGCTTCTTGCTCTAAAACACAGAGTGTTTCATGGATGAGAAGTCTCTTGTGTGTTTCGCTCCAGAAATGGAGTTAAATCCCAGGCTCTGAGTCTTCCTACAAGCAAGACTTCGTTTCAGGTAAGGGCAGTCACTTTTCTGGTCAAACGAATTACATTGTTCACGAAGCTCACACGTTTCTCATCTTAACAGAAAAGCATTGGATGTTAGAGGACCAGTGCTTTGTATCAGTTTCAGAAGCAGACTTGGACTACATATGGTCTATATGTGGATGAAAAACCGTACTTTTGTTCTTGGCACACTCAGATTTCCTGCTGTATTAGAGATTCTAGAAAGCAAGAGTGTGCTTCTCGCTCTAAAGCTGAGTGTGATCCATGGATGAGAACTCTGCTGTGTGTTTCCCTTCAGAAATGGAGGTAAATCCCAGGCTCTGTGTCTTACTACAAGCAAGACTTCGTTTCAGGTAAGGGCAGTCACTTTTCAACTCAAACGAACTACATCGTTTACGAAGCTCACACGTTTCTCATCTTAACTGACCAGCATTGGATGTTAGAGGCCCAGTGCTTTGTATCAGTTTCAGAAGCAGAGGTGGACTACATATGGTCCGTATGTGTAGGAAACACCGTTCTTTTGTTTTAGGCACACTCACGTTTCATGCTGACTTAGAGACTCTAGAAAGCAAGAGCGTGCTTCTTGCTCTAAAGCAGAGTGTGATCAATGGATGAGAACTCTGCTGTGTGTTTCACTTCAGAATTGGAGTTAAATCCCAGGCTCTGAGTCTCCTGACAAGCAAGACTTCATTTCAGTTAAAGGCAGTTACTTTACAGCCAAACGAAATACATCGTTCAGAAGCTCACACGTTTCGGGTCTTACCTGACAAGCATTGGATGTTAGAGGACCAGTGGTTTGTTTCAGTTTTAGAAGCAGGGTTATACTAGATATGTTCCGTATGTGTAGGAAACACCGTTCTGTTGTTCTCAGCACACTCAATTTTCATGCTGTCTTAGAGCCTCTAGAAAGCAAGAGCGTGCTTCTTGCTCTAAAGCAGAGTGTGAACAATGGTTGAGAACTCTGCTGTGTGTTTCACTTCAGAAATGGAGTTAAATCCCAGGCTCTGAGTCTTCCTACAAGCAAGACTTCGTTTCAGGTAAGGGCAGTTACTTTACAGCTCAAACGAACTACATCGTTCACGAAGCTCACATGTTTCGGATCTTAACTGACAAGCGTTGGATGGTAGAGGAACTGTGGTTTGTTTCAGTTTCAGAAGGTTGTTGAACTAGATATGGTCAGTATCTGTAGGAAACACAGTTCATTTGTTCTGAGCACAATCACGTTTCCTGCTGTATTGGAGACTCTAGAAAGCAAGAGCGTGCTTCTTACTCTAAAGCAGAGAGTATTTCATGGATGAGAAGTCTTTTGTGTGTTTCCCTCCAGAAATGGAGTTAAATCCCAGGCTCTGAGTTTTCCTACAAGCAAGACTTCGTTTCAGGTAAGGGCAGTCACTTTTCTGGTCAAACGAACTACATCGTTCACGAAGCTCACACGTTTCTCATCTTAACTGACAAGCATTGGATGTTAGAGGACCATTGCTTTGTATCAGTTTCAGTAGCAGATTTGGACGAGATATGGTCTGTATGTGTAGGAAACACCGTTCTTTTGTTCTCAGCACACTCACGTTTCCTGCTGTGTTACAGACTCTAGAAAGCAAGAGCGTGCTTCTTGCTCTAAAGCAGAGTTTGATCAATAGATGAGAATTCTGCTGTGTGTTTCACTTCAGAAATGGAGTTAAATCCCAGGCTCTGAGGCTTCCTGCATGCAAGAATTCATTTCAGGTAAGGGCAGTTACTTTACAGCTCAAACGACCTACATCGTTCACAAAGCTCACACGTTTCGGATCTTACCAGACAAGCTTTGGATGTTAGAGGACCTGTGGTTTGTTTCAGTTTCAGAAGCAGTGTTGAACTAGATATGGTCCGTATATTTAGGAAACACCATTCTTTTGTTCTGAGCACACTCAGGTTTCCTGCTGTCTTAGAGACTCTAGAAAGTGAGTGTGCTTCTCGCTCTAAAGCAGAGTGTGATCCATGGATGAAAACTATGCTGTGTGTTTTCCTTCAGAAATGGAGTTAAATCCCCTGTCCTGTGTCTTCCTACAAGCAAGACTTCATTTCAGGTAAGGGCAGTCACATTTCAGCTCAAAAGAACTACATCGTTCACGAGCTCACATGTTTCTCATCTTAACAGACAAGCATTGGGTGTTAGAGGACCTATGCTTTCTATGAGCTTCAGAAGCAGAGTTGGACTAGATATGGTCTGTATGTGTAGGAAACATCGTTCTTTTGTTCTGAGCACACTCAGGTTTCTTGCTTATTGGAGACTCTAGAAAGCAAGAGCATGCTTCTTCCTCTAAAGCAGAGTGTGATCCATGGATGAGAACTATGCTGTGTGTTTCCTTCAAAAATGGAGTTAAATCCCAAGCTCTGTGTCTTCCTACAAGCAAGACTTCGTTTCAGGTAAGGGCAGTCACTTTTCTGGTCAAACGAATTACATTGTTCACGAAGCTCACACGTTTCTCATCTTAACAGAAAAGCATTGGATGTTAGAGTACCAGTGCTTTGTATCAGTTTCAGAAGCAGACTTGGACTACATATGGTCTATATGTGGAAGAAAATCCGTTCTTTTGTTCTCGGCACACTCAGATTTCCTGCTGTATTAGAGATTCTAGAAAGCAAGAGTGTGCTTCTCGCTCTAAAGCTGAGTGTGATCCATGGATGAGAACTCTGCTGTGTGTTTCCCTTCAGAAATGGAGGTAAATCCCAGGCTCTGTGTCTTACTACAAGCAAGACTTCGTTTCAGGTAAGGGCAGTCACTTTTCAACTCAAACGAACTACATCGTTTACGAAGCTCACACGTTTCTCATCTTAACTGACCAGCATTGGATGTTAGAGGCCCAGTGCTTTGTATCAGTTTCAGAAGCAGAGGTGGACTATATATGGTCCGTATGTGTAGGAAACACCGTTCTTTTGTTCTAGGCACACTCACGTTTCATGCTGACTTAGAGACTCTAGAAAGCAAGAGCGTGCTTCTTGCTCTAAAGCAGAGTGTGATCAATGGATGAGAACTCTGCTGTGTGTTTCACTTCAGAATTGGAGTTAAATCCCAGGCTCTGAGTCTCCTGACAAGCAAGACTTCATTTCAGTTAAAGGCAGTTACTTTACAGCCAAACGAAATACATCGTTCAGAAGCTCACACGTTTCGGGTCTTACCTGACAAGCATTGGATGTTAGAGGACCAGTGGTTTGTTTCAGTTTTAGAAGCAGGGTTATACTAGATATGTTCCGTATGTGTAGGAAACACCGTTCTGTTGTTCTCAGCACACTCAATTTTCATGCTGTCTTAGAGCCTCTAGAAAGCAAGAGCGTGCTTCTTGCTCTAAAGCAGAGTGTGAACAATGGTTGAGAACTCTGCTGTGTGTTTCACTTCAGAAATGGAGTTAAATCCCAGGCTCTGAGTCTTCCTACAAGCAAGACTTCGTTTCAGGTAAGGGCAGTTACTTTACAGCTCAAACGAACTACATCGTTCACGAAGCTCACATGTTTCGGATCTTAACTGACAAGCGTTGGATGGTAGAGGAACTGTGGTTTGTTTCAGTTTCAGAAGGTTGTTGAACTAGATATGGTCAGTATCTGTAGGAAACACAGTTCATTTGTTCTGAGCACAATCACGTTTCCTGCTGTATTGGAGACTCTAGAAAGCAAGAGCGTGCTTCTTACTCTAAAGCAGAGAGTATTTCATGGATGAGAAGTCTTTTGTGTGTTTCCCTCCAGAAATGGAGTTAAATCCCAGGCTCTGAGTCTTCCTACAAGCAAGACTTCGTTTCAGGTAAGGGCAGTCACTTTTCTGGTCAAACGAACTACATCGTTCACGAAGCTCACACGTTTCTCATCTTAACTGACAAGCATTGGATGTTAGAGGACCATTGCTTTGTATCAGTTTCAGTAGCAGATTTGGACGAGATATGGTCTGTATGTGTAGGAAACACCGTTCTTTTGTTCTCAGCACACTCACGTTTCCTGCTGTGTTACAGACTCTAGAAAGCAAGAGCGTGCTTCTTGCTCTAAAGCAGAGTTTGATCAATAGATGAGAATTCTGCTGTGTGTTTCACTTCAGAAATGGAGTTAAATCCCAGGCTCTGAGGCTTCCTGCATGCAAGAATTCATTTCAGGTAAGGGCAGTTACTTTACAGCTCAAACGACCTACATCGTTCACAAAGCTCACACGTTTCGGATCTTACCAGACAAGCTTTGGATGTTAGAGGACCTGTGGTTTGTTTCAGTTTCAGAAGCAGTGTTGAACTAGATATGGTCCGTATATTTAGGAAACACCATTCTTTTGTTCTGAGCACACTCAGGTTTCCTGCTGTCTTAGAGACTCTAGAAAGTGAGTGTGCTTCTCGCTCTAAAGCAGAGTGTGATCCATGGATGAAAACTATGCTGTGTGTTTTCCTTCAGAAATGGAGTTAAATCCCCTGTCCTGTGTCTTCCTACAAGCAAGACTTCATTTCAGGTAAGGGCAGTCACATTTCAGCTCAAAAGAACTACATCGTTCACGAGCTCACATGTTTCTCATCTTAACAGACAAGCATTGGGTGTTAGAGGACCTATGCTTTCTATGAGCTTCAGAAGCAGAGTTGGACTAGATATGGTCTGTATGTGTAGGAAACATCGTTCTTTTGTTCTGAGCACACTCAGGTTTCTTGCTTATTGGAGACTCTAGAAAGCAAGAGCATGCTTCTTCCTCTAAAGCAGAGTGTGATCCATGGATGAGAACTATGCTGTGTGTTTCCTTCAAAAATGGAGTTAAATCCCAAGCTCTGTGTCTTCCTACAAGCAAGACTTCGTTTCAGGTAAGGGCAGTCACTTTTCTGGTCAAACGAATTACATTGTTCACGAAGCTCACACGTTTCTCATCTTAACAGAAAAGCATTGGATGTTAGAGTACCAGTGCTTTGTATCAGTTTCAGAAGCAGACTTGGACTACATATGGTCTATATGTGGAAGAAAATCCGTTCTTTTGTTCTCGGCACACTCAGATTTCCTGCTGTATTAGAGATTCTAGAAAGCAAGAGTGTGCTTCTCGCTCTAAAGCTGAGTGTGATCCATGGATGAGAACTCTGCTGTGTGTTTCCCTTCAGAAATGGAGGTAAATCCCAGGCTCTGTGTCTTACTACAAGCAAGACTTCGTTTCAGGTAAGGGCAGTCACTTTTCAACTCAAACGAACTACATCGTTTACGAAGCTCACACGTTTCTCATCTTAACTGACCAGCATTGGATGTTAGAGGCCCAGTGCTTTGTATCAGTTTCAGAAGCAGAGGTGGACACTATATGGTCCGTATGTGTAGGAAACACCGTTCTTTTGTTCTAGGCACACTCACGTTTCATGCTGACTTAGAGACTCTAGAAAGCAAGAGCGTGCTTCTTGCTCTAAAGCAGAGTGTGATCAATGGATGAGAACTCTGCTGTGTGTTTCACTTCAGAATTGGAGTTAAATCCCAGGCTCTGAGTCTCCTGACAAGCAAGACTTCATTTCAGTTAAAGGCAGTTACTTTACAGCCAAACGAAATACATCGTTCAGAAGCTCACACGTTTCGGGTCTTACCTGACAAGCATTGGATGTTAGAGGACCAGTGGTTTGTTTCAGTTTTAGAAGCAGGGTTATACTAGATATGTTCCGTATGTGTAGGAAACACCGTTCTGTTGTTCTCAGCACACTCAATTTTCATGCTGTCTTAGAGCCTCTAGAAAGCAAGAGCGTGCTTCTTGCTCTAAAGCAGAGTGTGAACAATGGTTGAGAACTCTGCTGTGTGTTTCACTTCAGAAATGGAGTTAAATCCCAGGCTCTGAGTCTTCCTACAAGCAAGACTTCGTTTCAGGTAAGGGCAGTTACTTTACAGCTCAAACGAACTACATCGTTCACGAAGCTCACATGTTTCGGATCTTAACTGACAAGCGTTGGATGGTAGAGGAACTGTGGTTTGTTTCAGTTTCAGAAGGTTGTTGAACTAGATATGGTCAGTATCTGTAGGAAACACAGTTCATTTGTTCTGAGCACAATCACGTTTCCTGCTGTATTGGAGACTCTAGAAAGCAAGAGCGTGCTTCTTACTCTAAAGCAGAGAGTATTTCATGGATGAGAAGTCTTTTGTGTGTTTCCCTCCAGAAATGGAGTTAAATCCCAGGCTCTGAGTCTTCCTACAAGCAAGACTTCGTTTCAGGTAAGGGCAGTCACTTTTCTGGTCAAACGAACTACATCGTTCACGAAGCTCACACGTTTCTCATCTTAACTGACAAGCATTGGATGTTAGAGGAGCATTGCTTTGTATCAGTTTCAGTAGCAGATTTGGACGAGATATGGTCTGTATGTGTAGGAAACACCGTTCTTTTGTTCTCAGCACACTCACGTTTCCTGCTGTGTTACAGACTCTAGAAAGCAAGAGCGTGCTTCTTGCTCTAAAGCAGAGTTTGATCAATAGATGAGAATTCTGCTGTGTGTTTCACTTCAGAAATGGAGTTAAATCCCAGGCTCTGAGGCTTCCTGCATGCAAGAATTCATTTCAGGTAAGGGCAGTTACTTTACAGCTCAAACGACCTACATCGTTCACAAAGCTCACACGTTTCGGATCTTACCAGACAAGCTTTGGATGTTAGAGGACCTGTGGTTTGTTTCAGTTTCAGAAGCAGTGTTGAACTAGATATGGTCCGTATATTTAGGAAACACCATTCTTTTGTTCTGAGCACACTCAGGTTTCCTGCTGTCTTAGAGACTCTAGAAAGTGAGTGTGCTTCTCGCTCTAAAGCAGAGTGTGATCCATGGATGAAAACTATGCTGTGTGTTTTCCTTCAGAAATGGAGTTAAATCCCCTGTCCTGTGTCTTCCTACAAGCAAGACTTCATTTCAGGTAAGGGCAGTCACATTTCAGCTCAAAAGAACTACATCGTTCACGAGCTCACATGTTTCTCATCTTAACAGACAAGCATTGGGTGTTAGAGGACCTATGCTTTCTATGAGCTTCAGAAGCAGAGTTGGACTAGATATGGTCTGTATGTGTAGGAAACATCGTACTTTTGTTCTGAGCACACTCAGGTTTCTTGCTTATTGGAGACTCTAGAAAGCAAGAGCATGCTTCTTCCTCTAAAGCAGAGTGTGATCCATGGATGAGAACTATGCTGTGTGTTTCCTTCAAAAATGGAGTTAAATCCCAAGCTCTGAGTCTTCCTACAAGCAAGACTTCGTTTCAGGTAAGGGCAGTCACTTTTCTGGTCAAACGAATTACATTGTTCACGAAGCTCACACGTTTCTCATCTTAACAGAAAAGCATTGGATGTTAGAGGACCAGTGCTTTGTATCAGTTTCAGAAGCAGACTTGGACTACATATGGTCTATATGTGGAAGAAAATCCGTTCTTTTGTTCTCGGCACACTCAGATTTCCTGCTGTATTAGAGATTCTAGAAAGCAAGAGTGTGCTTCTCGCTCTAAAGCTGAGTGTGATCCATGGATGAGAACTCTGCTGTGTGTTTCCCTTCAGAAATGGAGGTAAATCCCAGGCTCTGTGTCTTACTACAAGCAAGACTTCGTTTCAGGTAAGGGCAGTCACTTTTCAACTCAAACGAACTACATCGTTTACGAAGCTCACACGTTTCTCATCTTAACTGACCAGCATTGGATGTTAGAGGCCCAGTGCTTTGTATCAGTTTCAGAAGCAGAGGTGGACTATATATGGTCCGTATGTGTAGGAAACACCGTTCTTTTGTTCTAGGCACACTCACGTTTCATGCTGTCTTAGAGACTCTAGAAAGCAAGAGCGTGCTTCTTGCTCTAAAGCAGAGTGTGATCAATGGATGAGAACTCTGCTGTGTGTTTCACTTCAGAATTGGAGTTAAATCCCAGGCTCTGAGTCTCCTGACAAGCAAGACTTCATTTCAGTTAAAGGCAGTTACTTTACAGCCAAACGAAATACATTGTTCAGAAGCTCACACGTTTCGGGTCTTACCTGACAAGCATTGGATGTTGGAGGACCAGTGGTTTGTGTCAGTTTTAGAAGCAGGGTTATACTAGATATGTTCCGTATGTGTAGGAAACACCGTTCTGTTATTCTCAGCACACTCAATTTTCATGCTGTCTTAGCGCCTCTAGAAAGCAAGAGCGTGCTTCTTGCTCTAAAGCAGAGTGTGATCAATGGTTGAGAACTCTGCTGTGTGTTTCACTTCAGAAATGGAGTTAAATCCCAGGCTCTGAGTCTTCCTACAAGCAAGACTTCGTTTCAGGTAAGGGCAGTTACTTTACAGCTCAAACGAACTACATCGTTCACGAAGCTCACATGTTTCGGATCTTAACTGACAAGCGTTGGATGGTAGAGGAACTGTGGTTTGTTTCAGTTTCAGAAGGTTGTTGAACTAGATATGGTCAGTATCTGTAGGAAACACAGTTCATTTGTTCTGAGCACAATCACGTTTCCTGCTGTATTGGAGACTCTAGAAAGCAAGAGCGTGCTTCTTACTCTAAAGCAGAGAGTATTTCATGGATGAGAAGTCTTTTGTGTGTTTCCCTCCAGAAATGCAGTTAAATCCCAGGCTCTGAGTCTTCCTACAAGCAAGACTTCGTTTCAGGTAAGGGCAGTCACTTTTGTGGTCAAACGAACTACATCGTTCACGAAGCTCACACGTTTCTCATCTTAACTGACAAGCATTGGATGTTAGAGGACCATTGCTTTGTATCAGTTTCAGTAGCAGATTTGGACGAGATATGGTCTGTATGTGTAGGAAACACCGTTCTTTTGTTCTCAGCACACTCACGTTTCCTGCTGTGTTACAGACTCTAGAAAGCAAGAGCGTGCTTCTTGCTCTAAAGCAGAGTTTGATCAATAGATGAGAATTCTGCTGTGTGTTTCACTTCAGAAATGGAGTTAAATCCCAGGCTCTGAGGCTTCCTGCATGCAAGAATTCATTTCAGGTAAGGGCAGTTACTTTACAGCTCAAACGACCTACATCGTTCACAAAGCTCACACGTTTCGGATCTTACCAGACAAGCTTTGGATGTTAGAGGACCTGTGGTTTGTTTCAGTTTCAGAAGCAGTGTTGAACTAGATATGGTCCGTATATTTAGGAAACACCATTCTTTTGTTCTGAGCACACTCAGGTTTCCTGCTGTCTTAGAGACTCTAGAAAGTGAGTGTGCTTCTCGCTCTAAAGCAGAGTGTGATCCATGGATGAAAACTATGCTGTGTGTTTTCCTTCAGAAATGGAGTTAAATCCCCTGTCCTGTGTCTTCCTACAAGCAAGACTTCATTTCAGGTAAGGGCAGTCACATTTCAGCTCAAAAGAACTACATCGTTCACGAGCTCACATGTTTCTCATCTTAACAGACAAGCATTGGGTGTTAGAGGACCTATGCTTTCTATGAGCTTCAGAAGCAGAGTTGGACTAGATATGGTCTGTATGTGTAGGAAACATCGTTCTTTTGTTCTGAGCACACTCAGGTTTCTTGCTTATTGGAGACTCTAGAAAGCAAGAGCATGCTTCTTCCTCTAAAGCAGAGTGTGATCCATGGATGAGAACTATGCTGTGTGTTTCCTTCAAAAATGGAGTTAAATCCCAAGCTCTGAGTCTTCCTACAAGCAAGACTTCGTTTCAGGTAAGGGCAGTCACTTTTCTGGTCAAACGAATTACATTGTTCACGAAGCTCACACGTTTCTCATCTTAACAGAAAAGCATTGGATGTTAGAGGACCAGTGCTTTGTATCAGTTTCAGAAGCAGACTTGGACTACATATGGTCTATATGTGGAAGAAAATCCGTTCTTTTGTTCTCGGCACACTCAGATTTCCTGCTGTATTAGAGATTCTAGAAAGCAAGAGTGTGCTTCTCGCTCTAAAGCTGAGTGTGATCCATGGATGAGAACTCTGCTGTGTGTTTCCCTTCAGAAATGGATGTAAATCCCAGGCTCTGTGTCTTACTACAAGCAAGACTTCGTTTCAGGTAAGGGCAGTCACTTTTCAACTCAAACGAACTACATCGTTTACGAAGCTCACACGTTTCTCATCTTAACTGACCAGCATTGGATGTTAGAGGCCCAGTGCTTTGTATCAGTTTCAGAAGCAGAGGTGGACTATATATGGTCTGTATGTGTAGGAAACACCGTTCTTTTGTTCTAGGCACACTCACGTTTCATGCTGTCTTAGAGACTCTAGAAAGCAAGAGCGTGCTTCTTGCTCTAAAGCAGAGTGTGATCAATGGATGAGAACTCTGCTGTGTGTTTCACTTCAGAATTGGAGTTAAATCCCAGGCTCTGAGTCTCCTGACAAGCAAGACTTCATTTCAGTTAAAGGCAGTTACTTTACAGCCAAACGAAATACATCGTTCAGAAGCTCACACGTTTCGGGTCTTACCTGACAAGCATTGGATGTTGGAGGACCAGTGGTTTGTGTCAGTTTTAGAAGCAGGGTTATACTAGATATGTTCCGTATGTGTAGGAAACACCGTTCTGTTATTCTCAGCACACTCAATTTTCATGCTGTCTTAGCGCCTGTAGAAAGCAAGAGCGTGCTTCTTGCTCTAAAGCAGAGTGTGATCAATGGTTGAGAACTCTGCTGTGTGTTTCACTTCAGAAATGGAGTTAAATCCCAGGCTCTGAGTCTTCCTACAAGCAAGACTTCGTTTCAGGTAAGGGCAGTTACTTTACAGCTCAAACGAACTACATCGTTCACGAAGCTCACATGTTTCGGATCTTAACTGACAAGCGTTGGATGGTAGAGGAACTGTGGTTTGTTTCAGTTTCAGAAGGTTGTTGAACTAGATATGGTCAGTATCTGTAGGAAACACAGTTCATTTGTTCTGAGCACAATCACGTTTCCTGCTGTATTGGAGACTCTAGAAAGCAAGAGCGTGCTTCTTACTCTAAAGCAGAGAGTATTTCATGGATGAGAAGTCTTTTGTGTGTTTCCCTCCAGAAATGGAGTTAAATCCCAGGCTCTGAGTCTTCCTACAAGCAAGACTTCGTTTCAGGTAAGGGCAGTCACTTTTGTGGTCAAACGAACTACATCGTTCACGAAGCTCACACGTTTCTCATCTTAACTGACAAGCATTGGATGTTAGAGGACCATTGCTTTGTATCAGTTTCAGTAGCAGATTTGGACGAGATATGGTCTGTATGTGTAGGAAACACCGTTCTTTTGTTCTCAGCACACTCACGTTTCCTGCTGTGTTACAGACTCTAGAAAGCAAGAGCGTGCTTCTTGCTCTAAAGCAGAGTTTGATCAATAGATGAGAATTCTGCTGTGTGTTTCACTTCAGAAATGGAGTTAAATCCCAGGCTCTGAGGCTTCCTGCATGCAAGAATTCATTTCAGGTAAGGGCAGTTACTTTACAGCTCAAACGACCTACATCGTTCACAAAGCTCACACGTTTCGGATCTTACCAGACAATCATTGGATGTTAGAGGACCTGTGGTTTGTTTCAGTTTCAGAAGCAGTGTTGAACTAGATATGGTCCGTATGTTAAGGAAACACCATTCTTTTGTTCTGAGCACACTCAGGTTTCCTGCTATATTAGAGACTCTAGAAAGCAAGAGCGTGCTTCTCGCTCTAAAGCAGAGTGTGATCCATGGATGAAAACTATGCTGTGTGTTTTCCTTCAGAAATGGAGTTAAATCCCCTGTCCTGTGTCTTCCTACAAGCAAGACTTCGTTTCAGGTAAGGGCAGTCACATTTCAGCTCAAAAGAACTACATCGTTCACGAGCTCACATGTTTCTCATCTTAACAGACAAGCATTGGGTGTTAGAGGACCTATGCTTTCTATCAGCTTCAGAAGCAGAGTTGGACTAGATATGGTCCGTATGTGTAGGAAACATCGTTCTTTTGTTCTGAGCACACTCAGGTTTATTGCTTATTAGAGACTCTAGAAAGCAAGAGCATGCTTCTTCCTCTAAAGCAGAGTGTGATCCATGGATGAGAACTATGCTGTGTGTTTCCTTCAAAAATGGAGTTAAATCCCAAGCTCTGTGTCTTCCTACAAGCAAGACTTCGTTTCAGGTAAGGGCAGTCACTTTTCTGGTCAAACGAATTACATTGTTCACGAAGCTCACACGTTTCTCATCTTAACAGAAAAGCATTGGATGTTAGAGGACCAGTGCTTTGTATCAGTTTCAGAAGCAGACTTGGACTACATATGGTCTATATGTGGACGAAAATCCGTTCTTTTGTTCTCGGCACACTCAGATTTCCTGCTGTATTAGAGATTCTAGAAAGCAAGAGTGTGCTTCTCGCTCTAAAGCTGAGTGTGATCCATGGATGAGAACTCTCCTGTGTGTTTCCCTTCAGAAATGGAGGTAAATCCCAGGCTCTGTGTCTTACTACATGCAAGACTTCGTTTCAGGTAAGGGCAGCCACTTTTCAACTCAAACGAACTACATCGTTTACAAAGCTCACACGTATCTCATCTTAACTGACCAGCATTGGATGTTAGAGGCCAAGTGCTTTGTATCAGTTTCAGAAGCAGAGGTGGACTACATATGGTCCGTATGTGTAGGAAACACCGTTCTTTTGTTCTAGGCACACTCACATTTCATGCTGTCTTAGAGACTCTAGAAAGCAAGAGCGTGCTTCTTGCTCTAAAGCAGAGTGTGATCAATGGATGAGAACTCTGCTGTGTGTTTCACTTCAGAATTGGAGTTAAATCCCAGGCTCTGAGTCTCCTGACAAGCAAGACTTCATTTCAGTTAAAGCAGTTACTTTACAGCCAAACGAAATACATCGTTCAGAAGCTCACACGTTTCGGGTCTTACCTGACAAGCATTGGATGTTAGAGGACCAGTGGTTTGTTTCAGTTTTAGAAGCAGGGTTATACTAGATATGTTCCGTATGTGTAGGAAACACCGTTCTGTTGTTCTCAGCACACTCAATTTTCATGCTGTCTTAGAGCCTCTAGAAAGCAAGAGCGTGCTTCTTGCTCTAAAGCAGAGTGTGATCAATGGTTGAGAACTCTGCTGTGTGTTTCACTTCAGAAATGGAGTTAAATCCCAGGCTCTGAGTCTTCCTACAAGCAAGACTTCGTTTCAGGTAAGGGCAGTTACTTTACAGCTCAAACGAACTACATCGTTCACGAAGCTCACATGTTTCGGATCTTAACTGACAAGCGTTGGATGGTAGAGGAACTGTGGTTTATTTCAGTTTCAGAAGGTTGTTGAACTAGATATGGTCAGTATCTGTAGGAAACACAGTTCATTTGTTCTGAGCACAATCACGTTTCCTGCTGTATTGGAGACTCTAGAAAGCAAGAGCGTGCTTCTTACTCTAAAGCAGAGAGTATTTCATGGATGAGAAGTCTTTTGTGTGTTTCCCTCCAGAAATGGAGTTAAATCCCAGGCTCTGAGTCTTCCTACAAGCAAGACTTCGTTTCAGGTAAGGGCAGTCACTTTTCTGGTCAAACGAACTACATCGTTCACGAAGCTCACACGTTTCTCATCTTAACTGACAAGCATTGGATGTTAGAGGACCATTGCTTTGTATCAGTTTCAGTAGCAGATTTGGACGAGATATGGTCTGTATGTGTAGGAAACACCGTTCATTTGTTCTCAGCACACTCACGTTTCCTGCTGTGTTACAGACTCTAGAAAGCAAGAGCGTGCTTCTTGCTCTAAAGCAGAGTTTGATCAATAGATGAGAATTCTGCTGTGTGTTTCACTTCAGAAATGGAGTTAAATCCCAGGCTCTGAGGCTTCTTGCATGCAAGAATTCATTTCAGGTAAGGGCAGTTACTTTACAGCTCAAACGACCTACATCGTTCACAAAGCTCACACGTTTCGGATCTTACCAGACAAGCATTGGATGTTAGAGGACCTGTGGTTTGTTTCAGTTTCAGAAGCAGTGTTGAACTAGATATGGTCCGTATGTTTAGGAAACACCATTCTTTTGTTCTGAGCACACTCAGGTTTCCTGCTGTATTAGAGACTCTAGAAAGCAAGAGCGTGCTTCTCGCTCTAAAGCAGAGTGTGATCCATGGACGAAAACTATGCTGTCTGTTTTCCTTCAGAAATGGAGTTAAATCCCCTGTCCTGTGTCTTCCTACAAGCAAGACTTCGTTTCAGGTAAGGGCAGTCACATTTCAGCTCAAAAGAACTACATCGTTCACGAGCTCACATGTTTCTCATCTTAACAGACAAGCATTGGGTGTTAGAGGACCTATGCTTTCTATCAGCTTCAGAAGCAGAATTCGACTAGATATGGTCCGTATGTGTAGGAAACATCGTTCTTTTGTTCTGAGCACACTCAGGTTTCTTGCTTATTAGAGACTCTAGAAAGCAAGAGCATGCTTCTTCCTCTAAAGCAGAGTGTGATCCATGGATGAGAACTATGCTGTGTGTTTCCTTCAAAAATGGAGTTAAATCCCAAGCTCTGTGTCTTCCTACAAGCAAGACTTCGTTTCAGGTAAGGGCAGTCACTTTTCTGGTCAAACGAATTACATTGTTCACGAAGCTCACACGTTTCTCATCTTAACAGAAAAGCATTGGATGTTAGAGGACCAGTGCTTTGTATCAGTTTCAGAAGCAGACTTGGACTACATATGGTCTATATGTGGACGAAAATCCGTTCTTTTGTTCTCGGCACACTCAGATTTCCTGCTGTATTAGAGATTCTAGAAAGCAAGAGTGTGCTTCTCGCTCTAAAGCTGAGTGTGATCCATGGATGAGAACTCTGCTGTGTGTTTCCCTTCAGAAATGGAGGTAAATCCCAGGCTCTGTGTCTTACTACAAGCAAGACTTCGTTTCAGGTAAGGGCAGTCACTTTTCAACTCAAACGAACTACATCGTTTACGAAGCTCACACGTTTCTCATCTTAACTGACCAGCATTGGATGTTAGAGGCCAAGTGCTTTGTATCAGTTTCAGAAGCAGAGGTGGACTGCATATGGTCCGTATGTGTAGGAAACACCGTTCTTTTGTTCTAGGCACACTCACGTTTCATGCTGTCTTAGAGACTCTAGAAAGCAAGAGCGTGCTTCTTGCTCTAAAGCAGAGTGTGATCAATGGATGAGAACTCTGCTGTGTGTTTCACTTCAGAATTGGAGTTAAATCCCAGGCTCTGAGTCTCCTGACAAGCAAGACTTCATTTCAGTTAAAGGCAGTTACTTTACAGCCAAACTAAATACATCGTTCAGAAGCTCACACGTTTCTGGTCTTACCTGACAAGCATTGGATGTTAGAGGAACAGTGGTTTTTTCAGTTTTAGAAGCAGGGTATACTAGATATGTTCCGTATGTGTAGGAAACACCGTTCTGTTGTTCTCAGCACACTCAATTTTCATGCTGTCTTAGAGCCTCTAGAAAGCAAGAGCGTGCTTCTTGCTCTAAAGCAGAGTGTGATCAATGGTTGAGAACTCTGCTGTGTGTTTCACTTCAGAAATGGAGTTAAATCCCAGGCTCTGAGTCTTCCTACAAGCAAGACTTCGTTTCAGGTAAGGGCAGTTACTTTACAGCTCAAACGAACTACATCGTTCACGAAGCTCACATGTTTCGGATCTTAACTGACAAGCGTTGGATGGTAGAGGAACTGTGGTTTGTTTCAGTTTCAGAAGGTTGTTGAACTAGATATGGTCAGTATCTGTAGGAAACACAGTTCATTTGTTCTGAGCACAATCACGTTTCCTGCTGTATTGGAGACTCTAGAAAGCAAGAGCGTGCTTCCTACTCTAAAGCAGAGAGTATTTCATGGATGAGAAGTCTTTTGTGTGTTTCCCTCCAGAAATGGAGTTAAATCCCAGGCTCTGAGTCTTCCTACAAGCAAGACTTCGTTTCAGGTAAGGGCAGTCACTTTTCTGGTCAAACGAACTACATCATTCACGAAGCTCACACGTTTCTCATCTTAACTGACAAGCATTGGATGTTAGAGGACCATTGCTTTGTATCAGTTTCAGTAGCAGATTTGGACGAGATATGGTCTGTATGTGTAGGAAACACCGTTCTTTTGTTCTCAGCACACTCACGTTTCCTGCTGTGTTACAGACTCTAGAAAGCAAGAGCGTGCTTCTTGCTCTAAAGCAGAGTTTGATCAATAGATGAGAATTCTGCTGTGTGTTTCACTTCATAAATGGAGTTAAATCCCAGGCTCTGAGGCTTCCTGCATGCAAGAATTCATTTCAGGTAAGGGCAGTTACTTTACAGCTCAAATGACCTACATCGTTCACAAAGCTCACACGTTTTGGATCTTACCAGACAAGCATTGGATGTTAGAGGACCAGTACTTTGTATCAGTTTCAGAAGCAGATTTGGACTACATATGGTCCGTCTGTGTTCGAAAAACCGTTCTTTGGTCTCGGCACACTCAGATTTCCTGCTGTCTTAGAGACTCTAGAAAGCAAGAGCGTGCTTCTTGTTCTAAAGCAGAGTGTGATCAATGGATGAGAACACTGCTGTGTGTTTCACTTCAGAAATGGAGTTAAATCCCAGGATCTGTGTCTTCCTACCAGCAAGACTTCCTTTCAGGTAAGGGCAGTTTCTTTATAGCTCAAAAGAACTACATCGTTCACGAAGCTCACACGTTTTGGATCTTACCTGACAAGCATTGGATGTTAGAGGACCTGTGGTTTGTATCAGTTTCAGAAGCAGAGTTAAACTAGATATGTTCCATATTTGTAGGAAACACCGTTCTTTTGTTCTGAGCACACTCATGTTTCCTGCTGTATTAGAGACTCTAGAAAGCAAGAGCATGCTTCTTGCTCTAAAGCAGAGTGTGATCCGTGGATGAGAACTATGCTGTGTGTTTCCATTCAGAAATGGAGTTAAATCCCAGGCTCTGTGTCTTCCTACAAGCAAGCCTTCGTTTCAGGTAAGGGTAGTAACTTTTCAGCTCAAACGAACTACATCGTTCACGAAGCTAACACGATTCTCATCTTAACAGACAAGCATTGGATGTTAGAGGACCAGAGCTTCGTATCAGTTTCAGTAGCAGATTTGGACTAGATATGGTCCGTATGTGTAGGAGACACCGTTCTTTTTTCTCAGCACACTCACTTTTCCTGCTGTGTTAGAGAGTCTAGAAAGCAAGAGCGTGCTTCTTGCTCTAAAGCAGAGTTTGATCAATAGATGAGAATTCTGCTGTGTGTTTCACTTCAGAAATGGAGTTAAATTCCAGGCTCTGAGGCTTACTACATGCAAGAATTCAATTCAGGTAAGGGCAGTTACTTTACAGCTCAAACGACCTACATCGTTCACCAAGCTCACACGTTTCGGATCTTACCAGACAAGCATTGGATGTTAGAGGACCAGTACTTTGTATCAGTTTCAGAAGCAGATTTGGACTACATATGGTCCGTCTGTGTACGAAAATCCGTTCTTTGGTCTCGGCACACTCAGATTTCCTGCTGTATTAGAGACTCTAGAAAGGAAGAGTGTTCATCTCTCTCTAAATCAGAGTGTGATCCATGGATGAGAACTCTGCTGTGTGTTTCCCTTCAGAAATGGTGTTAAATCCCAGAATCTGTGTCTTCCTATAAGCAAGACTTCGTTTCAGGTAAGGGCAGTCACTTTTCAGCTCAAACGAACTACATCGTTCACGAAGCTCACACGTTTCTCATCTTAACTGACAAGCATTGGATGTTAGAGGCCCAGTGCTTTGTATCAGTTTCAGAAGCAGAGGTGGACTACATATGGTCAGTATGTGTAGGAAACACCGTTCTTTTGTTCTCAGCACACTCAATTTTCATGCTGTCTTAGAGCCTCTAGAAAGCAAGAGCGTGCTTCTTGCTCTAAAGCAGAGTGTCATCAATGGATGAGAACTCTGCTGTGTGTTCACTTCAGAATTGGAGTTAAATCCCAGGCTCTGAGTCTCCTGACAAGCAAGACTTCATTTCAGTTAAAGGCAGTTACTTTACACCAAACGAAATACATCGTTCAGAAGCTCACACGTTTCGGGTCTTACCTGACAAGCATTGGATGTTAGAGGACCAGTGGTTTGTTTCAGTTTTAGAAGCAGGGTTATACTAGATATGTTCCGTATGTGTAGGAAACACCGTTCTGTTGTTCTCAGCACACTCAATTTTCATGCTGTCTTAGAGCCTCTAGAAAGCAAGAGCGTGCTTCTTGCTCTTAAGCAGAGTGTGATCAATGGTTGAGAACTCTGCTGTGTGTTTCACTTCAGAAATGGAGTTAAATCCCAGGCTCTGAGTCTTCCTACAAGCAAGACTTCGTTTCAGGTAAGGGCAGTTACTTTACAGCTCAAACGAACTACATCGTTCACGAAGCTCACATGTTTCGGATCTTAACTGACAAGCGTTGGATGGTAGAGGAACTGTGGTTTGTTTCAGTTTCAGAAGGTTGTTGAACTAGATATGGTCAGTATCTGTAGGAAACACAGTTCATTTGTTCTGAGCACAATCACGTTTCCTGCTGTATTGGAGACTCTAGAAAGCAAGAGCGTGCTTCTTACTCTAAAGCAGAGAGTATTTCATGGATGAGAAGTCTTTTGTGTGTTTCCCTCCAGAAATGGAGTTAAATCCCAGGCTCTGAGTCTTCCTACAAGCAAGACTTCGTTTCAGGTAAGGGCAGTCACTTTTCTGGTCAAACGAACTACATCGTTCACGAAGCTCACACGTTTCTCATCTTAACTGACAAGCATTGGATGTTAGAGGACCATTGCTTTGTATCAGTTTCAGTAGCAGATTTGGACGAGATATGGTCTGTATGTGTAGGAAACACCGTTCTTTTGTTCTCAGCACACTCACGTTTCCTGCTGTGTTACAGACTCTAGAAAGCAAGAGCGTGCTTCTTGCTCTAAAGCAGAGTTTGATCAATAGATGAGAATTCTGCTGTGTGTTTCACTTCAGAAATGGAGTTAAATCCCAGGCTCTGAGGCTTCCTGCATGCAAGAATTCATTTCAGGTAAGGGCAGTTACTTTACAGCTCAAACGACCTACATCGTTCACAAAGCTCACACGTTTCGGATCTTACCAGACAAGCATTGGATGTTAGAGGACCTGTGGTTTGTTTCAGTTTCAGAAGCAGTGTTAAACTAGATATGGTCCGTATGTTTAGGAAACACCATTCTTTTGTTCTGAACACACTCAGGTTTCCTGCTGTATTAGAGACTCTAGAAAGCAAGAGCGTGCTTCTCGCTCTAAAGCAGAGTGTGATCCATGGATGAAAACTATGCTGTGTGTTTTCCTTCACAAATGGAGTTAAATCCCCTGTCCTGTGTCTTCCTACAAGCAAGACTTCATTTCAGGTAAGGGCAGTCACATTTCAGCTCAAAAGAACTACATCGTTCATGAGCTCACATGTTTCTCATCTTAACAGACAAGCATTGGGTGTTAGAGGACCTATGCTTTCTATCAGCTTCAGAAGCAGAGTTGGACTAGATATGGTCCGTATGTGTAGGAAACATCGTTCTTTTGTTCTGAGCACACTCAGGTTTCTTGCTTATTAGAGACTCTAGAAAGCAAGAGCATGCTTCTTCCTCTAAAGCAGAGTGTGATCCATGGATGAGAACTATGCTGTGTGTTTCCTTCAAAAATGGAGTTAAATCCCAAGCTCTGTGTCTTCCTACAAGCAAGACTTCGTTTCAGGTAAGGGCAGTCACTTTTCTGGTCAAACGAATTACATTGTTCACGAAGCTCACACGTTTCTCATCTTAACAGAAAAGCATTGGATGTTAGAGGACCAGTGCTTTGTATCAGTTTCAGAAGCAGACTTGGCCTACATATGGTCTATATGTGGAAGAAAATCCGTTCTTTTGTTCTCGGCACACTCAGATTTCCTGCTGTATTAGAGATTCTAGAAAGCAAGAGTGTGCTTCTCGCTCTAAAGCTGAGTGTGATCCATGGATGAGAACTCTGCTGTGTGTTTCCCTTCAGAAATGGAATTAAATCCCAGACTCTGTGTCTTCCTATAAGCAAGACTTCGTTTCAGGTAAGGGCAGTCACTTTTCAGCTCAAACGAACTACATCGTTCACGAAGCTCACACGTTTCTCATCTTAACTGACAAGCATTGGATGTTAGAGGCCCAGTGCTTTGTATCAGTTTCAGAAGCAGAGGTTGACTACATATGGTCAGTATGTGTAGGAAACACCGTTCTTTTGTTCTCAGCACACTCAATTTTCATGCTGGCTTAGAGCCTCTAGAAAGCAAGAGCGTGCTTCTTGCTCTAAAGCAGAGTGTGATCAATGGATGAGAACTCTGCTGTGTGTTTCACTTCAGAATTGGAGTTAAATCCCAGGCTCTGAGTCTCCTGACAAGCAAGACTTCATTTCAGTTAAAGGCAGTTACTTTACAGCCAAACGAAATACATCGTTCAGAAGCTCACACGTTTCGGGTCTTACCTGACAAGCATTGGATGTTAGAGGACCAGTGGTTTGTTTCAGTTTTAGAAGCAGGGTTATACTAGATATGTTCCGTATGTGTAGGAAACACCGTTCTGTTGTTCTCAGCACACTCAATTTTCATGCTGTCTTAGAGCCTCTAGAAAGGAAGAGCGTGCTTCTTGCTCTAAAGCAGAGTGTGATCAATGGATGAGAACTCTGCTGTGTGTTTCACTTCAGAAATGGAGTTAAATCCCAGGCTCTGAGTCTTCCTACAAGCAAGACTTCGTTTCAGGTAAGGGCAGTTACTTTACAGCTCAAACGAACTACATCGTTCACGAAGCTCACATGTTTCGGATCTTAACTGACAAGCGTTGGATGGTAGAGGAACTGTGGTTTGTTTCAGTTTCAGAAGGTTGTTGAACTAGATATGGTCAGTATCTGTAGGAAACACAGTTCATTTGTTCTGAGCACAATCACGTTTCCTGCTGTATTGGAGACTCTAGAAAGCAAGAGCGTGCTTCTTACTCTAAAGCAGAGAGTATTTCATGGATGAGAAGTCTTTTGTGTGTTTCCCTCCAGAAATGGAGTTAAATCCCAGGCTCTGAGTCTTCCTACAAGCAAGACTTCGTTTCAGGTAAGGGCAGTCACTTTTCTGGTCAAACGAACTACATCGTTCACGAAGCTCACACGTTTCTCATCTTAACTGACAAGCATTGGATGTTAGAGGACCATTGCTTTGTATCAGTTTCAGTAGCAGATTTGGACGAGATATGGTCTGAATGTGTAGGAAACACCGTTCTTTTGTTCTCAGCACACTCACGTTTCCTGCTGTGTTACAGACTCTAGAAAGCAAGAGCGTGCTTCTTGCTCTAAAGCAGAGTTTGATCAATAGATGAGAATTCTGCTGTGTGTTTCACTTCAGAAATGGAGTTAAATCCCAGGCTCTGAGGCTTCCTGCATGCAAGAATTCATTTCAGGTAAGGGCAGTTACTTTACAGCTCAAACGACCTACATCGTTCACAAAGCTCACACGTTTCGGATCTTACCAGACAAGCATTGGATGTTAGAGGACCTGTGGTTTGTTTCAGTTTCAGAAGCAGTGTTGAACTAGATATGGTCCGTATGTTTAGGAAACACCATTCTTTTGTTCTGAACACACTCAGGTTTCCTGCTGTATTAGAGACTCTAGAAAGCAAGAGCGTGCTTCTCGCTCTAAAGCAGAGTGTGATCCATGGATGAAAACTATGCTGTGTGTTTTCCTTCAGAAATGGAGTTAAATCCCCTGTCCTGTGTCTTCCTACAAGCAAGACTTCGTTTCAGGTAAGGGCAGTCACATTTCAGCTCAAAAGAACTACATCGTTCACGAGCTCACATGTTTCTCATCTTAACAGACAAGCATTGGGTGTTAGAGGACCTATGCTTTCTATCAGCTTCAGAAGCAGAGTTGGACTAGATATGGTCCGTATGTGTAGGAAACATCGTTCTTTTGTTCTGAGCACACTCAGGTTTCTTGCTTATTAGAGACTCTAGAAAGCAAGAGCATGCTTCTTCCTCTAAAGCAGAGTGTGATCCATGGATGAGAACTATGCTGTGTGTTTCCTTCAAAAATGGAGTTAAATCCCAAGCTCTGTGTCTTCCTACAAGCAAGACTTCGTTTCAGGTAAGGGCAGTCACTTTTCTGGTCAAACGAATTACATTGTTCACGAAGCTCACACGTTTCTCATCTTAACAGAAAAGCATTGGATGTTAGAGGACCAGTGCTTTGTATCAGTTTCAGAAGCAGACTTGGACTACATATGGTCTATATGTGGACGAAAATCCGTTCTTTTGTTCTCGGCACACTCAGATTTCCTGCTGTATTAGAGATTCTAGAAAGCAAGAGTGTGCTTCTCGCTCTAAAGCTGAGTGTGATCCATGGATGAGAACTCTGCTGTGTGTTTCCCTTCAGAAATGGAGGTAAATCCCAGGCTCTGTGTCTTACTACAAGCAAGACTTCGTTTCAGGTAAGGGCAGCCACTTTTCAACTCAAACGAACTACATGGTTTACGAAGCTCACACGTTTCTCATCTTAACTGACCAGCATTGGATGTTAGAGGCCCAGTGCTTTGTATCAGTTTCAGAAGCAGAGGTGGACTACATATGGTCCGTATGTGTAGGAAACACCGTTCTTTTGTTCTAGGCACACTCACGTTTCATGCTGTCTTAGAGACTCTAGAAAGCAAGAGCGTGCTTCTTGCTCTAAAGCAGAGTGTGATCAATGGATGAGAACTCTGCTGTGTGTTTCACTTCAGAATTGGAGTTAAATCCCAGGCTCTGAGTCTCCTGACAAGCAAGACTTCATTTCAGTTAAAGGCAGTTACTTTACAGCCAAACGAAATACATCGTTCAGAAGCTCACACGTTTCAGGTCTTACCTGACAAGCATTGGATGTTAGAGGACCAGTGGTTTGTTTCAGTTTTAGAAGCAGGGTTATACTAGATAAGTTCTGTATGTGTAGAAAACACCGTTCTGTTGTTCTCAGCACACTCAATTTTCATGCTGTCTTAGAGCCTCTAGAAAGCAAGAGCGTGCTTCTTGCTCTAAAGCAGAGTGTGATCAATGGTTGAGAACTCTGCTGTGTGTTTCCCTTCAGAAATGGAGTTAAATCCCAGGCTCTGAGTCTTCCTACAAGCAAGACTTCGTTTCAGGTAAGGGCAGTTACTTTACAGCTCAAACGACCTACATCGTTCACAAAGCTCACATGTTTCGGATCTTAACTGACAAGCGTTGGATGGTAGAGGAACTGTGGTTTGTTTCAGTTTCAGAAGGTTGTTGAACTAGATATGGTCAGTATCTGTAGGAAACACAGTTCATTTGTTCTGAGCACAATCACGTTTCCTGCTGTATTGGAGACTCTAGAAAGCAAGAGCGTGCTTCTTACTCTAAAGCAGAGAGTATTTCATGGATGAGAAGTCTTTTGTGTGTTTCCCTCCAGAAATGGAGTTAAATCCCAGGCTCTGAGTCTTCCTACAAGCAAGACTTCGTTTCAGGTAAGGGCATTCACTTTTCTGGTCAAACGAACTACATCGTTCACGAAGCTCACACGTTTCTCATCTTAACTGACAAGCATTGGATGTTAGAGGACCATTGCTTTGTATCAGTTTCAGTAGCAGATTTGGACGAGATATGGTCTGTATGTGTAGGAAACACGGTTCTTTTGTTCTCAGCACACTCACGTTTCCTGCTGTGTTACAGACTCTAGAAAGCAAGAGCGTGCTTCTTGCTCTAAAGCAGAGTTTGATCAATAGATGAGAATTCTGCTGTGTGTTTCACTTCAGAAAAGGAGTTAAATCCCAGGCTCTGAGGCTTCCTGCATGCAAGAATTCATTTCAGGTAAGGGCAGGTACTTTACAGCTCAAATGACCTACATCGTTCACAAAGCTCACACGTTTTGGATCTTACCAGACAAGCATTGGATGTTAGAGGACCAGTACTTTGTATCAGTTTCAGAAGCAGATTTGGACTACATATGGTCCGTCTGTGTTCGAAAAACCGTTCTTTGGTCTCGGCACACTCAGATTTCCTGCTGTCTTAGAGACTCTAGAAAGCAAGAGCGTGCTTCTTGTTCTAAAGCAGAGTGTGATCAATGGATGAGAACACTGCTGTGTGTTTCACTTCAGAAATGGAGTTAAATCCCAGGATCTGTGTCTTCATACCAGCAAGACTTCCTTTCAGGTAAGGGCAGTTTCTTTATAGCTCAAAAGAACTACATCGTTCACGAAGCTCACACGTTTTGGATCTTACCTGACAAGCATTGGATGTTAGAGGACCTGTGGTTTGTAGCAGTTTCAGAAGCAGAGTTAAACTAGATATGTTCCATATTTGTAGGAAACACCGTTCTTTTGTTCTGAGCACACTCATGTTTCCTGCTGTATTAGAGACTCTAGAAAGCAAGAGCATGCTTCTTGCTCTAAAGCAGAGTGTGATCCGTGGATGAGAACTATGCTGTGTGTTTCCCTTCAGAAATGGAGTTAAATCCCAGGCTCTGTGTCTTCCTACAAGCAAGCCTTCGTTTCAGGTAAGGGCAGTAACTTTTCAGCTCAAACGAACTACATCCTTCACGAAGCTAACACGATTCTCATCTTAACAGACAAGCATTGGATGTTAGAGGACCAGAGCTTCGTATCAGTTTCAGTAGCAGATTTGGACTAGATATTGTCCGTATGTGTAGGAGACACTGTTCTTTTGTTCTCAGCACACTCACGTTTCCTGCTGTGTTACAGACTCTAGAAAGCAAGAGCGTGCTTCTTGCTCTAAAGCAGAGTTTGATCAATAGATGAGAATTCTGCTGTGTGTTTCACTTCAGAAATGGAGTTAAATCCCAGGCTCTGAGGCTTCCTGCATGCAAGAATTCATTTCAGGTAAGGGCAGTTACTTTACAGCTCAAACGACCTACATCGTTCACAAAGCTCACACGTTTCAGATCTTACCAGACAAGCATTGGATGTTAGAGGACCTGTGGTTTGTTTCAGTTTCAGAAGCAGTGTTGAACTAGATATGGTCCGTATGTTTAGGAAACACCATTCTTTTGTTCTGAACACACTCAGGTTTCCTGCTGTATTAGAGACTCTAGAAAGCAAGAGCGTGCTTCTCGCTCTAAAGCAGAGTGTGATCCATGGATTAAAACTATGCTGTGTGTTTTCCTTCAGAAATGGAGTTAAATCCCCTGTCCTGTGTCTTCCTACAAGCAAGACTTCGTTTCAGGTAAGGGCAGTCACATTTCAGCTCAAAAGAACTACATCGTTCACGAGCTCACATGTTTCTCATCTTAACAGACAAGCATTGGGTGTTAGAGGACCTATGCTTTCTATCAGCTTCAGAAGCAGAGTTGGACTAGATATGGTCCGTATGTGTAGGAAACATCGTTCTTTTGTTCTGAGCACACTCAGGTTTCTTGCTTATTAGAGACTCTAGAAAGCAAGAGCATGCTTCTTCCTCTAAAGCAGAGTGTGATCCATGGATGAGAACTATGCTGTGTGTTTCCTTCAAAAATGGAGTTAAATCCCAAGCTCTGTGTCTTCCTACAAGCAAGACTTCGTTTCAGGTAAGGGCAGTCACTTTTCTGGTCAAACGAATTACATTGTTCACGAAGCTCACACGTTTCTCATCTTAACAGAAAAGCATTGGATGTTAGAGGACCAGTGCTTTGTATCAGTTTCAGAAGCAGACTTGGACTACATATGGTCTATATGTGGACGAAAATCCGTTCTTTTGTTCTCGGCACACTCAGATTTCCTGCTGTATTAGAGATTCTAGAAAGCAAGAGTGTGCTTCTCGCTCTAAAGCTGAGTGTGATCCATGGATGAGAACTCTGCTGTGTGTTTCCCTTCAGAAATGGAGGTAAATCCCAGGCTCTGTGTCTTACTACAAGCAAGACTTCGTTTCAGGTAAGGGCAGTCACTTTTCAACTCAAACGAACTACATCGTTTACGAAGCTCACACGTTTCTCATCTTAACTGACCAGCATTGGATGTTAGAGGCCAAGTGCTTTGTATCAGTTTCAGAAGCAGAGGTGGACTACATATGGTCCGTATGTGTAGGAAACACCGTTCTTTTGTTCTAGGCACACTCACGTTTCATGCTGTCTTAGAGACTCTAGAAAGCAAGAGCGTGCTTCTTGCTCTAAAGCAGAGTGTGATCAATGGATGAGAACTCTGCTGTGTGTTTCACTTCAGAATTGGAGTTAAATCCCAGGCTCTGAGTCTCCTGACAAGCAAGACTTCATTTCAGTTAAAGGCAGTTACTTTACAGCCAAACGAAATACATCGTTCAGAAGCTCACACGTTTCGGGTCTTACCTGACAAGCATTGGATGTTAGAGGACCAGTGGTTTGTTTCAGTTTGAGAAGCAGGGTTATACTAGATATGTTCCGTATGTGTAGGAAACACCGTTCTTTTGTTTTCAGCACACTCAAATTTCATGCTGTCTTAGAGCCTCTAGAAAGCAAGAGCGTGCTTCTTGCTCTAAAGCAGAGTGTGATCAATGGTTGAGAACTCTGCTGTGTGTTTCACTTCAGAAATGGAGTTAAATCCCAGGCTCTGAGTCTTCCTACAAGCAAGACTTCGTTTCAGGTAAGGGCAGTTACTTTACAGCTCAAACGAACTACATCGTTCACGAAGCTCACATGTTTCGGATCTTACCTGACAAGCGTTGCATGGTAGAGGAACTGTGGTTTGTTTCAGTTTCAGAAGGTTGTTGAACTAGATATGGTCAGTATGTGTAGGAAACACAGTTCATTTGTTCTGAGCACAATCACGTTTCCTGCTGTATTGGAGACTCTAGAAAGCAAGAGCGTGCTTCTTACTCTAAAGCAGAGAGTATTTCATAGATGAGAAGTCTTTTGTGTGTTTCCCTCCAGAAATGGAGTTAAATCCCAGGCTCTGAGTCTTCCTACAAGCAAGACTTCGTTTCAGGTAAGGGCAGTCACTTTTCTGGTCAAACGAACTACATCGTTCACAAAGCTCACACGTTTCTCATCTTAACTGACAAGCATGGGATGTTAGAGGACCTGTGGTTTGTTTCAATTTCAGAAGCAGAGTTAAACTAGATGTGTTCTGTATGTGTAGGAAAGATCGTTCTTTTGTTCTCAGCACACTCACCTTTCCTGCTGTGTTAGAGACTCTAGAAAGCAAGAGCGTGCTTCTTGCTCTAAAGCAGAGTTTGATCAATAGATGAGAATTCTGCTGTGTGTTTCACTTCATAAATGGAGTTAAATCCCAGGCTCTGATGCTTCCTACATGCAAGATTTCATTTCAGGTAAGGGCAGTTACTTTACAGCTCAAACGACCTACATCGTTCACAAAGCTCACACGTTTTGGATCTTACCAGACAAGCATTGGATGTTAGAGGACCAGTACTTTGTACCAGTTTCAGAAGCATAGGTGGACTACATATGGTCCGTCTGTGTTCGAAAAACCGTTCTTTGGTCTCGGCACACTCAGATTTCCTGCTGTATTAGAGACTCTAGAAAGCAAGAGCGTGCTTCTTGTTCTAAAGCAGAGTGTGATCAATGGATGAGAACACTGCTGTGTGTTTCACTTCAGAAATGGAGTTAAATCCCAGGCTCTGTGTCTTCCTACCAGCAAGACGTCCTTTCAGGTAAGGGCAGTTTCTTTACAGCTCAAAAGAACTACATCGTTCAGGAAGCTCACACGTTTTGGATCTTACCTGACAAGCATTGGATGTTAGAGGACCTCTCGTTTGTTTCAGTTTCAGAAGCAGAGTTAAACTAGATATGTTCCATATTTGTAGAAAACACCGTTCATTTGTTCTGAGCACACTCATGTTTCATGCTGTATTAGAGACTCTAGAAAGCAAGAGCATGCTTCTTGCTCTAAATCAGAGTTTGATCAATAGATGAGAATTCTGCTGTGTGTTTCACTTCAGAAATGGAGTTAAATCCCAGGCTCTGAGGCTTCCTACATGCAAGAATTCAATTCAGGTAAGGGCAGTTACTTTACAGCTCAAACGACCTACATCATTCACAAAGCTCACACGTTTTGGATCTTACCAGACAAGCATTGGATGTTAGAGGACCAGTACTTTGTATCAGTTTCAGAAGCAGATTTGGACTACATATGGTCCGTCTGTGTACGAAAATCCGTTCTTTGGTCTTGGAACACTCAGATTTCCTGCTGTATTAGAGACTCTAGAAAGGAAGAGTGTGCATCTCTCTCTAAAGCAGAGTGTGATCCATTGATGAGAACTCTGCTGTGTATTTCCCTTCAGAAATGGAGTTAAATCCCAGACTCTGTGTCTTCCTATAAGCAAGACTTCGTTTCAGGTAAGGGCAGTCACTTTTCAGCTCAAACGAACTACATTGTTCACGAAGCTCACACGTTTCTCATCTTAACTGACAAGCATTGGATGTTAGAGGCCCAGTGCTTTGTATCAGTTTCAGAAGCAGAGGTGGACTACATACGGTCCGTATGTGTAGGAAACACCGTTCTTTTGTTCTCAGCACACTCACGTTTCATGCTGTCTTAGAGACTCTAGAAAGCAAGAGCGTGCTTCTTGCTCTAAAGCAGAGTGTGATCAATGGATGAGAACTCTGCTGTGTGTTTCACTTCAGAATTGGAGTTAAATCCCAGGCTCTGAGTCTTCCTACAAGCAAGACTTCGTTTCAGGTAAGGGCAGTTACTTTACAGCTCAAACGAACTACATCGTTCACGAAGCTCACATGTTTCGGATCTTAACTGACAAGCGTTGGATGGTAGAGGAACTGTGGTTTGTTTCAGTTTCAGAAGGTTGTTGAACTAGATATGGTCAGTATGTGTAGGAAACACAGTTCATTTGTTCTGAGCACAATCACGTTTCCTGCTGTATTGGAGACTCTAGAAAGCAAGAGCGTGCTTCTTACTCTAAAGCAGAGAGTATTTCATGGATGAGAAGTCTTTTGTGTGTTTCCCTCCAGAAATGGAGTTAAATCCCAGGTTCTGAGTCTTCCTACAAGCAAGACTTCGTTTCAGGTAAGGGCAGTCACTTTTGTGGTCAAACGAACTACATCGTTCATGAAGCTCACACGTTTCGGATCTTACCTGACAAGCATTGGATGTTAGAGGACCTGTGGTTTGTTTCAGTTTCAGAAGCAGAGTTAAACTAGATGTGTTCCGTATGTGTAGGAAACATCGTTCTTTTGTTCTCAGCACACTCACGTTTCCTGCTGTGTTAGAGACTCTAGAAAGCAAGAGCGTGCTTCTTGCTCTAAAGCAGAGTTTGATCAATAGATGAGAATTCTGCTGTGTGTTTCACTTCAGAAATGGAGTTAAATCCCAGGCTCTGAGGCTTCCTACATGCAAGATTTCATTTCAGGTAAGGGCAGTTACTTTACAGCTCAAACGACCTACATCGTTCACAAAGCTCACACGTTTTGGATCTTACCAGACAAGCATTGGATGTTAGAGGACCAGTACTTTGTACCAGTTTCAGAAGCAGAGGTGGACTACATATGGTCCGTCTGTGTTCGAAAAACCGTTCTTTGGTCTCGGCACACTCAGATTTCCTGCTGTATTAGAGACTCTAGAAAGCAAGAGCGTGCTTCTTGTTCTAAAGCAGAGTGTGATCAATGGATGAGAACACTGCTGTGTGTTTCACTTCAGAAATGGAGTTAAATCCCAGGCTCTGTGTCTTCCTACCAGCAAGACGTCCTTTCAGGTAAGGGCAGTTTCTTTACAGCTCAAAAGAACTACATCGTTCAGGAAGCTCACACGTTTTGGATCTTACCTGACAAGCATTGGATGTTAGAGGACCTCTGGTTTGTTTCAGTTTCAGAAGCAGAGTTAAACTAGATATGTTCCATATTTGTAGAAAACACCGTTCATTTGTTCTGAGCACACTCATGTTTCATGCTGTATTAGAGACTCTAGAAAGCAAGAGCATGCTTCTTGCTCTAAAGCAGAGTGTGATCCGTGGATGAGAACTATGCTGTGTGTTTCCCTTCAGAAATGGAGTTAAATCCCAGGCTCTGTGTCTTCCTACAAGCAAGCCTTCGTTTCAGGTAAGGGCAGTAACTTTACAGCTCAAACGAACTACATCGTTCACGAAGCTCACATGTTTCGGATCTTAACTGACAAGCGTTGGATGGTAGAGGAACTGTGGTTTGTTTCAGTTTCAGAAGGTTGTTGAACTAGATATGGTCAGTATCTGTAGGAAACACAGTTCATTTGTTCTGAGCACAATCACGTTTCCTGCTGTATTGGAGACTCTAGAAAGCAAGAGCGTGCTTCTTACTCTAAAGCAGAGAGTATTTCATGGATGAGAAGTCTTTTGTGTGTTTCCCTCCAGAAATGGAGTTAAATCCCAGGCTCTGAGTCTTCCTACAAGCAAGACTTCGTTTCAGGTAAGGGCAGTCACTTTTCTGGTCAAACGAACTACATCGTTCACGAAGCTCACACGTTTCTCATCTTAACTGACAAGCATTGGATGTTAGAGGACCATTGCTTTGTATCAGTTTCAGTAGCAGATTTGGACGAGATATGGTCTGTATGTGTAGGAAACACCGTTCTTTTGTTCTCAGCACACTCACGTTTCCTGCTGTGTTACAGACTCTAGAAAGCAAGAGCGTGCTTCTTGCTCTAAAGCAGAGTTTGATCAATAGATGAGAATTCTGCTGTGTGTTTCACTTCAGAAATGGAGTTAAATCCCAGGCTCTGAGGCTTCCTGCATGCAAGAATTCATTTCAGGTAAGGGCAGTTACTTTACAGCTCAAACGACCTACATCGTTCACAAAGCTCACACGTTTCGGATCTTACCAGACAAGCATTGGATGTTAGAGGACCTGTGGTTTGTTTCAGTTTCAGAAGCAGTGTTGAACTAGATATGGTCCGTATGTTTAGGAAACACCATTCTTTTGTTCTGAACACACTCAGGTTTCCTGCTGTATTAGAGATTCTAGAAAGCAAGAGCGTGCTTCTCGCTCTAAAGCAGAGTGTGATCCATGGATGAAAACTATGCTGTGTGTTTTCCTTCAGAAATGGAGTTAAATCCCCTGTCCTGTGTCTTCCTACAAGCAAGACTTCGTTTCAGGTAAGGGCAGTCACATTTCAGCTCAAAAGAACTACATCGTTCACGAGCTCACATGTTTCTCATCTTAACAGACAAGCATTGGGTGTTAGAGGACCTATGCTTTCTATCAGCTTCAGAAGCAGAGTTGGACTAGATATGGTCCGTATGTGTAGGAAACATCGTTCTTTTGTTCTGAGCACACTCAGGTTTCTTGCTTATTAGAGACTCTAGAAAGCAAGAGCATGCTTCTTCCTCTAAAGCAGAGTGTGATCCATGGATGAGAACTATGCTGTGTGTTTCCTTCAAAAATGGAGTTAAATCCCAAGCTCTGTGTCTTCCTACAAGCAAGACTTCGTTTCAGGTAAGGGCAGTCACTTTTCTGGTCAAACGAATTACATTGTTCACGAAGCTCACACGTTTCTCATCTTAACAGAAAAGCATTGGATGTTAGAGGACCAGTGCTTTGTATCAGTTTCAGAAGCAGACTTGGACTACATATGGTCTATATGTGGACGAAAATCCGTTCTTTTGTTCTCGGCACACTCAGATTTCCTGCTGTATTAGAGATTCTAGAAAGCAAGAGTGTGCTTCTCGCTCTAAAGCTGAGTGTGATCCATGGATGAGAACTCTGCTGTGTGTTTCCCTTCAGAAATGGAGGTAAATCCCAGGCTCTGTGTCTTACTACAAGCAAGACTTCGTTTCAGGTAAGGGCAGCCACTTTTCAACTCAAACGAACTACATGGTTTACGAAGCTCACACGTTTCTCATCTTAACTGACCAGCATTGGATGTTAGAGGCCCAGTGCTTTGTATCAGTTTCAGAAGCAGAGGTGGACTACATATGGTCCGTATGTGTAGGAAACACCGTTCTTTTGTTCTAGGCACACTCACGTTTCATGCTGTCTTAGAGACTCTAGAAAGCAAGAGCGTGCTTCTTGCTCTAAAGCAGAGTGTGATCAATGGATGAGAACTCTGCTGTGTGTTTCACTTCAGAATTGGAGTTAAATCCCAGGCTCTGAGTCTCCTGACAAGCAAGACTTCATTTCAGTTAAAGGCAGTTACTTTACAGCCAAACGAAATACATCGTTCAGAAGCTCACACGTTTCAGGTCTTACCTGACAAGCATTGGATGTTAGAGGACCAGTGGTTTGTTTCAGTTTTAGAAGCAGGGTTATACTAGATAAGTTCTGTATGTGTAGAAAACACCGTTCTGTTGTTCTCAGCACACTCAATTTTCATGCTGTCTTAGAGCCTCTAGAAAGCAAGAGCGTGCTTCTTGCTCTAAAGCAGAGTGTGATCAATGGTTGAGAACTCTGCTGTGTGTTTCCCTTCAGAAATGGAGTTAAATCCCAGGCTCTGAGTCTTCCTACAAGCAAGACTTCGTTTCAGGTAAGGGCAGTTACTTTACAGCTCAAACGACCTACATCGTTCACAAAGCTCACATGTTTCGGATCTTAACTGACAAGCGTTGGATGGTAGAGGAACTGTGGTTTGTTTCAGTTTCAGAAGGTTGTTGAACTAGATATGGTCAGTATCTGTAGGAAACACAGTTCATTTGTTCTGAGCACAATCACGTTTCCTGCTGTATTGGAGACTCTAGAAAGCAAGAGCGTGCTTCTTACTCTAAAGCAGAGAGTATTTCATGGATGAGAAGTCTTTTGTGTGTTTCCCTCCAGAAATGGAGTTAAATCCCAGGCTCTGAGTCTTCCTACAAGCAAGACTTCGTTTCAGGTAAGGGCATTCACTTTTCTGGTCAAACGAACTACATCGTTCACGAAGCTCACACGTTTCTCATCTTAACTGACAAGCATTGGATGTTAGAGGACCATTGCTTTGTATCAGTTTCAGTAGCAGATTTGGACGAGATATGGTCTGTATGTGTAGGAAACACGGTTCTTTTGTTCTCAGCACACTCACGTTTCCTGCTGTGTTACAGACTCTAGAAAGCAAGAGCGTGCTTCTTGCTCTAAAGCAGAGTTTGATCAATAGATGAGAATTCTGCTGTGTGTTTCACTTCAGAAAAGGAGTTAAATCCCAGGCTCTGAGGCTTCCTGCATGCAAGAATTCATTTCAGGTAAGGGCAGGTACTTTACAGCTCAAATGACCTACATCGTTCACAAAGCTCACACGTTTTGGATCTTACCAGACAAGCATTGGATGTTAGAGGACCAGTACTTTGTATCAGTTTCAGAAGCAGATTTGGACTACATATGGTCCGTCTGTGTTCGAAAAACCGTTCTTTGGTCTCGGCACACTCAGATTTCCTGCTGTCTTAGAGACTCTAGAAAGCAAGAGCGTGCTTCTTGTTCTAAAGCAGAGTGTGATCAATGGATGAGAACACTGCTGTGTGTTTCACTTCAGAAATGGAGTTAAATCCCAGGATCTGTGTCTTCATACCAGCAAGACTTCCTTTCAGGTAAGGGCAGTTTCTTTATAGCTCAAAAGAACTACATCGTTCACGAAGCTCACACGTTTTGGATCTTACCTGACAAGCATTGGATGTTAGAGGACCTGTGGTTTGTAGCAGTTTCAGAAGCAGAGTTAAACTAGATATGTTCCATATTTGTAGGAAACACCGTTCTTTTGTTCTGAGCACACTCATGTTTCCTGCTGTATTAGAGACTCTAGAAAGCAAGAGCATGCTTCTTGCTCTAAAGCAGAGTGTGATCCGTGGATGAGAACTATGCTGTGTGTTTCCCTTCAGAAATGGAGTTAAATCCCAGGCTCTGTGTCTTCCTACAAGCAAGCCTTCGTTTCAGGTAAGGGCAGTAACTTTTCAGCTCAAACGAACTACATCCTTCACGAAGCTAACACGATTCTCATCTTAACAGACAAGCATTGGATGTTAGAGGACCAGAGCTTCGTATCAGTTTCAGTAGCAGATTTGGACTAGATATTGTCCGTATGTGTAGGAGACACTGTTCTTTTGTTCTCAGCACACTCACGTTTCCTGCTGTGTTACAGACTCTAGAAAGCAAGAGCGTGCTTCTTGCTCTAAAGCAGAGTTTGATCAATAGATGAGAATTCTGCTGTGTGTTTCACTTCAGAAATGGAGTTAAATCCCAGGCTCTGAGGCTTCCTGCATGCAAGAATTCATTTCAGGTAAGGGCAGTTACTTTACAGCTCAAACGACCTACATCGTTCACAAAGCTCACACGTTTCAGATCTTACCAGACAAGCATTGGATGTTAGAGGACCTGTGGTTTGTTTCAGTTTCAGAAGCAGTGTTGAACTAGATATGGTCCGTATGTTTAGGAAACACCATTCTTTTGTTCTGAACACACTCAGGTTTCCTGCTGTATTAGAGACTCTAGAAAGCAAGAGCGTGCTTCTCGCTCTAAAGCAGAGTGTGATCCATGGATTAAAACTATGCTGTGTGTTTTCCTTCAGAAATGGAGTTAAATCCCCTGTCCTGTGTCTTCCTACAAGCAAGACTTCGTTTCAGGTAAGGGCAGTCACATTTCAGCTCAAAAGAACTACATCGTTCACGAGCTCACATGTTTCTCATCTTAACAGACAAGCATTGGGTGTTAGAGGACCTATGCTTTCTATCAGCTTCAGAAGCAGAGTTGGACTAGATATGGTCCGTATGTGTAGGAAACATCGTTCTTTTGTTCTGAGCACACTCAGGTTTCTTGCTTATTAGAGACTCTAGAAAGCAAGAGCATGCTTCTTCCTCTAAAGCAGAGTGTGATCCATGGATGAGAACTATGCTGTGTGTTTCCTTCAAAAATGGAGTTAAATCCCAAGCTCTGTGTCTTCCTACAAGCAAGACTTCGTTTCAGGTAAGGGCAGTCACTTTTCTGGTCAAACGAATTACATTGTTCACGAAGCTCACACGTTTCTCATCTTAACAGAAAAGCATTGGATGTTAGAGGACCAGTGCTTTGTATCAGTTTCAGAAGCAGACTTGGACTACATATGGTCTATATGTGGACGAAAATCCGTTCTTTTGTTCTCGGCACACTCAGATTTCCTGCTGTATTAGAGATTCTAGAAAGCAAGAGTGTGCTTCTCGCTCTAAAGCTGAGTGTGATCCATGGATGAGAACTCTGCTGTGTGTTTCCCTTCAGAAATGGAGGTAAATCCCAGGCTCTGTGTCTTACTACAAGCAAGACTTCGTTTCAGGTAAGGGCAGTCACTTTTCAACTCAAACGAACTACATCGTTTACGAAGCTCACACGTTTCTCATCTTAACTGACCAGCATTGGATGTTAGAGGCCAAGTGCTTTGTATCAGTTTCAGAAGCAGAGGTGGACTACATATGGTCCGTATGTGTAGGAAACACCGTTCTTTTGTTCTAGGCACACTCACGTTTCATGCTGTCTTAGAGACTCTAGAAAGCAAGAGCGTGCTTCTTGCTCTAAAGCAGAGTGTGATCAATGGATGAGAACTCTGCTGTGTGTTTCACTTCAGAATTGGAGTTAAATCCCAGGCTCTGAGTCTCCTGACAAGCAAGACTTCATTTCAGTTAAAGGCAGTTACTTTACAGCCAAACGAAATACATCGTTCAGAAGCTCACACGTTTCGGGTCTTACCTGACAAGCATTGGATGTTAGAGGACCAGTGGTTTGTTTCAGTTTGAGAAGCAGGGTTATACTAGATATGTTCCGTATGTGTAGGAAACACCGTTCTTTTGTTTTCAGCACACTCAAATTTCATGCTGTCTTAGAGCCTCTAGAAAGCAAGAGCGTGCTTCTTGCTCTAAAGCAGAGTGTGATCAATGGTTGAGAACTCTGCTGTGTGTTTCACTTCAGAAATGGAGTTAAATCCCAGGCTCTGAGTCTTCCTACAAGCAAGACTTCGTTTCAGGTAAGGGCAGTTACTTTACAGCTCAAACGAACTACATCGTTCACGAAGCTCACATGTTTCGGATCTTACCTGACAAGCGTTGCATGGTAGAGGAACTGTGGTTTGTTTCAGTTTCAGAAGGTTGTTGAACTAGATATGGTCAGTATGTGTAGGAAACACAGTTCATTTGTTCTGAGCACAATCACGTTTCCTGCTGTATTGGAGACTCTAGAAAGCAAGAGCGTGCTTCTTACTCTAAAGCAGAGAGTATTTCATAGATGAGAAGTCTTTTGTGTGTTTCCCTCCAGAAATGGAGTTAAATCCCAGGCTCTGAGTCTTCCTACAAGCAAGACTTCGTTTCAGGTAAGGGCAGTCACTTTTCTGGTCAAACGAACTACATCGTTCACAAAGCTCACACGTTTCTCATCTTAACTGACAAGCATGGGATGTTAGAGGACCTGTGGTTTGTTTCAATTTCAGAAGCAGAGTTAAACTAGATGTGTTCTGTATGTGTAGGAAAGATCGTTCTTTTGTTCTCAGCACACTCACCTTTCCTGCTGTGTTAGAGACTCTAGAAAGCAAGAGCGTGCTTCTTGCTCTAAAGCAGAGTTTGATCAATAGATGAGAATTCTGCTGTGTGTTTCACTTCATAAATGGAGTTAAATCCCAGGCTCTGATGCTTCCTACATGCAAGATTTCATTTCAGGTAAGGGCAGTTACTTTACAGCTCAAACGACCTACATCGTTCACAAAGCTCACACGTTTTGGATCTTACCAGACAAGCATTGGATGTTAGAGGACCAGTACTTTGTACCAGTTTCAGAAGCATAGGTGGACTACATATGGTCCGTCTGTGTTCGAAAAACCGTTCTTTGGTCTCGGCACACTCAGATTTCCTGCTGTATTAGAGACTCTAGAAAGCAAGAGCGTGCTTCTTGTTCTAAAGCAGAGTGTGATCAATGGATGAGAACACTGCTGTGTGTTTCACTTCAGAAATGGAGTTAAATCCCAGGCTCTGTGTCTTCCTACCAGCAAGACTTCCTTTCAGGTAAGGGCAGTTTCTTTACAGCTCAAAAGAACTACATCGTTCAGGAAGCTCACACGTTTTGGATCTTACCTGACAAGCATTGGATGTTAGAGGACCTCTCGTTTGTTTCAGTTTCAGAAGCAGAGTTAAACTAGATATGTTCCATATTTGTAGAAAACACCGTTCATTTGTTCTGAGCACACTCATGTTTCATGCTGTATTAGAGACTCTAGAAAGCAAGAGCATGCTTCTTGCTCTAAATCAGAGTTTGATCAATAGATGAGAATTCTGCTGTGTGTTTCACTTCAGAAATGGAGTTAAATCCCAGGCTCTGAGGCTTCCTACATGCAAGAATTCAATTCAGGTAAGGGCAGTTACTTTACAGCTCAAACGACCTACATCATTCACAAAGCTCACACGTTTTGGATCTTACCAGACAAGCATTGGATGTTAGAGGACCAGTACTTTGTATCAGTTTCAGAAGCAGATTTGGACTACATATGGTCCGTCTGTGTACGAAAATCCGTTCTTTGGTCTTGGAACACTCAGATTTCCTGCTGTATTAGAGACTCTAGAAAGGAAGAGTGTGCATCTCTCTCTAAAGCAGAGTGTGATCCATTGATGAGAACTCTGCTGTGTATTTCCCTTCAGAAATGGAGTTAAATCCCAGACTCTGTGTCTTCCTATAAGCAAGACTTCGTTTCAGGTAAGGGCAGTCACTTTTCAGCTCAAACGAACTACATTGTTCACGAAGCTCACACGTTTCTCATCTTAACTGACAAGCATTGGATGTTAGAGGCCCAGTGCTTTGTATCAGTTTCAGAAGCAGAGGTGGACTACATACGGTCCGTATGTGTAGGAAACACCGTTCTTTTGTTCTCAGCACACTCACGTTTCCTGCTGTCTTAGAGACTCTAGAAAGCAAGAGCGTGCTTCTTGCTCTAAAGCAGAGTGTGATCAATGGATGAGAACTCTGCTGTGTGTTTCACTTCAGAATTGGAGTTAAATCCCAGGCTCTGAGTCTTCCTACAAGCAAGACTTCGTTTCAGGTAAGGGCAGTTACTTTACAGCTCAAACGAACTACATCGTTCACGAAGCTCACATGTTTCGGATCTTAACTGACAAGCGTTGGATGGTAGAGGAACTGTGGTTTGTTTCAGTTTCAGAAGGTTGTTGAACTAGATATGGTCAGTATGTGTAGGAAACACAGTTCATTTGTTCTGAGCACAATCACGTTTCCTGCTGTATTGGAGACTCTAGAAAGCAAGAGCGTGCTTCTTACTCTAAAGCAGAGAGTATTTCATGGATGAGAAGTCTTTTGTGTGTTTCCCTCCAGAAATGGAGTTAAATCCCAGGTTCTGAGTCTTCCTACAAGCAAGACTTCGTTTCAGGTAAGGGCAGTCACTTTTGTGGTCAAACGAACTACATCGTTCATGAAGCTCACACGTTTCGGATCTTACCTGACAAGCATTGGATGTTAGAGGACCTGTGGTTTGTTTCAGTTTCAGAAGCAGAGTTAAACTAGATGTGTTCCGTATGTGTAGGAAACATCGTTCTTTTGTTCTCAGCACACTCACGTTTCCTGCTGTGTTAGAGACTCTAGAAAGCAAGAGCGTGCTTCTTGCTCTAAAGCAGAGTTTGATCAATAGATGAGAATTCTGCTGTGTGTTTCACTTCAGAAATGGAGTTAAATCCCAGGCTCTGAGGCTTCCTACATGCAAGATTTCATTTCAGGTAAGGGCAGTTACTTTACAGCTCAAACGACCTACATCGTTCACAAAGCTCACACGTTTTGGATCTTACCAGACAAGCATTGGATGTTAGAGGACCAGTACTTTGTACCAGTTTCAGAAGCAGAGGTGGACTACATATGGTCCGTCTGTGTTCGAAAAACCGTTCTTTGGTCTCGGCACACTCAGATTTCCTGCTGTATTAGAGACTCTAGAAAGCAAGAGCGTGCTTCTTGTTCTAAAGCAGAGTGTGATCAATGGATGAGAACACTGCTGTGTGTTTCACTTCAGAAATGGAGTTAAATCCCAGGCTCTGTGTCTTCCTACCAGCAAGACGTCCTTTCAGGTAAGGGCAGTTTCTTTACAGCTCAAAAGAACTACATCGTTCAGGAAGCTCACACGTTTTGGATCTTACCTGACAAGCATTGGATGTTAGAGGACCTCTGGTTTGTTTCAGTTTCAGAAGCAGAGTTAAACTAGATATGTTCCATATTTGTAGAAAACACCGTTCATTTGTTCTGAGCACACTCATGTTTCATGCTGTATTAGAGACTCTAGAAAGCAAGAGCATGCTTCTTGCTCTAAAGCAGAGTGTGATCCGTGGATGAGAACTATGCTGTGTGTTTCCCTTCAGAAATGGAGTTAAATCCCAGGCTCTGTGTCTTCCTACAAGCAAGCCTTCGTTTCAGGTAAGGGCAGTCACTTTTCAGCTCAAACGAACTACATCGTTCACGAAGCTAACACGATTCTCATCTTAACAGACAAGCATTGGATGTTAGAGGACCAGAGCTTCGTATCAGTTTCAGTAGCAGATTTGGACTAGATATGGTCCGTATGAGTAGGAAACACCGTTCTTTTTTCTCAGCACACTCACTTTTCCTGCTGTCTTAGAGACTCTAGAAAGCAAGAGCATGCTTCTTGCTCTAAAGCAGAGTTTGATCAATAGATGAGAATTCTGCTGTGTGTTTCACTTCAGAAATGGAGTTAAATCCCAGGCTCTGAGGCTTCCTACATGCAAGAATTCAATTCAGGTAAGGGCAGTTACTTTACAGCTCAAACGACCTACATCGTTCACAAAGCTCACACGTTTCGGATCTTACCAGACAAGCATTGGAAGTTAGAGGACCAGTACTTTGTATCAGTTTCAGAAGCAGATTTGGACTACATATGGTCCGTCTGTGTACGAAAATCCGTTCTTTGGTCTCGGCACACTCAGATTTCCTGCTGTATTAAAGACTCTAGAAAGGAAGAGTGTGCATCTCTCTCTAAAGCAGAGTGTGATCCATGGATGAGAACTCTGCTGTGTGTTTCCCTTCAGAAATGGAGTTAAATCCCAGACTCTGTGTCTTCCGAAAAGCAAGACTTCATTTCAGTTAAAGGCAGTTACTTTACAGCCAAACGAAATACATCGTTCAGAAGCTCACACGTTTCGGATCTTACCTGACAAGCATTGGATGTTAGAGGACCAGTGGTTTGTTTCAGTTTGAGAAGCAGGGTTATACTAGATATGTTCCGTATGTGTAGGAAACACCGTTCTTTTGTTTTCAGCACACTCAAATTTCATGCTGTCTTAGAGCCTCTAGAAAGCAAGAGCGTGCTTCTTGCTCTAAAGCAGAGTGTGATCAATGGTTGAGAACTCTGCTGTGTGTTTCACTTCAGAAATGGAGTTAAATCCCAGGCTCTGAGTCTTCCTACAAGCAAGACTTCGTTTCAGGTAAGGGCAGTTACTTTACAGCTCAAACGAACTACATCGTTCACGAAGCTCACATGTTTCGGATCTTACCTGACAAGCGTTGCATGGTAGAGGAACTGTGGTTTGTTTCAGTTTCAGAAGGTTGTTGAACTAGATATGGTCAGTATGTGTAGGAAACACAGTTCATTTGTTCTGAGCACAATCACGTTTCCTGCTGTATTGGAGACTCTAGAAAGCAAGAGCGTGCTTCTTACTCTAAAGCAGAGAGTATTTCATAGATGAGAAGTCTTTTGTGTGTTTCCCTCCAGAAATGGAGTTAAATCCCAGGCTCTGAGTCTTCCTACAAGCAAGACTTCGTTTCAGGTAAGGGCAGTCACTTTTCTGGTCAAACGAACTACATCGTTCACAAAGCTCACACGTTTCGGATCTTACCTGACAAGCATTGGATGTTAGAGGAAATGTGGTTTGTTTCAATTTCAGAAGCAGAGTTAAACTAGATGTGTTCCGTATGTGTAGGAAACATCGTTCTTTTGTTCTCAGCACACTCACGTTTCCTGCTGTGTTAGAGACTCTAGAAAGCAAGAGCGTGCTTCTTGCTCTAAAGCAGAGTTTGATCAATAGATGAGAATTCTGCTGTGTGTTTCACTTCAGAAATGGAGTTAAATCCCAGGCTCTGAGGCTTCCTACATGCAAGAATTCATTTCAGGTAAGGGCAGTTACTTTACAGCTCAAACGACCTACATCGTTCACAAAGATCACACATTTCGGATCTTACCAGACAAGCATTGGATGTTAGAGGACCTGTGATTTGTTTCAATTTCAGAAGCAGAGTTAAACTAGATGTGTTCCGTATGTGTAGGAAACATCGTTCTTTTGTTCTCAGCACAGTCACCTTTCCTGCTGTGTTAGAGACTCTAGAAAGCAAGAGCGTGCTTCTTGCTCTAAAGCAGAGTTTGATCAATAGATGAGAATTCTGCTGTGTGTTTCACTTCAGAAATGGAGTTAAATCCCAGGCTCTGAGGCTTCCTACATGCAAGAATTCAATTCAGGTAAGGGCAGTTACTTTACAGCTCAAACGACCTACATCGTTCACCAAGCTCACACATTTTGTATCTTACCAGACAAGCATTGGATGTTAGAGGACCAGTACTTTGTATCAGTTTCAGAAGCAGATTTGGACTACATATGGTCCGTCTGTGTACGAAAATCCGTTCTTTGGTCTCGGCACACTCAGATTTCCTGCTGTATTAGAGACTCTAGAAAGGAAGAGTGTGCATCTCTCTCTAAAGCAGAGTGTGATCCATGGATGAGAACTCTGCTGTGTATTTCCCTTCAGAAATGGAGTTAAATCCCAGACTCTGTGTCTTCCTATAAGCAAGACTTCGTTTCAGGTAAGGGCAGTCACTTTTCAGTTCAAACGAACTACATCGTTCACAAAGCTCACACGTTTCTCATCTTAACTGACAAGTATTGGATGTTAGAGGCCCAGTGCTTTGTATCAGTTTCAGAAGCAGAGGTGGACTACATATGGTCTGTCTGTGTTCGAAAAACCGTTCTTTGGTCTTGGCACACTCAGATTTCCTGCTGTATTAGAGACTCTAGAAAGCAAGAGCGTGCTTCTTACTCTAAAGCAGAGATGGATGAGAAGTCTTTTGTGTGTTTCCCTCCAGAAATGGAGTTAAATCCCAGGCTCTGAATCTTCCTACAAGCAAGACTTCGTTTCAGGTAAGGGCAGTCACTTTTGTGGTCAAACGAACTACATCGTTCATGAAGCTCACATGTTTCGGATCTTACCAGACAAGCATTGGATGTTAGAGGACCAGTACCTTGTACCAGTTTCAGAAGCAGATTTGGACTACATATGGTCCGTCTGTGTTCGAAAAACCGTTCTTTGGTCTTGGCACACTCAGATTTCCTGCTGTATTAGAGACTCTAGAAAGCAAGAGCATGCTTCTTGTTCTAAAGCAGAGTGTGATCAATGGATGAGAACACTGCTGTGTGTTTCCCTTCAGAAATGGAGTTAAATCCCAGGCTCTGTGTCTTCCGACAAGCAAGCCTTCGTTTCAGGTAAGGGCAGTAACTTTTCAGCTCAAACGAACTACATCGTTCACGAAGCTAACACGATTCTCATCTTAACAGACAAGCATTGGATGTTAGAGGACCAGAGCTTCGTATCAGTTTCAGTAGCAGATTTGGACTAGATATGGTCCGTATGAGTAGGAAACACCGTTCTTTTTTCTAAGCACACTCACTTTTCCTGCTGTCTTAGAGACTCTAGAAAGCAAGAGCGTGCTTCTTGCTCTAAAGCAGAGTTTGATCAATAGATGAGAATTCTGCTGTCTGTTTCACTTAGGAAATGGAGTTAAATCCCAGGCTCTGAGGCTTCCTACATGCAAGAATTCAATTCAGGTAAGGGCAGTTACTTTACAGCTCAAACGACCTACATCGTTCACAAAGCTCACACGTTTCGGGTCTTACCAGACAAGCATTGGATGTTAGAGGACCAGTACTTTGTATCAGTTTCAGAAGCAGATTTGGACTACATATGGTCCGTCTGTGTACGAAAATCCGTTCTTTGGTCTCGGCACACTCAGATTTCCTGCTGTAATAGAGACTCTAGAAAGGAAGAGTGTGCATCTCTCTCTAAAGCAGAGTGTGATCCATGGATGAGAACTCTGCTGTGTGTTTCCCTTCAGAAATGGAGTTAAATCGCAGACTCTGTGTCTTCCTATAAGCAAGACTTCGTTTCAGGTAAGGGCAGTCACTTTTCAGGTCAAACGAACTACATCGTTCACGAAGCTCACACGTTTCTCATCTTAACTGACAAGCATTGGATGTTAGAGGACCAGTGCTTTGTATCAGTTTCAGAAGCAGAGGTGGACTACATACGGTCCGTATGTGTAGGAAACACCGTTCTTTTGTTCTCAGCACACTCACGTTTCATGCTGTCTTAGAGACTCTAGAAAGCAAGAGCGTGCTTCTTGCTCTAAAGCAGAGTGTGATGAATGGATGAGAACTCTGCTGTGTGTTTCACTTCAGAATTGGAGTTAAATCCCAGGCTCTGAGTCTTCCTACAAGCAAGACTTCGTTTCAGGTAAGGGCAGTTACTTTACAGCTCAAACGAACTACATCGTTCACGAAGCTCACATGTTTCGGATCTTACCTGACAAGCGTTGGATGGTAGAGGAACTGTGGTTTGTTTCAGTTTCAGAAGGTTGTTGAACTAGATATGGTCAGTATGTGTAGGAAACACAGTTCATTTGTTCTGAGCACAATCACGTTTCCTGCTGTATTGGAGACTCTAGAAAGCAAGAGCGTGCTTCTTACTCTAAAGCAGAGAGTATTTCATGGATGAGAAGTCTTTTGTGTGTTTCCCTCCAGAAATGGAGTTAAATCCCAGGTTCTGAGTCTTCCTACAAGCAAGACTTCGTTTCAGATAAGGGCAGTCACTTTTGTGGTCAAACGAACTACATCATTCATGAAGCTCACACGTTTTGGATCTTACCTGACAAGCATTGGATGTTAGAGGACCTGTGGTTTGTTTCAGTTTCAGAAGCAGAGTTAAACTAGATGTGTTCCGTATGTGTAGGAAACATCGTTCTTTTGTTCTCAGCACACTCACGTTTCCTGCTGTGTTAGAGACTCTAGAAAGCAAGAGCGTGCTTCTTGCTCTAAAGCAGAGTTTGATCAATAGATGAGAATTCTGCTGTGTGTTTCACTTCAGAAATGGAGTTAAATCCCAGGCTCAGAGGCTTCCTACAAGAAAGACTTCGTTTCAGGTAAGGGCAGTTACTTTACAGCTCAAACGAACTACATCGTTCACGAGGCTCACTTGTTTCGGATCTTACCGGACAAGCGTTGGATGGTAGAGGACATGTGGTTTGTTTCAGTCTCAGAAGGTTGTTGAACTAGATATGGTCAGTATGTGTAGGAAACCTAGGTCATTTGTTCTGAGCACAATCACGTTTCCTGCTGTATTGAAGACTCTAGAAAGCAGGAGCGTGCTTCTTGCTCTAAATCACAGAGTGTTTCATGGACGAGAAGTCTTTTGTGTGTTTCCCTCCAGAAATGGAGGAAAATCCCAGGCTCTGGGTCTTCCTACAAGCAAGACTTCGTTTCAGGTAAGGGCAGTCACTTTTCTGGTCAAACGAACAACATCGTTCACGAAGCTCTCACGTTTCAGATCTTACCTGACAAGCATTGGATGTTAGAGGACCTGTGGTTTGTTTCAGTTTCAGAAGCAGTGTTGAACTAGATATGGTCCGTATGTTTAGGAAACACCATTCTTTTGTTCTGAGCACACTCAGGTTTCCTGCTGTGTTAAAGACTCTAGAAAGCAAGAGCTTGCTTCTCGCTCTAAAGCAGAGTGTGATCCATGGATGAAAACTATGCTGTGTGTTTTCCTTCAGAAATGGAGTTAAATCCCCGGCTCTGTGTCTTCCTACAAGCAAGACTTCGTTTCACGTAAGGGCAGTCACATTTCAGCTCAAAAGAACGACACCGTTCACGAAGCTCACATGTTTCTCATCTTAAAAGACAAGCATTGGATGTTAGAGGAACAGTGCTTTCTATCAGCTTCAGAAGCAGAGTTGGACTAGATATGGTCCGTATGTGTAGGAAACATCGTTCTTTTGTTCTCAGCACACTCAGGTTTCCTGCTGTCTTAGAGACTCTAGAAAGCAAGAGCGTGCTTCTTCTTCTAAAGCAGAGTGTGATCAATGGATTAGAACACTGCTGTGTGTTTCACTTCAGAAATGGAGTTAAATCCCAGGCTCTGTGTCTTCCTACAAGCAAGACTTCCTTACAGGTAAGGGCAGTCACTTTTCTGGTCAAACGAACTACATCGTTCTCGAAGCTCACACGTTTCTCATCTTAACTGACAAGCATTGGATGTTAGAGGACCAGTGCTTTGTATCAGTTTCAGTAGCAGATTTGGATGAGATATGGTCTGTATGTGTAGGAAACACCGTTCTTTTGTTCTCAGCACACTCACGTTTCCTGCTGTGTTAGAGACTCTAGAAAGCAAGACCGTGCTTCTTGTTCTAAAGCAGAGTGTGATCAAAGGATGAGAACACTGCTGTGTGTTTCACTTCAGAAATGGAGTTAAATCCCAGGCTCTGTGTCTTCCAACCAGCAAGACTTCCTTTCAGGTAAGTGCAGTTACTTTACAGGTCAAACGAACTACATCGTTCACGAAGCTCACACGTTTCGGATCTTACCTGACAAGCATTGGATGTTAGAGGACCTGTGGTTTGTTTCAGTTTCAGAAGCAGAGTTAAACTAGATATGTTCCATATTTGTAGGAAACACCGTTCTTTTGTTCAGAGCACACTCATGTTTCCTGCTGTATTAGAGACTCTAGAAAGCAAGAGCATGCTTCTTGCTCTAAAGCAGAGTGTGATCCGTGGATGAGAACTATGCTGTGTGTTTCCCTTCAGAAATGGAGTTAAATCCCAGGCTCTGTGTCTTCCTACAAGCAAGCCTTCGTTTGAGGTAAAGGCAGTAACTTTTCAGCTCAAACGAACTACATCGTTCACGAAGCTAACACGATTCTCATCTTAACAGACAAGCATTGGATGTTAGAGGACCAGAGCTTCATATCAGTTTCAGTAGCAGATTTGGACTAGATATGGTCCGTATGTGTAGGAAACACCGTTCTTTTTTCTCAGCACACTCACTTTTCCTGCTGTGTTAGAGACTCTAGAAATCAAGAGCGTGCTTCTTGCTCTAAAGCAGAGTTTGATCAATAGATGAGAATTCTGCTGTGTGTTTCCCTTCAGAAATGGAGTTAAATCACAGGCTCTGTGTCTTCCTACAAGCAAGACTTCGTTTCAGGTAAGGGCAGTCACTTTTCAGATCAAAGGAACTACATCGTTCACGAAGCTCACAGGTTTTCATCTTAACAGACAAGCATTGGATGTTAGAGGACCAGTGCTTTGTATCAGTTTCAGAAGCAGAGTTGGACTAGATAAGGTCCATATGTGTAGGAAACACCGTTCTTTTGTTCTGAGCACACTCAGTTTTCCTGCTGTATTAGAGACTCTAGAAAGCAAGAGCATGCTTCTTGCTCTAAAGCAGAGTGTGATCCATGGATGAGAACTATGCTGTGTGTTTCCCTTCAGAAATAGAGGTAAATCCCAGGCTCTGTGTCTTCCTACAAGCAAGACTTCGTTTCAGGTAAGGGCAGTTACTTTACAGGTCAAACGAACTACATCGTTCACGAAGCTCACACGTTTCACATCTTAACAGACAAGCATTGGATGTTAGAGGACCAGTGCTTTGTATGACTTTCAGAAGCAGAGTTGGACTAGATATGGTCCGTATGTGTAGGAAACACCGTTCTTTTGTTCTCAGCACACTCAGGTTTCCTGCTGTCTTAGAGACTCTAGAAAGCAACAGCGTGCTTCTTGTTCTAAAGCAGAGTGTGATCAATGGGTGAGAACACTGCTGTGTGTCTCACTTCAGAAATGGAGTTAAATCCCAGGCTCTGAGTCTTCCTACAAGCAAGAATTCCTTTCAGGTAATGGCAGTTTCTTTAGAGCTCAAAGGAACTATATCGTTCACGAAGCTCACACGTTTCGGATCTTACCTGGCAAGCATTGGATGTTAGAGGACCTGTGGTTTGTTTCAGTTTCAGGAGCAGAGTTAAACTAGATATGTTCAGTATTTGTAGGAAACTCCGTTCTTTTGTTCTGAGCACACTCATGTTTCCTGCTGTATTAGAGACTCTAGAAAGCAAGAGCATGCTTCTTGCTCTAAAGCAGAGTGTGATCCATGGATGAGAACTATGCTGTGTGTTTCCCTTCAGAAATGGAGTTAAATCCCAGGCTCTGTGTCTTCCTACAAGCAAGCCTTCATTTCAGGTAAGGGCAGTAACTTTTCAGCTCAAACGAACTACATCATTCACGAAGCTAACACGATTCGCATCTTAACAGACAAGCATTGGATGTTAGAGGACCAGTGCTTTGTATCAGTTTCAGTAGCAGATTTGGACTAGATATGGTCCGTATGTGTATGAAACACCGTTCTTTTGTTCTCAGCACACTCACTTTTCCTGCTGTGTTAGAGACTCTAGAAAGCAAGAGCGTGCTTCTTTCTCTAAAGCAGAGTTTGATCAATAGATGAGAATTCTGCTGTGTGTTTCACTTCAGAAATGGAGTTAAATCCCAGGCTCTGAGGCTTCCTACATGCAAGAACTCATTTCAGGTAAGGGCAGTTACTTTACAGCTCAAACGACCTACATCGTTCACAAAGATCACACGTTTTGGATCTTACCAGACAAGCATTGGATGTTAGAGGACCAGTACTTTGTATCAGTTTCAGAAGCAGATTTGGACTACATATGGTCCGTCTGTGTACGAAAATCCGTTCTTTGGTCTCGGCACACTCAGATTTCCTGCTGTATTAGAGACTCTAGAAAGGAAGAGTGTGCATCTCTCTCTAAAGCAGAGTGTGATCCATGGATGAGAACTCTGCTGTGTGTTTCCCTTCAGAAATGGAGTTAAATCCCAGACTCTGTGTCTTCCTATAAGCAAGACTTCGTTTCAGGTAAGGGCAGTCACTTTTCAGCTCAAACGAACTACATCATTCACGAAGCTCACATGTTTCGGATCTTACCTGGCAAGCGTTGGATGGTAGAGGAACTGTGGTTTGTTTCAGTTTCAGAAGGTTGTTGAACTAGATATGGTCAGTATGTGTAGGAAACACAGTTCATTTGTTCTGAGCACAATCACGTTTCCTGCTGTATTGGAGACTCTAGAAAGCAAGAGCGTGCTTCTTACTCTAAAGCAGAGAGTATTTCATGGATGAGAAGTCTTTTGTGTGTTTCCCTCCAGAAATGGAGTTAAATTCCAGGCTCTGAGTCTTCCTACAAGCAAGACTTCATTTCAGGTAAGGGCAGTCACTTTTCTGGTCAAACGAACTACATCGTTCACAAAGCTCACACGTTTCGGATCTTACCTGACAAGCATTGGATGTAAGAGGACCTGTGGTTTGTTTCGATTTCAGAAGCAGAGTTAAACTAGATGTGTTCCGTATGTGTAGGAAACATCGTTCTTTTGTTCTCAGCACACTCACCTTTCCTGCTGTGTTAGAGACTCTAGAAAGCAAGAGCGTGCTTCTTGCTCTAAAGCAGAGTTTGATCAATAGATGAGAATTCTGCTGTGTGTTTCACTTCAGAAATGGAGTTAAATCCCAGGCTCTGAGGCTTCCTACATGCAAGAATTCAATTCAGGTAAGGGCAGTTACTTTACAGCTCAAACGACCTACATCGTTCACAAAGCTCACACGTTTTGGATCTTACCAGACAAGCATTGGATGTTAGAGGACCAGTACTTTGTATCAGTTTCAGTAGCAGATTTGGACTACATATGGTCCGTCTGTGTACGAAAAACCGTTCTTTGTTCTCAGCACACTCGGATTTCCTGCTGTATTAGAGACTCTAGAAAGAAAGGGCGTGCTCCTTGTTCTAAAGCAGAGTGTGATCAATGGATGAGAACACTGCTGTGTGTTTCACTTCAGAAATTTAGTTAAATCCCAGGCTCTGTGTCTTCCTACAAGCAAGACTTCCTTTCAGGTAAGGGCAGTTTCTTTATAGCTCAAAAGAACTACATCGTTCTCGAAGCTCACACGTTTTGGATCTTACCTGACAAGTATTGGATGTTAGAGGACCTGTAGTTTGTTTCAGTTTCAGAAGCAGAGTTAAACTAGATATGTTCCGTATTTGTAGGAAACACCGTTCTTTTGTTCTGAGCACACTCATGTTTCCTGCTGTATTAGAGATTCTAGAAAGCAAGAGCATGCTTCTTGCTCTAAAGCAGAGTGTGAGCCATGGATGAGAACTATGCTGTGTGTTTCCCTTCAGAAATGGAGTTAAATCCCAGGCTCTGAGTCTTCCTACAAACAAGAATTCTTTTCAGGTAAGGGCAGTTTCTTACAGCTCAAACGAACTACATCATTCACAAAGCTCACACGTTTCTCATCTTAACTGACAAGCATTGGATTGTAGAAGACCAGTGCTTTGTATCAGTTTCAGAAGCAGAGTTGGACTAGATATGGTCTGTATGTGTAGGAAACACCATTCTTTTGTTCTCAGCACACTCACTTTTCCTGCTGTCTTAGAGACTCTAGAAAGCAAGAGCGTGCTTCTCGCTCCAAAGCAGAGTGTGATCAATGGATGCGAACACTCCTGTGTGTTTCACTTCAGAAATGGAGTTAAATCCCAGGCTCTGAGTCTTTCTACAAACAAGACTTCATTTCAGGTAAGGGAAGTTTCTTTACATCTCAAAAGAACTACATTGTTTACAAAGCTCACACGTTTCTCATCTTAACTGACAAGCATAGGATGTTAGAGGACCTGTGGATTGTTTCAGTTTCAGAAGCAGAGTTGAACTAGATATGGTCCGTATTTGTAGGAAACACCGTTCTTTTGTTCTCAGCAAACTCACGTTTCCTGCTGTATTAGAGACTCTAGAAATCAAGAGCGTTCTTCTCGCTCTAAAGCAGAGTATGATCCATGGATGAGAACTCTGCTGTTTGTTTTCCTTCATAAATGGAGTTAAATCCCAGGCTCTGTGTCTTGATACAAGCAAGACTTCGTTTCCTGTAAGGGCAGTCACTTTTCAGCTGAAACGAACTACATCGTTCACGAATCTCACACGTTTCTCATCTTAACTGACAAGCATTGGATGTTAGAGGACCAGTGCTTTGTATCAGTTTCAGAAGCAGATTTGGACTACATATGGTCCGTATGTGTAGGCAACATCGTTCTTTTGTTCTCAGCACACTCACGTTTCATGTTGTCTTAGAGCCTCTAGAAAGCAAGAGCGTGCTTCTTGTTCTAAAGCAGAGTGTGATCAATGGTTGAGAACTCTTCTGTGAGTTTCACTTAAGAAATGGAGTTAAATCCCAGGCTCTGAGTCTTCCTTCAAGCAAGACTTCGTTTCAGGTAAGGGCAGTTACTTTACAGCTCAATCGAACTACATCGCTCACGAAGCTTACACGTTTCTCATCTTAACTGACAAGCATTGGATGTTACAGGACCTGTGGTTTGTTTCAGTTTCAGTAGCATAGTTGAACTAGATATGGTCCGTATGTTTAGGAAACACCATTCTTTTGTTCTTAGCACCCTCATGTTTCCTCCTATATTTGAGTCTCTAGAAAGCAAGAGTGTGCTTCTCGCTCTAAAGCAAAGTGTGATCCATGGATGAGACCTATGCTGTGTGTTTCCCTTCAGAAATGGAGTTAAATCCCAGGCTCTGGGTGTTCCTACAAGCAAGACTTCGTTTCACGTAAGGGCAGTCACTGTTTAGCTTACGAACTACATCGTTCATGAAGCTCACACGTTTCACTACTTAACTGACAAGCATTGGATGTTAGAAGACCAGTGCTTTGTATCAGTTTCAGAAGCAGAGTTGGACTAGATATGGTCTGTATGTGTAGGAAACTCCGTTCATTTGTTCTCAGCACACTTAATTTTCCTGCTCTCTTAGAGACTCTAGAAAGCAAGAGCGTGCTTCTCACTCCAAAGCAGAGTGTGATCAATGGATGAGACCTATGCTGTGTGTTTCCCTTCAGAAATGGAGTTAAATCCCAGGCTCTGGGTGTTCCTACAAGCAAGACTTCGTTTTACGTAAGGGCAGTCACTGTTCAGCTTACGAACTTCATCGTTCACAAAGCTCACACGTTTCTCATTTTAACTGACAAGCATTGGATGTTAGAGGACCAGTGCTTTGTATCAGTTTCAGAAGCAGATTTGGACTACATATGGTCCGTATGTGTAGGCAACATCGTTCTTTTGTTCTCAGCACACTCACGTTTCATGTTGTCTTAGAGCCTCTAGAATGCAAGAGCGTGCTTCTTGTTCTAAAGCAGAGTGTGATCAATGGCTGGGAACTCCTCTGTGTGTTTCACTTCAGAAATGGAGTTAAATCCCAGGCTCTGAGTCTTCCTTCAAGCAAGACTTCGTTTCAGGTATGGGCAGTTACTTTACAGCTCAAACGAACTACATTGCTCACGAAGCTTACATGTTTCTCATCTTAACTGACAAGCATTGGATGTTAGAGGACCTGTGGTTTGTTTCTGTTTCAGTAGCATATTTGGACTAATATAGTCCGTATGTGTAGGAAACACCGTTCTTTTATTCTGAGCACACTCACGTTTCCTCCTATATTAAACTCTCTAGAAAGCAAGAGCGTGCTTCTCACTCCAAAGCAGAGTGTGATCAATGGATGAGAACTCTTCTGTGTGTTTCATTTCAGAATTGGAGTTAAATCCCAGGCTCTGAGTCTTCCTACAAACAAGAATTCTTTTCAGGTAAGGGCAGTTTCTTACAGCTCAAACGAACTACATCATTCACAAAGCTCACACGTTTCTCATCTTAACTGACAAGCATTGGATGTTAGAGGACCTGTGGTTTGTTTCAGTTTCAGAAACAGAGTTGAACTAGATATGGTCCGTATGTGTAGGAAACACTGTTCTTTTGTTCTCAGCACACTCAGATTTCCTGCTGTATTAGAGACTCTAGAAAGCAAGAGCGTGGTTCTCGGTCTAAAGCAGAGTGTGATCAATGGATGAGAACTCTGCTGTGTGTTACACTTCAGAAATGGAGTTAAATCCCAGTCTCTGTGTCTTCCTACAAGCAAGACTTCGTTTCAGGTAAGGGCAGTCACTTTTCAGCTCAAACGAACTACATCGTTCACGAAGCTCACACGTTTCTCATCTTAACTGACAAGCATTGGATTGTAGAAGACCAGTGCTTTGTATCAGTTTCAGAAGCAGAGTTGGACTAGATATGGTCTGTATGTGTAGGAAACACCATTCTTTTGTTCTCAGCACACTCACTTTTCCTGCTGTCTTAGAGACTCTAGAAAGCAAGAGCGTGCTTCTCGCTCCAAAGCAGAGTGTGATCAATGGATGAGAACACTCCTGTGTGTTTCACTTCAGAAATGGAGTTAAATCCCAGGCTCTGAGTCTTTCTACAAACAAGACTTCATTTCAGGTAAGGGAAGTTTCTTTACATCTCAAAAGAACTACATTGTTTACAAAGCTCACACGTTTCTCATCTTAACTGACAAGCATAGGATGTTAGAGGACCTGTGGATTGTTTCAGTTTCAGAAGCAGAGTTGAACTAGATATGGTCCGTATTTGTAGGAAACACCGTTCTTTTGTTCTCAGCAAACTCACGTTTCCTGCTGTATTAGAGACTCTAGAAATCAAGAGCGTTCTTCTCGCTCTAAAGCAGAGTATGATCCATGGATGAGAACTCTGCTGTTTGTTTTCCTTCATAAATGGAGTTAAATCCCAGGCTCTGTGTCTTGATACAAGCAAGACTTCGTTTCCTGTAAGGGCAGTCACTTTTCAGCTGAAACGAACTACATCGTTCACGAATCTCACACGTTTCTCATCTTAACTGACAAGCATTGGATGTTAGAGGACCAGTGCTTTGTATCAGTTTCAGAAGCAGATTTGGACTACATATGGTCCGTATGTGTAGGCAACATCGTTCTTTTGTTCTCAGCACACTCACGTTTCATGTTGTCTTAGAGCCTCTAGAAAGCAAGAGCGTGCTTCTTGTTCTAAAGCAGAGTGTGATCAATGGTTGAGAACTCTTCTGTGAGTTTCACTTAAGAAATGGAGTTAAATCCCAGGCTCTGAGTCTTCCTTCAAGCAAGACTTCGTTTCAGGTAAGGGCAGTTACTTTACAGCTCAATCGAAACATCGCTCACGAAGCTTACACGTTTCTCATCTTAACTGACAAGCATTGGATGTTACAGGACCTGTGGTTTGTTTCAGTTTCAGTAGCATAGTTGAACTAGATATGGTCCGTATGTTTAGGAAACACCATTCTTTTGTTCTTAGCACCCTCATGTTTCCTCCTATATTTGAGTCTCTAGAAAGCAAGAGTGTGCTTCTCGCTCTAAAGCAAAGTGTGATCCATGGATGAGACCTATGCTGTGTGTTTCCCTTCAGAAATGGAGTTAAATCCCAGGCTCTGGGTGTTCCTACAAGCAAGACTTCGTTTCACGTAAGGGCAGTCACTGTTTAGCTTACGAACTACATCGTTCATGAAGCTCACACGTTTCACTACTTAACTGACAAGCATTGGATGTTAGAAGACCAGTGCTTTGTATCAGTTTCAGAAGCAGAGTTGGACTAGATATGGTCTGTATGTGTAGGAAACTCCGTTCATTTGTTCTCAGCACACTTAATTTTCCTGCTCTCTTAGAGACTCTAGAAAGCAAGAGCGTGCTTCTCGCTCCAAAGCAGAGTGTGATCAATGGATGAGACCTATGCTGTGTGTTTCCCTTCAGAAATGGAGTTAAATCCCAGGCTCTGGGTGTTCCTACAAGCAAGACTTCGTTTTACGTAAGGGCAGTCACTGTTCAGCTTACGAACTACATCGTTCACAAAGCTCACACGTTTCTCATCTTAACTGACAAGCATTGGATGTTAGAGGACCAGTGCTTTGTATCAGTTTCAGAAGCAGATTTGGACTACATATGGTCCGTATGTGTAGGCAACATCGTTCTTTTGTTCTCAGCACACTCACGTTTCATGTTGTCTTAGAGAATCTAGAATGCAAGAGCGTGCTTCTTGTTCTAAAGCAGAGTGTGATCAATGGCTGGGGACTCCTCTGTGTGTTTCACTTCAGAAATGGAGTTAAATCCCAGGCTCTGAGTCTTCCTTCAAGCAAGACTTCGTTTCAGGTATGGGCAGTTACTTTACAGCTCAAACGAACTACATTGCTCACGAAGCTTACACGTTTCTCATCTTAACTGACAAGCATTGGATGTTAGAGGACCTGTGGTTTGTTTCTGTTTCAGTAGCATATTTGGACTAATATAGTCCGTATGTGTAGGAAACACCGTTCTTTTATTCTGAGCACACTCACGTTTCCTCCTATATTAAACTCTCTAGAAAGCAAGAGCGTGCTTCTCACTCCAAAGCAGAGTGTGATCAATGGATGAGAACTCTTCTGTGTGTTTCATTTCAGAATTGGAGTTAAATCCCAGGCTCTGAGTCTTCCTACAAGCAAGACTTCGTTTCAGGTAAGGGCAGTCACTTTTCAGCTCAAACGAACTACATCGTTCACGAAGCTCACACGTTTCTCATCTTAACTGACAAGCATTGGATTGTAGAAGACCAGTGCTTTGTATCAGTTTCAGAAGCAGAGTTGGACTAGATATGGTCTGTATGTGTAGGAAACACCATTCTTTTGTTCTCAGCACACTCACTTTTCCTGCTGTCTTAGAGACTCTAGAAAGCAAGAGCGTGCTTCTCGCTCCAAAGCAGAGTGTGATCAATGGATGAGAACACTCCTGTGTGTTTCACTTCAGAAATGGAGTTAAATCCCAGGCTCTGAGTCTTTCTACAAACAAGACTTCATTTCAGGTAAGGGAAGTTTCTTTACATCTCAAAAGAACTACATTGTTTACAAAGCTCACACGTTTCTCATCTTAACTGACAAGCATAGGATGTTAGAGGACCTGTGGATTGTTTCAGTTTCAGAAGCAGAGTTGAACTAGATATGGTCCGTATTTGTAGGAAACACCGTTCTTTTGTTCTCAGCAAACTCACGTTTCCTGCTGTATTAGAGACTCTAGAAATCAAGAGCGTTCTTCTCGCTCTAAAGCAGAGTATGATCCATGGATGAGAACTCTGCTGTTTGTTTTCCTTCATAAATGGAGTTAAATCCCAGGCTCTGTGTCTTGATACAAGCAAGACTTCGTTTCCTGTAAGGGCAGTCACTTTTCAGCTGAAACGAACTACATCGTTCACGAATCTCACACGTTTCTCATCTTAACTGACAAGCATTGGATGTTAGAGGACCAGTGCTTTGTATCAGTTTCAGAAGCAGATTTGGACTACATATGGTCCGTATGTGTAGGCAACATCGTTCTTTTGTTCTCAGCACACTCACGTTTCATGTTGTCTTAGAGCCTCTAGAAAGCAAGAGCGTGCTTCTTGTTCTAAAGCAGAGTGTGATCAATGGTTGAGAACTCTTCTGTGAGTTTCACTTAAGAAATGGAGTTAAATCCCAGGCTCTGAGTCTTCCTTCAAGCAAGACTTCATTTCAGGTAAGGGCAGTTACTTTACAGCTCAATCGAAACATCGCTCACGAAGCTTACACGTTTCTCATCTTAACTGACAAGCATTGGATGTTACAGGACCTGTGGTTTGTTTCAGTTTCAGTAGCATAGTTGAACTAGATATGGTCCGTATGTTTAGGAAACACCATTCTTTTGTTCTTAGCACCCTCATGTTTCCTCCTATATTTGAGTCTCTAGAAAGCAAGAGTGTGCTTCTCGCTCTAAAGCAAAGTGTGATCCATGGATGAGACCTATGCTGTGTGTTTCCCTTCAGAAATGGAGTTAAATCCCAGGCTCTGGGTGTTCCTACAAGCAAGACTTCGTTTCACGTAAGGGCAGTCACTGTTTAGCTTACGAACTACATCGTTCATGAAGCTCACACGTTTCACTACTTAACTGACAAGCATTGGATGTTAGAAGACCAGTGCTTTGTATCAGTTTCAGAAGCAGAGTTGGACTAGATATGGTCTGTATGTGTAGGAAACTCCGTTCATTTGTTCTCAGCACACTTAATTTTCCTGCTCTCTTAGAGACTCTAGAAAGCAAGAGCGTGCTTCTCGCTCCAAAGCAGAGTGTGATCAATGGATGAGACCTATGCTGTGTGTTTCCCTTCAGAAATGGAGTTAAATCCCAGGCTCTGGGTGTTCCTACAAGCAAGACTTCGTTTTACGTAAGGGCAGTCACTGTTCAGCTTACGAACTACATCGTTCACAAAGCTCACACGTTTCTCATCTTAACTGACAAGCATTGGATGTTAGAGGACCAGTGCTTTGTATCAGTTTCAGAAGCAGATTTGGACTACATATGGTCCGTATGTGTAGGCAACATCGTTCTTTTGTTCTCAGCACACTCACGTTTCATGTTGTCTTAGAGAATCTAGAATGCAAGAGCGTGCTTCTTGTTCTAAAGCAGAGTGTGATCAATGGCTGGGGACTCCTCTGTGTGTTTCACTTCAGAAATGGAGTTAAATCCCAGGCTCTGAGTCTTCCTTCAAGCAAGACTTCGTTTCAGGTATGGGCAGTTACTTTACAGCTCAAACGAACTACATTGCTCACGAAGCTTACACGTTTCTCATCTTAACTGACAAGCATTGGATGTTAGAGGACCTGTGGTTTGTTTCTGTTTCAGTAGCATATTTGGACTAATATAGTCCGTATGTGTAGGAAACACCGTTCTTTTATTCTGAGCACACTCACGTTTCCTCCTATATTAAACTCTCTAGAAAGCAAGAGCATGCTTCTCACTCCAAAGCAGAGTGTGATCAATGGATGAGAACTCTTCTGTGTGTTTCATTTCAGAATTGGAGTTAAATCCCAGGCTCTGAGTCTTCCTACAAACAAGAATTCTTTTCAGGTAAGGGCAGTTTCTTACAGCTCAAACGAACTACATCATTCACAAAGCTCACACGTTTCTCATCTTAACTGACAAGCATTGGATGTTAGAGGACCTGTGGTTTGTTTCAGTTTCAGAAACAGAGTTGAACTAGATATGGTCCGTATGTTTAGGAAACACCATTCTTTTGTTCTTAGCACCCTCATGTTTCCTCCTATATTTGAGTCTCTAGAAAGCAAGAGTGTGCTTCTCGCTCTAAAGCAAAGTGTGATCCATGGATGAGACCTATGCTGTGTGTTTCCCTTCAGAAATGGAGTTAAATCCCAGGCTCTGGGTGTTCCTACAAGCAAGACTTCGTTTCACGTAAGGGCAGTCACTGTTTAGCTTACGAACTACATCGTTCATGAAGCTCACACGTTTCACTACTTAACTGAGAAGCATTGGATGTTAGAAGACCAGTGCTTTGTATCAGTTTCAGAAGCAGAGTTGGACTAGATATGGTCTGTATGTGTAGGAAACTCCGTTCATTTGTTCTCAGCACACTTAATTTTCCTGCTCTCTTAGAGACTCTAGAAAGCAAGAGCGTGCTTCTCGCTCCAAAGCAGAGTGTGATCAATGGATGAGACCTATGCTGTGTGTTTCCCTTCAGAAATGGAGTTAAATCCCAGGCTCTGGGTGTTCCTACAAGCAAGACTTCATTTCACGTAAGGGCAGTCACTGTTCAGCTTACGAACTACATCGTTCACAAAGCTCACACGTTTCTCATCTTAACTGACAAGCATTGGATGTTAGAGGACCAGTGCTTTGTATCAGTTTCAGAAGCAGATTTGGACTACATATGGTCCGTATGTGTAGGCAACATCGTTCTTTTGTTCTCAGCACACTCACGTTTCATGTTGTCTTAGAGCCTCTAGAATGCAAGAGCGTGCTTCTTGTTCTAAAGCAGAGTGTGATCAATGGCTGGGAACTCCTCTGTGTGTTTCACTTCAGAAATGGAGTTAAATCCCAGGCTCTGAGTCTTCCTTCAAGCAAGACTTCGTTTCAGGTATGGGCAGTTACTTTACAGCTCAAACGAACTACATTGCTCACGAAGCTTACACGTTTCTCATCTTAACTGACAAGCATTGGATGTTAGAGGACCTGTGGTTTGTTTCTGTTTCAGTAGCATATTTGGACTAATATAGTCCGTATGTGTAGGAAACACCGTTCTTTTATTCTGAGCACACTCACGTTTCCTCCTATATTAAACTCTCTAGAAAGCAAGAGCGTGCTTCTCACTCCAAAGCAGAGTGTGATCAATGGATGAGAACTCTTCTGTGTGTTTCATTTCAGAATTGGAGTTAAATCCCAGGCTCTGAGTCTTCCTACAAACAAGAATTCTTTTCAAGTAAGGGCAGTTTCTTACAGCTCAAACGAACTACATCATTCACAAAGCTCACACGTTTCTCATCTTAACTGACAAGCATTGGATGTTAGAGGACCTGTGGTTTGTTTCAGTTTCAGAAACAGAGTTGAACTAGATATGGTCCGTATGTGTAGGAAACACTGTTCTTTTGTTCTCAGCACACTCAGATTTCCTGCTGTATTAGAGACTCTAGAAAGCAAGAGCGTGCTTCTCGGTCTAAAGCAGAGTGTGATCAATGGATGAGAACTCTGCTGTGTGTTACACTTCAGAAATGGAGTTAAATCCCAGTCTCTGTGTCTTCCTACAAGCAAGACTTCGTTTCAGGTAAGGGCAGTCACTTTTCAGCTCAAACGAACTACATCGTTCACGAAGCTCACACGTTTCTCATCTTAACTGACAAGCATTGGATTGTAGAAGACCAGTGCTTTGTATCAGTTTCAGAAGCAGAGTTGGACTAGATATGGTCTGTATGTGTAGGAAACACCATTCTTTTGTTCTCAGCACACTCACTTTTCCTGCTGTCTTAGAGACTCTAGAAAGCAAGAGCGTGCTTCTCGCTCCAAAGCAGAGTGTGATCAATGGATGAGAACACTCCTGTGTGTTTCACTTCAGAAATGGAGTTAAATCCCAGGCTCTGAGTCTTTCTACAAACAAGACTTCATTTCAGGTAAGGGAAGTTTCTTTACATCTCAAAAGAACTACATTGTTTACAAAGCTCACACGTTTCTCATCTTAACTGACAAGCATAGGATGTTAGAGGACCTGTGGATTGTTTCAGTTTCAGAAGCAGAGTTGAACTAGATATGGTCCGTATTTGTAGGAAACACCGTTCTTTTGTTCTCAGCAAACTCACGTTTCCTGCTGTATTAGAGACTCTAGAAATCAAGAGCGTTCTTCTCGCTCTAAAGCAGAGTATGATCCATGGATGAGAACTCTGCTGTTTGTTTTCCTTCATAAATGGAGTTAAATCCCAGGCTCTGTGTCTTGATACAAGCAAGACTTCGTTTCCTGTAAGGGCAGTCACTTTTCAGCTGAAACGAACTACATCGTTCACGAATCTCACACGTTTCTCATCTTAACTGACAAGCATTGGATGTTAGAGGACCAGTGCTTTGTATCAGTTTCAGAAGCAGATTTGGACTACATATGGTCTGTATGTGTAGGCAACATCGTTCTTTTGTTCTCAGCACACTCACGTTTCATGTTGTCTTAGAGCCTCTAGAAAGCAAGAGCGTGCTTCTTGTTCTAAAGCAGAGTGTGATCAATGGTTGAGAACTCTTCTGTGAGTTTCACTTAAGAAATGGAGTTAAATCCCAGGCTCTGAGTCTTCCTTCAAGCAAGACTTCGTTTCAGGTATGGGCAGTTACTTTACAGCTCAAACGAACTACATTGCTCACGAAGCTTACACGTTTCTCATCTTAACTGACAAGCATTGGATGTTAGAGGACCTGTGGTTTGTTTCTGTTTCAGTAGCATATTTGGACTAATATAGTCCGTATGTGTAGGAAACACCGTTCTTTTATTCTGAGCACACTCACGTTTCCTCCTATATTAAACTCTAGAAAGCAAGAGCATGCTTCTCACTCCAAAGCAGAGTGTGATCAATGGATGAGAACTCTTCTGTGTGTTTCATTTCAGAATTGGAGTTAAATCCCAGGCTCTGAGTCTTCCTACAAACAAGAATTCTTTTCAGGTAAGGGCAGTTTCTTACAGCTCAAACGAACTACATCATTCACAAAGCTCACACGTTTCTCATCTTAACTGACAAGCATTGGATGTTAGAGGACCTGTGGTTTGTTTCAGTTTCAGAAACAGAGTTGAACTAGATATGGTCCGTATGTTTAGGAAACACCATTCTTTTGTTCTTAGCACCCTCATGTTTCCTCCTATATTTGAGTCTCTAGAAAGCAAGAGTGTGCTTCTCGCTCTAAAGCAAAGTGTGATCCATGGATGAGACCTATGCTGTGTGTTTCCCTTCAGAAATGGAGTTAAATCCCAGGCTCTGGGTGTTCCTACAAGCAAGACTTCGTTTCACGTAAGGGCAGTCACTGTTTAGCTTACGAACTACATCGTTCATGAAGCTCACACGTTTCACTACTTAACTGACAAGCATTGGATGTTAGAAGACCAGTGCTTTGTATCAGTTTCAGAAGCAGAGTTGGACTAGATATGGTCTGTATGTGTAGGAAACTCCGTTCATTTGTTCTCAGCACACTTAATTTTCCTGCTCTCTTAGAGACTCTAGAAAGCAAGAGCGTGCTTCTCGCTCCAAAGCAGAGTGTGATCAATGGATGAGACCTATGCTGTGTGTTTCCCTTCAGAAATGGAGTTAAATCCCAGGCTCTGGGTGTTCCTACAAGCAAGACTTCATTTCACGTAAGGGCAGTCACTGTTCAGCTTACGAACTACATCGTTCACAAAGCTCACACGTTTCTCATCTTAACTGACAGGCATTGGATGTTAGAGGACCAGTGCTTTGTATCAGTTTCAGAAGCAGATTTGGACTACATATGGTCCGTATGTGTAGGCAACATCGTTGTTTTGTTCTCAGCACACTCACGTTTCATGTTGTCTTAGAGCCTCTAGAATGCAAGAGCGTGCTTCTTGTTCTAAAGCAGAGTGTGATCAATGGCTGGGAACTCCTCTGTGTGTTTCACTTCAGAAATGGAGTTAAATCCCAGGCTCTGAGTCTTCCTTCAAGCAAGACTTCGTTTCAGGTATGGGCTGATACTTTACAGCTCAAACGAACTACATTGCTCACGAAGCTTACACGTTTCTCATCTTAACTGACAAGCATTGGATGTTAGAGGACCTGTGGTTTGTTTCTGTTTCAGTAGCATATTTGGACTAATATAGTCCGTATGTGTAGGAAACACCGTTCTTTTATTCTGAGCACACTCACGTTTCCTCCTATATTAAACTCTCTAGAAAGCAAGAGCGTGCTTCTCACTCCAAAGCAGAGTGTGATCAATGGATGAGAACTCTTCTGTGTGTTTCATTTCAGAATTGGAGTTAAATCCCAGGCTCTGAGTCTTCCTACAAACAAGAATTCTTTTCAGGTAAGGGCAGTTTCTTACAGCTCAAACGAACTACATCATTCACAAAGCTCACACGTTTCTCATCTTAACTGACAAGCATTGGATGTTAGAGGACCTGTGGTTTGTTTCAGTTTCAGAAACAGAGTTGAACTAGATATGGTCCGTATGTGTAGGAAACACTGTTCTTTTGTTCTCAGCACACTCAGATTTCCTGCTGTATTAGAGACTCTAGAAAGCAAGAGCGTGCTTCTCGGTCTAAAGCAGAGTGTGATCAATGGATGAGAACTCTGCTGTGTGTTACACTTCAGAAATGGAGTTAAATCCCAGTCTCTGTGTCTTCCTACAAGCAAGACTTCGTTTCAGGTAAGGGCAGTCACTTTTCAGCTCAAACGAACTACATCGTTCACGAAGCTCACACGTTTCTCATCTTAACTGACAAGCATTGGATTGTAGAAGACCAGTGCTTTGTATCAGTTTCAGAAGCAGAGTTGGACTAGATATGGTCTGTATGTGTAGGAAACACCATTCTTTTGTTCTCAGCACACTCACTTTTCCTGCTGTCTTAGAGACTCTAGAAAGCAAGAGCGTGCTTCTCGCTCCAAAGCAGAGTGTGATCAATGGATGAGAACACTCCTGTGTGTTTCACTTCAGAAATGGAGTTAAATCCCAGGCTCTGAGTCTTTCTACAAACAAGACTTCATTTCAGGTAAGGGAAGTTTCTTTACATCTCAAAAGAACTACATTGTTTACAAAGCTCACACGTTTCTCATCTTAACTGACAAGCATAGGATGTTAGAGGACCTGTGGCTTGTTTCAGTTTCAGAAGCAGAGTTGAACTAGATATGGTCCGTATTTGTAGGAAACACCGTTCTTTTGTTCTCAGCAAACTCACGTTTCCTGCTGTATTAGAGACTCTAGAAATCAAGAGCGTTCTTCTCGCTCTAAAGCAGAGTATGATCCATGGATGAGAACTCTGCTGTTTGTTTTCCTTCATAAATGGAGTTAAATCCCAGGCTCTGTGTCTTGATACAAGCAAGACTTCGTTTCCTGTAAGGGCAGTCACTTTTCAGCTGAAACGAACTACATCGTTCACGAATCTCACACGTTTCTCATCTTAACTGACAAGCATTGGATGTTAGAGGACCAGTGCTTTGTATCAGTTTCAGAAGCAGATTTGGACTACATATGGTCCGTATGTGTAGGCAACATCGTTCTTTTGTTCTCAGCACACTCACGTTTCATGTTGTCTTAGAGCCTCTAGAAAGCAAGAGCGTGCTTCTTGTTCTAAAGCAGAGTGTGATCAATGGTTGAGAACTCTTCTGTGAGTTTCACTTAAGAAATGGAGTTAAATCCCAGGCTCTGAGTCTTCCTTCAAGCAAGACTTCGTTTCAGGTAAGGGCAGTTACTTTACAGCTCAATCGAACTACATCGCTCACGAAGCTTACACGTTTCTCATCTTAACTGACAAGCATTGGATGTTACAGGACCTGTGGTTTGTTTCAGTTTCAGTAGCATAGTTGAACTAGATATGGTCCGTATGTTTAGGAAACACCATTCTTTTGTTCTTAGCACCCTCATGTTTCCTCCTATATTTGAGTCTCTAGAAAGCAAGAGTGTGCTTCTCGCTCTAAAGCAAAGTGTGATCCATGGATGAGACCTATGCTGTGTGTTTCCCTTCAGAAATGGAGTTAAATCCCAGGCTCTGGGTGTTCCTACAAGCAAGACTTCGTTTCACATAAGGGCAGTCACTGTTTAGCTTACAAACTACATCGTTCATGAAGCTCACACGTTTCACTACTTAACTGACAAGCATTGGATGTTAGAAGACCAGTGCTTTGTATCAGTTTCAGAAGCAGAGTTGGACTAGATATGGTCTGTATGTGTAGGAAACTCCGTTCATTTGTTCTCAGCACACTTAATTTTCCTGCTCTCTTAGAGACTCTAGAAAGCAAGAGCGTGCTTCTCGCTCCAAAGCAGAGTGTGATCAATGGATGAGACCTATGCTGTGTGTTTCCCTTCAGAAATGGAGTTAAATCCCAGGCTCTGGGTGTTCCTACAAGCAAGACTTCGTTTCACGTAAGGGCAGTCACTGTTCAGCTTACGAACTACATCGTTCACAAAGCTCACACGTTTCTCATCTTAACTGACAAGCATTGGATGTTAGAGGACCAGTGCTTTGTATCAGTTTCAGAAGCAGATTTGGACTACATATGGTCCGTATGTGTAGGCAACATCGTTCTTTTGTTCTCAGCACACTCACGTTTCATGTTGTCTTAGAGAATCTAGAATGCAAGAGCGTGCTTCTTGTTCTAAAGCAGAGTGTGATCAATGGCTGGGGACTCCTCTGTGTGTTTCACTTCAGAAATGGAGTTAAATCCCAGGCTCTGAGTCTTCCTTCAAGCAAGACTTCGTTTCAGGTATGGGCAGTTACTTTACAGCTCAAACGAACTACATTGCTCACGAAGCTTACACGTTTCTCATCTTAACTTACAAGCATTGGATGTTAGAGGACCTGTGGTTTGTTTCTGTTTCAGTAGCATATTTGGACTAATATAGTCCGTATGTGTAGGAAACACCGTTCTTTTATTCTGAGCACACTCACGTTTCCTCCTATATTAAACTCTCTAGAAAGCAAGAGCGTGCTTCTCACTCCAAAGCAGAGTGTGATCAATGGATGAGAACTCTTCTGTGTGTTTCATTTCAGAATTGGAGTTAAATCCCAGGCTCTGAGTCTTCCTACAAACAAGAATTCTTTTCAGGTAAGGGCAGTTTCTTACAGCTCAAACGAACTACATCATTCACAAAGCTCACACGTTTCTCATCTTAACTGACAAGCATTGGATGTTAGAGGACCTGTGGTTTGTTTCAGTTTCAGAAACAGAGTTGAACTAGATATGGTCCGTATGTGTAGGAAACACTGTTCTTTTGTTCTCAGCACACTCAGATTTCCTGCTGTATTAGAGACTCTAGAAAGCAAGAGCGTGCTTCTCGGTCTAAAGCAGAGTGTGATCAATGGATGAGAACTCTGCTGTGTGTTACACTTCAGAAATGGAGTTAAATCCCAGTCTCTGTGTCTTCCTACAAGCAAGACTTCGTTTCAGGTAAGGGCAGTCACTTTTCAGCTCAAACGAACTACATCGTTCACGAAGCTCACACGTTTCTCATCTTAACTCACAAGCATTGGATTGTAGAAGACCAGTGCTTTGTATCAGTTTCAGAAGCAGAGTTGGACTAGATATGGTCTGTATGTGTAGGAAACACCATTCTTTTGTTCTCAGCACACTCACTTTTCCTGCTGTCTTAGAGACTCTAGAAAGCAAGAGCGTGCTTCTCGCTCCAAAGCAGAGTGTGATCAATGGATGAGAACACTCCTGTGTGTTTCACTTCAGAAATGGAGTTAAATCCCAGGCTCTGAGTCTTTCTACAAACAAGACTTCATTTCAGGTAAGGGAAGTTTCTTTACATCTCAAAAGAACTACATTGTTTACAAAGCTCACACGTTTCTCATCTTAACTGACAAGCATAGGATGTTAGAGGACCTGTGGCTTGTTTCAGTTTCAGAAGCAGAGTTGAACTAGATATGGTCCGTATTTGTAGGAAACACCGTTCTTTTGTTCTCAGCAAACTCACGTTTCCTGCTGTATTAGAGACTCTAGAAATCAAGAGCGTTCTTCTCGCTCTAAAGCAGAGTATGATCCATGGATGAGAACTCTGCTGTTTGTTTTCCTTCATAAATGGAGTTAAATCCCAGGCTCTGTGTCTTGATACAAGCAAGACTTCGTTTCCTGTAAGGGCAGTCACTTTTCAGCTGAAACGAACTACATCGTTCACGAATCTCACACGTTTCTCATCTTAACTGACAAGCATTGGATGTTAGAGGACCAGTGCTTTGTATCAGTTTCAGAAGCAGATTTGGACTACATATGGTCTGTATGTGTAGGCAACATCGTTCTTTTGTTCTCAGCACACTCACGTTTCATGTTGTCTTAGAGCCTCTAGAAAGCAAGAGCGTGCTTCTTGTTCTAAAGCAGAGTGTGATCAATGGTTGAGAACTCTTCTGTGAGTTTCACTTAAGAAATGGAGTTAAATCCCAGGCTCTGAGTCTTCCTTCAAGCAAGACTTCGTTTCAGGTAAGGGCAGTTACTTTACAGCTCAATCGAACTACATCGCTCACGAAGCTTACACGTTTCTCATCTTAACTGACAAGCATTGGATGTTACAGGACCTGTGGTTTGTTTCAGTTTCAGTAGCATAGTTGAACTAGATATGGTCCGTATGTTTAGGAAACACCATTCTTTTGTTCTTAGCAGCCTCATGTTTCCTCCTATATTTGAGTCTCTAGAAAGCAAGAGTGTGCTTCTCGCTCTAAAGCAAAGTGTGATCCATGGATGAGACCTATGCTGTGTGTTTCCCTTCAGAAATGGAGTTAAATCCCAGGCTCTGGGTGTTCCTACAAGCAAGACTTCGTTTCACGTAAGGGCAGTCACTGTTTAGCTTACGAACTACATCGTTCATGAAGCTCACACATTTCACTACTTAACTGACAAGCATTGGATGTTAGAAGACCAGTGCTTTGTATCAGTTTCAGAAGCAGAGTTGGACTAGATATGGTCTGTATGTGTAGGAAACTCCGTTCATTTGTTCTCAGCACACTTAATTTTCCTGCTCTCTTAGAGACTCTAGAAAGCAAGAGCGTGCTTCTCGCTCCAAAGCAGAGTGTGATCAATGGATGAGACCTATGCTGTGTGTTTCCCTTCAGAAATGGAGTTAAATCCCAGGCTCTGGGTGTTCCTACAAGCAAGACTTCGTTTTACGTAAGGGCAGTCACTGTTCAGCTTACGAACTACATCGTTCACAAAGCTCACACGTTTCTCATCTTAACTGACAAGCATTGGATGTTAGAGGACCAGTGCTTTGTATCAGTTTCAGAAGCAGATTTGGACTACATATGGTCCGTATGTGTAGGAAACATCTTTCTTTTGTTCTCAGCACACTCACGTTTCATGTTGTCTTAGAGCCTCTAGAATGCAAGAGCGTGCTTCTTGTTCTAAAGCAGAGTGTGATCAATGGCTGGGGACTCCTCTGTGTGTTTCACTTCAGAAATGGAGTTAAATCCCAGGCTCTGAGTCTTCCTTCAAGCAAGACTTCGTTTCAGGTATGGGCAGTTACTTTACAGCTCAAACGAACTACATTGCTCACGAAGCTTACACGTTTCTCATCTTAACTGACAAGCATTGGATGTTAGAGGACCTGTGGTTTGTTTCTGTTTCAGTAGCATATTTGGACTAATATAGTCCGTATGTGTAGGAAACACCGTTCTTTTATTCTGAGCACACTCACGTTTCCTCCTATATTAAACTCTCTAGAAAGCAAGAGCGTGCTTCTCACTCCAAAGCAGAGTGTGATCAATGGATGAGAACACTCCTGTGTGTTTCACTTCAGAAATGGAGTTAAATCCCAGGCTCTGAGTCTTTCTACAAACAAGACTTCATTTCAGGTAAGGGCAGTTTATTTACATCTCAAAAGAACTACATTGTTTACAAAGCTCACACGTTTCTCATCTTAACTGACAAGCATTGGATGTTAGAGGACCTGTGGTTTGTTTCAGTTTCAGAAGCAGAGTTGAACTAGATATGGTCTGTATCTGTAGGAAACACCATTCTTTTGTTCTGAGCACACTCACGTTTCCTGTTGTATTAGAGACTCTAGAAAGCAAGAGCGTTCTTCTTGCTCTAAAGCAGAGTGTGATACATGGAAGAGAACTATGCTGTTTGTTTTCCTTCATAAATGGCGATAAATCACAGGCTCTGTGTCTTCCTACAAGCAAGATTTCGTTTCATGTAAGGGCAGTCACTTTTCAGGTCAAACGAACTACATCGTTCACGAAGCTCACACGTTTCTCATCTTAACTGACAAGCATTGGATGTTAGAGGACCAGTGCTTTGTATCAGTTTCAGAAGCAGAGTTGGATTACATATTGTCTGTATGTGTAGGAAACATCTTTCTTTTGTTCTCAGCATACTCACGTTTCATGCTGTCTTAGAGACTCTAGAACACAAGAGCATGCTTCTTGTTCTAAAGCAGAGTGTGATCAAAAGATGAGAACTCTTCTGTGTGTTTCACTTCAGAAATGGAGTTAAATCCCAGGCTCTGGGTGTTCCTACAAGCAAGACTTCATTTCACGTAAGGGCAGTCACTGTTCAGCTTACGAACTACATCGTTCACAAAGCTCACACGTTTCTCATCTTAACTGACAAGCATTGGATGTTAGAGGACCAGTGCTTTGTATCAGTTTCAGAAGCAGATTTGGACTACATATGGTCCGTATGTGTAGGCAACATCGTTCTTTTGTTCTCAGCACACTCACGTTTCATGTTGTCTTAGAGCCTCTAGAATGCAAGAGCGTGCTTCTTGTTCTAAAGCAGAGTGTGATCAATGGCTGGGAACTCCTCTGTGTGTTTCACTTCAGAAATGGAGTTAAATCCCAGGCTCTGAGTCTTCCTTCAAGCAAGACTTCGTTTCAGGTATGGGCAGTTACTTTACAGCTCAAACGAACTACATTGCTCACGAAGCTTACACGTTTCTCATCTTAACTGACAAGCATTGGATGTTAGAGGACCTGTGGTTTGTTTCTGTTTCAGTAGCATATTTGGACTAATATAGTCCGTATGTGTAGGAAACACCGTTCTTTTATTCTGAGCACACTCACGTTTCCTCCTATATTAAACTCTCTAGAAAGCAAGAGCATGCTTCTCACTCCAAAGCAGAGTGTGATCAATGGATGAGAACTCTTCTGTGTGTTTCATTTCAGAATTGGAGTTAAATCCCAGGCTCTGAGTCTTCCTACAAACAAGAATTCTTTTCAGGTAAGGGCAGTTTCTTACAGCTCAAACGAACTACATCATTCACAAAGCTCACACGTTTCTCATCTTAACTGACAAGCATTGGATGTTAGAGGACCTGTGGTTTGTTTCAGTTTCAGAAACAGAGTTGAACTAGATATGGTCCGTATGTGTAGGAAACACTGTTCTTTTGTTCTCAGCACACTCAGATTTCCTGCTGTATTAGAGACTCTAGAAAGCAAGAGCGTGCTTCTCGGTCTAAAGCAGAGTGTGATCAATGGATGAGAACTCTGCTGTGTGTTACACTTCAGAAATGGAGTTAAATCCCAGTCTCTGTGTCTTCCTACAAGCAAGACTTCGTTTCAGGTAAGGGCAGTCACTTTTCAGCTCAAACGAACTACATCGTTCACGAAGCTCACACGTTTCTCATCTTAACTGACAAGCATTGGATTGTAGAAGACCAGTGCTTTGTATCAGTTTCAGAAGCAGAGTTGGACTAGATATGGTCTGTATGTGTAGGAAACACCATTCTTTTGTTCTCAGCACACTCACTTTTCCTGCTGTCTTAGAGACTCTAGAAAGCAAGAGCGTGCTTCTCGCTCCAAAGCAGAGTGTGATCAATGGATGAGAACACTCCTGTGTGTTTCACTTCAGAAATGGAGTTAAATCCCAGGCTCTGAGTCTTTCTACAAACAAGACTTCATTTCAGGTAAGGGAAGTTTCTTTACATCTCAAAAGAACTACATTGTTTACAAAGCTCACACGTTTCTCATCTTAACTGACAAGCATAGGATGTTAGAGGACCTGTGGCTTGTTTCAGTTTCAGAAGCAGAGTTGAACTAGATATGGTCCGTATTTGTAGGAAACACCGTTCTTTTGTTCTCAGCAAACTCACGTTTCCTGCTGTATTAGAGACTCTAGAAATCAAGAGCGTTCTTCTCGCTCTAAAGCAGAGTATGATCCATGGATGAGAACTCTGCTGTTTGTTTTCCTTCATAAATGGAGTTAAATCCCAGGCTCTGTGTCTTGATACAAGCAAGACTTCGTTTCCTGTAAGGGCAGTCACTTTTCAGCTGAAACGAACTACATCGTTCACGAATCTCACACGTTTCTCATCTTAACTGACAAGCATTGGATGTTAGAGGACCAGTGCTTTGTATCAGTTTCAGAAGCAGATTTGGACTACATATGGTCTGTATGTGTAGGCAACATCGTTCTTTTGTTCTCAGCACACTCACGTTTCATGTTGTCTTAGAGCCTCTAGAAAGCAAGAGCGTGCTTCTTGTTCTAAAGCAGAGTGTGATCAATGGTTGAGAACTCTTCTGTGAGTTTCACTTAAGAAATGGAGTTAAATCCCAGGCTCTGAGTCTTCCTTCAAGCAAGACTTCGTTTCAGGTAAGGGCAGTTACTTTACAGCTCAATCGAACTACATCGCTCACGAAGCTTACACGTTTCTCATCTTAACTGACAAGCATTGGATGTTACAGGACCTGTGGTTTGTTTCAGTTTCAGTAGCATAGTTGAACTAGATATGGTCCGTATGTTTAGGAAACACCATTCTTTTGTTCTTAGCAGCCTCATGTTTCCTCCTATATTTGAGTCTCTAGAAAGCAAGAGTGTGCTTCTCGCTCTAAAGCAAAGTGTGATCCATGGATGAGACCTATGCTGTGTGTTTCCCTTCAGAAATGGAGTTAAATCCCAGGCTCTGGGTGTTCCTACAAGCAAGACTTCGTTTCACGTAAGGGCAGTCACTGTTTAGCTTACGAACTACATCGTTCATGAAGCTCACACATTTCACTACTTAACTGACAAGCATTGGATGTTAGAAGACCAGTGCTTTGTATCAGTTTCAGAAGCAGAGTTGGACTAGATATGGTCTGTATGTGTAGGAAACTCCGTTCATTTGTTCTCAGCACACTTAATTTTCCTGCTCTCTTAGAGACTCTAGAAAGCAAGAGCGTGCTTCTCGCTCCAAAGCAGAGTGTGATCAATGGATGAGACCTATGCTGTGTGTTTCCCTTCAGAAATGGAGTTAAATCCCAGGCTCTGGGTGTTCCTACAAGCAAGACTTCGTTTTACGTAAGGGCAGTCACTGTTCAGCTTACGAACTACATCGTTCACAAAGCTCACACGTTTCTCATCTTAACTGACAAGCATTGGATGTTAGAGGACCAGTGCTTTGTATCAGTTTCAGAAGCAGATTTGGACTACATATGGTCCGTATGTGTAGGAAACATCTTTCTTTTGTTCTCAGCACACTCACGTTTCATGTTGTCTTAGAGCCTCTAGAATGCAAGAGCGTGCTTCTTGTTCTAAAGCAGAGTGTGATCAATGGCTGGGGACTCCTCTGTGTGTTTCACTTCAGAAATGGAGTTAAATCCCAGGCTCTGAGTCTTCCTTCAAGCAAGACTTCGTTTCAGGTATGGGCAGTTACTTTACAGCTCAAACGAACTACATTGCTCACGAAGCTTACACGTTTCTCATCTTAACTGACAAGCATTGGATGTTAGAGGACCTGTGGTTTGTTTCTGTTTCAGTAGCATATTTGGACTAATATAGTCCGTATGTGTAGGAAACACCGTTCTTTTATTCTGAGCACACTCACGTTTCCTCCTATATTAAACTCTCTAGAAAGCAAGAGCGTGCTTCTCACTCCAAAGCAGAGTGTGATCAATGGATGAGAACACTCCTGTGTGTTTCACTTCAGAAATGGAGTTAAATCCCAGGCTCTGAGTCTTTCTACAAACAAGACTTCATTTCAGGTAAGGGCAGTTTATTTACATCTCAAAAGAACTACATTGTTTACAAAGCTCACACGTTTCTCATCTTAACTGACAAGCATTGGATGTTAGAGGACCTGTGGTTTGTTTCAGTTTCAGAAGCAGAGTTGAACTAGATATGGTCTGTATCTGTAGGAAACACCATTCTTTTGTTCTGAGCACACTCACGTTTCCTGTTGTATTAGAGACTCTAGAAAGCAAGAGCGTTCTTCTTGCTCTAAAGCAGAGTGTGATACATGGAAGAGAACTATGCTGTTTGTTTTCCTTCATAAATGGCGATAAATCACAGGCTCTGTGTCTTCCTACAAGCAAGATTTCGTTTCATGTAAGGGCAGTCACTTTTCAGGTCAAACGAACTACATCGTTCACGAAGCTCACACGTTTCTCATCTTAACTGACAAGCATTGGATGTTAGAGGACCAGTGCTTTGTATCAGTTTCAGAAGCAGAGTTGGATTACATATTGTCTGTATGTGTAGGAAACATCTTTCTTTTGTTCTCAGCATACTCACGTTTCATGCTGTCTTAGAGACTCTAGAACACAAGAGCATGCTTCTTGTTCTAAAGCAGAGTGTGATCAAAAGATGAGAACTCTTCTGTGTGTTTCACTTCAGAAATGGAGTTAAATCCCAGGCTCTGGGTGTTCCTACAAGCAAGACTTCATTTCACGTAAGGGCAGTCACTGTTCAGCTTACGAACTACATCGTTCACAAAGCTCACACGTTTCTCATCTTAACTGACAAGCATTGGATGTTAGAGGACCAGTGCTTTGTATCAGTTTCAGAAGCAGATTTGGACTACATATGGTCCGTATGTGTAGGCAACATCGTTCTTTTGTTCTCAGCACACTCACGTTTCATGTTGTCTTAGAGCCTCTAGAATGCAAGAGCGTGCTTCTTGTTCTAAAGCAGAGTGTGATCAATGGCTGGGAACTCCTCTGTGTGTTTCACTTCAGAAATGGAGTTAAATCCCAGGCTCTGAGTCTTCCTTCAAGCAAGACTTCGTTTCAGGTATGGGCAGTTACTTTACAGCTCAAACGAACTACATTGCTCACGAAGCTTACACGTTTCTCATCTTAACTGACAAGCATTGGATGTTAGAGGACCTGTGGTTTGTTTCTGTTTCAGTAGCATATTTGGACTAATATAGTCCGTATGTGTAGGAAACACCGTTCTTTTATTCTGAGCACACTCACGTTTCCTCCTATATTAAACTCTCTAGAAAGCAAGAGCATGCTTCTCACTCCAAAGCAGAGTGTGATCAATGGATGAGAACTCTTCTGTGTGTTTCATTTCAGAATTGGAGTTAAATCCCAGGCTCTGAGTCTTCCTACAAACAAGAATTCTTTTCAGGTAAGGGCAGTTTCTTACAGCTCAAACGAACTACATCATTCACAAAGCTCACACGTTTCTCATCTTAACTGACAAGCATTGGATGTTAGAGGACCTGTGGTTTGTTTCAGTTTCAGAAACAGAGTTGAACTAGATATGGTCCGTATGTGTAGGAAACACTGTTCTTTTGTTCTCAGCACACTCAGATTTCCTGCTGTATTAGAGACTCTAGAAAGCAAGAGCGTGCTTCTCGGTCTAAAGCAGAGTGTGATCAATGGATGAGAACTCTGCTGTGTGTTACACTTCAGAAATGGAGTTAAATCCCAGTCTCTGTGTCTTCCTACAAGCAAGACTTCGTTTCAGGTAAGGGCAGTCACTTTTCAGCTCAAACGAACTACATCGTTCACGAAGCTCACACGTTTCTCATCTTAACTGACAAGCATTGGATTGTAGAAGACCAGTGCTTTGTATCAGTTTCAGAAGCAGAGTTGGACTAGATATGGTCTGTATGTGTAGGAAACACCATTCTTTTGTTCTCAGCACACTCACTTTTCCTGCTGTCTTAGAGACTCTAGAAAGCAAGAGCGTGCTTCTCGCTCCAAAGCAGAGTGTGATCAATGGATGAGAACACTCCTGTGTGTTTCACTTCAGAAATGGAGTTAAATCCCAGGCTCTGAGTCTTTCTACAAACAAGACTTCATTTCAGGTAAGGGAAGTTTCTTTACATCTCAAACGAACTACATTGCTCACGAAGCTTACACGTTTCTCATCTTAACTGACAAGCATTGGATGTTAGAGGACCTGTGGTTTGTTTCTGTTTCAGTAGCATATTTGGACTAATATAGTACGTATGTGTAGGAAACACCGTTCTTTTATTCTGAGCACACTCACGTTTCCTCCTATATTAAACTCTCTAGAAAGCAAGAGCGTGCTTCTCACTCCAAAGCAGAGTGTGATCAATGGATGAGAACACTCCTGTGTGTTTCACTTCAGAAATGGAGTTAAATCCCAGGCTCTGAGTCTTTCTACAAACAAGACTTCATTTCAGGTAAGGGCAGTTTATTTACATCTCAAAAGAACTACATTGTTTACAAAGCTCACACGTTTCTCATCTTAAGTGACAAGCATTGGATGTTAGAGGACCTGTGGTTTGTTTCAGTTTCAGAAGCAGAGTTGAACTAGATAATGTCCGTATGTGCAGGAAACACCGTACTTTTGTTCGGAGAACACTCACGTTTTCTGTTGTATTAGATACTCTGGAAAGCAAGAGCGTTCTTCTCGCTCTAAAGCAGAGTGTGATCCATGTATGAGAACTATGCTGTTTGTTTTCCTTCATAAATGGATTGAAATCCCAGGCTCTGTGTCTTCCTAGAAGCAAGACTTCGTTTCATGTAAGGGCAATCACTTTTCAGCTCAAACGAACTACATCGATCACAAAGCTCACACGTTTCTCATTTTAAGTGACAAGCATTGGATGTTAGAGGACCAGTGCTTTGTATCAGTTTCAGAAGCAGAGTTGGATTACACATGGTCCTTATGTTTAGGAATCATCATTCTTTTTTTCTCAGCATACTCACGTTTCATGCTGTCTTATAGACTCTAGAACACAAGAGCGTGCTTCTTGTTCAAAACAGAGTGTGATCAATGGATGAGAACTCTGCTGTGTGTTTCACTTCAGAAATGGAGTTAAATCCCAGGCTCTGAGTCTTCCTACAAACAAGAATTCTTTTCAGGTAAGGGCACTTTCTTACATCTGAAAAGAACTACATCGTTCACAAAGCTCACACGTTTCTCATCTTAACTGACAAGCATATGATGTTAGAGGACCTGTGGTTTGTTTCAGTTTCAGAAGAAGAGTTGAACTAGATATGGTCCATATGTGTAGGAAACTCCAGTCTTTTTTTTCTCAGCACACTCAGATTTCCTTCTTTTTAGAGAATCTTGAGAGCAAGAACGTGCTTCTCGCTCTAAAGCAGGGTGTGATCCATGGATGAGAAGTCTGCTGTGTGTTTCACTTCAGAAATGGAGTTAAATACCCGGCTCTGAGTCTTCCTACAAGCAAGAATTCCTTTCAGGTAAGGGCAGTTTCTTTATAGCTCAAACGAACTTCATTGTTCACGAAAATCACACGTTTCTCATCTTAACTAACAAGCATTGGATGTTAGAGGACCAGTGCTTTGTATCAGTTTCAGAAGCAGATTTGGACTACATATGGTCTGTATGTGTAGGCAACATCGTTCTTTTGTTCTCAGCACAATAACATTTCATGTTGTCTTAGAGCTTCTAGAAAGCAAGAGCGTGCTTCCTGCTCTAAAGCAGAGTGTGATCAATGGATGAGAACTCTTTGTGTGTTTCACTTCAGAAATGGAGTTAAATCCCAGCCTCTGAGTCTTCCTACAAGCAAGACTTCGTTTCAGGTAAGGGCAGTTACTAACAGCTCAAACGAACTACATCGTTCACGAAGCTCACACGTTTCTCTTCTTAACAGAGGAGCATTGGATGTTAGAGGACCAGTGCTTTGTGTCAGTTTTAGAAGCAGAGTTGGACTAGATATGGTCGGTATGTGTAGGAAACACCGTTCTTTTGTTCTCAGCACACTCAAGTTTCCTGCTGTCTTAGAGACTGTAGAATGCAAGAGCATTCTTCTTGTTCTAAAGCAGAGTGTGATCCATGGATGACAACTGTGCTGTATGTTTTCCTTCATAAATGGAGTTAAATCCCAGGCTCTGTGTCTTCCTACAATCAAGACTTCGTTTCAGGTTAGGGCAGTTTCTTTACATCTCAAAAGAACTACATTTTTTACGAAGCTCACACGTTTCTCAATTTAAATGACAAGCATAGGATGTTAGAGGACCTGTGGTTTGTTTCAGTTTCAGAAGCAGAGTTGAACTAGATATGGTCTGTATGTGTAGGAAACACCATTCTTTTGTTATGAGCACACTCCCGTTTCCTGTTGTATTAGAGACTCTAGAAAGCAAGAGCGTTCTTCTTGCTCTAAAGCAGAGTGTGATCCATGGATGAGAACCATGCTGTATGTTTTCCTTCATAAATGGAATTAAATCCCAGGCTCTGTGTCTTACTACAAGCATGATTTCATTTCATTTAAGGGCAGTCACTTTTCAGGTCAAACGAACTACATCGTTCACGAAGCTCACACGTTTCTCATCTAAACTGACAAGCATTGGATGTTAGAGGACCAGTGCTTTGTATCAGTTTCAGAAGCAGAGTTGGATTACATATGGTCCGTATGTGTAGGAAACATCTTTCTTTTGTTCTCAGCATACTCACGTTTCATGCTGTCTTAGAGACTCAAGAACACAAGAGCGTGCTTCTTGTTCTAAAGCAGAGTGTGATCAAAAGATGAGAACTCTTCTGTGTGTTTCACTTCATAAATGGAGTTAAATCCCAGGCTCTGAGTCTTCCTACAAACAAGAATTCTTTTCAGGTAAGGGCAGTCATTTTTCAGCTAAAATGAACTACATCATTCACGAAACTCACATGTTTCTCTTCTTAACTGACAAGCATTGGATGTTAGAGGACCTGTGGTTTGTTTCAGTTTCAGAAGCAGAGTTGAACTAGATATGGTCCGTATATGTAGGAAACACCGTACTTTTTTTCTCAGCACACTCACATTTCCTGATATCTTAGAGACTCTAGAAAGCAAGAGCGTGCTTCTCGCTCTAGGGGCAGAGTGTGATCCATGGTTGAGAACTATGCTTTGTGTTTCCCTTCAGAAATGGAGTTAAATCCCAGGCTCTGAGTCTTCCTACAACCAAGACTTCGTTTAAGGTAAGGGCAGTTACTTTACAGCTGAAAGGTCTATATCGTACACGAAGCTCACACGTTTCTTGCTCTAAATTGAAAAGCATTGAATGTCACAGGACCTATGCTTTGTGTCAGTTTCAAAAGCAGATTTGAACTATATATGCTCTGTATGTTTAGGAAACACAGTTCTTTTGTTTTGTGCACACTCAGGTTTTCTGCTGTATTAGAGAATCTAGAAAGCAATAGCACGCTTCTCACTCTAAAGCAGTGTGATCCATGTATGAAAACTACGCAGTGTGTTTCCCTTCAGAAATGAAGTTAAATCCCAGGCTCTGTGTCTTCCTACAAGCAAGACATCCTTTCAGTTAATGGCAGTCACTTTTCAGCTCAAATGAACTACATCGTTCACGAAGCTCACACGCTTCTCATCTTAACTGACAAGCATTTAATGTTAGAGGACCAGTGCTTTGTATCAGTTTTAGAAGCAGAGTTGGACTAGATATGGTCCATATGTGTAGGAATCACCGTTCTTTTTTTCTCAACACACTCACCTTTCCTACTGTCTTAGAGAATTTAGAAATCGAGAGCGTGCTTCTCGCTCCAAAGGAGAGTGTGATCAATGGATGAGAACACTGCTGTGTGTTTTACTTCAGAGAGGGAGTTAAATTCCAGGCTCTGAGTCTTCCTACAAACAAGAATTTGTTTCAGGTAAGGGAAGTTACTTTACAGCTCAAACAAACTACATTGTTTAGGAAGCTCACACGTTTCTCATCTTAACTGAGAAGCATAGGATGTTAGAGGACCTGTGGTTTGTTACAGTTTCAGAAGCAGATTTGAACTAGATATGGTACGTATGTGTAGGAAACACCGTCTTTTGTTCTCAGCACACTCATATTTCCTGTTGTATTAGAGACTCTAGAAGGCAAGAGCGTACTTCTCGCTCTAAAGCAGATTGTGATCCATGGATGAGAACTATGCTGTGTGTTTCCCTTCAGAAAGGGAGTTAAATCCCAGGCTCTGTGTCTTCCTACAAGCAAGACTTCGTTTCAGGTAAGGACAGTCACTTTTCAGCTCAAACGAACTACATCGTTCACGAAGCTCACACGTTTCGCATCCTAACTGACAAGCATTGGATGTTAGAGGACCAGTGCTTTGTATCAGTTTCAGAAGCAGATTTGGACTACATATGGTCCGTATGTGTAGGAAACACCGTTCTTTTTTTCTGGGCACACTCAGATTTCCTGCTGTCTTAAAGACCCTAGAAAGCAAGAGAGTGCTTCTTGCTGTAAAGCAGAGTATGATCAATGGATGAGAACTGTGCTGTGTGTTTCACTTCAGAAATGGAGTTAAATCCCAGGCTCTGAGTCTTCCTACATGCAAGTCTTTCTTTCAGGTAAGGGCAGTTTCTTTATAGCTCCAACGAACTACATCGTTCACGAAATTCACACGTTTCTCATCTTAACTGACAAGCATTGGATATTAGAGGACCAGGGCTTTGTATCAGTGTCAGAAGCAGAGTTGGACTAGATATGGTCCGTATGTGTAGGAAACACCGTTCTTTGTTCTAAGCACACTCACATTTCCTGCTGTCTTAGAGACTCTAGAAAGCAAGACCGTGCTTCTTGCTCTAAAGCAGAATGTGATCAATGAATGAGAACAGTCCTTTGTGTTTCACTTCAGAAATGGAGTTAAATCCCAGGCTCTGAGTCTTTCTACAAACAAGACTTCCTTTCAGGTAAGGGCAGTTTCTTTATATCTCAAAAGAACTACATTGTTCACAAGGCTCACACGTTTCTCATCTTAACTGACAAGCATAGGATGTTAGAGGACCTGTGGTTTGTTTCAGTTTCAAAAGCAGAGTTGAACTAGATATGGTCCATATGTGTAGGAAACACCGTCCTTTTTTTCTGAGCACACTCAGGTTTCCTGTTGTATTAGAGAATCTAGAAAGCAAGAGCGTTCTTCTCGCTCTAAAGCAGAGTGTGATCCATGGATGAGAACTATGCTGTTTGTTTTCCTTCATAAATGGAGTTAAATCTCAGCCTCTGTGACTTCCTACAAGCAAGACTTCGTTTCATGTAAGGGCAGTCACTTTTCAGCTCAAACGAACTACACCGTTCACGAAGCAAACACGTTTCTCATCATAACTGACAAGCATTGGATGTTAGAGGACCAGTGCTTTGTATCAGTTTCAGAAGCAGAGTTGGATTACATATGGTCTGTACGTGTAGGAAACACCGTTCTTTTGTTCTGAGCACACTCATGTTTCCTGCTGTATTAAAGACTCTAGAAAGCAAGAGCGTGCTTCTCGCTCTAAAGCAGAGTGTGATGCATGGATGAGAACTATGCTTTTTTTTCCCTTCAGAAATGGAGTTAAATCCCAGGCTCTGAGTCTTCCTAGAAACAAGACTTCATTTCAGGTAAGGGCAGTTACTTTACAGCTCAAACGAACTACATCTTTCATGAAGCTCTCACGTTTCTCATCTTAACTGACAAGCATTGGATGTTAGAGGACCTTTGCTTTGTATGAATTTCAGAAGCAGAGTTGATCTAGATATGGTCCGTATGTTTAGGAAACACCGTTCTTTTGTTCTGAGTACACACAGGTTTCATGCTGTATTGGAGACTCTAGAAACCAAGAGCGTGCTTCTTGCTCTAAAGCAGAGTGTGATCCATGGATGAGAACTATTATGTGTGTTTCCCTCAGAAATGGTGTTAAATCCCAGGCTCTGTGTCTTCCTACAAGCAATACTTCATTTCAGGTAAGGCCAGTCACTTTTCAGCTCAAACGAACTAAATTGATCATGAAGCCCACAAGTTTCTCATCTTAACAGACAAGCATTGGATGTTAGAGGACCAGTGCTTTGTATCAGTTTCAGAAGCAGTGTTGGACTAGATATGTTCCGTATGTGTAGGAAACACCGTTCTTTTGTTCTCTGCACACTCACGTTTCCTGCTTTCTTAGAGACTCTAGAAAGCAAGAGCGTCCTTCTTGTTCTAAAGCAGAGTGTGATCAATGGATGAGAACACTGCTGTGTTTTTCACTTCAGATATGGAGTTAAATCCCAGGCTCTGAGTCTTCCAACAAGCAAGACTTCGTTTAAGATAAGGGCAGTCACTTTTCTGCTCAAACGAACTACATCGTTCACGAAGCTCACACGTTTCTCATCTTAACTGACAAGCATTGGATGTTAGAGGACAAGTGCTTTGTATCAGTTTCAGAAGCAAAGTTGGACTAGATATGGTCCGTATGTGTAGGAAACAACGTACTTTTGTTCTCAGCACACTCACGTTTCCTGCTGTCTTAGAGACTCAAGAAAGAAAGAGCGTGCTTCTTGCTCTAAAGCAGAGTGTGATCAATGAATGATTACTCTGCAGTGTGTTTCACTTCAGAAATGGAGTTAAATCCCAGGCTCTGAGTCTTCCTACAAACAAGACTTCCTTTCAGGTAAGGGCAGTTACATTACAGCTCAAACAAACTATATCTTTCACGATGCTCACACGTTTCTCATCTTAAATGACAAGCATTGGATGTTAGAGGACCTTTGCTTTGTATGAATTTCAGAAGCAGAGTTGAACTAGATATGGTCTGTATGTTTAGGAAACACCGTTCTTTTTTTCGGATCACACTCAGGTTTCCTGCTGTATTAGAGACTCTAGAAAGCAAGAGCGTGCTTCTCGCTCTAAAGCAGAGTCTGATCCATACATGAGAACTATGCTGTGTGTTTCCCTTCAGAAATGGTGTTAAATTCCAGGCTCTGTGTCTTCCTACAAGCAAGACTTCATTTCAGGTAAGGACAGTCACTTTTCAGCTCAAACGAACTACATCGTTCACGAAGCTCACACGTTTCTCATCCTAACTGACAAGCATTGGATTTTAGAGGACCTTTGCTTTGTATGAATTTCAGAAGCAGAGTTGAACTAGATATGGTCTGTATGTTCAGGAAACACCGTTCTTTTGTTCGGATCACACTCAGGTTTCCTGCTGTATTAGAGACTCTAGAAAGCAAGAGCGTGCTTCTCGCTCTAAAGCAGAGTCTGATCCATGCATTAGAACTATGCTGTTTGTTTCCCTTCAGAAATGGTGTTAAATTCCAGGCTCTGTGTCTTCCTACAAGCAAGACTGCATTTCAGGTAAGGGCAGTCACTTTTCAGCTCAAACGAACTACATCGTTCACGAAGCTCACACGTTTCTCATCTTAACTGACGAGCATAGGATGTTAGAGGACCTGTGGTTTGTTTCAGTTTCAGAAGCAGAGTTGAACTAGATATGGTCCATATGTGTAGGAAACACCGTCCTTTTTTTCTGAGCACACTCAGGTTTCCTGCTGTATTAGAGACTCTAGAAAGCAAGAGCATTCTTCTCGCTCTAAAGCAGAGTGTGATGCATGGATGAGAACTATGCTGTGTGTGTCCCTTCAGAAAGGGAGTTAAATCCCAGGCTCTGTGTCTTCCTACAAGCAAGACTTCGTTTCAGGTAAGGGCAGTCACTTTTCAGCTCAAACGAAATACATCGTTCACGAAGCTCAAACGTTTCTCATCCTAACTGACAAGCATTGGATGTTAGAGGACCAGTGCTTTGTATCAGTTTCAGAAGCAGTGTTGGACTAGATATGGTCCGTATGTGTAGGAAACACCGTTCTTTTGTTCTCTGCACACTCACGTTTCCTGCTGTCTTAGAGACTCTAGAAAGCAAGAGCGTGCTTCTTGTTCTAAAGCAGAGTGTGATCAAAGGATGAGAACACTGCTGTGTGTTTCACTTCAGATATGGAGTTAAATCCCTGGCTCTGAGTCTTCCAACAAGCAAGACTTTGTTTAAGGTAAGGGCAGTCACTGTTCTGCTCAAACGAACTACATCGTTCACGAAGCTCACACGTTTCTCATCTTAAATGACAAGCATTGGATGTTAGAGGAAAAGTGCTTTGTATCAGTTTCAGAAGCAACGTTGGAATCGATATGGTCTGTATGTGTAGGAAACAACATACTTTTGTTCTCAGCACACTCACGTTTCCTGCTGTCTTAGAGACTCAAGAAAGCAAGAGCGTGCTTCTTGCTCTAAAGCAGAGTGTGATCAATGAATGATTACTCTGCTGTGTGTTTCACTTCAGAAATGGAGTTAAATAACTGGCTCTGTGTCTTCCTACAAGCAAGACTTCATTTCAGGTAAGGGCAGTCACTTTTCAGCTCAAACGAACTACATCGTTCACGAAGCTCACACGTTTCTCATCCTAACTGACAAGCATTGGATGTTTGAGGACCTTTGATTTGCATGAATTTCAGAAGCAGAGTTGAACTAGATATGGTCCGTATGTTTAGGAAACACCATTCTTTTGTTCTGAGCACACTCAGGTTTCCTGCTGTATTAGAGAATCTAGAAAGCAAGAGTGTGCTTGTCGTTCTAAAGCAGAGTATGAAACATGGATGAGAACTATGCTGTGTGTTTCACTTCAGACTTGGAGATAAATCCCAGGCTCTGAGTCTTCATACAAGCAAGACTTCGTTTAATGTAAGGGCAGTCACTTTTCTGCTCAAAGGAACTACATCGTTCACGAAGCTCACACGTTTCTCATCTTAACTGACAAGCATTGGTTGTTACAGGACCAGTGCTTTGTATCAGTTTCAGAAGCAGATTTGGACTACATATGGTCCATATGTGTAGGAAACACCATTCTTTTGTTCTAAGCACACTCACGTTTCCTGCTGTCTTAGAGACTCTAGAAACAAGAGCCTGCTTCTTGCTCTAAAGCAGAGTGTGATCAATGGATTAGAACACTCCTTTGTGTTTCACTTCAGAAATGGAGTTAAATCCCAGGCTCTGTGTCTTTCTACAAAAAAGACTTCCTTTCAGGTAAGGGCAGTTTCTTTATATCTCAAAAGAACTACATTGTTTACAAGGCTCACACGTTTCTCATCTTAACTGACAAGCATAGGATGTTAGAGGACCAGTGCTTTGTATCAGTTTCAGAAGCAGAGTTGGACTAGATATGGTCCATATGTGTAGGAAACAGCGTCCTTTTTTTCTAAGCACACTCAGGTTTCCTGCTGTATTAGAGACTCTAGAAAGCAAGAGCGTTCTTCTCGCTCTAAAGCAGAGTGTGATCCATGGATGAGAACTATGCTGTTTGTTTTCCTTCATAAATGGAGTTAAATCCCAGCCTCTGTGACTTCCTACAAGCAAGACTTCGTTTCATGTAAGGGCAGTCACTTTTCAGCTCAAATGAACTACACCGTTCACGAAGCATACACGTTTCTCATCATAACTGACAAGCATTGGATGTTAGAGGACCAGTGCTTTGTATCAGTTTCAGAAGCAGAGTTGGATTACATATGGTCCGTATGTGTAGTAAACACCGTTCTTTTGTTAGGGGCACACTCATGTCCTGGTGTATTAAAGACTCTATAAAGCAAGAGCGTGCTTCACGCTCTAAAGCACACTGTGATGCATGGATGAGAACTATGCTGTGTGTTTCCCTTCAGAAAGGGAGTTAAATCCCAGGCTCTGTGTCTTCCTACAAGCAAGACTTCGTTTCAGGTAAGGGCAGTCACTTTTCAGCTCAAACGAACTACATCGTTCACGACGCTCACATGTTTCTCATCCTAACTGACAAGGATTGGAATGTTAGAGGACCAGTGCTTTGTATCAGTTTCAGAAGCAGATTTGGACTACATATGGTCCGTATGTGTAGGAAACACCGTTCTATTGTTCTGGGCACACTCAGATTTCCTGCTGTCTTAAAGACTCTAGAAAGCAAGAGAGTGCTTCTTGCTCTAAAGCAGAGTGTGATCAATGAATGAGAACTCTGCAGTGTGTTTCATTTCAGAAATGGAGTTAAATCCCAAGCTCTGAGTCTTCCTACAAACAAGACTTCGTATAAGGTAAGGGCAGTTACTTTACAGCTCAAACAAACTACATCTTTCACGATGCTCACACGTTTCTCATCTTAACTGACAAGCATTGGATGTTAGAGGACCTTTGCTTTGTATGAAATTCAGAAGCAGAGTTGAACTAGATATGGTCCGTATGTTTAGGAAACACCGTTCTTTTGTTCGGATCACAGTCAGGTTTCCTGCTGTATTAGAGACTCTAGAAAGCAAGAGTATGCTTCTCGCTCTAAAGCAGAGTGTCCTCCATGGATGATAACTATGCTGTGTGTTTCCCTTCAGAAAGGGAGTTAAATCCCAGTCAGGTAATGGCAGTCACTTTTCAGCTCAAAAGAACTACATCATTCACAATGCTCACACGTTTCTCATCCTAACTGAAATGCAATGGATGTTAGAGGACCAGCTTTTTATCAGTTTCAGAAGCAGATTTGGACTACATATGGTCCGCATGTGTAGGAAACACCGTTCTTTGTTATGGGCACACTCAGATTTCCTGATGTCTTAGAGACTCTAGAAAGCAAGAGCATGCTTCTCGCTCTAAAGCAGAGAGTGATCCATGGATGAGAACTATGCTATGTGTTTCCCTTCAGAAATGGAGTTAAATCTCAAGTTCTGTGTCTTCCTACACCAAGACTTCGTTTCAGGTAAGGGCAGTCACTTTTCAGCTCAAACGAACTGCATTGTTCACGAAGCTCACACGTTTCTCATCCTAACTGACAAGCATTGGATGTTAGAGGACCAGTGCTTTGAATCAGTTTCAGAAACAGATTTGCACTACATGAGGTCCGTATGTGTAGGAAACACCGTTCTTTTGTTCTGGGCACACTCAGATTTCCTACTGTATTAGAGACTCTAGAAAGGAAGAGAGTGCTTCTTGCTCTAAAGCAGATGGTTATCAATGGATGATAACTCTGTTGTGTGTTTCATTTCCGATATGGAGTTAAATCCCAGGCTCTGAGTCTTCCTACAAGCAAGATTTCGTTTCAAGTAAGGGCAGTTACTTACAGCTCAAACGAACTACATCGTTCACGATGCTTACACGTTTCTCATCTTAACTGACAAGCATTGGATTTTAGCGGACCTTTTGTTTGTATGAATTTCAGAAGCAGAGTTGAACTAGATATGGTCAGTATGTTTAGGAAACACCGTTCTTTTGTTCTGATCACACTCAGGTTTCTTGCTGTATTAGAGACTCTAGAAAGCAAGAGCGTGCTTCTCGCTCTAAAGCAGAGTGTGATCCATGGATGAGAACTATGCTGTTTGTTTCCCTTCAGGAATGGTGTTAAATCCCAGGCTCTGTGTCTTCCTACAAGCAAGACTTCATTTTAGGTAAGAGCAGTCACTTTTCAGCTCAAACGAACTACATCGTTCCCGAAGCTCACACGTTTCTCATCTTAACAGACAAGCATTGGATGTTAGAGGACCAGTGCTTTGTATCAGTTTCAGAAGCAGAGTTGGACTAGATATGGTCCGTATGTGTAGGAAACACCGTTCTTTTGTTCTCAGCACACTCACGTTTCCTGCTGTCTTAGAGAATCTAGAAAGCAAAAGCGTGCTTCTTGTTCTAAAGCAGAGTGTGATCAATGGATGAGAACACTGCTGTGTGTTTCACTTCAGAAATGGAGTTAAATCCCAGGCGCTGAGTCTTCCTAAAAGCAAGACTTCATTTAAGGTAAGGGCAGTCACTTTTCTGCTCAAACGAAACTACATCGTTCACGAAGCTCACATGTTTCTCATCTTAACTGACAAGCATTGGATGTTAGAGGACCAGTGCTTTGTATCAGTTTCAGAAGCAGATTTGGACTACATATGGTCCGTATGTGTAGGAAACACCGTTCTTTTGTTCTGAGCACACTCAGGTTTCCTGCTGTATTAGAGACTCTAGAAAGCAAGAGCGTGCTTCTCACTCTAAAGCAGAGTGTGATACATGGATGAGAACTATGCTGTGTGTTTCCCTTCAGAAATGGAGTTAAATCCCAGGCTCTGTGTCTTACTACAAGCAAGACTTCGTTTCAAGTAAGGGCAGTCACTTTTCAGCTCAAACGTACTACATCATTCACGAAGCTCACATGTTTCTCATCTTAACTGACAAGCATTGGATGTTAGAGCACCAGTGCTATGTATCAGTTTCAGAAGCAGAGTTGGACTAGATATGGTCCGTATCTGTATTAAACACCGTTCTTTTGTTCTCAGCACACTCACGTTTCCTACTGTCTTAGAGACTCTAGAAAGCAAGAGCATGCTTCTTGCTCTAAAGCAGAGTGTGATCAATGGATGAGAACTCTGCTGTGTGTTTCACTTCAGAAATGGAATTAAATCCCAGTCTCTGAGTCTTCCTACAAGCAAGACTTCGTTTCAGTTAAGTGCAGTTACTTTACAGGTCAAACGGCCTACATCGTTCACGAAGCTCACACGATTCGGATCTTACCTGACAAGCATTGGATGTTAGAGGACCTGTGGTTTGTTTCAGTTTCAGAAGCAGATTTGAACTAGATATGGTCCATATGTGTAGGAAACACCGTTCTTTTGTTCTGAGCACACTCAGGCTTCCTGCTGTATTAGAGAATCTAGAAAGGAAGAGCTTGCTTCTCGCTCTAAAGCAGAGTGTGATACATGGATGAGAACTATGCTGTGTGTTTTCCTTCAGAAATGGAGTTAAATCCCAGGCTCTGTGTCTTACTATAAGCAAGACTTCCTTTCAAGGAAGGGCAGTCACTTTTCAGCTCAAACATACTACATCGTTCACGAAGCTCACACGTTTCTCATCTTAACTGACAAGCATTGGATGTTAGAGGACCAGTGCTATGTATCAGTTTCAGAAGCAGAGTTAGACTAGATATGGTCCATATGTGTAGGAAACACCGTTCTTTTCTTCTCAGCACACTCACGTTTCCTGCTGTCCTAGAGATTCTAGAAACCAAGAGCGTGCTTCTTGTTCTAAAGCAGAGTGTGATCAATGGATGATTACTCTGCAGTGTGTTTCATTTCAGAAATGGAGTTAAATCCCAGGCTCTGAGTCTTCCTACAAACAAGACTTCCTTTCAGGTAAGGGCAGTTACATTACAGCTCAAACAAACTACATCTTTCACGATGCTCACACGTTTCTCATCTTAAATGACAAGCATTGGATGTTAGAGGACCTTTGCTTTGTATGAATTTCAGAAGCAGAGTTGAACTAGATATGGTCTGTATGTTTAGGAAACACCGTTCTTTTGTACGGATCACACTCAGGTTTCCTGCTGTATTAGAGACTCTAGAAAGCAAGAGCGTGCTTCTCGCTCTAAAGCAGAGTCTGATCCATACATGAGAACTATGCTGTGTGTTTCCCTTCAGAAATGGTGTTAAATTCCAGGCTCTGTGTCTTCCTACAAGCAAGACTTCATTTCAGGTAAGGACAGTCACTTTTCAGCTCAAACGAATTACATCGTTCAGGAAGCTCACACGTTTCTCATCCTAACTGACAAGCATTGCATGTTAGAGGACCTTTGCTTTGTATGAATTTCAGAAGCAGAATTGAACTAGATATGGTCTGTATGTTCAGGAAACACCGTTCTTTTGTTCGGATCACACTCAGGTTTCCTGCTGTATTAGAGACTCTAGAAAGCAAGAGCGTGCTTCTCGCTCTAAAGCAGAGTCTGATCCATGCATTAGAACTATGCTGTTTGTTTCCCTTCAGAAATGGTGTTAAATTCCAGGCTCTGTGTCTTCCTACAAGCAAGACTTCATTTCAGGTAAGGGCAGTCACTTTTCAGATCAAACGAACCACATCGTTCACGAAGCTCACACGTTTCTCATCTTAACTGACAAGCATAGGATGTTAGAGGACCTGTGGTTTGTTTCAGTTTCAGAAGCAGAGTTGAACTAGATATGGTCCATATGTGTAGGAAACACCGTCCTTTTTTTCTGAGCACACTCAGGTTTCCTGCTGTATTAGAGACTCTAGAAAGCAAGAGCGTTCTTCTCGCTCTAAAGCAGAGTGTGATGCATGGATGAGAACTATGCTGTGTGTGTCCCTTCAGAAAGGGAGTTAAATCCCAGGCTCTGTGTCTTACTATAAGCAAGACTTCCTTTCAAGTAAGGGCAGTAACTTTTCAGCTTAAACGAACTACATCGTTCACGAAGCTCACACGTTTCTCATCTTAACTGGCAAGCATTGGATGTTAGAGGACCAATGCTTTGTATCAGTTTCAGAAGCAGAGTTGGACTAGATATGGTCCGTATGTGTAGGAAACACCGTTCTTTTGTTCTCAGCACACTCACGTTTCCTGCTGTCTTAGATACTCTAGAAAGCAAGAGCGTGCTTCTTGTTCTAAAGCAGAGTGTGATCAATGGATGAGAACACTGCTGTGTGTTTCCCTCCAGAAATGGAGTTAAATCCCAGGCTCTGAGTCTTCCTACAAGCAAGACTTCGTTTCAGTTAAGTGCAGTTACTTTACATGTCAAACGGCCTACAACGTTCACGAAGCTCACAGGATTCAGATCTTACCTGACAAGCATTGGATGATAGAGGACCTGTGGTTTTTTTCAGTTTCAGAAGCAGAGTTGAACTAGACATGGTCCATATGTTTAGGAAACACCGTTCTTTTGTTCTGAGCACACTCATGTTTCCTGACTTATTAAAGACTCTAGAAAGCAAGAGCGTGCTTGTAGCTCTAAAGAAGAGTGTGATCAATGGATGAGAACTATGCTGTGTGTTTCCCTTCAGAAATGGAGTTAAATCCCAGGTTCTGAGTCTTCCTACAAGCAAGACTTCATCTCAGGTTAGGGCAGTCACTTTTCAGCTCAAACGAACTACATCGTTTACGAAGCTCACACGTTTCTCATCCTAACTTACAAGCTTTAGATGTTAGAGGACCAGTGCTTTGTATCAATTTCAGAAGCAGATTTGGACTAGATATGGTCCGTATGTGTAGGAAATACCGTTCTTTTGTTCTCAGCACACTCACGTTTCCTGCTGTCTTAGAGACTCTAGAAAGCAAGAGCATGCTTCTTGCTCTAAAGCAGAGTGTGATCAATGGAGGAGAACTCTGATGTGTGTTTCACTTCAGAAATGGAATTAAATCCCAGTCTCTGAGTCTTCCTACAAGCAAGACTTCGTTTCAGTTAAGTGCAGTTACTTTACAGGTCAAACGGCCTACATCGTTCACGAAGCTCACATGATTCGGATCTTACCTGACAAGCATTGGATATTAGAGGACCTGTGGTTTGTTTCAGGTTCAGAAGCAGATTTGGACTACATATGGTCCGTATGTGTAGGAAACACCATTCTTTTTTCTGAAAACACTCAGGTTTCCTGCTGTATTAGAGACTCTACAAAGCAAGAGCATGCTTCTCATTCTAAAGCAGAGTGTGATACATGGATGAGAACTATGCTGAGTGTTTCCCTTCAGAAATGGAGTTAAATCCCAGGCTCTGTGTCTTACTACAAGGAAGACTTCGTTTCAAGTAAGGGCAGTCACTTTTCAGCTCAAACGTTCTACATCGTTCACGAAGCTCACACGTTTCTCATCTTAACTGACAAGCATTGGATGTTAGAGGACCAGTGCTATGTATCAGTTTCAGAAGCAGAGTTAGACTAGATATGGTCCATATGTGTAGGAAACACTGTTCTTTTGTTCTCAGCACACTCACATTGCCTGCTGTCTTAGAGAATCTAGAAAGCAAGAGCATGCTTCTTGCTCTAAAGCAGAGTGTGATCAATGGATGAGAACTCTGCTGTGTGTTTCACTTCAGAAATGGAGTTAAATCCCAGTCTCTGAGTCTTCCTACAAGCAAGACTTCGTTTCAGGTAAGTGCAGCTACTTTACAGGTCAAACGAACTACATCATTCACGAAGCTCACAGGATTCAGATCTTACCTGACAAGCATTGGATATTAGAGGACCTGTGGTTTGTAACAGTTTCAGAAGCAAAGTAGAACTAGATATGGTATGTATATTTAGGAAACACCATTCTTTTGTTCTGAGCACACTCATGTTTCCTGCTTTATTAAAGACTCTAGAAAGCAAGAGCGTGCTTCTAGCTCTAAAGCAGAGTGTGATCAATGGATGAGAACTCTGCTGTGAGTTTCACTTCCGAAATGGAGTTAAATCCCAAGCTCTGAGTCTTCCTTCAAGCAAGACATCGTCTAAGGTAAGGGCAGTCACTTTTCTGCTCAAATGAACTACATCGTTCAAGAAACTCACACGTTTCTCATCTTAACTGACAAGCATTAGATGTTAGAGGTCCAGTGCTTAGTATCAGTTTCAGAAGCAGATTTGGACTACATATGGTCCGTATGTGTAGGAAACACCGTTCTTTTGTTCTGAGCACACTCATGTTTCCTGCTTTATTAGAGAATCTAGAAAGCAAGAGCTTGCTTCTTGCTCTAAAGCAGAGTGTGATCAATGGATGAGAACTCTGCTGTGTGTTTCACTTCAGAAATGGAGTTAAATCCCAGTCTCTGAGTCTTCCTACAAGCAAGACTTCGTTTCAAGTAAGTGCAGCTACTTTACAGGTCAAACGAACTACATCGTTCACGAAGCTCACACGTTTTGGATCTTACATGACAAGCATTGGATGTTAGAGGACTTGTGGTTTGTTTCAATTTCAGAAGCAGAGTTGTACTATATATGGTCCATATGAGTAGGAAACACCGCTCTTTTGTTCTGAGCACGCTCATGTTTCCTCTGTATTAAAGACTCTAGAAAGCAAGAGCGTGCTTCTAGCTCTAAAGCAGAGTGTGATCAATGGATGAGAACTATGCTGTGTGTTTCCCTTCAGAAAAGGAGTTAAATCCCAGGTTCTGAGTCTTCCTACAAGCAAGACTTCATTTCAGGTAAGGGCAGTCACTTTTCAGCTCAAACGATCTACATCGTTTACGAAGCTCACACGTTTCTCATCCTAACTGACAAGCTTTGGATGTTACAGGACCAGTGCTTTGTGTCAATTTCAAAGCAGATTTGGACTACATATGGTCCGTATGTGTAGGAAACACCGTTCTTTTGTTCTGAGCACACTCAGGTTTCCTGCTGTATTAGAGAATCTAGAAAGCAAGAGCTTGCTTCTCGCTCGAAAGCAGAGTGTGATACATGGATGAGAACTCTGCTGTGTGTTTTCCTTCAGAAATGGAGTTAAATCCCAGGCTCTGTGTCTTACTACAAGCAAGACTTCCTTTCAAGTAAGGGCAGTCACTTTTCAGCTCAAACAAACTACATCGTTCACGAAGCTCACACGTTTCTCATCTTAACGGACAAGCATTGGATGTTAGAGGACCAGTGCTTTGTATCAGTTTCAGAAGCAGAGTTGGACTAGATATGGTCCGTTTGTGTAGGAAACACCGTTCTATTGTTCTCAGCACACTCACGTTTCCTGCTGTCTTAGAGACTCTAGAAAGCAAGAGCGTGCTTCTTGTTCTAAAGCAGAGTGTGATCAATGGATGAGAACACTGCTGTGTGTTTCACTTCAGAAATGGAGTTAAATCCCAGGCTCTGAGTCTTCCTAAATGCAAGACTTCGTTTAAGGTAAGGGCAGTCACTTTTCTGCTCCAACGAACTACATCGTTCACAAAGCTCACACTTTTCTCATCTTACCTGACAAGCATTGGATGTTAGAGGACCAGTGCTTTGTATCAGTTTCAGAAGCAGATTTGGACTACATATGGTCCATATGTGTAGGAAACACCATTCTTTGTTCTGAGAACACTCAGGTTTCTTGCTGTATTAGAGACTCTACAAAGCAAGAGCGTGCTTCTCATTCTAAAGCAGAGTGTGATACATGGATGAGAACTATGCTGTGTGTTTCCCTTCAGAAATGGAGTTAAATCCCAGGCTCTCTGTCTTACTACAAGTAAGACTTCGTTTCAAGTAAGGGCAGTCACTTTTCAGCTCAAACGTACTACATCGTTCACGAAGCTCACACGTTTCTCATCTTAACTGACAAGCATTGGATGTTAGAGGACCAGTGCTATGTATCAGTTTCAGAAGCAGAGTTAGACTAGATATGGTCCATATGTGTAGGAAACACTGTTCTTTTGTTCTCAGCACACTCACGTTTCCTGCTGTCTTAGAGACTCTAGAAAGCAAGAGCATGCTTCTTGCTCTAAAGCAGAGTGTGATCAATGGATGAGAACTCTGCTGTGTGTTTCACTTCAGAAATGGAATTAAATCCCAGTCTCTGAGTCTTCCTACAAGCAAGACTAAGTTTCAGTTAAGTGCAGTAACTTTACATTTCAAACGGCCTACAACGTTCACGAAGCTCACAGGATTCAGATCTTACCTGACAAGCATTGGATGTTAGAGGACCTGTGGTTTTTTTCAGTTTCAGAAGCAGAGTTGAACTAGACATGGTCCATATGTTTAGGCAACACCGTTCTTTTGTTCTGAGCACACTCATGTTTCCTGATTTATTAAAGACTCTAGAAAGCAAGAGCGTGCTTGTAGCTCTAAAGAAGAGTGTGATCAATGGATGAGAACTATGCTGTGTGTTTCCCTTCAGAAATGGAGTTAAATCCCAGGTTCTGAGTCTTCCTACAAGCAAGACTTCATTTCAGGAAAGGGCAGTCACTTTTCAGCTCAAACGAACTACATCGTTTACGAAGCTCACACGTTTCTCATCCTAACTGACAAGCTTTAGATGTTAGAGGACCAGTGCTTTGTATCAATTTCAGAAGCAGATTTGGACTAGATATGGTCCGTATGTGTAGGAAACACCGTTCTTTTGTTCTCAGCACACTCACGTTTCTTGCTGTATTAGAGAATCTAGAAAGCAAGAGCGTGCTTCTTGCTCTAAAGAAGAGTGTGATCAATGGATGAGAACTCTGCTGTGTGTTTCACTTCAGAAATGGAATTAAATCCCAGTCTCTGAGTCTTCCTACATGCAAGACTTCGTTTCAGTTTAGTGCAGTTACTTTACAGGTCAAACGGCCTACATCATGCACGAACTCACACGATTCGGATCTTACCTGACAAGCATTGGATATTAGAGGACCTGTGGTTTGTTTCAGTTTCAGAAGCAGAGTTGAACTAGATATGGTACATATGTTTAGGAAACACCATTCTTTTGTTCTGAGCACACTCATGTTTCCTGCTTTATTAAAGACTCTAGAAAGCAAGAGCGTGCTTCTAGCTCTAAAGCAGAGTGTGATCAATGGATGAGAACTATGCGGTGTGTTTCCCTTCAGAAATGGAGTTAAATCCCAGGTTCTGAGTCTTCCTACAAGCAAGACTTCATTTCAGGTAAGGGCAGTCACTTTTCAGCTCAAAGGAACTACATCGTTCACGAAGCTCACACGTTTCTCATCCTAACTGACAAGCTTTGGATGTTAGAGGACCAGTGCTTTGTATCAATTTCAGAAGCAGATTTGGACTACATATGGTCCGTATGTGTCGGAAACACCGTTCTTTTGTTCTGGGCACACTCAGATTTCCTACTGTATTAGAGACTCTATTAAGCAAGAGTGTGCTTCTTGCTCTAAAGCAGAGTGTGATCGATGGATGAGAACTCTGCTGTGAGTTTCACTTCCGAAATGGAGTTAAATCCCAAGCTCTGAGTCTTCCTTCAAGCAAGACATCGTTTAAGGTAAGGGCAGTCACTTTTCTGCTCAAACGAACTACATCATTCACGAAACTCACACGTTTCTCATCTTAACTGACAAGCAATAGATGTTAGAGTTCCAGTGCTTAGTATCAGTTTCAGAAGCAGATTTGGACTACATATGGTCCGTATGTGTAGGAAACACCGTTCATTTGTTCTGGGCACACTCAGATTTCCTACTGTATTAGAGACTCTAGAAAGCAAGAGTGTGCTTCTTGCTCTAAAGCAGAGTGTGATCAATGGATGAGAACTCTGCTGTGAATTTCACTTCCGAAATTGAGTTAAATCACAAGCTCTGAGTCTTCCTTCAAGCAAGACATCGTTTAAGATAAGGGCTGTCACTTTTCTGCTCAAACGAACTACATCGTTCACGAAACTCACACGTTTCTCATCTTAACTGACAAGCATTAGATGTTAGAGGTCCAGTGCTTAGTATCAGTTTCAGAAGCAGATTTGGACTACATATGGTCCGTATGTGTAGGAAACACCGTTCTTTTGTTCTCAGCACACTCACGTTTCCTGCTGTCTTAGAGAATCTAGAAAGCAAAAGCGTGCTTCTTGTTCTAAAGCAGAGTGTGATCAATGGATGAGAACACTGCTGTGTGTTTCACTTCAGAAATGGAGTTAAATCCCAGGCGCTGAGTCTTCCTAAAAGCAAGACTTCATTTAAGGTAAGGGCAGTCACTTTTCTGCTCAAACGAAACTACATCGTTCACGAAGCTCACATGTTTCTCATCTTAACTGACAAGCATTGGATGTTAGAGGACCAGTGCTTTGTATCAGTTTCAGAAGCAGATTTGGACTACATATGGTCCGTATGTGTAGGAAACACCGTTCTTTTGTTCTGAGCACACTCAGGTTTCCTGCTGTATTAGAGACTCTAGAAAGCAAGAGCGTGCTTCTCACTCTAAAGCAGAGTGTGATACATGGATGAGAACTATGCTGTGTGTTTCCCTTCAGAAATGGAGTTAAATCCCAGGCTCTGTGTCTTACTACAAGCAAGACTTCGTTTCAAGTAAGGGCAGTCACTTTTCAGCTCAAACGTACTACATCATTCACGAAGCTCACATGTTTCTCATCTTAACTGACAAGCATTGGATGTTAGAGCACCAGTGCTATGTATCAGTTTCAGAAGCAGAGTTGGACTAGATATGGTCCGTATCTGTATTAAACACCGTTCTTTTGTTCTCAGCACACTCACGTTTCCTACTGTCTTAGAGACTCTAGAAAGCAAGAGCATGCTTCTTGCTCTAAAGCAGAGTGTGATCAATGGATGAGAACTCTGCTGTGTGTTTCACTTCAGAAATGGAATTAAATCCCAGTCTCTGAGTCTTCCTACAAGCAAGACTTCGTTTCAGTTAAGTGCAGTTACTTTACAGGTCAAACGGCCTACATCGTTCACGAAGCTCACACGATTCGGATCTTACCTGACAAGCATTGGATGTTAGAGGACCTGTGGTTTGTTTCAGTTTCAGAAGCAGATTTGAACTAGATATGGTCCATATGTGTAGGAAACACCGTTCTTTTGTTCTGAGCACACTCAGGCTTCCTGCTGTATTAGAGAATCTAGAAAGGAAGAGCTTGCTTCTCGCTCTAAAGCAGAGTGTGATACATGGATGAGAACTATGCTGTGTGTTTTCCTTCAGAAATGGAGTTAAATCCCAGGCTCTGTGTCTTACTATAAGCAAGACTTCCTTTCAAGGAAGGGCAGTCACTTTTCAGCTCAAACATACTACATCGTTCACGAAGCTCACACGTTTCTCATCTTAACTGACAAGCATTGGATGTTAGAGGACCAGTGCTATGTATCAGTTTCAGAAGCAGAGTTAGACTAGATATGGTCCATATGTGTAGGAAACACCGTTCTTTTCTTCTCAGCACACTCACGTTTCCTGCTGTCTTAGAGATTCTAGAAACCAAGAGCGTGCTTCTTGTTCTAAAGCAGAGTGTGATCAATGGATGATTACTCTGCAGTGTGTTTCATTTCAGAAATGGAGTTAAATCCCAGGCTCTGAGTCTTCCTACAAACAAGACTTCCTTTCAGGTAAGGGCAGTTACATTACAGCTCAAACAAACTACATCTTTCACGATGCTCACACGTTTCTCATCTTAAATGACAAGCATTGGATGTTAGAGGACCTTTGCTTTGTATGAATTTCAGAAGCAGAGTTGAACTAGATATGGTCTGTATGTTTAGGAAACACCGTTCTTTTGTACGGATCACACTCAGGTTTCCTGCTGTATTAGAGACTCTAGAAAGCAAGAGCGTGCTTCTCGCTCTAAAGCAGAGTCTGATCCATACATGAGAACTATGCTGTGTGTTTCCCTTCAGAAATGGTGTTAAATTCCAGGCTCTGTGTCTTCCTACAAGCAAGACTTCATTTCAGGTAAGGACAGTCACTTTTCAGCTCAAACGAATTACATCGTTCAGGAAGCTCACACGTTTCTCATCCTAACTGACAAGCATTGCATGTTAGAGGACCTTTGCTTTGTATGAATTTCAGAAGCAGAATTGAACTAGATATGGTCTGTATGTTCAGGAAACACCGTTCTTTTGTTCGGATCACACTCAGGTTTCCTGCTGTATTAGAGACTCTAGAAAGCAAGAGCGTGCTTCTCGCTCTAAAGCAGAGTCTGATCCATGCATTAGAACTATGCTGTTTGTTTCCCTTCAGAAATGGTGTTAAATTCCAGGCTCTGTGTCTTCCTACAAGCAAGACTTCATTTCAGGTAAGGGCAGTCACTTTTCAGATCAAACGAACCACATCGTTCACGAAGCTCACACGTTTCTCATCTTAACTGACAAGCATAGGATGTTAGAGGACCTGTGGTTTGTTTCAGTTTCAGAAGCAGAGTTGAACTAGATATGGTCCATATGTGTAGGAAACACCGTCCTTTTTTTCTGAGCACACTCAGGTTTCCTGCTGTATTAGAGACTCTAGAAAGCAAGAGCGTTCTTCTCGCTCTAAAGCAGAGTGTGATGCATGGATGAGAACTATGCTGTGTGTGTCCCTTCAGAAAGGGAGTTAAATCCCAGGCTCTGTGTCTTACTATAAGCAAGACTTCCTTTCAAGTAAGGGCAGTAACTTTTCAGCTTAAACGAACTACATCGTTCACGAAGCTCACACGTTTCTCATCTTAACTGGCAAGCATTGGATGTTAGAGGACCAATGCTTTGTATCAGTTTCAGAAGCAGAGTTGGACTAGATATGGTCCGTATGTGTAGGAAACACCGTTCTTTTGTTCTCAGCACACTCACGTTTCCTGCTGTCTTAGATACTCTAGAAAGCAAGAGCGTGATTCTTGTTCTAAAGCAGAGTGTGATCAATGGATGAGAACACTGCTGTGTGTTTCCCTCCAGAAATGGAGTTAAATCCCAGGCTCTGAGTCTTCCTACAAGCAAGACTTCGTTTCAGTTAAGTGCAGTTACTTTACATGTCAAACGGCCTACAACGTTCACGAAGCTCACAGGATTCAGATCTTACCTGACAAGCATTGGATGATAGAGGACCTGTGGTTTTTTTCAGTTTCAGAAGCAGAGTTGAACTAGACATGGTCCATATGTTTAGGAAACACCGTTCTTTTGTTCTGAGCACACTCATGTTTCCTGACTTATTAAAGACTCTAGAAAGCAAGAGCGTGCTTGTAGCTCTAAAGAAGAGTGTGATCAATGGATGAGAACTATGCTGTGTGTTTCCCTTCAGAAATGGAGTTAAATCCCAGGTTCTGAGTCTTCCTACAAGCAAGACTTCATCTCAGGTTAGGGCAGTCACTTTTCAGCTCAAACGAACTACATCGTTTACGAAGCTCACACGTTTCTCATCCTAACTTACAAGCTTTAGATGTTAGAGGACCAGTGCATTGTATCAATTTCAGAAGCAGATTTGGACTAGATATGGTCCGTATGTGTAGGAAATACCGTTCTTTTGTTCTCAGCACACTCACGTTTCCTGCTGTCTTAGAGACTCTAGAAAGCAAGAGCATGCTTCTTGCTCTAAAGCAGAGTGTGATCAATGGAGGAGAACTCTGATGTGTGTTTCACTTCAGAAATGGAATTAAATCCCAGTCTCTGAGTCTTCCTACAAGCAAGACTTCGTTTCAGTTAAGTGCAGTTACTTTACAGGTCAAACGGCCTACATCGTTCACGAAGCTCACATGATTCGGATCTTACCTGACAAGCATTGGATATTAGAGGACCTGTGGTTTGTTTCAGGTTCAGAAGCAGATTTGGACTACATATGGTCCGTATGTGTAGGAAACACCATTCTTTTTTCTGAAAACACTCAGGTTTCCTGCTGTATTAGAGACTCTACAAAGCAAGAGCATGCTTCTCATTCTAAAGCAGAGTGTGATACATGGATGAGAACTATGCTGAGTGTTTCCCTTCAGAAATGGAGTTAAATCCCAGGCTCTGTGTCTTACTACAAGGAAGACTTCGTTTCAAGTAAGGGCAGTCACTTTTCAGCTCAAACGTTCTACATCGTTCACGAAGCTCACACGTTTCTCATCTTAACTGACAAGCATTGGATGTTAGAGGACCAGTGCTATGTATCAGTTTCAGAAGCAGAGTTAGACTAGATATGGTCCATATGTGTAGGAAACACTGTTCTTTTGTTCTCAGCACACTCACATTTCCTGCTGTCTTAGAGAATCTAGAAAGCAAGAGCATGCTTCTTGCTCTAAAGCAGAGTGTGATCAATGGATGAGAACTCTGCTGTGTGTTTCACTTCAGAAATGGAGTTAAATCCCAGTCTCTGAGTCTTCCTACAAGCAAGACTTCGTTTCAGGTAAGTGCAGCTACTTTACAGGTCAAACGAACTACATCATTCACGAAGCTCACAGGATTCAGATCTTACCTGACAAGCATTGGATATTAGAGGACCTGTGGTTTGTAACAGTTTCAGAAGCAAAGTAGAACTAGATATGGTATGTATATTTAGGAAACACCATTCTTTTGTTCTGAGCACACTCATGTTTCCTGCTTTATTAAAGACTCTAGAAAGCAAGAGCGTGCTTCTAGCTCTAAAGCAGAGTGTGATCAATGGATGAGAACTCTGCTGTGAGTTTCACTTCCGAAATGGAGTTAAATCCCAAGCTCTGAGTCTTCCTTCAAGCAAGACATCGTCTAAGGTAAGGGCAGTCACTTTTCTGCTCAAATGAACTACATCGTTCAAGAAACTCACACGTTTCTCATCTTAACTGACAAGCATTAGATGTTAGAGGTCCAGTGCTTAGTATCAGTTTCAGAAGCAGATTTGGACTACATATGGTCCGTATGTGTAGGAAACACCGTTCTTTTGTTCTGAGCACACTCATGTTTCCTGCTTTATTAGAGAATCTAGAAAGCAAGAGCTTGCTTCTTGCTCTAAAGCAGAGTGTGATCAATGGATGAGAACTCTGCTGTGTGTTTCACTTCAGAAATGGAGTTAAATCCCAGTCTCTGAGTCTTCCTACAAGCAAGACTTCGTTTCAAGTAAGTGCAGCTACTTTACAGGTCAAACAAACTACATCGTTCACGAAGCTCACACGTTTTGGATCTTACATGACAAGCATTGGATGTTAGAGGACTTGTGGTTTGTTTCAATTTCAGAAGCAGAGTTGTACTATATATGGTCCATATGAGTAGGAAACACCGCTCTTTTGTTCTGAGCACGCTCATGTTTCCTCTGTATTAAAGACTCTAGAAAGCAAGAGCGTGCTTCTAGCTCTAAAGCAGAGTGTGATCAATGGATGAGAACTATGCTGTGTGTTTCCCTTCAGAAAAGGAGTTAAATCCCAGGTTCTGAGTCTTCCTACAAGCAAGACTTCATTTCAGGTAAGGGCAGTCACTTTTCAGCTCAAACGATCTACATCGTTTACGAAGCTCACACGTTTCTCATCCTAACTGACAAGCTTTGGATGTTACAGGACCAGTGCTTTGTGTCAATTTCAAAGCAGATTTGGACTACATATGGTCCGTATGTGTAGGAAACACCGTTCTTTTGTTCTGAGCACACTCAGGTTTCCTGCTGTATTAGAGAATCTAGAAAGCAAGAGCTTGCTTCTCGCTCGAAAGCAGAGTGTGATACATGGATGAGAACTCTGCTGTGTGTTTTCCTTCAGAAATGGAGTTAAATCCCAGGCTCTGTGTCTTACTACAAGCAAGACTTCCTTTCAAGTAAGGGCAGTCACTTTTCAGCTCAAACAAACTACATCGTTCACGAAGCTCACACGTTTCTCATCTTAACGGACAAGCATTGGATGTTAGAGGACCAGTGCTTTGTATCAGTTTCAGAAGCAGAGTTGGACTAGATATGGTCCGTTTGTGTAGGAAACACCGTTCTATTGTTCTCAGCACACTCACGTTTCCTGCTGTCTTAGAGACTCTAGAAAGCAAGAGCGTGCTTCTTGTTCTAAAGCAGAGTGTGATCAATGGATGAGAACACTGCTGTGTGTTTCACTTCAGAAATGGAGTTAAATCCCAGGCTCTGAGTCTTCCTAAATGCAAGACTTCGTTTAAGGTAAGGGCAGTCACTTTTCTGCTCCAACGAACTACATCGTTCACAAAGCTCACACTTTTCTCATCTTACCTGACAAGCATTAGATGTTAGAGGTCCAGTGCTTAGTATCAGTTTCAGAAGCAGATTTGGACTACATATGGTCCGTATGTGTAGGAAACACCGTTCATTTGTTCTGGGCACACTCAGATTTCCTACTGTATTAGAGACTCTAGAAAGCAAGAGTGTGCTTCTTGCTCTAAAGCAGAGTGTGATCAATGGATGAGAACTCTGCTGTGAATTTCACTTCCGAAATTGAGTTAAATCACAAGCTCTGAGTCTTCCTTCAAGCAAGACATCGTTTAAGATAAGGGCTGTCACTTTTCTGCTCAAACGAACTACATCGTTCACGAAACTCACACGTTTCTCATCTTAACTGACAAGCATTAGATGTTAGAGGTCCAGTGCTTAGTATCAGTTTCAGAAGCAGATTTGGACTACATATGGTCCGTATGTGTAGGAAACACCGTTCTTTTGTTCTGAGCACACTCATGTTTCCTGCTGTATTAGAGAATCTAGAAAGCAAGAGCTTGCTTCTTGCTCTAAAGCAGAGTGTGATCAATGGATGAGAACTCTGCTGTGTGTTTCACTTCAGAAATGGAGTTAAATCCCAGTCTCTGAGTCTTCCTACAAGCAAGACTTCGTTTCAGGTAAGTGCAGCTACTTTACAGGTCAAACGAACTACATCGTTCACGAAGTTCACACGTTTTGGATCTTACCTGACAAGCATTGGATGTTAGAGGACTTGTGGTTTGTTTCAATTTCAGAAGCAGAGTTGTACTATATATGGTCCATATGAGTAGGAAACACCGCTCTTTTGTTCTGAGCACACTCATGTTTCCTCTGTATTAAAGACTCTAGAAAGCAAGAGCGTGCTTCTAGCTCTAAAGCAGAGTGTGATCAATGGATGAGAACTCTGCTGTGTGTTTCCCTTCAGAAATGGATTTGAATCCCAGGGTCTGTGTCTTCCTACAAGCAAGACTTCATTTCAGGTAAGGGCATTCACTTTTCAGTTCAAACGAACTACATTGTTCACGAAGCTCACACGTTTCTCATCTTAACAGACAAGCATTGTATGGTAGAAGACCAGTGCTTTGTATCAGATTCAGAAGCAGAGTTGGACTAGATATGGTCCGTATGTGTAGGAAACACCATTCTTTTGTTCTCAGCACACTCACGTTTCCTACTGTCTTAGAGACTCTAGAAAGCAAGTGCGTGCTTCTTGCTCTAAAGCAGAGTGTGATCGATGGATGAGAACTCTGCTGTGAGTTTCACTTCCGAAATGGAGTTAAATCCCAAGCTTGAGTCTTCCTTCAAGCAAGACATCGTTTAAAGTAAGGGCAGTCACTTTTCTGCTCAAACGAACTACATCGTTCACGAAACTCACACGTTTCTCATCTTAACTGACAAGCAATAGATGTTAGAGTTCCAGTGCTTAGTATCAGTTTCAGAAGCAGATTTGGACTACATATGGTCCGTATGTGTAGGAAACACCGTTCATTTGTTCTGGGCACACTCAGATTTCCTACTGTATTAGAGACTCTAGAAAGCAAGAGTGTGCTTCTTGCTCTAAAGCAGAGTGTGATCAATGGATGAGAACTCTGCTGTGAATTTCACTTCCGAAATTGAGTTAAATCACAAGCTCTGAGTCTTCCTTCAAGCAAGACATCGTTTAAGATAAGGGCTGTCACTTTTCTGCTCAAACGAACTACATCGTTCACGAAACTCACACGTTTCTCATCTTAACTGACAAGCATTAGATGTTAGAGGTCCAGTGCTTAGTATCAGTTTCAGAAGCAGATTTGGACTACATATGGTCCGTATGTGTAGGAAACACCGTTCTTTTGTTCTGAGCACACTCATGTTTCCTGCTGTATTAGAGAATCTAGAAAGCAAGAGCTTGCTTCTTGCTCTAAAGCAGAGTGTGATCAATGGATGAGAACTCTGCTGTGTGTTTCACTTCAGAAATGGAGTTAAATCCCAGTCTCTGAGTCTTCCTACAAGCAAGACTTCGTTTCAGGTAAGTGCAGCTACTTTACAGGTCAAACGAACTACATCGTTCACGAAGTTCACACGTTTTGGATCTTACCTGACAAGCATTGGATGTTAGAGGACTTGTGGTTTGTTTCAATTTCAGAAGCAGAGTTGTACTATATATGGTCCATATGAGTAGGAAACACCGCTCTTTTGTTCTGAGCACACTCATGTTTCCTCTGTATTAAAGACTCTAGAAAGCAAGAGCGTGCTTCTAGCTCTAAAGCAGAGTGTGATCAATGGATGAGAACTCTGCTGTGTGTTTCCCTTCAGAAATGGATTTGAATCCCAGGGTCTGTGTCTTCCTACAAGCAAGACTTCATTTCAGGTAAGGGCATTCACTTTTCAGTTCAAACGAACTACATTGTTCACGAAGCTCACACGTTTCTCATCTTAACAGACAAGCATTGTATGGTAGAAGACCAGTGCTTTGTATCAGATTCAGAAGCAGAGTTGGACTAGATATGGTCCGTATGTGTAGGAAACACCATTCTTTTGTTCTCAGCACACTCACGTTTCCTACTGTCTTAGAGACTCTAGAAAGCAAGTGCGTGCTTCTTGCTCTAAAGCCGAGTGTGATCGATGGATGAGAACTCTGCTGTGAGTTTCACTTCCGAAATGGAGTTAAATCCCAAGCTTGAGTCTTCCTTCAAGCAAGACATCGTTTAAAGTAAGGGCAGTCACTTTTCTGCTCAAACGAACTACATCGTTCACGAAACTCACACGTTTCTCATCTTAACTGACAAGCAATAGATGTTAGAGTTCCAGTGCTTAGTATCAGTTTCAGAAGCAGATTTGGACTACATATGGTCCGTATGTGTAGGAAACACTGTTCTTTTGTTCTGAGCACACTCATGTTTCCTGCTGTATTAGAGAATCTAGAAAGCAAGAGCTTGCTTCTTGCTCTAAAGCAGAGTGTGATCAATGGATGAGAACTCTGCTGTGTGTTTCACTTCAGAAATGGAGTTAAATCCCAGTCTCTGAGTCTTCCTACAAGCAAGACTTCGTTTCAGGTAAGTGCAGCTACTTTACAGGTCAAACGAACTACATCATTCACGAAGGTCACACGTTTTGGATCTTACCTGACAAGCATTGGATGTTAGAGGACCTGTGGTTTTTTTCAGTTTCAGAAGCAGAGTTGAACTAGACATGGTCCATATGTTTAGGCAACACCGTTCTTTTGTTCTGAGCACACTCATGTTTCCTGATTTATTAAAGACTCTAGAAAGCAAGAGCGTGCTTGTAGCTCTAAAGAAGAGTGTGATCAATGGATGAGAACTATGCTGTGTGTTTCCCTTCAGAAATGGAGTTAAATCCCAGGTTCTGAGTCTTCCTACAAGCAAGACTTCATTTCAGGAAAGGGCAGTCACTTTTCAGCTCAAACGAACTACATCGTTTACGAAGCTCACACGTTTCTCATCCTAACTGACAAGCTTTAGATGTTAGAGGACCAGTGCTTTGTATCAATTTCAGAAGCAGATTTGGACTAGATATGGTCCGTATGTGTAGGAAACACCGTTCTTTTGTTCTCAGCACACTCACGTTTCTTGCTGTATTAGAGAATCTAGAAAGCAAGAGCGTGCTTCTTGCTCTAAAGAAGAGTGTGATCAATGGATGAGAACTCTGCTGTGTGTTTCACTTCAGAAATGGAATTAAATCCCAGTCTCTGAGTCTTCCTACATGCAAGACTTCGTTTCAGTTTAGTGCAGTTACTTTACAGGTCAAACGGCCTACATCGTGCACGAACTCACACGATTCGGATCTTACCTGACAAGCATTGGATATTAGAGGACCTGTGGTTTGTTTCAGTTTCAGAAGCAGAGTTGAACTAGATATGGTACATATGTTTAGGAAACACCATTCTTTTGTTCTGAGCACACTCATGTTTCCTGCTTTATTAAAGACTCTAGAAAGCAAGAGCGTGCTTCTAGCTCTAAAGCAGAGTGTGATCAATGGATGAGAACTATGCGGTGTGTTTCCCTTCAGAAATGGAGTTAAATCCCAGGTTCTGAGTCTTCCTACAAGCAAGACTTCATTTCAGGTAAGGGCAGTCACTTTTCAGCTCAAAGGAACTACATCGTTCACGAAGCTCACACGTTTCTCATCCTAACTGACAAGCTTTGGATGTTAGAGGACCAGTGCTTTGTATCAATTTCAGAAGCAGATTTGGACTACATATGGTCCATATGCGTCGGAAACACCGTTCTTTTGTTCTGGGCACACTCAGATTTCCTACTGTATTAGAGACTCTATTAAGCAAGAGTGTGCTTCTTGCTCTAAAGCAGAGTGTGATCGATGGATGAGAACTCTGCTGTGAGTTTCACTTCCGAAATGGAGTTAAATCCCAAGCTCTGAGTCTTCCTTCAAGCAAGACATCATTTAAGGTAAGGGCAGTCACTTTTCTGCTCAAACGAACTACATCATTCACGAAACTCACACGTTTCTCATCTTAACTGACAAGCAATAGATGTTAGAGTTCCAGTGCTTAGTATCAGTTTCAGAAGCAGATTTGGACTACATATGGTCCGTATGTGTAGGAAACACCGTTCATTTGTTCTGGGCACACTCAGATTTCCTACTGTATTAGAGACTCTAGAAAGCAAGAGTGTGCTTCTTGCTCTAAAGCAGAGTGTGATCAATGGATGAGAACTCTGCTGTGAATTTCACTTCCGAAATTGAGTTAAATCCCAAGCTCTGAGTCTTCCTTCAAGCAAGACATCGTTTAAGATAAGGGCTGTCACTTTTCTGCTCAAACGAACTACATCGTTCACGAAACTCACACGTATCTCATCTTAACTGACAAGCATTAGATGTTAGAGGTCCAGTGCTTAGTATCAGTTTCAGAAGCAGATTTGGACTACATATGGTCCGTATGTGTAGGAAACACCGTTCTTTTGTTCTGAGCACATTCATGTTTCCTGCTGTATTAGAGAATCTAGAAAGCAAGAGCTTGCTTCTTGCTCTAAAGCAGAGTGTGATCAATGGATGAGAACTCTGCTGTGTGTTTCACTTCAGAAATGGAGTTAAATCCCAGTCTCTGAGTCTTCCTACAAGCAAGACTTCGTTTCAGGTAAGTGCAGCTACTTTACAGGTCAAACGAACTACATCGTTCATGAAGCTCACACGTTTTGGATCTTACCTGACAAGCATTGGATGTTAGAGGACTTGTGGTTTGTTTCAATTTCAGAAGCAGAGTTGTACTATATATGGTCCATATGAGTAGGAAACACCGCTCTTTTGTTCTGAGCACACTCATGTTTCCTCTGTATTAAAGACTCTAGAAAGCAAGAGCGTGCTTCTAGCTCTAAAGCAGAGAGTGATCAATGGATGAGAACTCTGCTGTGTGTTTCCCTTCAGAAATGGATTTGAATCCCAGGGTCTGTGTCTTCCTACAAGCAAGACTTCGTTTCAGGTAAGGGCATTCACTTTTCAGTTCAAACGAACTACATTGTTCACGAAGCTCACACGTTTCTCATCTTAACAGACAAGCATTGTATGGTAGAAGACCAGTGCTTTGTATCAGATTCAGAAGCAGAGTTGGACTAGATATGGTCCGTATGTGTAGGAAACACCATTCTTTTGTTCTCAGCACACTCACGTTTCCTACTGTCTTAGAGACTCTAGAAAGCAAGTGCGTGCTTCTTGCTCTAAAGCAGAGTGTGATCAATGGATGCGAACTCTTCTGTGTGTTTCAGTTCAGAAATGGAGTTAAATCCCAGGCTCTGAGTCTTCCTACAAGCAAGATTTCGTTTCAAGTAAGGGCAGTTACTTACAGCTCAAACGAACTACATCTTTCACGATGCTCACACGTTTCTCATCTTAACTGACAAGCATTGGATTTTAGAGGACCTTTGGTTTGTATGAATTTCAGAAGCAGAGTTGAACTAGATATGGTCAGTATGTATAGGAAACACCGTTCTTTTGTTCTGATCACACTCAGGTTTCTTGTTGTATTAGAGACTCTAGAAAGCAAGAGCGTGCTTCTCGCTCTAAAGCAGAGTGTGATCCATGGATGAGAACTATGCTGTTTGTTTCCCTTCAGAAATGGAGTTAAATCCCAGGCTCTGTGTCTTCCTACAAGCAAGACATCATTTCAGGTATGGGCAGTCACTTTTCAGCTCAAACGACCTACATGGTTTCCGTAGCTCACACGTTTCTCATCTTAACAGACATCATTGGATGTTAGAGGAACAGTGCTTTGTATCAGTTTCAGAAGCTGAGTTGGACTAGATATGGTCCGTATGTGTAGAAAACACCATTCTTTTGTTCTCAGCACACTCACGTTTCCTAATGTCTTAGAGACTCTAGAAAGCAAGTGCGTGCTTCTTGCTCTAAAGCAGAGTGTGATCGATGGATGAGAACTCTGCTGTGAGTTTCACTTCCGAAATGGCGTTAAATCCCAAGCTCTGAGTCTTCCTTCAAGCAAGACATCGTTTAAAGTAAGGGCAGTCACTTTTCTGCTCAAACGAACTACATCGTTCACGAAACTCACACGTTTCTCATCTTAACTGACAAGCAATAGATGTTAGAGTTCCAGTGCTTAGTATCAGTTTCAGAAGCAGATTTGGACTACATATTGTCCGTATGTGTAGGAAACACTGTTCTTTTGTTCTGAGCACACTCATGTTTCCTGCTGTATTAGAGAATCTAGAAAGCAAGAGCTTGCTTCTTGCTCTAAAGCAGAGTGTGATCAATGGATGAGAACTCTGCTGTGTGTTTCACTTCAGAAATGGAGTTAAATCCCAGGCTCTGAGTCTTCCTACAAGCAAGACTTCGTTTCAGGTAAGTGCAGCTACTTTACAGGTCAAACGAACTACATCATTCACGAAGGTCACACGTTTTGGATCTTACCTGACAAGCATTGGATGTTAGAGGACTTGTGGTTTGTTTCAATTTCAGAAGCAGAGTTGTACTATATATGGTCCATATGAGTAGGAAACACCGCTCTTTTGTTCTGAGCACACTCATGTTTCCTCTGTATTAAAGACTCTAGAAAGCAAGAGCGTGCTTCTAGCTCTAAAGCAGAGTGTGATCAATGGATGAGAACTATGCTGTGTGTTTCCCTTCAGAAATGGTGTTGAATCCCAGGTTCTGAGTCTTCCTACAAGCAAGAATTCATTTCAGGTAAGGGCAGTCACTTTTCAGCTCAAACGAACTACATCGTTCACGAACTCTCACGTTTCTCATTCTAACTGACAAGCTTTGGATGTTAGAGGACCAGTGCTTTGTATCAATTTCAGAAGCAGATTTGGACTACATATGGTCCGTATGTGTAGGAAACACCGTTCTGTTGTTCTGGGCACACTCAGATTTCCTACTGTATTAGAGACTCTAGAAAGCAAGAGTGTGCTTCTTGCTCTAAAGCAGAGTGTGATCAATGGATGAGAACTCTGCTGTGAGTTTCCCTTCTGAAATGGAGTTAAATCCCAAGCTCTGAGTCTTCATTCAAGCAAGACATCGTTTAAGGTAAGGGCAGTCACTTTTCTACTCAAACGAACTACATCGTTCACGAAGCTCACACGTTTCTCATCTTAACTGACAAGCATTGGATGTTAGAGGAGCAGTGCTTTGTATCAGTTTCAGAAGCAGATATGGACTACATATGGTCCATATGTGAAGGCAACATCATTCTTTTGTTCTCAGCAAATCATGTTTCATGTTGTCTTAGATCCTCTAGAATTCAAGAGCGTGCTTCTTGCTCTAAAGCAGAGTGTGATCAATGGATGAGAACTCTGCTGTGTGTTTCCCTTCAGAAATGGATTTGAATCCCAGGGTCTGTGTCTTCCTACAAGCAAGACTTCGTTTCAGGTAAGGGCAGTCACTTTTCAGTTCAAACGAACTACATTGTTCACGAAGCTCACACGTTTCTCATCTTAACAGACAAGCATTGGATGTTAGAAGACCAGTGCTTTGTATCAGTTTCAGAAGCAGAGTTGGACTAGATATGGTCCGTATGTGTAGAAAACACCATTCTTTTGTTCTCAGCAAAGTCACGTTTCCTACCGTCTTAGAGATTCTAGAAAGCAAGTGCGTGCTTGTTGCTCTAAAGCAGAGTGTGATCAATGGATGAGAACTCTTCTGTGTGTTTCAGTTCAGAAATGGAGTTAAATCCCAGACTGTTAGTCTTCCTACAAGCAAGATTTCGTTTCAAGTAAGGGCAGTTACTTACAGCTCAAACGAACTACATCTTTCACAATGCTCACACGTTTCTCATCTTAACTGACAAGCATTGGATTTTAGAGGACCTTTGGTTTGTATGAATTTCAAAGCAGAGTTGAACTAGATATGGTCAGTATGTTTAGGAAACACCGTTCTTTTGTTCTGATCACACTCAGGTTTCTTGCTGTATTAGAGAATCTAGAAAGCAAGAGCGTGCTTCTTGCTCTAAAGAAGAGTGTGATCAATGGATGAGAACTCTGCTGTGTGTTTCACTTCAGAAATGGAATTAAATCCCAGTCTCTGAGTCTTCCTACATGCAAGACTTCGTTTCAGTTTAGTGCAGTTACTTTACAGGTCAAACGGCCTACATCGTGCACGAACTCACACGATTCGGATCTTACCTGACAAGCATTGGATATTAGAGGACCTGTGGTTTGTTTCAGTTTCAGAAGCAGAGTTGAACTAGATATGGTACATATGTTTAGGAAACACCATTCTTTTGTTCTGAGCACACTCATGTTTCCTGCTTTATTAAAGACTCTAGAAAGCAAGAGCGTGCTTCTAGCTCTAAAGCAGAGTGTGATCAATGGATGAGAACTATGCGGTGTGTTTCCCTTCAGAAATGGAGTTAAATCCCAGGTTCTGAGTCTTCCTACAAGCAAGACTTCATTTCAGGTAAGGGCAGTCACTTTTCAGCTCAAAGGAACTACATCGTTCACGAAGCTCACACGTTTCTCATCCTAACTGACAAGCTTTGGATGTTAGAGGACCAGTGCTTTGTATCAATTTCAGAAGCAGATTTGGACTACATATGGTCCGTATGTGTCGGAAACACCGTTCTTTTGTTCTGGGCACACTCAGATTTCCTACTGTATTAGAGACTCTATTAAGCAAGAGTGTGCTTCTTGCTCTAAAGCAGAGTGTGATCGATGGATGAGAACTCTGCTGTGAGTTTCACTTCCGAAATGGAGTTAAATCCCAAGCTCTGAGTCTTCCTTCAAGCAAGACATCGTTTAAGGTAAGGGCAGTCACTTTTCTGCTCAAACGAACTACATCATTCACGAAACTCACACGTTTCTCATCTTAACTGACAAGCAATAGATGTTAGAGTTCCAGTGCTTAGTATCAGTTTCAGAAGCAGATTTGGACTACATATGGTCCGTATGTGTAGGAAACACCGTTCATTTGTTCTGGGCACACTCAGATTTCCTACTGTATTAGAGACTCTAGAAAGCAAGAGTGTGCTTCTTGCTCTAAAGCAGAGTGTGATCAATGGATGAGAACTCTGCTGTGAATTTCACTTCCGAAATTGAGTTAAATCCCAAGCTCTGAGTCTTCCTTCAAGCAAGACATCGTTTAAGATAAGGGCTGTCACTTTTCTGCTCAAACGAACTACATCGTTCACGAAACTCACACGTTTCTCATCTTAACTGACAAGCATTAGATGTTAGAGGTCCAGTGCTTAGTATCAGTTTCAGAAGCAGATTTGGACTACATATGGTCCGTATGTGTAGGAAACACCGTTCTTTTGTTCTGAGCACACTCATGTTTCCTGCTGTATTAGAGAATCTAGAAAGCAAGAGCTTGCTTCTTGCTCTAAAGCAGAGTGTGATCAATGGATGAGAACTCTGCTGTGTGTTTCACTTCAGAAATGGAGTTAAATCCCAGTCTCTGAGTCTTCCTACAAGCAAGACTTCGTTTCAGGTAAGTGCAGCTACTTTACAGGTCAAACGAACTACATCGTTCACGAAGCTCACACGTTTTGGATCTTACCTGACAAGCATTGGATGTTAGAGGACTTGTGGTTTGTTTCAATTTCAGAAGCAGAGTTGTACTATATATGGTCCATATGAGTAGGAAACACCGCTCTTTTGTTCTGAGCACACTCATGTTTCCTCTGTATTAAAGACTCTAGAAAGCAAGAGCGTGCTTCTAGCTCTAAAGCAGAGTGTGATCAATGGATGAGAACTCTGCTGTGTGTTTCCCTTCAGAAATGGATTTGAATCCCAGGGTCTGTGTCTTCCTACAAGCAAGACTTCGTTTCAGGTAAGGGCATTCACTTTTCAGTTCAAACGAACTACATTGTTCACGAAGCTCACACGTTTCTCATCTTAACAGACAAGCATTGTATGGTAGAAGACCAGTGCTTTGTATCAGTTTCAGAAGCAGAGTTGGACTAGATATGGTCCGTATGTGTAGGAAACACCATTCTTTTGTTCTCAGCACACTCACGTTTCCTACTGTCTTAGAGACTCTAGAAAGCAAGTGCGTGCTTCTTGCTCTAAAGCAGAGTGTGATCAATGGATGCGAACTCTTCTGTGTGTTTCAGTTCAGAAATGGAGTTAAATCCCAGGCTCTGAGTCTTCCTACAAGCAAGATTTCGTTTCAAGTAAGGGCAGTTACTTACAGCTCAAACGAACTACATCTTTCACGATGCTCACACGTTTCTCATCTTAACTGACAAGCATTGGATTTTAGAGGACCATTGGTTTGTATGAATTTCAGAAGCAGAGTTGAACTAGATATGGTCAGTATGTATAGGAAACACCATTCTTTTGTTCTGATCACACTCAGGTTTCTTGTTGTATTAGAGACTCTAGAAAGCAAGAGCGTGCTTCTCGCTCTAAAGCAGAGTGTGATCCATGGATGAGAACTATGCTGTTTGTTTCTCTTCAGAAATGGAGTTAAATCCCAGGCTCTGTGTCTTCCTACAAGCAAGACATCATTTCAGGTATGGGCAGTCACTTTTCAGCTCAAACGACCTACATCGTTTCCGTAGCTCACACGTTTTTCATCTTAATAGACATCATTGGATGTTAGAGGTCCAGTGCTTTGTATCAGTTTCAAAAGCAGAGTTGGACTAGATACGGTCCCTATGTGTAGGAAACACCGTTCTTTTGTTCTCAGCACACTCACGTTTCCTGCTGTCTTAGAGAATCTAGAAAGCAAGAGCGTGCTTCTTGTTCTAAAGCAGAGTGTGATCAATGGATGAGAACACTGCTGTGTGTTTCACTTCAGAAATGGAGTTAAATCCCAGGCTCTGAGTCTTCCTAAAAGCAAGACTTCATTTAAGGTAAGGGCAGTCACTTTTCTGCTCAAACAAAATACATCGTTCACGAAGCTCACATGTTTCTCATCTTAACTGACAAGCATTGGATGTTAGAGGACCAGTGCTTTGTATCAGTTTCAGAAGCAGATTTGGACTACATATGGTCCGTATGTGTAGGAAACACCGTTCTTTTGTTCTGAGCACACTCAGGTTTCCTGCTGTATTAGAGAATCTAGAAAGCAAGAGCGTGCTTCTCACTCTAAAGCAGAGTGTGATACATGGATGAGAACTATGCTGTGTGTTTCACTTCAGAAATGGAATTAAATCCCAGTCTCTGAGTCTTCCTACAAGCAAGACTTCGTTTCAGTTAAGTGCAGTTACTTTACAGGTCAAACGGCCTACATCGTTCACGAAGCTCACAGGATTCGGATCTTACCTGATAAGCATTGGATGTTAGAGGACCTGTTGTTTGTTTCAGTTTCAGAAGCAGATTTGAACTAGATATGGTGTGTATGTTTAGGAAACACCGTTCTTTTGTTCTGAGCACACTCATGTCTCCTGCTTTATTAAAGACTCTAGAAAGCAAGAGTGTGCTTCTAGCTCTAAAGCACAGTGTGATCAATGGATGAGAACTCTGCTGTGTGTTTCCCTTCAGAAATGGAGTTAAATCCCAGTTTCTGAGTCTTCCTACAAGCAAGAATTCATTTCAGGTAGGGGCAGTCACTTTTCAGCTCAAACGAATTACATCGTTCACGAAGCTCACACGTTTCTCATCTTAACTGACAAGCATTGGATGTTAGAGGAGCAGTGCTTTGTATCAGTTTCAGAAGCAGATATGGACTACATATGGTCCATATGTGTAGGCAACATCATTCTTTTGTTCTCAGCAAATCACGTTTCATGTTGTCTTAGATCCTCTAGAATTCAAGAGCGTGCTTCTTGCTCTAAAGCAGAGTGTGATCAATGGATGAGAACTCTGCTGTGTGTTTCCCTTCAGAAATGGATTTGAATCCCAGGGTCTGTGTCTTCCTACAAGCAAGACTTCGTTTCAGGTAAGGGCAGTCACTTTTCAGTTCAAACGAACTACATTGTTCACGAAGCTCACACGTTTCTCATCTTAACAGACAAGCAATCGATGATAGAAGACCAGTGCTTTGTATCAGTTTCAGAAGCAGAGTTGGACTAGATATGGTCAGTATGTGTAGAAAACACCATTCTTTTGTTCTCAGCACACTCACGTTTCCTACTGTCTTAGAAACTCTAGAAAGCAAGTGCGTGCTTGTTGCTCTAAAGCAGAGTGTGATCAATGGATGAGAACTCTTCTGTGTGTTTCAGTTCAGAAATGGAGTTATATCCCAGGCTCTGAGTCTTCCTACAAGCAAGATTTCGTTTCAAGTAAGGGCAGTTACTTACAGCTCAAAGGAACTACATCTTTCACGATGCTCACACGTTTCTCATCTTAACTGACAAGCATTGGATGTTAGAGGACCTGTGGTTTTTTTCAGTTTCAGAAGCATGGTTGAACTAGACATGGTCCATATGTTTAGGAAACACCGTTCTTTTGTTCTGAGCACACTCAGGTTTCCTGATTTATTAAAGAATCTAGAAAGCAAGAGCGTGCTTGTAGCTCTAAAGAAGAGTGTGATCAATGGATGAGAACTCTGCTGTGTGTTTCACTTCAGAAATGGAATTAAATCCCAGTCTCTGAGTCTTCCTACAAGCAAGACTTCGTTTCAGTTAAGTGCAGTTACTTTACATGTCAAACGGCCTACAACGTTCACGAAGCTCACAGGATTCAGATCTTACCTGACAAGCAGTGGATGTTAGAGGACCTGTGGTTTTTTTCAGTTTCAGAAGCAGAGTTGAACTAGACATGGTCCATATGTTTAGGAAACGCCGTTCTTTTGCTCTGAGCACACTCAGGTTTCCTGATTTATTAAAGAATCTAGAAAGCAAGAGCGTGCTTGTAGCTCTAAAGAAGAGTGTGATCAATGGATGAGAACTATGCTGTGTGTTTCCCTTCAGAAATGGAGTTAAATCCCAGGTTCTGACTCTTCCTACAAGCAAGACTTCATTTCAGGTAAGGGCAGTCACTTTTCAGCTCAAACGAACTACATCATTTACGAAGCTCACACGTTTCTCATCCTAACTGACAAGCTTTAGATGTTAGAGGACCAGTGCTTTGTATCAATTTCAGAAGCAGATTTGGACTAGATATGGTCCGTATGTGTAGGAAACACCGTTCTTTTGTTCCAGCACACTCACGTTTCCTGCTGTCTTAGAGAATCTAGAAAGAATGAGCATGCTTCTTGGTCTGAAGCAGAGTGGGATCAATGGATGAGAACTCTGCTGTGTGTTTCACTTCAGAAATGGAATTAAATCCCAGTCTCTGAGTCTTCCTACAAGCAAGACTTCATTTCAGTTAAGTGCAGTTACTTTACAGGTCAAACGGCCTACATCATTCACGAAGCTCACACGATTCGGATCTTACCTGACAAGCATTGGATATTAGAGGACCTGTTGTTTGTTTCAGTTTCAGAAGCAGATTTGGACTAGATATGGTCCTTATGTGTAGGAAACACCATTCTTTTGTTCTCAGCAAATCACGTTTCATGTTGTCTTAGATCCTCTAGAATTCAAGAGCGTGCTTCTTGCTCTAAAGCAGAGTGTGATCAATGGATGAGAACTCTGCTGTGTGTTTCCCTTCAGAAATGGATTTGAATCCCAGGGTCTGTGTCTTCCTACAAGCAAGACTTTGTTTAAGGTAATGGCAGTCACTTTTCTGCTCCAACGAACTACATCGTTCACGAAGCTCACACGTTTCTCATCTTAACTGACAAGCATTGGATGTTAGAGGACCAGTGCTTTGTATCAGTTTCAGAAGCAGATTTGGACTACATATGGTCTGTATGTGTAGCAAACACCATTCTTTGTTCTGAGAACCCTCAGGTTTCCTGCTGTCTTAGAGACTCTAGAAAGCAAGAGCATGCTTCTTGCTCTAAAGCAGAGTGTGATCAATGGATGAGAACTCTGCTGTGTGTTTCACTTCAGAAATGGAATTAAATCCCAGTCTCTGAGTCTTCCTACAAGCAAGACTTCGTTTCAGTTAAGTGCAGTTACTTTATAGGTCAAACGGCCTACATCGTTCACGAAGCTCACACGATTCGGATCTTACCTGACAAGCATTGGATATTAGAGGACCTGTGGTTTGTTTCAGTTTCAGAAGCAGATTTGAACTAGATATGGTACGTATGTTTAGGAAACACCATTCTTTTGTTCTGAGCACACTGATGTTTCCTGCTTTATTAAAGACTCTAGAAAGCAAGAGCGTGCTTCTAGCTCTAAAGCAGAGTGTGATCAATGGATGAGAACTATGCGGTGTGTTTCCCTTCAGAAATGGAGTTAAATCCCATGTTCTGAGTCTTCCTACAAGCAAGACTTCATTTCAGGTAAGGGCAGTCACTTTTCAGCTCAAACGAACTACATCGTTCACGAAACTCACACGTTTCTCATCTTAACTGACAAGCATTAGATGTTAGAGGTCCAGTGCTTAGTATCAGTTTCAGAAGCAGAGTTGAACTAGATATGGTCAGTATGTTTAGGAAACACCGTTCTTTTGTTCTGATCACACTCAGGTTTCCTGCTGTATTAGAGACTCTAGAAAGCAAGAGCGTGCTTCTCACTCTAAAGCAGAGTGTGATACATGGTTGAGAACTATGCTGTGTGTTTCCCTTCAGAAATGGAGTTAAATCCCAGGCTCTGTGTCTTACTACAAGCAAGACTTCCTTTCAAGTTAGGGCAGTCACTTTTCAGCTCAAACGTACTACATCGTTCACGAAGCTCACAAGTTTCTCATCTTAACTGACAAGCATTGGATGTTAGAGGACCAGTGCTTTGTATCAGTTTCAGAAGCAGAGTTGGACTAGATATGGTCCGTATGTGTAGGAAACACCATTCTTTTTTCTCAGCACACACACGTTTCCTGCTGTCTTAGAGAATCTAGAAAGCAAGAGCGTGCTTCTTGCTCTAAAGCAGAGTGTGATCAATGGATGAGAACACTGCTGTGTGTTTCACTTCAGAAATGGAGTTAAATCCCAGGCTCTGAGTCTTCCTAAAAGCAAGACTTCATTTAAGGTAAGGGCAGTCACTTTTCTGCTCCAACGAACTACATCGTTCACGAAGCTCACATGTTTCTCATCTTAACTGACAAGCATTGGATGTTAGAGGACCAGTGCTTTGTATCAGTTTCAGAAGCAGATTTGGACTACATATGGTCCATATGTGTAGGAAACACCGTTCTTTGGTTCTGAGCACACTCAGGTTTCCTGCTGTATTAGAGACTCTAGAAAGCAAGAGCGTGCTTCTCACTCTAAAGCAGAGTGTGATACATGGTTGAGAACTATGCTGTGTGTTTCCCTTCAGAAATGGAGTTAAATCCCAGGCTCTGTGTCTTACTACAAGCAAGACTTCGTTTCAAGTTAGGGCAGTCACTTTTCACCTCAAACGTACTACATCGTTCACGAAGCTCACAAGTTTCTCATCTTAACTGACAAGCATTGGATGTTAGAGGACCAGTGCTATGTATCAGTTTCAGAAGCAGAGTGGGACTAGATATGGTCCGTATGTGTATGAAACACCGTTCTTTTGTTCTCAGCACACTCACGTTCCTGCTGTCTTAGAGACTCTAGAAAGCAATAGCATGCTTCTTGCTCTCAAGCAGAGTGTGATCAATGGATGAGAACTCTGCTGTGTGTTTCACTTCAGAAATGGAATTAAATGCCAGTCTCTGAGTCTTCCTACAAGCAAGACTTCGTTTCAGTTAAGTGCAGTTACTTTACAGGTCAAACGGCCTACATCGTTCACGAAGCTCACAGAATTCGGATCTTACCTGACAAGCATTGGATCGTAGGGGACCTGTGGTTTGTTTCAGTTTCAGAAGCAGATTGGAACTAGATATGGTCCGTATATTTAGGAAACACCGTTCTTTTGTTCTCAGCACACTCACGTTTCCTGCTGTCTTAGAGACTCTAGAAAGCAAGAGCGTGCTTCTTGTTCTAAAGCAGAGTGTGATCAATGGATGAGAACACTGCTGTGTGTTTCACTTCAGAAATGGAGTTAGATCCCAGGCTCTGAGTCTTCCTAAATGCAAGACTTCGTTTAAGGTAAGGGCAGTCACTTTTCTGCTCCAACGAACTACATCGTTCACGAAGCTCACAGGATTCAGATCTTACCTGACAAGCATTGGATGTTAGAGAACCTGTGGTTTTTTTCAGTTTCAGAAGCAGAGTTGAACTAGACATGGTCCATATGTTTAGGAAACACCGTTCTTTTGTTCTGAGCACACTCATGTTTCCTGCTTTATTAAAGACTCTAGAAAGCAAGAGCGTGCTTGTAGCTCTAAGAAGAGTGTGATCAATGGATGAGAACTATGCTGTGTGTTTCCCTTCAGAAATGGAGTTAAATCCCAGGTTCTGAGTCTTCCTACAAGCAAGACTTCATTTCAGGTAAGGGCAGTCACTTTTCAGCTCAAACGAACTACATCGTTTACGAAGCTCACACGTTTCTCATCCTAACTGACAAGCTTTAGATGTTAGAGGACAAGTGCTTTGTATCAATTTCAGAAGCAGATTTGGACTAGATATGGTCCGTATGTGTAGGAAACACCGTTCTTTTGTTCTCAGCACACTCACGTTTCCTGCTGTCTTAGAGACTCTAGAAAGCAAGAGCATGCTTCTTGTTCTAAAGCAGAGTGTGATCAATGGATGAGAGCAGTGCTGTGTGTTTCACTTCAGAAATGGAATTAAATCCCAGTCTCTGAGTCTTCCTACGTGCAAGACTTCGTTTCAGTTTAGTGCAGTTACTTTACAGGTCAAACGGCCTACATCGTGCACGAACTCACATGATTCGGATCTTACCTGACAAGCATTGCATGGTAGAGGACCTGTGGTTTGTTTCAGTTTCAGAAACAGATTTGAACTAGATATGGTCCGTATGGTTAGGAAACAACGTTCTCTTGTTCTGAGCACACTCATGTTTCCTGCTTTATTAAAGACTCTAGAAAGCAAGAGTGTGCTTCTTGCTCTAAAGCAGAGTGTGATCAATGGATGAGAACTCTGCTGTGTGTTTCACTTCAGAAATGGAGTTAAATCCCAGTCTCTGAGTCTTCTTACAAGCAAGACTTCGTTTCAGGTAAGTGCAGCTACTTTACAGGTCAAACGAACTACATCGTTCACGAAGCTCACACGTTTTGGATCTTACCTGACAAGCATTGGATGTTAGAGGACTTGTGGTTTGTTTCAGTTTCAGAAGCAGAGTTGTACTATATAAGGTCCATATGAGTAGGAAACACCGTTCTTTTGTTCTGAGCACACTCATGTTTCCTCTGTATTAAAGACTCTAGAAAGCAAGAGCGTGCTTCTAGCTCTAAAGCAGAGTGTGATCAATGGATGAGAACTCTGCTGTGTGTTTCCCTTCAGAAATGGATTTGAATCCCAGGGTCTGTGTCTTCCTACAAGCAAGACTTTGTTTAAGGTATGGGCAGTCACTTTTCTGCTCCAACGAACTACATCGTTCACGAAGCTCACACGTTTCTCATCTTAACTGACAAGCATTGGATGTTAGAGGACCAGTGCTTTGTATCAGTTTCAGAAGCAGATTTGGACTACATATGGTCCGTATGTGTAGCAAACACCATTCTTTGTTCTGAGAACACTCAGGTTTCCTGCTGTCTTAGAGACTCTAGAAAGCAAGAGCATGCTTCTTGCTCTAAAGCAGAGTGTGATCAATGGATGAGAACTCTGCTGTGTGTTTCACTTCAGAAATGGAATTAAATCCCAGTCTCTGAGTCTTCCTACAAGCAAGACTTCGTTTCAGTTAAGTGCAGTTACTTTATAGGTCAAACGGCCTACATCGTTCACGAAGCTCACACGATTCGGATCTTACCTGACAGGCATTGGATATTAGAGGACCTGTGGTTTGTTTCAGTTTCAGAAGCAGATTTGAACTAGATATGGTACGTATGTTTAGGAAACACCATTCTTTTGTTCTGAGCACACTGATGTTTCCTGATTTATTAAAGACTCTAGAAAGCAAGAGCGTGCTTCTAGCTCTAAAGCAGAGTGTGATCAATGGATGAGAACTATGCGGTGTGTTTCCCTTCAGAAATGGAGTTAAATCCCATGTTCTGAGTCTTCCTACAAGCAAGACTTCATTTCAGGTAAGGGGAGTCACTTTTCAGCTCAAACGAACTACATCGTTCACGAAGCTCACACGTTTCTCATCCTAACTGACAAGCTTTGGATGTTAGAGGACCAGTGCTTTGTATCAATTTCAGAAGCAGATTTGGACTACATATGGTCCCTATGTGTAGGAAACACCGTTCGTTTGTTCTGGGCACACTCAGATTTCCTACTGTATTAGAGACTCTATTAAGCAAGAGTGTGCTTCTTGCTCTAAAGCAGAGTGTGATCAATGGATGAGAACTCTGCTGTGAGTTTCACTTCCGAAATGGAGTTAAATCCCAAGCTCTGAGTCTTCCTTCAAGCAAGACATCGTTTAAGTTAAGGGCAGTCACTTTTCTGCTCAAACGAACTACATCGTTCACGAAACTCACACGTTTCTCATCTTAACTGACAAGCATTAGATGTTAGAGGTCCAGTGCTTAGTATCAGTTTCAGAAGCAGAGTTGAACTAGATATGGTCAGTATGTTTAGGAAACACCGTTCTTTTGTTCTGATCACACTCAGGTTTCTTGCTGTATTAGAGACTCTAGAAAGCAAGAGCGTGCTTCTCGCTCTAAAGCAGAGTGTGATCCATGGATGAGAACTATGCTGTTTGTTTCCCTTCAGAAATGGTGTTAAATCCCAGGCTCTGTGTCTTCCTACAAGCAAGACATCATTTCAGGTATGGGCAGTCACTTTTCAGCTCAAACGAACTACATCGTTCCCATAGCTCACACGTTTTTCATCTTAACAGACAAGCATTGGATGTTAGAGGACCAGTGCTTTGTATCAGTTTCAGAAGTAGAGTTGGGCTAGATATGGTCAGTATGTGTAGGAAACACCGTTCTTTTGTTCTCAGCACACTCACGTTTCCTGCTGTCTTAGAGAATCTAGAAAGCAAGCGCATGCTTCTTGTTCTAAAGCAGAGTGTGATTAATGGATGAGAACAGTGCTGTGTGTTTCACTTCAGAAATGGAATTAAATCCCATTCTCTGAGTCTTCCTACGTGCAAGACTTCGTTTCAGTTTAGTGCAGTTACTTTACAGGTCAAACGGCCTACATCGTGCACGAACTCACATGATTCGGATCTTACCTGACAAGCATTGGATGTTAGAGGACCTGTGGTTTGTTTCAGTTTCAGAAGCAGATTTGAACTAGATATGGTCCGTATGATTAGGAAACAACGTTCTCTTGTTCTGAGCACACTCATGTTTCCTGCTTTATTAAAGACTCTAGAAAGCAAGAGTGTGCTTCTTGCTCTAAAGCAGAGTGTGATCAATGGATGAGAACTCTGCTGTGTGTTTCACTTCAGAAATGGAGTTAAATCCCAGTCTCTGAGTCTTCTTACAAGCAAGACTTCGTTTCAGGTAAGTGCAGCTACTTTACAGGTCAAACGAACTACATCGTTCACGAAGCTCACACGTTTTGGATCTTACCTGACAAGCATTGGATGTTAGAGGACTTGTGGTTTGTTTCAGTTTCAGAAGCAGAGTTGTACTATATAAGGTCCATATGAGTAGGAAACACCGTTCTTTTGTTCTGAGCACACTCATGTTTCCTCTGTATTAAAGACTCTAGAAAGCAAGAGCGTGCTTCTAGCTCTAAAGCAGAGTGTGATCAATGGATGAGAACTCTGCTGTGTGTTTCCCTTCAGAAATGGATTTGAATCCCAGGGTCTGTGTCTTCCTACAAGCAAGACTTTGTTTAAGGTAAGGGCAGTCACTTTTCTGCTCCAACGAACTACATCGTTCACGAAGCTCACACGTTTCTCATCTTAACTGACAAGCATTGGATGTTAGAGGACCAGTGCTTTGTATCAGTTTCAGAAGCAGATTTGGACTACATATGGTCCGTATGTGTAGCAAACACCATTCTTTGTTCTGAGAACACTCAGGTTTCCTGCTGTCTTAGAGACTCTAGAAAGCAAGAGCATGCTTCTTGCTCTAAAGCAGAGTGTGATCAATGGATGAGAACTCTGCTGTGTGTTTCACTTCAGAAATGGAATTAAATCCCAGTCTCTGAGTCTTCCTACAAGCAAGACTTCGTTTCAGTTAAGTGCAGTTACTTTATAGGTCAAACAGCCTACATCGTTCACGAAGCTCACACGATTCGGATCTTACCTGACAGGCATTGGATATTAGAGGACCTGTGGTTTGTTTCAGTTTCAGAAGCAGATTTGAACTAGATATGGTACGTATGTTTAGGAAACACCATTCTTTTGTTCTGAGCACACTGATGTTTCCTGCTTTATTAAAGACTCTAGAAAGCAAGAGCGTGCTTCTAGCTCTAAAGCAGAGTGTGATCAATGGATGAGAACTATGCGGTGTGTTTCCCTTCAGAAATGGAGTTAAATCCCATGTTCTGAGTCTTCCTACAAGCAAGACTTCATTTCAGGTAAGGGCAGTCACTTTTCAGCTCAAACGAACTACATCGTTCACGAAGCTCACACGTTTCTCATCCTAACTGACAAGCTTTGGATGTTAGAGGACCAGTGCTTTGTATCAATTTCAGAAGCAGATTTGGACTACATATGGTCCCTATGTGTAGGAAACACCGTTCGTTTGTTCTGGGCACACTCAGATTTCCTACTGTATTAGAGACTCTATTAAGCAAGAGTGTGCTTCTTGCTCTAAAGCAGAGTGTGATCAATGGATGAGAACTCTGCTGTGAGTTTCACTTCCGAAATGGAGTTAAATCCAAAGCTCTGAGTCTTCCTTCAAGCAAGACATCGTTTAAGTTAAGGGCAGTCACTTTTCTGCTCAAACGAACTACATCGTTCACGAAACTCACACGTTTCTCATCTTAACTGACAAGCATTAGATGTTAGAGGTCCAGTGCTTAGTATCAGTTTCAGAAGCAGAGTTGAACTAGATATGGTCAGTATGTTTAGGAAACACCGTTCTTTTGTTCTGATCACACTCAGGTTTCTTGCTGTATTAGAGACTCTAGAAAGCAAGAGCGTGCTTCTCGCTCTAAAGCAGAGTGTGATCCATGGATGAGAACTATGCTGTTTGTTTCCCTTCAGAAATGGTGTTAAATCCCAGGCTCTGTGTCTTCCTACAAGCAAGACATCATTTCAGGTATGGGCAGTCACTTTTCAGCTCAAACGAACTACATCGTTCCCATAGCTCACACGTTTTTCATCTTAACAGACAAGCATTGGATGTTAGAGGACCAGTGCTTTGTATCAGTTTCAGAAGTAGAGTTGGGCTAGATATGGTCCGTATGTGTAGGAAACACCGTTCTTTTGTTCTCAGCACACTCACGTTTCCTGCTGTCTTAGAGAATCTAGAAAGCAAGAGCATGCTTCTTGTTCTAAAGCAGAGTGTGATCAATGGATGAGAACAGTGCTGTGTGTTTCACTTCAGAAATGGAGTATATCCCAGGCTCTGAGTCTTCCTAAAAGCAAGACTTCATTTAAGGTAAGGGCAGTCACTTTTCTGCTCAAATGAACTACATCGTTCACGAAGCTCACATGTTTCTCATCTTAACTGACAAGCATTGGATGTTATAGGACCAGTGCTTTGTATCAGTTTCAGAAGCAGATTTGGACTACATATGGTCCGTATGTGTAGGAAACACCGTTCTTTTGTTCTGAGCACACTCAGGTTTCCTGCTGTATTAGAGACTCTAGAAAGCCAGAGCGTGCTTCTCACTCTAAAGCAGAGTGTGATACATGGTTGAGAACTATGCTGTGTGTTTCCCTTCAGAAATGGAGGTAAATCCCAGGCTCTGTGTCTTACTACAAGCAAGACTTCGTTTCAAGTTAGGGCAGTCACTTTTCACCTCAAACGAACTACATCGTTCACGAAACTCACACGTTTCTCATCTTAACTGACAAGCATTAGATGTTAGAGGTCCAGTGCTTAGTATCAGTTTCAGAAGCAGAGTTGAACTAGATATGGTCAGTATGTTTAGGAAACACCGTTCTTTTGTTCTGATCACACTCAGGTTTCTTGCTGTATTAGAGACTCTAGAAAGCAAGAGCGTGCTTCTCGCTCTAAAGCAGAGTGTGATCCATGGATGAGAACTATGCTGTTTGTTTCCCTTCAGAAATGGTGTTAAATCCCAGGCTCTGTGTCTTCCTACAAGCAAGACATCATTTCAGGTATGGGCAGTCACTTTTCAGCTCAAACGAACTACATCGTTCCCATAGCTCACACGTTTTTCATCTTAACAGACAAGCATTGGATGTTAGAGGACCAGTGCTTTGTATCAGTTTCAGAAGTAGAGTTGCGCTAGATATGGTCAGTATGTGTAGGAAACACCGTTCTTTTGTTCTCAGCACACTCACGTTTCCTGCTGTCTTAGAGAATCTAGAAAGCAAGCGCATGCTTCTTGTTCTAAAGCAGAGTGTGATTAATGGATGAGAACAGTGCTGTGTGTTTCACTTCAGAAATGGAATTAAATCCCATTCTCTGAGTCTTCCTACGTGCAAGACTTCGTTTCAGTTTAGTGCAGTTACTTTACAGGTCAAACGGCCTACATCGTGCACGAACTCACATGATTCGGATCTTACCTGACAAGCATTGGATGTTAGAGGACCTGTGGTTTGTTTCAGTTTCAGAAGCAGATTTGAACTAGATATGGTCCGTATGATTAGGAAACAACGTTCTCTTGTTCTGAGCACACTCATGTTTCCTGCTTTATTAAAGACTCTAGAAAGCAAGAGTGTGCTTCTTGCTCTAAAGCAGAGTGTGATCAATGGATGAGAACTCTGCTGTGTGTTTCACTTCAGAAATGGAGTTAAATCCCAGTCTCTGAGTCTTCTTACAAGCAAGACTTCGTTTCAGGTAAGTGCAGCTACTTTACAGGTCAAACGAACTACATCGTTCACGAAGCTCACACGTTTTGGATCTTACCTGACAAGCATTGGATGTTAGAGGACTTGTGGTTTGTTTCAGTTTCAGAAGCAGAGTTGTACTATATAAGGTCCATATGAGTAGGAAACACCGTTCTTTTGTTCTGAGCACACTCATGTTTCCTCTGTATTAAAGACTCTAGAAAGCAAGAGCGTGCTTCTAGCTCTAAAGCAGAGTGTGATCAATGGATGAGAACTCTGCTGTGTGTTTCCCTTCAGAAATGGATTTGAATCCCAGGGTCTGTGTCTTCCTACAAGCAAGACTTTGTTTAAGGTAAGGGCAGTCACTTTTCTGCTCCAACGAACTACATCGTTCACGAAGCTCACACGTTTCTCATCTTAACTGACAAGCATTGGATGTTAGAGGACCAGTGCTTTGTATCAGTTTCAGAAGCAGATTTGGACTACATATGGTCCGTATGTGTAGCAAACACCATTCTTTGTTCTGAGAACACTCAGGTTTCCTGCTGTCTTAGAGACTCTAGAAAGCAAGAGCATGCTTCTTGCTCTAAAGCAGAGTGTGATCAATGGATGAGAACTCTGCTGTGTGTTTCACTTCAGAAATGGAATTAAATCCCAGTCTCTGAGTCTTCCTACAAGCAAGACTTCGTTTCAGTTAAGTGCAGTTACTTTATAGGTCAAACGGCCTACATCGTTCACGAAGCTCACACGATTCGGATCTTACCTGACAGGCATTGGATATTAGAGGACCTGTGGTTTGTTTCAGTTTCAGAAGCAGATTTGAACTAGATATGGTACGTATGTTTAGGAAACACCATTCTTTTGTTCTGAGCACACTGATGTTTCCTGCTTTATTAAAGACTCTAGAAAGCAAGAGCGTGCTTCTAGCTCTAAAGCAGAGTGTGATCAATGGATGAGAACTATGCGGTGTGTTTCCCTTCAGAAATGGAGTTAAATCCCATGTTCTGAGTCTTCCTACAAGCAAGACTTCATTTCAGGTAAGGGCAGTCACTTTTCAGCTCAAACGAACTACATCGTTCACGAAGCTCACACGTTTCTCATCCTAACTGACAAGCTTTGGATGTTAGAGGACCAGTGCTTTGTATCAATTTCAGAAGCAGATTTGGACTACATATGGTCCCTATGTGTAGGAAACACCGTTCGTTTGTTCTGGGCACACTCAGATTTCCTACTGTATTAGAGACTCTATTAAGCAAGAGTGTGCTTCTTGCTCTAAAGCAGAGTGTGATCAATGGATGAGAACTCTGCTGTGAGTTTCACTTCCGAAATGGAGTTAAATCCCAAGCTCTGAGTCTTCCTTCAAGCAAGACATCGTTTAAGTTAAGGGCAGTCACTTTTCTGCTCAAACGAACTACATCGTTCACGAAACTCACACGTTTCTCATCTTAACTGACAAGCATTAGATGTTAGAGGTCCAGTGCTTAGTATCAGTTTCAGAAGCAGAGTTGAACTAGATATGGTCAGTATGTTTAGGAAACACCGTTCTTTTGTTCTGATCACACTCAGGTTTCTTGCTGTATTAGAGACTCTAGAAAGCAAGAGCGTGCTTCTCGCTCTAAAGCAGAGTGTGATCCATGGATGAGAACTATGCTGTTTGTTTCCCTTCAGAAATGGTGTTAAATCCCAGGCTCTGTGTCTTCCTACAAGCAAGACATCATTTCAGGTATGGGCAGTCACTTTTCAGCTCAAACGAACTACATCGTTCCCATAGCTCACACGTTTTTCATCTTAACAGACAAGCATTGGATGTTAGAGGACCAGTGCTTTGTATCAGTTTCAGAAGTAGAGTTGGGCTAGATATGGTCCGTATGTGTAGGAAACACCGTTCTTTTGTTCTCAGCACACTCACGTTTCCTGCTGTCTTAGAGAATCTAGAAAGCAAGAGCATGCTTCTTGTTCTAAAGCAGAGTGTGATCAATGGATGAGAACAGTGCTGTGTGTTTCACTTCAGAAATGGAGTATATCCCAGGCTCTGAGTCTTCCTAAAAGCAAGACTTCATTTAAGGTAAGGGCAGTCACTTTTCTGCTCAAATGAACTACATCGTTCACGAAGCTCACATGTTTCTCATCTTAACTGACAAGCATTGGATGTTATAGGACCAGTGCTTTGTATCAGTTTCAGAAGCAGATTTGGACTACATATGGTCCGTATGTGTAGGAAACACCGTTCTTTTGTTCTGAGCACACTCAGGTTTCCTGCTGTATTAGAGACTCTAGAAAGCCAGAGCGTGCTTCTCACTCTAAAGCAGAGTGTGATACATGGTTGAGAACTATGCTGTGTGTTTCCCTTCAGAAATGGAGGTAAATCCCAGGCTCTGTGTCTTACTACAAGCAAGACTTCGTTTCAAGTTAGGGCAGTCACTTTTCACCTCAAACGTACTACATCGTTCACGAAGCTCACAAGTTTCTCATCTTAACTGACAAGCATTGGATGTTAGAGGACCAGTGCTATGTATCAGTTTCAGAAGCAGAGTTGGACTAGATATGGTCCGTATGTGTATGAAACACCGTTCTTTTGTTCTCAGCACACTCACGTTCCTGTTGTCTTAGAGACTCTAGAAAGCAATAGCATGCTTCTTGCTCTCAAGCAGAGTGTGATCAATGGATGAGAACTCTGCTGTGTGTTTCACTTCAGAAATGGAATTAAATCCCAGTCTCTGAGTCTTCCTACAAGCAAGACTTCGTTTCAGTTAAGTGCAGTTACTTTACAGGTCAAACGGCCTACATCGTTCACGAAGCTCACAGAATTCGGATCTTACCTGACAAGCATTGGATCGTAGGGAACCTGTGGTTTGTTTCAGTTTCAGAAGCAGATTTGAACTAGATATGGTCCGTATATTTAGGAAACACCGTTCTTTTGTTCTCAGCACACTCACGTTTCCTGCTGTCTTAGAGACTCTAGAAAGCAAGAGCGTGCTTCTTGTTCTAAAGCAGAGTGTGATCAATGGATGAGAACACTGCTGTGTGTTTCACTTCAGAAATGGAGTTAAATCCCAGGCTCTGAGTCTTCCTAAATGCAAGACTTCGTTTAAGGTAAGGGTAGTCACTTTTCTGCTCCAACGAACTACATCGTTCACGAAGCTCACAGGATTCAGATCTTACCTGACAAGCATTGGATGTTAGAGGACCTGTGGTTTTTTTCAGTTTCAGAAGCAGAGTTGAACTAGACATGGTCCATATGTTTAGGAAACACCGTTCTTTTGTTCTGAGCACACTCATGTTTCCTGCTTTATTAAAGACTCTAGAAAGCAAGAGCGTGCTTGTAGCTCTAAGAAGAGTGTGATCAATGGATGAGAACTATGCTGTGTGTTTCCCTTCAGAAATGGAGTTAAATCCCAGGTTCTGAGTCTTCCTACAAGCAAGACTTCATTTCAGGTAAGGGCAGTCACTTTTCAGCTCAAACGAACTACATCGTTTACGTAGCTCACACGTTTCTCATCCTAACTGACAAGCTTTAGATGATAGAGGACCAGTGATTTGAATCAGTTTCAGAAGCAGAGTTGGACTAGAAATCGTCCTTATGTGTAGGAAACACCGTTCTTTTGTTCTGAGCACACTCAGGTTTCTTGCTGTATTAGAGACTCTAGAAAGCAAGAGCGTGCTTCTCGCTCTAAAGCAGAGTGTGATCCATGGATGAGAACTATGCTGTTTGTTTCCCTTCAGAAATGGTGTTAAATCCCAGGCTCTGTGTCTTCCTACAAGCAAGACATCATTTCAGGTATGGGCAGTCACTTTTCAGCTCAAACGAACTACATCGTTCCCATAGCTCACACGTTTTTCATCTTAAAAGACAAGCATTGGATGTTAGAGGACCAGTGCTTTGTATCAGTTTCAGAAGTAGAGTTGGGCTAGATATGGTCCGTATGTGTAGGAAACACCGTTCTTTTGTTCTCAGCACACTCACGTTTCCTGCTGTCTTAGAGAATCTAGAAAGCAAGAGCATGCTTCTTGTTCTAAAGCAGAGTGTGATCAATGGATGAGAACAGTGCTGTGTGTTTCACTTCAGAAATGGAATTAAATCCCAGTCTCTGAGTCTTCCTACGTGCAAGACTTCGTTTCAGTTTAGTGCAGTTACTTTACAGGTCAAACGGCCTACATCGTGCACGAACTCACATGATTCGGATCTTACCTGACAAGCATTGGATGTTAGAGGACCTGTGGTTTGTTTCAGTTTCAGAAGCAGATTTGAACTAGATATGGTCCGTATGATTAGGAAACAACGTTCTCTTGTTCTGAGCACACTCATGTTTCCTGCTTTATTAAAGACTCTAGAAAGCAAGAGTGTGCTTCTTGCTCTAAAGCAGAGTGTGATCAATGGATGAGAACTCTGCTGTGTGTTTCACTTCAGAAATGGAGTTAAATCCCAGTCTCTGAGTCTTCTTACAAGCAAGACTTCGTTTCAGGTAAGTGCAGCTACTTTACAGGTCAAACGAACTACATCGTTCACGAAGCTCACACGTTTTGGATCTTACCTGACAAGCATTGGATGTTAGAGGACTTGTGGTTTGTTTCAGTTTCAGAAGCAGAGTTGTACTATATAAGGTCCATATGAGTAGGAAACACCGTTCTTTTGTTCTGAGCACACTCATGTTTCCTCTGTATTAAAGACTCTAGAAAGCAAGAGCGTGCTTCTAGCTCTAAAGCAGAGTGTGATCAATGGATGAGAACTCTGCTGTGTGTTTCCCTTCAGAAATGGATTTGAATCCCAGGGTCTGTGTCTTCCTACAAGCAAGACTTTGTTTAAGGTAAGGGCAGTCACTTTTCTGCTCCAACGAACTACATCGTTCACGAAGCTCACACGTTTCTCATCTTAACTGACAAGCATTGGATGTTAGAGGACCAGTGCTTTGTATCAGTTTCAGAAGCAGATTTGGACTACATATGGTCCGTATGTGTAGGAAATACCGTTCTTTTGTTCTCAGCACACTCACGTTTCCTGCTGTCTTAGAGACTCTAGAAAGCAAGAGCATGCTTCTTGCTCTAAAGCAGAGTGTGATCAATGGATGAGAACTCTGCTGTGTGTTTCACTTCAGAAATGGAATTAAATCCCAGTCTCTGAGTCTTCCTACAAGCAAGACTTCGTTTCAGTTAAGTGCAGTTACTTTATAGGTCAAACGGCCTACATCGTTCACGAAGCTCACACGATTCGGATCTTACCTGACAAGCATTGGATATTAGAGGACCTGTGGTTTGTTTCAGTTTCAGAAGCAGATTTGAACTAGATATGGTACGTATGTTTAGGAAACACCATTCTTTTGTTCTGAGCACACTGATGTTTCCTGCTTTATTAAAGACTCTAGAAAGCAAGAGCGTGCTTCTAGCTCTAAAGCAGAGTGTGATCAATGGATGAGAACTATGCGGTGTGTTTCCCTTCAGAAATGGAGTTAAATCCCATGTTCTGAGTCTTCCTACAAGCAAGACTTCATTTCAGGTAAGGGCAGTCACTTTTCAGCTCAAACGAACTACATCGTTCACGAAGCTCACACGTTTCTCATCCTAACTGACAAACTTTGGATGTTAGAGGACCAGTGCTTTGTATCAATTTCAGAAGCAGATTTGGACTACATATGGTCCGTATGTTTAGGAAACACCGTTCTTTTGTTCTGGGCACACTCAGATTTCCTACTGTATTAGAGACTCTATTAAGCAAGAGTGTGCTTCTTGCTCTAAAGCAGAGTGTGATCAATGGATGAGAACTCTGCTGTGAGTTTCACTTCCGAAATGGAGTTAAATCCCAAGCTCTGAGTCTTCCTTCAAGCAAGACATCGTTTAAGTTAAGGGCAGTCACTTTTCTGCTCAAACGAACTACATCGTTCACGAAACTCACACGTTTCTCATCTTAACTGACAAGCATTAGATGTTAGAGGTCCAGTGCTTAGTATCAGTTTCAGAAGCAGAGTTGAACTAGATATGGTCAGTATGTTTAGGAAACACCGTTCTTTTGTTCTGATCACACTCAGGTTTCTTGCTGTATTAGAGACTCTAGAAAGCAAGAGCGTGCTTCTCGCTCTAAAGCAGAGTGTGATCCATGGATGAGAACTATGCTGTTTGTTTCCCTTCAGAAATGGTGTTAAATCCCAGGCTCTGTGTCTTCCTACAAGCAAGACATCATTTCAGGTATGGGCAGTCACTTTTCAGCTCAAACGAACTACATCGTTCCCATAGCTCACACGTTTTTCATCTTAACAGACAAGCATTGGATGTTAGAGGACCAGTGCTTTGTATCAGTTTCAGAAGTAGAGTTGGGCTAGATATGGTCCGTATGTGTAGGAAACACCGTTCTTTTGTTCTCAGCACACTCACGTTTCCTGCTGTCTTAGAGAATCTAGAAAGCAAGAGCATGCTTCTTGTTCTAAAGCAGAGTGTGATCAATGGATGAGAACAGTGCTGTGTGTTTCACTTCAGAAATGGAGTATATCCCAGGCTCTGAGTCTTCCTAAAAGCAAGACTTCATTTAAGGTAAGGGCAGTCACTTTTCTGCTCAAATGAACTACATCGTTCACGAAGCTCACATGTTTCTCATCTTAACTGACAAGCATTGGATGTTATAGGACCAGTGCTTTGTATCAGTTTCAGAAGCAGATTTGGACTACATATGGTCCGTATGTGTAGGAAACACCGTTCTTTTGTTCTGAGCACACTCAGGTTTCCTGCTGTATTAGAGACTCTAGAAAGCCAGAGCGTGCTTCTCACTCTAAAGCAGAGTGTGATACATGGTTGAGAACTATGCTGTGTGTTTCCCTTCAGAAATGGAGGTAAATCCCAGGCTCTGTGTCTTACTACAAGCAAGACTTCGTTTCAAGTTAGGGCAGTCACTTTTCACCTCAAACGTACTACATCGTTCACGAAGCTCACAAGTTTCTCATCTTAACTGACAAGCATTGGATGTTAGAGGACCAGTGCTATGTATCAGTTTCAGAAGCAGAGTTGGACTAGATATGGTCCGTATGTGTATGAAACACCGTTCTTTTGTTCTCAGCACACTCACGTTCCTGTTGTCTTAGAGACTCTAGAAAGCAATAGCATGCTTCTTGCTCTCAAGCAGAGTGTGATCAATGGATGAGAACTCTGCTGTGTGTTTCACTTCAGAAATGGAATTAAATCCCAGTCTCTGAGTCTTCCTACAAGCAAGACTTCGTTTCAGTTAAGTGCAGTTACTTTACAGGTCAAACGGCCTACATCGTTCACGAAGCTCACAGAATTCGGATCTTACCTGACAAGCATTGGATCGTAGGGAACCTGTGGTTTGTTTCAGTTTCAGAATCAGATTTGAACTAGATATGGTCCGTATATTTAGGAAGCACCGTTCTTTTGTTCTCAGCACACTCACGTTTCCTGCTGTCTTAGAGACTCTAGAAAGCAAGAGCGTGCTTCTTGTTCTAAAGCAGAGTGTGATCAATGGATGAGAACACTGCTGTGTGTTTCACTTCAGAAATGGAGTTAAATCCCAGGCTCTGAGTCTTCCTAAATGCAAGACTTCGTTTAAGGTAAGGGTAGTCACTTTTCTGCTCCAACGAACTACATCGTTCACGAAGCTCACAGGATTCAGATCTTACCTGACAAGCATTGGATGTTAGAGGACCTGTGGTTTTTTTCAGTTTCAGAAGCAGAGTTGAACTAGACATGGTCCATATGTTTAGGAAACACCGTTCTTTTGTTCTGAGCACACTCATGTTTCCTGCTTTATTAAAGACTCTAGAAAGCAAGAGCGTGCTTGTAGCTCTAAGAAGAGTGTGATCAATGGATGAGAACTATGCTGTGTGTTTCCCTTCAGAAATGGAGTTAAATCCCAGGTTCTGAGTCTTCCTACAAGCAAGACTTCATTTCAGGTAAGGGCAGTCACTTTTCAGCTCAAACGAACTACATCGTTTACGTAGCTCACACGTTTCTCATCCTAACTGACAAGCTTTAGATGATAGAGGACCAGTGATTTGAATCAGTTTCAGAAGCAGAGTTGGACTAGAAATCGTCCTTATGTGTAGGAAACACCGTTCTTTTGTTCTGAGCACACTCAGGTTTCTTGCTGTATTAGAGACTCTAGAAAGCAAGAGCGTGCTTCTCGCTCTAAAGCAGAGTGTGATCCATGGATGAGAACTATGCTGTTTGTTTCCCTTCAGAAATGGTGTTAAATCCCAGGCTCTGTGTCTTCCTACAAGCAAGACATCATTTCAGGTATGGGCAGTCACTTTTCAGCTCAAACGAACTACATCGTTCCCATAGCTCACACGTTTTTCATCTTAAAAGACAAGCATTGGATGTTAGAGGACCAGTGCTTTGTATCAGTTTCAGAAGTAGAGTTGGGCTAGATATGGTCCGTATGTGTAGGAAACACCGTTCTTTTGTTCTCAGCACACTCACGTTTCCTGCTGTCTTAGAGAATCTAGAAAGCAAGAGCATGCTTCTTGTTCTAAAGCAGAGTGTGATCAATGGATGAGAACAGTGCTGTGTGTTTCACTTCAGAAATGGAATTAAATCCCAGTCTCTGAGTCTTCCTACGTGCAAGACTTCGTTTCAGTTTAGTGCAGTTACTTTACAGGTCAAACGGCCTACATCGTGCACGAACTCACATGATTCGGATCTTACCTGACAAGCATTGGATGTTAGAGGACCTGTGGTTTGTTTCAGTTTCAGAAGCAGATTTGAACTAGATATGGTCCGTATGATTAGGAAACAACGTTCTCTTGTTCTGAGCACACTCATGTTTCCTGCTTTATTAAAGACTCTAGAAAGCAAGAGTGTGCTTCTTGCTCTAAAGCAGAGTGTGATCAATGGATGAGAACTCTGCTGTGTGTTTCACTTCAGAAATGGAGTTAAATCCCAGTCTCTGAGTCTTCTTACAAGCAAGACTTCGTTTCAGGTAAGTGCAGCTACTTTACAGGTCAAACGAACTACATCGTTCACGAAGCTCACACGTTTTGGATCTTACCTGACAAGCATTGGATGTTAGAGGACTTGTGGTTTGTTTCAGTTTCAGAAGCAGAGTTGTACTATATAAGGTCCATATGAGTAGGAAACACCGTTCTTTTGTTCTGAGCACACTCATGTTTCCTCTGTATTAAAGACTCTAGAAAGCAAGAGCGTGCTTCTAGCTCTAAAGCAGAGTGTGATCAATGGATGAGAACTCTGCTGTGTGTTTCCCTTCAGAAATGGATTTGAATCCCAGGGTCTGTGTCTTCCTACAAGCAAGACTTTGTTTAAGGTAAGGGCAGTCACTTTTCTGCTCCAACGAACTACATCGTTCACGAAGCTCACACGTTTCTCATCTTAACTGACAAGCATTGGATGTTAGAGGACCAGTGCTTTGTATCAGTTTCAGAAGCAGATTTGGACTACATATGGTCCGTATGTGTAGGAAATACCGTTCTTTTGTTCTCAGCACACTCACGTTTCCTGCTGTCTTAGAGACTCTAGAAAGCAAGAGCATGCTTCTTGCTCTAAAGCAGAGTGTGATCAATGGATGAGAACTCTGCTGTGTGTTTCACTTCAGAAATGGAATTAAATCCCAGTCTCTGAGTCTTCCTACAAGCAAGACTTCGTTTCAGTTAAGTGCAGTTACTTTATAGGTCAAACGGCCTACATCGTTCACGAAGCTCACACGATTCGGATCTTACCTGACAAGCATTGGATATTAGAGGACCTGTGGTTTGTTTCAGTTTCAGAAGCAGATTTGAACTAGATATGGTACGTATGTTTAGGAAACACCATTCTTTTGTTCTGAGCACACTGATGTTTCCTGCTTTATTAAAGACTCTAGAAAGCAAGAGCGTGCTTCTAGCTCTAAAGCAGAGTGTGATCAATGGATGAGAACTATGCGGTGTGTTTCCCTTCAGAAATGGAGTTAAATCCCATGTTCTGAGTCTTCCTACAAGCAAGACTTCATTTCAGGTAAGGGCAGTCACTTTTCAGCTCAAACGAACTACATCGTTCACGAAGCTCACACGTTTCTCATCCTAACTGACAAACTTTGGATGTTAGAGGACCAGTGCTTTGTATCAATTTCAGAAGCAGATTTGGACTACATATGGTCCGTATGTTTAGGAAACACCGTTCTTTTGTTCTGGGCACACTCAGATTTCCTACTGTATTAGAGACTCTATTAAGCAAGAGTGTGCTTCTTGCTCTAAAGCAGAGTGTGATCAATGGATGAGAACTCTGCTGTGAGTTTCACTTCCGAAATGGAGTTAAATCCCAAGCTCTGAGTCTTCCTTCAAGCAAGACATCGTTTAAGTTAAGGGCAGTCACTTTTCTGCTCAAACGAACTACATCGTTCACGAAACTCACACGTTTCTCATCTTAACTGACAAGCATTAGATGTTAGAGGTCCAGTGCTTAGTATCAGTTTCAGAAGCAGAGTTGAACTAGATATGGTCAGTATGTTTAGGAAACACCGTTCTTTTGTTCTGATCACACTCAGGTTTCTTGCTGTATTAGAGACTCTAGAAAGCAAGAGCGTGCTTCTCGCTCTAAAGCAGAGTGTGATCCATGGATGAGAACTATGCTGTTTGTTTCCCTTCAGAAATGGTGTTAAATCCCAGGCTCTGTGTCTTCCTACAAGCAAGACATCATTTCAGGTATGGGCAGTCACTTTTCAGCTCAAACGAACTACATCGTTCCCATAGCTCACACGTTTTTCATCTTAACAGACAAGCATTGGATGTTAGAGGACCAGTGCTTTGTATCAGTTTCAGAAGTAGAGTTGGGCTAGATATGGTCCGTATGTGTAGGAAACACCGTTCTTTTGTTCTCAGCACACTCACGTTTCCTGCTGTCTTAGAGAATCTAGAAAGCAAGAGCATGCTTCTTGTTCTAAAGCAGAGTGTGATCAATGGATGAGAACAGTGCTGTGTGTTTCACTTCAGAAATGGAGTATATCCCAGGCTCTGAGTCTTCCTAAAAGCAAGACTTCATTTAAGGTAAGGGCAGTCACTTTTCTGCTCAAATGAACTACATCGTTCACGAAGCTCACATGTTTCTCATCTTAACTGACAAGCATTGGATGTTATAGGACCAGTGCTTTGTATCAGTTTCAGAAGCAGATTTGGACTACATATGGTCCGTATGTGTAGGAAACACCGTTCTTTTGTTCTGAGCACACTCAGGTTTCCTGCTGTATTAGAGACTCTAGAAAGCCAGAGCGTGCTTCTCACTCTAAAGCAGAGTGTGATACATGGTTGAGAACTATGCTGTGTGTTTCCCTTCAGAAATGGAGGTAAATCCCAGGCTCTGTGTCTTACTACAAGCAAGACTTCGTTTCAAGTTAGGGCAGTCACTTTTCACCTCAAACGTACTACATCGTTCACGAAGCTCACAAGTTTCTCATCTTAACTGACAAGCATTGGATGTTAGAGGACCAGTGCTATGTATCAGTTTCAGAAGCAGAGTTGGACTAGATATGGTCCGTATGTGTATGAAACACCGTTCTTTTGTTCTCAGCACACTCACGTTCCTGTTGTCTTAGAGACTCTAGAAAGCAATAGCATGCTTCTTGCTCTCAAGCAGAGTGTGATCAATGGATGAGAACTCTGCTGTGTGTTTCACTTCAGAAATGGAATTAAATCCCAGTCTCTGAGTCTTCCTACAAGCAAGACTTCGTTTCAGTTAAGTGCAGTTACTTTACAGGTCAAACGGCCTACATCGTTCACGAAGCTCACAGAATTCGGATCTTACCTGACAAGCATTGGATCGTAGGGAACCTGTGGTTTGTTTCAGTTTCAGAATCAGATTTGAACTAGATATGGTCCGTATATTTAGGAAGCACCGTTCTTTTGTTCTCAGCACACTCACGTTTCCTGCTGTCTTAGAGACTCTAGAAAGCAAGAGCGTGCTTCTTGTTCTAAAGCAGAGTGTGATCAATGGATGAGAACACTGCTGTGTGTTTCACTTCAGAAATGGAGTTAAATCCCAGGCTCTGAGTCTTCCTAAATGCAAGACTTCGTTTAAGGTAAGGGTAGTCACTTTTCTGCTCCAACGAACTACATCGTTCACGAAGCTCACAGGATTCAGATCTTACCTGACAAGCATTGGATGTTAGAGGACCTGTGGTTTTTTTCAGTTTCAGAAGCAGAGTTGAACTAGACATGGTCCATATGTTTAGGAAACACCGTTCTTTTGTTCTGAGCACACTCATGTTTCCTGCTTTATTAAAGACTCTAGAAAGCAAGAGCGTGCTTGTAGCTCTAAGAAGAGTGTGATCAATGGATGAGAACTATGCTGTGTGTTTCCCTTCAGAAATGGAGTTAAATCCCAGGTTCTGAGTCTTCCTACAAGCAAGACTTCATTTCAGGTAAGGGCAGTCACTTTTCAGCTCAAACGAACTACATCGTTTACGTAGCTCACACGTTTCTCATCCTAACTGACAAGCTTTAGATGTTAGAGGACCAGTGATTTGAATCAGTTTCAGAAGCAGAGTTGGACTAGAAATCGTCCTTATGTGTAGGAAACACCGTTCTTTTGTTCTGAGCACACTCAGGTTTCTTGCTGTATTAGAGACTCTAGAAAGCAAGAGCGTGCTTCTCGCTCTAAAGCAGAGTGTGATCCATGGATGAGAACTATGCTGTTTGTTTCCCTTCAGAAATGGTGTTAAATCCCAGGCTCTGTGTCTTCCTACAAGCAAGACATCATTTCAGGTATGGGCAGTCACTTTTCAGCTCAAACGAACTACATCGTTCCCATAGCTCACACGTTTTTCATCTTAAAAGACAAGCATTGGATGTTAGAGGACCAGTGCTTTGTATCAGTTTCAGAAGTAGAGTTGGGCTAGATATGGTCCGTATGTGTAGGAAACACCGTTCTTTTGTTCTCAGCACACTCACGTTTCCTGCTGTCTTAGAGAATCTAGAAAGCAAGAGCATGCTTCTTGTTCTAAAGCAGAGTGTGATCAATGGATGAGAACAGTGCTGTGTGTTTCACTTCAGAAATGGAATTAAATCCCAGTCTCTGAGTCTTCCTAAGTGCAAGACTTCGTTTCAGTTTAGTGCAGTTACTTTACAGGTCAAACGGCCTACATCGTGCACGAACTCACATGATTCGGATCTTACCTGACAAGCATTGGATGTTAGAGGACCTGTGGTTTGTTTCAGTTTCAGAAGCAGATTTGAACTAGATATGGTCCGTATGATTAGGAAACAACGTTCTCTTGTTCTGAGCACACTCATGTTTCCTGCTTTATTAAAGACTCTAGAAAGCAAGAGTGTGCTTCTTGCTCTAAAGCAGAGTGTGATCAATGGATGAGAACTCTGCTGTGTGTTTCACTTCAGAAATGGAGTTAAATCCCAGTCTCTGAGTCTTCTTACAAGCAAGACTTCGTTTCAGGTAAGTGCAGCTACTTTACAGGTCAAACGAACTACATCGTTCACGAAGCTCACACGTTTTGGATCTTACCTGACAAGCATTGGATGTTAGAGGACTTGTGGTTTGTTTCAGTTTCAGAAGCAGATTTGTACTATATAAGGTCCATATGAGTAGGAAACACCGTTCTTTTGTTCTGAGCACACTCATGTTTCCTCTGTATTAAAGACTCTAGAAAGCAAGAGCGTGCTTCTAGCTCTAAAGCAGAGTGTGATCAATGGATGAGAACTCTGCTGTGTGTTTCCCTTCAGAAATGGATTTGAATCCCAGGGTCTGTGTCTTCCTACAAGCAAGACTTTGTTTAAGGTAAGGGCAGTCACTTTTCTGCTCCAACGAACTACATCGTTCACGAAGCTCACACGTTTCTCATCTTAACTGACAAGCATTGGATGTTAGAGGACCAGTGCTTTGTATCAGTTTCAGAAGCAGATTTGGACTACATATGGTCCGTATGTGTAGCAAACACCATTCTTTGTTCTGAGAACACTCAGGTTTCCTGCTGTCTTAGAGACTCTAGAAAGCAAGAGCATGCTTCTTGCTCTAAAGCAGAGTGTGATCAATGGATGAGGACTCTGCTGTGTGTTTCACTTCAGAAATGGAATTAAATCCCAGTCTCTGAGTCTTCCTACAAGCAAGACTTCGTTTCAGTTAAGTGCAGTTACTTTATAGGTCAAACGGCCTACATCGTTCACGAAGCTCACACAATTCGGATCTTACCTGACAAGCATTGGATATTAGAGGACCTGTGGTTTGTTTCAGTTTCAGAAGCAGATTTGAACTAGATATGGTACGTATGTTTAGGAAACACCATTCTTTTGTTCTGAGCACACTGATGTTTCCTGCTTTATTAAAGACTCTAGAAAGCAAGAGCGTGCTTCTAGCTCTAAAGCAGAGTGTGATCAATGGATGAGAACTATGCGGTGTGTTTCCCTTCAGAAATGGAGTTAAATCCCATGTTCTGAGTCTTCCTACAAGCAAGACTTCATTTCAGGTAAGGGCAGTCACTTTTCAGCTCAAACGAACTACATCGTTCACGAAGCTCACACGTTTCTCATCCTAACTGACAAGCTTTGGATGTTAGAGGACCAGTGCTTTGTATCAATTTCAGAAGCAGATTTGGACTACATATGGTCCGTATGTGTAGGAAACACCGTTCTTTTGTTCTGGGCACACTCAGATTTCCTACTGTATTAGAGACTCTATTAAGCAAGAGTGTGCTTCTTGCTCTAAAGCAGAGTGTGATCAATGGATGAGAACTCTGCTGTGAGTTTCACTTCCGAAATGGAGTTAAATCCCAAGCTCTGAGTCTTCCTTCAAGCAAGACATCGTTTAAGTTAAGGGCAGTCACTTTTCTGCTCAAACGAACTACATCGTTCACGAAACTCACACGTTTCTCATCTTAACTGACAAGCATTAGATGTTAGAGGTCCAGTGCTTAGTATCAGTTTCAGAAGCAGAGTTGAACTAGATATGGTCAGTATGTTTAGGAAACACCGTTCTTTTGTTCTGATCACACTCAGGTTTCTTGCTGTATTAGAGACTCTAGAAAGCAAGAGCGTGCTTCTCGCTCTAAAGCAGAGTGTGATCCATGGATGAGAACTATGCTGTTTGTTTCCCTTCAGAAATGGTGTTAAATCCCAGGCTCTGTGTCTTCCTACAAGCAAGACATCATTTCAGGTATGGGCAGTCACTTTTCAGCTCAAACGAACTACATCGTTCCCATAGCTCACACGTTTTTCATCTTAACAGACAAGCATTGGATGTTAGAGGACCAGTGCTTTGTATCAGTTTCAGAAGTAGAGTTGGGCTAGATATGGTCCGTATGTGTAGGAAACACCGTTCTTTTGTTCTCAGCACACTCACGTTTCCTGCTGTCTTAGAGAATCTAGAAAGCAAGAGCATGCTTCTTGTTCTAAAGCAGAGTGTGATCAATGGATGAGAACAGTGCTGTGTGTTTCACTTCAGAAATGGAGTATATCCCAGGCTCTGAGTCTTCCTAAAAGCAAGACTTCATTTAAGGTAAGGGCAGTCACTTTTCTGCTCAAATGAACTACATCGTTCACGAAGCTCACATGTTTCTCATCTTAACTGACAAGCATTGGATGTTATAGGACCAGTGCTTTGTATCAGTTTCAGAAGCAGATTTGGACTACATATGGTCCGTATGTGTAGGAAACACCGTTCTTTTGTTCTGAGCACACTCAGGTTTCCTGCTGTATTAGAGACTCTAGAAAGCCAGAGCGTGCTTCTCACTCTAAAGCAGAGTGTGATACATGGTTGAGAACTATGCTGTGTGTTTCCCTTCAGAAATGGAGGTAAATCCCAGGCTCTGTGTCTTACTACAAGCAAGACTTCGTTTCAAGTTAGGGCAGTCACTTTTCACCTCAAACGTACTACATCGTTCACGAAGCTCACAAGTTTCTCATCTTAACTGACAAGCATTGGATGTTAGAGGACCAGTGCTATGTATCAGTTTCAGAAGCAGAGTTGGACTAGATATGGTCCGTATGTGTATGAAACACCGTTCTTTTGTTCTCAGCACACTCACGTTCCTGTTGTCTTAGAGACTCTAGAAAGCAATAGCATGCTTCTTGCTCTCAAGCAGAGTGTGATCAATGGATGAGAACTCTGCTGTGTGTTTCACTTCAGAAATGGAATTAAATCCCAGTCTCTGAGTCTTCCTACAAGCAAGACTTCGTTTCAGTTAAGTGCAGTTACTTTACAGGTCAAACGGCCTACATCGTTCACGAAGCTCACAGAATTCGGATCTTACCTGACAAGCATTGGATCGTAGGGAACCTGTGGTTTGTTTCAGTTTCAGAATCAGATTTGAACTAGATATGGTCCGTATATTTAGGAAGCACCGTTCTTTTGTTCTCAGCACACTCACGTTTCCTGCTGTCTTAGAGACTCTAGAAAGCAAGAGCGTGCTTCTTGTTCTAAAGCAGAGTGTGATCAATGGATGAGAACACTGCTGTGTGTTTCACTTCAGAAATGGAGTTAAATCCCAGGCTCTGAGTCTTCCTAAATGCAAGACTTCGTTTAAGGTAAGGGTAGTCACTTTTCTGCTCCAACGAACTACATCGTTCACGAAGCTCACAGGATTCAGATCTTACCTGACAAGCATTGGATGTTAGAGGACCTGTGGTTTTTTTCAGTTTCAGAAGCAGAGTTGAACTAGACATGGTCCATATGTTTAGGAAACACCGTTCTTTTGTTCTGAGCACACTCATGTTTCCTGCTTTATTAAAGACTCTAGAAAGCAAGAGCGTGCTTGTAGCTCTAAGAAGAGTGTGATCAATGGATGAGAACTATGCTGTGTGTTTCCCTTCAGAAATGGAGTTAAATCCCAGGTTCTGAGTCTTCCTACAAGCAAGACTTCATTTCAGGTAAGGGCAGTCACTTTTCAGCTCAAACGAACTACATCGTTTACGTAGCTCACACGTTTCTCATCCTAACTGACAAGCTTTAGATGTTAGAGGACCAGTGATTTGAATCAGTTTCAGAAGCAGAGTTGGACTACAAATCGTCCTTATGTGTAGGAAACACCGTTCTTTTGTTCTGAGCACACTCAGGTTTCTTGCTGTATTAGAGACTCTAGAAAGCAAGAGCGTGCTTCTCGCTCTAAAGCAGAGTGTGATCCATGGATGAGAACTATGCTGTTTGTTTCCCTTCAGAAATGGTGTTAAATCCCAGGCTCTGTGTCTTCCTACAAGCAAGACATCATTTCAGGTATGGGCAGTCACTTTTCAGCTCAAACGAACTACATCGTTCCCATAGCTCACACGTTTTTCATCTTAAAAGACAAGCATTGGATGTTAGAGGACCAGTGCTTTGTATCAGTTTCAGAAGTAGAGTTGGGCTAGATATGGTCCGTATGTGTAGGAAACACCGTTCTTTTGTTCTCAGCACACTCACGTTTCCTGCTGTCTTAGAGAATCTAGAAAGCAAGAGCATGCTTCTTGTTCTAAAGCAGAGTGTGATCAATGGATGAGAACAGTGCTGTGTGTTTCACTTCAGAAATGGAATTAAATCCCAGTCTCTGAGTCTTCCTAAGTGCAAGACTTCGTTTCAGTTTAGTGCAGTTACTTTACAGGTCAAATGGCCTACATCGTGCACGAACTCACATGATTCGGATCTTACCTGACAAGCATTGGATGTTAGAGGACCTGTGGTTTGTTTCAGTTTCAGAAGCAGATTTGAACTAGATATGGTCCGTATGATTAGGAAACAACGTTCTCTTGTTCTGAGCACACTCATGTTTCCTGCTTTATTAAAGACTCTAGAAAGCAAGAGTGTGCTTCTTGCTCTAAAGCAGAGTGTGATCAATGGATGAGAACTCTGCTGTGTGTTTCACTTCAGAAATGGAGTTAAATCCCAGTCTCTGAGTCTTCTTACAAGCAAGACTTCGTTTCAGGTAAGTGCAGCTACTTTACAGGTCAAACGAACTACATCGTTCACGAAGCTCACACGTTTTGGATCTTACCTGACAAGCATTGGATGTTAGAGGACCAGTGCTTTGTATCAGTTTCAGAAGCAGATTTGGACTACATATGGTCCGTATGTGTAGCAAACACCATTCTTTGTTCTGAGAACACTCAGGTTTCCTGCTGTCTTAGAGACTCTAGAAAGCAAGAGCATGCTTCTTGCTCTAAAGCAGAGTGTGATCAATGGATGAGGACTCTGCTGTGTGTTTCACTTCAGAAATGGAATTAAATCCCAGTCTCTGAGTCTTCCTACAAGCAAGACTTCGTTTCAGTTAAGTGCAGTTACTTTATAGGTCAAACGGCCTACATCGTTCACGAAGCTCACACGATTCGGATCTTACCTGACAAGCATTGGATATTAGAGGACCTGTGGTTTGTTTCAGTTTCAGAAGCAGATTTGAACTAGATATGGTACGTATGTTTAGGAAACACCATTCTTTTGTTCTGAGCACACTGATGTTTCCTGCTTTATTAAAGACTCTAGAAAGCAAGAGCGTGCTTCTAGCTCTAAAGCAGAGTGTGATCAATGGATGAGAACTATGCGGTGTGTTTCCCTTCAGAAATGGAGTTAAATCCCATGTTCTGAGTCTTCCTACAAGCAAGACTTCATTTCAGGTAAGGGCAGTCACTTTTCAGCTCAAACGAACTACATCGTTCACGAAGCTCACACGTTTCTCATCCTAACTGACAAGCTTTGGATGTTAGAGGACCAGTGCTTTGTATCAATTTCAGAAGCAGATTTGGACTACATATGGTCCGTATGTGTAGGAAACACCGTTCTTTTGTTCTGGGCACACTCAGATTTCCTACTGTATTAGAGACTCTATTAAGCAAGAGTGTGCTTCTTGCTCTAAAGCAGAGTGTGATCAATGGATGAGAACTCTGCTGTGAGTTTCACTTCCGAAATGGAGTTAAATCCCAAGCTCTGAGTCTTCCTTCAAGCAAGACATCGTTTAAGTTAAGGGCAGTCACTTTTCTGCTCAAACGAACTACATCGTTCACGAAACTCACACGTTTCTCATCTTAACTGACAAGCATTAGATGTTAGAGGTCCAGTGCTTAGTATCAGTTTCAGAAGCAGAGTTGAACTAGATATGGTCAGTATGTTTAGGAAACACCGTTCTTTTGTTCTGATCACACTCAGGTTTCTTGCTGTATTAGAGACTCTAGAAAGCAAGAGCGTGCTTCTCGCTCTAAAGCAGAGTGTGATCCATGGATGAGAACTATGCTGTTTGTTTCCCTTCAGAAATGGTGTTAAATCCCAGGCTCTGTGTCTTCCTACAAGCAAGACATCATTTCAGGTATGGGCAGTCACTTTTCAGCTCAAACGAACTACATCGTTCCCATAGCTCACACGTTTTTCATCTTAACAGACAAGCATTGGATGTTAGAGGACCAGTGCTTTGTATCAGTTTCAGAAGTAGAGTTGGGCTAGATATGGTCCGTATGTGTAGGAAACACCGTTCTTTTGTTCTCAGCACACTCACGTTTCCTGCTGTCTTAGAGAATCTAGAAAGCAAGAGCATGCTTCTTGTTCTAAAGCAGAGTGTGATCAATGGATGAGAACAGTGCTGTGTGTTTCACTTCAGAAATGGAGTATATCCCAGGCTCTGAGTCTTCCTAAAAGCAAGACTTCATTTAAGGTAAGGGCAGTCACTTTTCTGCTCAAATGAACTACATCGTTCACGAAGCTCACATGTTTCTCATCTTAACTGACAAGCATTGGATGTTATAGGACCAGTGCTTTGTATCAGTTTCAGAAGCAGATTTGGACTACATATGGTCCGTATGTGTAGGAAACACCGTTCTTTTGTTCTGAGCACACTCAGGTTTCCTGCTGTATTAGAGACTCTAGAAAGCCAGAGCGTGCTTCTCACTCTAAAGCAGAGTGTGATACATGGTTGAGAACTATGCTGTGTGTTTCCCTTCAGAAATGGAGGTAAATCCCAGGCTCTGTGTATTACTACAAGCAAGACTTCGTTTCAAGTTAGGGCAGTCACTTTTCACCTCAAACGTACTACATCGTTCACGAAGCTCACAAGTTTCTCATCTTAACTGACAAGCATTGGATGTTAGAGGACCAGTGCTATGTATCAGTTTCAGAAGCAGAGTTGGACTAGATATGGTCCGTATGTGTATGAAACACCGTTCTTTTGTTCTCAGCACACTCACGTTCCTGTTGTCTTAGAGACTCTAGAAAGCAATAGCATGCTTCTTGCTCTCAAGCAGAGTGTGATCAATGGATGAGAACTCTGCTGTGTGTTTCACTTCAGAAATGGAATTAAATCCCAGTCTCTGAGTCTTCCTACAAGCAAGACTTCGTTTCAGTTAAGTGCAGTTACTTTACAGGTCAAACGGCCTACATCGTTCACGAAGCTCACAGAATTCGGATCTTACCTGACAAGCATTGGATCGTAGGGAACCTGTGGTTTGTTTCAGTTTCAGAATCAGATTTGAACTAGATATGGTCCGTATATTTAGGAAACACCGTTCTTTTGTTCTCAGCACACTCACGTTTCCTGCTGTCTTAGAGACTCTAGAAAGCAAGAGCGTGCTTCTTGTTCTAAAGCAGAGTGTGATCAATGGATGAGAACACTGCTGTGTGTTTCACTTCAGAAATGGAGTTAAATCCCAGGCTCTGAGTCTTCCTAAATGCAAGACTTCGTTTAAGGTAAGGGTAGTCACTTTTCTGCTCCAACAAACTACATTGTTCACGAAGCTCACAGGATTCAGATCTTACCTGACAAGCATTGGATGTTAGAGGACCTGTGGTTTTTTTCAGTTTCAGAAGCAGAGTTGAACTAGACATGGTCCATATGTTTAGGAAACACCGTTCTTTTGTTCTGAGCACACTCATGTTTCCTGCTTTATTAAAGACTCTAGAAAGCAAGAGCGTGCTTGTAGCTCTAAGAAGAGTGTGATCAATGGATGAGAACTATGCTGTGTGTTTCCCTTCAGAAATGGAGTTAAATCCCAGGTTCTGAGTCTTCCTACAAGCAAGACTTCATTTCAGGTAAGGGCAGTCACTTTTCAGCTCAAACGAACTACATCGTTTACGTAGCTCACACGTTTCTCATCCTAACTGACAAGCTTTAGATGTTAGAGGACCAGTGATTTGAATCAGTTTCAGAAGCAGAGTTGAACTAGATATGGTCTGTATGTGTAGGAAACACCGTTCTTTTGTTCTGAGCACACTCAGGTTTCTTGCTGTATTAGAGACTCTAGAAAGCAAGAGCGTGCTTCTCGCTCTAAAGCAGAGTGTGATCCATGGATGAGAACTATGCTGTTTGTTTCCCTTCAGAAATGGTGTTAAATCCCAGGCTCTGTGTCTTCCTACAAGCAAGACATCATTTCAGGTATGGGCAGTCACTTTTCAGCTCAAACGAACTACATCGTTCCCATAGCTCACACGTTTTTCATCTTAAAAGACAAGCATTGGATGTTAGAGGACCAGTGCTTTGTATCAGTTTCAGAAGTAGAGTTGGGCTAGATATGGTCCGTATGTGTAGGAAACACCGTTCTTTTGTTCTCAGCACACTCACGTTTCCTGCTGTCTTAGAGAATCTAGAAAGCAAGAGCATGCTTCTTGTTCTAAAGCAGAGTGTGATCAATGGATGAGAACAGTGCTGTGTGTTTCACTTCAGAAATGGAATTAAATCCCAGTCTCTGAGTCTTCCTAAGTGCAAGACTTCGTTTCAGTTTAGTGCAGTTACTTTACAGGTCAAACGGCCTACATCGTGCACGAACTCACATGATTCGGATCTTACCTGACAAGCATTGGATGTTAGAGGACCTGTGGTTTGTTTCAGTTTCAGAAGCAGATTTGAACTAGATATGGTCCGTATGATTAGGAAACAACGTTCTCTTGTTCTGAGCACACTCATGTTTCCTGCTTTATTAAAGACTCTAGAAAGCAAGAGTGTGCTTCTTGCTCTAAAGCAGAGTGTGATCAATGGATGAGAACTCTGCTGTGTGTTTCACTTCAGAAATGGAGTTAAATCCCAGTCTCTGAGTCTTCTTACAAGCAAGACTTCGTTTCAGGTAAGTGCAGCTACTTTACAGGTCAAACGAACTACATCGTTCACGAAGCTCACACGTTTTGGATCTTACCTGACAAGCATTGGATGTTAGAGGACTTGTGGTTTGTTTCAGTTTCAGAAGCAGAGTTGTACTATATAAGGTCCATATGAGTAGGAAACACCGTTCTTTTGTTCTGAGCACACTCATGTTTCCTCTGTATTAAAGACTCTAGAAAGCAAGAGCGTGCTTCTAGCTCTAAAGCAGAGTGTGATCAATGGATGAGAACTCTGCTGTGTGTTTCCCTTCAGAAATGGATTTGAATCCCAGGGTCTGTGTCTTCCTACAAGCAAGACTTTGTTTAAGGTAAGGGCAGTCACTTTTCTGCTCCAACGAACTACATCGTTCACGAAGCTCACACGTTTCTCATCTTAACTGACAAGCATTGGATGTTAGAGGACCAGTGCTTTGTATCAGTTTCAGAAGCAGATTTGGACTACATATGGTCCGTATGTGTAGCAAACACCATTCTTTGTTCTGAGAACACTCAGGTTTCCTGCTGTCTTAGAGACTCTAGAAAGCAAGAGCATGCTTCTTGCTCTAAAGCAGAGTGTGATCAATGGATGAGAACTCTGCTGTGTGTTTCACTTCAGAAATGGAATTAAATCCCAGTCTCTGAGTCTTCCTACAAGCAAGACTTCGTTTCAGTTAAGTGCAGTTACTTTATAGGTCAAACGGCCTACATCGTTCACGAAGCTCACACGATTCGGATCTTACCTGACAAGCATTGGATATTAGAGGACCTGTGGTTTGTTTCAGTTTCAGAAGCAGATTTGAACTAGATATGGTACGTATGTTTAGGAAACACCATTCTTTTGTTCTGAGCACACTGATGTTTCCTGCTTTATTAAAGACTCTAGAAAGCAAGAGCGTGCTTCTAGCTCTAAAGCAGAGTGTGATCAATGGATGAGAACTATGCGGTGTGTTTCCCTTCAGAAATGGAGTTAAATCCCATGTTCTGAGTCTTCCTACAAGCAAGACTTCATTTCAGGTAAGGGCAGTCACTTTTCAGCTCAAACGAACTACATCGTTCACGAAGCTCACACGTTTCTCATCCTAACTGACAAGCTTTGGATGTTAGAGGACCAGTGCTTTGTATCAATTTCAGAAGCAGATTTGGACTACATATGGTCCCTATGTGTAGGAAACACCGTTCGTTTGTTCTGGGCACACTCAGATTTCCTACTGTATTAGAGACTCTATTAAGCAAGAGTGTGCTTCTTGCTCTAAAGCAGAGTGTGATCAATGGATGAGAACTCTGCTGTGAGTTTCACTTCCGAAATGGAGTTAAATCCCAAGCTCTGAGTCTTCCTTCAAGCAAGACATCGTTTAAGTTAAGGGCAGTCACTTTTCTGCTCAAACGAACTACATCGTTCACGAAACTCACACGTTTCTCATCTTAACTGACAAGCATTAGATGTTAGAGGTCCAGTGCTTAGTATCAGTTTCAGAAGCAGAGTTGAACTAGATATGGTCAGTATGTTTAGGAAACACCGTTCTTTTGTTCTGATCACACTCAGGTTTCTTGCTGTATTAGAGACTCTAGAAAGCAAGAGCGTGCTTCTCGCTCTAAAGCAGAGTGTGATCCATGGATGAGAACTATGCTGTTTGTTTCCCTTCAGAAATGGTGTTAAATCCCAGGCTCTGTGTCTTCCTACAAGCAAGACATCATTTCAGGTATGGGCAGTCACTTTTCAGCTCAAACGAACTACATCGTTCCCATAGCTCACACGTTTTTCATCTTAACAGACAAGCATTGGATGTTAGAGGACCAGTGCTTTGTATCAGTTTCAGAAGTAGAGTTGGGCTAGATATGGTCCGTATGTGTAGGAAACACCGTTCTTTTGTTCTCAGCACACTCACGTTTCCTGCTGTCTTAGAGAATCTAGAAAGCAAGAGCATGCTTCTTGTTCTAAAGCAGAGTGTGATCAAGGATGAGAACAGTGCTGTGTGTTTCACTTCAGAAATGGAGTATATCCCAGGCTCTGAGTCTTCCTAAAAGCAAGACTTCATTTAAGGTAAGGGCAGTCACTTTTCTGCTCAAATGAACTACATCGTTCACGAAGCTCACATGTTTCTCATCTTAACTGACAAGCATTGGATGTTATAGGACCAGTGCTTTGTATCAGTTTCAGAAGCAGATTTGGACTACATATGGTCCGTATGTGTAGGAAACACCGTTCTTTTGTTCTGAGCACACTCAGGTTTCCTGCTGTATTAGAGACTCTAGAAAGCCAGAGCGTGCTTCTCACTCTAAAGCAGAGTGTGATACATGGTTGAGAACTATGCTGTGTGTTTCCCTTCAGAAATGGAGGTAAATCCCAGGCTCTGTGTCTTACTACAAGCAAGACTTCGTTTCAAGTTAGGGCAGTCACTTTTCACCTCAAACGTACTACATCGTTCACGAAGCTCACAAGTTTCTCATCTTAACTGACAAGCATTGGATGTTAGAGGACCAGTGCTATGTATCAGTTTCAGAAGCAGAGTTGGACTAGATATGGTCCGTATGTGTATGAAACACCGTTCTTTTGTTCTCAGCACACTCACGTTCCTGTTGTCTTAGAGACTCTAGAAAGCAATAGCATGCTTCTTTCTCTCAAGCAGAGTGTGATCAATGGATGAGAACTCTGCTGTGTGTTTCACTTCAGAAATGGAATTAAATCCCAGTCTCTGAGTCTTCCTACAAGCAAGACTTCGTTTCAGTTAAGTGCAGTTACTTTACAGGTCAAACGGCCTACATCGTTCACGAAGCTCACAGAATTCGGATCTTACCTGACAAGCATTGGATCGTAGGGAACCTGTGGTTTGTTTCAGTTTCAGAAGCAGATTTGAACTAGATATGGTCCGTATATTTAGGAAACACCGTTCTTTTGTTCTCAGCACACTCACGTTTCCTGCTGTCTTAGAGACTCTAGAAAGCAAGAGCGTGCTTCTTGTTCTAAAGCAGAGTGTGATCAATGGATGAGAACACTGCTGTGTGTTTCACTTCAGAAATGGAGTTAAATCCCAGCCTCTGAGTCTTCCTAAATGCAAGACTTCGTTTAAGGTAAGGGTAGTCACTTTTCTGCTCCAACGAACTACATCGTTCACGAAGCTCACAGGATTCAGATCTTACCTGACAAGCATTGGATGTTAGAGGACCTGTGGTTTTTTTCAGTTTCAGAAGCAGAGTTGAACTAGACATGGTCCATATGTTTAGGAAACACCGTTCTTTTGTTCTGAGCACACTCATGTTTCCTGCTTTATTAAAGACTCTAGAAAGCAAGAGCGTGCTTGTAGCTCTAAGAAGAGTGTGATCAATGGATGAGAACTATGCTGTGTGTTTCCCTTCAGAAATGGAGTTAAATCCCAGGTTCTGAGTCTTCCTACAAGCAAGACTTCATTTCAGGTAAGGGCAGTCACTTTTCAGCTCAAACGAACTACATCGTTTACGTAGCTCACACGTTTCTCATCCTAACTGACAAGCTTTAGATGTTAGAGGACCAGTGATTTGAATCAGTTTCAGAAGCAGAGTTGGACTAGAAATCGTCCTTATGTGTAGGAAACACCGTTCTTTTGTTCTGAGCACACTCAGGTTTCTTGCTGTATTAGAGACTCTAGAAAGCAAGAGCGTGCTTCTCGCTCTAAAGCAGAGTGTGATCCATGGATGAGAACTATGCTGTTTGTTTCCCTTCAGAAATGGTGTTAAATCCCAGGCTCTGTGTCTTCCTACAAGCAAGACATCATTTCAGGTATGGGCAGTCACTTTTCAGCTCAAACGAACTACATCGTTCCCATAGCTCACACGTTTTTCATCTTAAAAGACAAGCATTGGATGTTAGAGGACCAGTGCTTTGTATCAGTTTCAGAATCAGAGTTGGGCTAGATATGGTCCGTATGTGTAGGAAACACCGTTCTTTTGTTCTCAGCACACTCACGTTTCCTGCTGTCTTAGAGAATCTAGAAAGCAAGAGCATGCTTCTTGTTCTAAAGCAGAGTGTGATCAATGGATGAGAACAGTGCTGTGTGTTTCACTTCAGAAATGGAATTAAATCCCAGTCTCTGAGTCTTCCTACGTGCAAGACTTCGTTTCAGTTTAGTGCAGTTACTTTACAGGTCAAACGGCCTACATCGTGCACGAACTCACATGATTCGGATCTTACCTGACAAGCATTGGATGTTAGAGGACCTGTGGTTTGTTTCAGTTTCAGAAGCAGATTTGAACTAGATATGGTCCGTATGATTAGGAAACAACGTTCTCTTGTTCTGAGCACACTCATGTTTCCTGCTTTATTAAAGACTCTAGAAAGCAAGAGTGTGCTTCTTGCTCTAAAGCAGAGTGTGATCAATGGATGAGAACTCTGCTGTGTGTTTCACTTCAGAAATGGAGTTAAATCCCAGTCTCTGAGTCTTCTTACAAGCAAGACTTCGTTTCAGGTAAGTGCAGCTACTTTACAGGTCAAACGAACTACATCGTTCACGAAGCTCACACGTTTTGGATCTTACCTGACAAGCATTGGATGTTAGAGGACTTGTGGTTTGTTTCAGTTTCAGAAGCAGAGTTGTACTATATAAGGTCCATATGAGTAGGAAACACCGTTCTTTTGTTCTGAGCACACTCATGTTTCCTCTGTATTAAAGACTCTAGAAAGCAAGAGCGTGCTTCTAGCTCTAAAGCAGAGTGTGATCAATGGATGAGAACTCTGCTGTGTGTTTCCCTTCAGAAATGGATTTGAATCCCAGGGTCTGTGTCTTCCTACAAGCAAGACTTTGTTTAAGGTAAGGGCAGTCACTTTTCTGCTCCAACGAACTACATCGTTCACGAAGCTCACACGTTTCTCATCTTAACTGACAAGCATTGGATGTTAGAGGACCAGTGCTTTGTATCAGTTTCAGAAGCAGATTTGGACTACATATGGTCCGTATGTGTAGCAAACACCATTCTTTGTTCTGAGAACACTCAGGTTTCCTGCTGTCTTAGAGACTCTAGAAAGCAAGAGCATGCTTCTTGCTCTAAAGCAGAGTGTGATCAATGGATGAGAACTCTGCTGTGTGTTTCACTTCAGAAATGGAATTAAATCCCAGTCTCTGAGTCTTCCTACAAGCAAGACTTCGTTTCAGTTAAGTGCAGTTACTTTATAGGTCAAACGGCCTACATCGTTCACGAACCTCACACGATTCGGATCTTACCTGACAAGCATTGGATATTAGAGGACCTGTGGTTTGTTTCAGTTTCAGAAGCAGATTTGAACTAGATATGGTACGTATGTTTAGGAAACACCATTCTTTTGTTCTGAGCACACTGATGTTTCCTGCTTTATTAAAGACTCTAGAAAGCAAGAGCGTGCTTCTAGCTCTAAAGCAGAGTGTGATCAATGGATGAGAACTATGCGGTGTGTTTCCCTTCAGAAATGGAGTTAAATCCCATGTTCTGAGTCTTCCTACAAGCAAGACTTCATTTCAGGTAAGGGCAGTCACTTTTCAGCTCAAACGAACTACATCGTTCACGAAGCTCACACGTTTCTCATCCTAACTGACAAGCTTTGGATGTTAGAGGACCAGTGCTTTGTATCAATTTCAGAAGCAGATTTGGACTACATATGGTCCGTATGTGTAGGAAACACCGTTCTTTTGTTCTGGGCACACTCAGATTTCCTACTGTATTAGAGACTCTATTAAGCAAGAGTGTGCTTCTTGCTCTAAAGCAGAGTGTGATCAATGGATGAGAACTCTGCTGTGAGTTTCACTACCGAAATGGAGTTAAATCCCAAGCTCTGAGTCTTCCTTCAAGGAAGACATCGTTTAAGTTAAGGGCAGTCACTTTTCTGCTCAAACGAACTACATCGTTCACGAAACTCACACGTTTCTCATCTTAACTGACAAGCATTAGATGTTAGAGGTCCAGTGCTTAGTATCAGTTTCAGAAGCAGAGTTGAACTAGATATGGTCAGTATGTTTAGGAAACACCGTTCTTTTGTTCTGATCACACTCAGGTTTCTTGCTGTATTAGAGACTCTAGAAAGCAAGAGCGTGCTTCTCGCTCTAAAGCAGAGTGTGATCCATGGATGAGAACTATGCTGTTTGTTTCCCTTCAGAAATGGTGTTAAATCCCAGGCTCTGTGTCTTCCTACAAGCAAGACATCATTTCAGGTATGGGCAGTCACTTTTCAGCTCAAACGAACTACATCGTTCCCATAGCTCACACGTTTTTCATCTTAACAGACAAGCATTGGATGTTAGAGGACCAGTGCTTTGTATCAGTTTCAGAAGTAGAGTTGGGCTAGATATGGTCCGTATGTGTAGGAAACACCGTTCTTTTGTTCTCAGCACACTCACGTTTCCTGCTGTCTTAGAGAATCTAGAAAGCAAGAGCATGCTTCTTGTTCTAAAGCAGAGTGTGATCAATGGATGAGAACAGTGCTGTGTGTTTCACTTCAGAAATGGAGTATATCCCAGGCTCTGAGTCTTCCTAAAAGCAAGACTTCATTTCAGGTAAGGGCAGTCACTTTTCAGCTCAAACGAACTACATCGTTTACGTAGCTCACACGTTTCTCATCCTAACTGACAAGCTTTAGATGTTACAGGACCAGTGATTTGAATCAGTTTCAGAAGCAGAGTTGGACTAGAAATCGTCCTTATGTGTAGGAAACACCGTTCTTTTGTTCTGAGCACACTCAGGTTTCCTGCTCTATTAGAGATTCTAGAAAGCAAGAGCGTGCTTCTCACTCTAAAGCAGAGTGTGATACATGGATGAGAACTATGCTGTGTGTTTCCCTTCAGAAATGGAGGTAAATCCCAGGCTCTGTGTCTTACTACAAGCAAGACTTCCTTTCAATTAAGGGCAGTCACTTTTCAGCTCAAAGGAACTACATCGTTCACGAAGCTCACACGTTTCTCATCTTAACTGACAAGCATTGGATGTTAGAGGACCAGTGCTTTGTATCAGTTTCAGAAGCAGAGTTGGACTAGATATGGTCCGTATGTGTAGGAAACCCCATTCTTTTGTTCTCAGCACACTCACGTTTCCTGCTGTCTTAGAGACTCTAGAAAGCAAGAGCGTGCTTCTTGTTCTAAAGCAGAGTGTGATCAATGGATGAGACCACTGCTGTGTGTTTCACTTCAGAAATGGAGTTAAATCCCAGGCTCTGAGTCTTCCTACAAGCAGGACTTCGTTTCAAGTAAGGGCAGTTACTTACAGCTTTAACGAACTACATCTTTCTCAATGCTCACCCATTTCTCATCTTAACTGACAAGCACTGGATGTTAGAGGACGTGTGGTTTGTTTCAGTTTCAGAAGCAGAGTTGAACTATATATGGTCCATATGAGTAGGAAACACCATTCTTTTGTTCTGAGCACACGCCTGTTTCCTCTGTATTAAAGACAATAGATAACAAGAGCGTGCTTCTCGCTCTAAAGCAGAGTGTGATCCATGGATGAGAACTATGCTGTGTATTTCCCTTCAGAAATAGAGTTAAATCCCAGGCTCTGAGTCTTCCTACAAGCAAGACTTCGTTTCAGGTAAGGGCATTCACTTTTCAGCTCAAACGAACTACATCGTTCACGAAGCTCACACGTTTCTCATCTTAACTGACAAGCATTGTATGTTAGAGGACCAGTGCTTTTTATCAGTTTCAGAAGCAGAGTTGGACTAGATATGGTCTGTATGTGTAGGAAACATCGTTCTTTTCTTCTCAGCACACTCACGTTTCCTGCTGTCTTAGAGACTCTAGAAAGCAAGAGCATGCTTCTTTTTCTAAAGCAGGGTGTGATCAATGGATGAGAACTCTGCTGTGTGTTTCACTTCAGAAATGGAGTTAATCCCAGGCTCTGAGTCTTCCTACAAGCAAGACTTCCTTTCAGGTAATGGCAGTTTCTTTCTAGCTCAAAAGATCTACATTGTTCACGAAACTCACACGTTTCTCATCTTAACTGACAAGCTTGGATGTTAGAGGACCAGTGCTTTGTATCAGGTTCAGAAGCAGATATGGACTACATATGGTCCATATGTGTAGGCAACATCATTCCTTTGTTCTCAGCAAATAACGTTTCATGTTTTCTTAGAGCCTCTAGAAAGCACGAGCGTGCTTCTTGCTCTAAAGCAGAGTGTGATCAATGGATGAGAACTCTGATGTGTGTTTCCCTTCAAAAATGGAGTTAAATCCCAGTCTCTGAGTCTTCCTACAAGTAAGACTTCGTTTCAGTTAAGTGCAGTTACTTTACAGGTCAAACGGCCTACATCGTTCACGATTCTCACACGATTCGGATCTTACCTGACAAGCATTGGATGTTAGAGGACCTGTGCTTTGTATCATTTTCAGAAGCAGAGTTGGACTAGATATGGTCCGTATGTGTAGGAAACACCATTCTTTTGTTCTCACCACACTCAAGTTTCCTTCTGTCTTAGAGACTCTAGAAAGCAAGAGCGTGCTTCTTGCTCTAAAGCAGAGTGTGATCAATGGATGAGAACTCTTCTGTGTGTTTCACTTCAGAATTGGAGTTAAATCCCAGGCTCTGAGTCTTCCTACAAGCAGGACTTCGTTTCAATTAAGGGCAGTTACTTACAGCTCAAACGAACTACATCTTTCTCAATGCTCACCCATTTCTCATCTTAACTGACAAGCACTGGATGTTAGAGGACTTGTGGTTTGTTTCAGTTTCAGAAGCAGAGTTGAACTATATATGGTCCATATGAGTAGGAAACACCATTCTTTTGTTCTGAGCACACTCCTGTTTCCTCTGTATTATAGACAATAGATAGCAAGAGCGTGCTTCTCGCTCTAAAGCAGAGTGTGATCAATGGATGAGAACTCTTCTGTGTGTTTCACTTCAGAAATGGAGTTAAATCCCAGGCTCTGAGTCTGCCTACAAGCAAGACTTCGTATCAAGTAAGGGCAGTTACTTACAGCTCAAACGAACTACATCGTTCACGAAGCTCACACGTTTCGGATCTTACCTGACAAGCATTGGATGTTAGAGGACTTGTGGTTTGTTTCAGTTTCAGAAGCAGATTTGGACTACATATGGTCTGTATTTGTACGAAAACCCGTTCTTTTGTTCTGGGCACACCCATATTTCCTGCTGTATTAGAGACTCTAGAAAGCAAGAGTGTGCTTCTCACTCTAATGCAGAGTGTGATCCATGGATGAGAACTATGCTGTGTGTTTCCTTTCACAAATGGAGTTAAATCAAAGGCTCTGAGTCTTCCTACAAGAAAGACTTCGTTTCAGGTAAGGGCAGTCACTTTTCAGCTCAAACAAACTACATCGTTCACGAAGCTCACACGTTTCTCATCTTAACTGACAAGCATTGGATGTTAGAGGACCTGTGCTTTGTATCAGTTTCAGAAGCAGAGTTGGACTAGATATGGTCCGTATGTGTAGGAAACTCCGTCTTTTGTTCTCAGCACACTCACGTTTCCTGCTGTCGTAGAGACTCTAGAAAGGAAGAGAGTGCTTCTTGCTCTAAAGCAGAGTGTGATCAATGGATGAGAACTCTTCTGTGTGTTTCACTTCAGAAATGGAGTTAAATCCCAGGCTCTGAGTCTGCCTACAAGCAAGACTTCGTTTCAAGTAAGGGCAGTTACTTACATCTCAAACAAACTACATCTTTCACGATGCTCACACGTTTCTCAACTTAACTGACAAGCATTGAATGTTAGAGGACCTTTGCTTTGTGTCAGTTTCAGAAGCAGATTTGGACTACATATGGTCTGTATGTGTACGAAAACCCGTTCTTTTGTTCTCGGCACACTCATATTTCCTGCTGTATTAGAGACTCTAGAAAGCAAGAGTGTGCTTCTCGCTCTAATGCAGAGTGTGATCCATGGATGAGAACTATGCTGTGTATTTCCCTTTAGAAATGGAGTTAAATCCCAGGCTCTGTGTCTTACTACAAGCATGACTTCCTTTCAGGTAAGGGCAGTCACTTTTCTGCTCAAAGGAACTACATCGTTCACGAAGCTCACATGTTTCTCATCTTAACTGACAAGCATTGGATGTTAGAGGACCAGTGCTTTGTATCAGTTTCAGAAGCAGAGTTGGACTAGATATGGTCCGTATGTGGAGAAAACACCGTTCTTTTCTTCTCAGCACACTCAGGTTTCCTGCTGTCTTAGAGACTCTAGAAAGCAAGAGCATGCTTCTTTTTCTAAAGCAGGGTGTGATCAATGGAAGAGAACTCTGCTGTGTGTTTCACTTCAGAAATGGAGTTAATCCCAGGCTCTGAGTCTTCCTACAAGCAAGACTTCCTTTCAGGTATCGGCAGTTTCTTTCTAGCTCAAAAGAGCTACATTGTTCACGAAACTCACACGTTTCTCATCTTAACTGACAAGCATTGGATGTTAGAGGACCAGTGATTGGTATCAGTTTTAGAAGCAGAGTTGGACTAGATATGGTCCCTATGTGTAGGAAACACCATTCTTTTGTTTTCAGCACACTCACGTTTCCTGCTGTCTTAGAGACTCTAAAAAGGAAGAGAGTGCTTCTTGCTCTAAAGCAGAGTGTGATCAATGGATGAGAACTCTTCTGTGTGTTTCACTTCAGAAATGGAGTTAAATCACAGGCTCTGAGTCTTCCTACAAGCAAGACTTCGTTTCAATTAAGGGAAGTTACTTACAGCTCAAACGAACTACACCTTTCACGATGCTCACACGTTTCTCATCTTAACTGACAAGCATTGTATGTTAGAGGACCAGTGCTTTGTATCAGTTTCAGAAGCAGAGTCGGACTAGATATGGTCCGTATGTGTAGGAAACGCCGTTCTTTTCTTCTCAGCACACTCATGTTTCCTGCTGTCTTAGAGACTCTAGAAAGCAAGAGCATGCTTCTTTTTCTAAAGCAGGGTGTGATCAATGGAAGAGAACTCTGCTGTGTGTTTCACTTCAGAAATGGAGTTAAATCACAGGCTTTGAGTCTTCCAACAAGCAAGACTTCCTTTCAGGTAACGGCAGTTTCTTTCTAGCTCAAAAGAACTACATCATTCACGAAACTCACACGTTTCTCATCTTAACTGACAAGCATTGGATGTTAGAGGACCAGTGCTTTGTATCAGTTTCAGAAGCAGAGTCGGACTAGATATGGTCCGTATGTGTAGGAAACGCCGTTCTTTTCTTCTCAGCACACTCACGTTTCCTGCTGTCTTAGAGACTCTAGAAAGCAAGAGCATGCTTCTTTTTCTAAAGCAGGGTGTGATCAATGGAAGAGAACTCTGCTGTGTGTTTCACTTCAGAAATGGAGTTAAATCCCAGGCTCTGAGTCTTCCTACAAGCAGGAGTTCGTTTCAAGTAAGGGCAGTTACTTACTGCTCAAACGAACTACATCTTTCTCAATGCTCACCCATTTCTCATCTTAACTGACAAGCACTGGATGTTAGAGGACTAGTGGTTTGTTTCAGTTTCAGAAGCAGAGTTGAACTATATATTGTCCATATGTGTAGGAAACACCATTCTTTTGTTCTGAGCACACTCCTGTTTCCTCTGTATTAAAGACAATAGATAGCAAGAGCGTGCTTCTCGCTCTAAAGCAGAGTGTGATCCATGGATGAGAACTATGCTGTGTGTTTCCCTTCACAAATGGAGTTAAATCCCAGGCTCTGAGTCTTCCTACAAGAAAGACTTCGTTTCAGGTAAGGGCAGTCACTTTTCAGCTCAAACAAACTACATCGTTCACGAAGCTCACACGTTTCTCATCTTAACTGACAAGCATTGGATGTGAGAGGACCTGTGCTTTGTATCAGTTTCATAAGCAGAGTTGGACTAGATATGGTCCGTATGCGTAGGAAACTCCGTCTTTTGTTCTCAGCACACTCACGTTTCCTGCTGTCGTAGAGACTCTAGAAAGGAAGAGAGTGCTTCTTGCTCTAAAGCAGAGTGTGATCAATGGATGAGAACTCTTCTGTGTGTTTCACTTCAGAAATGGAGTTAAATCCCAGGCTCTGAGTCTGCCTACAAGCAAGACTTCGTTTCAAGTAAGGGCAGTTACTTACAGCTCAAACGAACTACATCTTTCACGATGCTCACACGTTTCTCATCTTAACTGACAAGCATTGGATGTTAGAGGACCTTTGCTTTGTGTCAGTTTCAGAAGCAGATTTGGACTACATATGGTCTGTATGTGTACGAAAACCCGTTCTTTTGTTCTCGGCACACTCATATTTCCTGCTGTATTAGAGAGTCTAGAAAGCATGAGTGTGCTTCTCGCTCTAATGCAGAGTGTGATCCATGGATGAGAACTATGCTGTGTATTTCCCTTTAGAAATGGAGTTAAATCCCAGGCTCTGTGTCTTACTACAAGCAGGACTTCGTTTCAGGTAAGGGCAGTCACTTTTCTGCTCAAAGGAACTACATCGTTCACGAAGCTCACATGTTTCTCATCTTAACTGACAAGAATTGGATGTTAGAGGACCAGTGCTTTGTATCAGTTTCAGAAGCAGAGTTGGACTAGATATGGTCCGCATGTGGAGGAAACACCGTTCTTTTCTTCTCAGCACACTCAGGTTTCCACCTGTCTTAGAGACTCTAGAAAGCAAGAGCATGCTTCTTTTTCTAAAGCAGGGTGTGATCAATGGAAGAGAACTCTGCTGTGTGTTTCACTTCAGAAATGGAGTTAAATCCCAGGCTCTGAGTCTTCCTACAAGCAAGACTTCCTTTCAGGTATCGGCAGTTTCTTTCTAGCTCAAAAGAACTACATCGTTCACGAAACTCACACGTTTCTCATCTTAAATGAGAAGCATTGGATGATAGAGGACCAGTGATTGGTATCAGTTTTAGAAGCAGAGTTGGACTAGATATGGTCCGTATGTGTAGGAAACACCATTCTTTTGTTCTCAGCACACTCACGTTTCCTGCTGTCTTAGAGACTCTAGAAAGGAAGAGAGTGCTTCTTGCTCTAAAGCAGAGTGTGATCAATGGATGAGAACTCTTCTGTGTGTTTCACTTCAGAAATGGAGTTAAATCCCAGGCTCTGAGTCTTCCTACAAGCAAGACTTCGTTTCAAGAAAGGGCAGTTACTTACAGCTCAAACGAACTACATCTTTCACGATGCTCACACGTTTCTCATCTTAACTGACAAGCATTGGATGTTAGAGGACCAGGGCTTTGTATCAGTTTCAGAAGCAGAGTTGGACTAGATATGGTCCGTATGTGTAGGAAACGCCGTTCTTTTCTTCTCAGCACACTCACGTTTCCTGCTGTCTTAGAGACTCTAGAAAGCAAAAGCATGCTTCTTTTTCTAAAGCAGGGTGTGATCAATGGAAGAGAACTCTGCTGTGTGTTTCACTTCAGAAATGGAGTTAAATCACAGGCTCTGAGTCTTCCAAAAAGCAAGACTTCCTTTCAGGTAATGGCAGTTTCTTTCTAGCTCAAAAGAACTACATCATTCACGAAACTCACACGTTTCTCATCTTAACTGACAAGCATTGGATGTTAGAGGACCTGTGATTGGTATCAGTTTTAGAAGCAGAGTTGGACTAGATATGGTCCGTATGTGTAGGAAACACCATTCTTTTGTTCTCAGAGCACTCAAGTTTCCTACTGTCTTAGAGACTCTAGAAATCAAGAGCGTGCTTCTTGCTCTAAAGCAGAGTGTGATCAATGGATGAGAACACTTCTTTGTGTTTCACTTCAGAAATGGAGTTAAATCCCAGGCTCTGAGTCTTCCTACAAGCAGGAGTTCGTTTCAAGTAAGGGCAGTTACTTACAGCTCAAACGAACTACACCTTTCTCAATGCTCACCCATTTCTCATCTTAACTGACAAGCACTGGATGTTAGAGGACGTTTGCTTTGTATGAATTTCAGAAGCAGAGTTGAACTAGATATGGTCAGTATGTTTAGGAAACTCGTTCTTTTGTTCTGATCACACTCAGGTTTGCTGCTGTATTAGAGACTCTAGAAAGCAAGAGCATGCTTCTCGCTCTAAAGCAGAGTGTGATCCCTGGATGAGAACTATGCTGTGTGTTCCAGTTCAGAAATGGAGTTAAATCCCAGGCTCTGTGTCTTACTACAAGCAAGACTTCGTTTCAGGTAAGGGCAGTCACTTTTCTGCTCAAAGGAACTACATCGTTCACGAAGCTCACACGTTTCTCATCTTAACTGACAAGCATTGGATGTTAGAGGACCAGTGCTTCGTATCAGTTTCAGAAGCAGAGTCGGACTAGATATGGTCCGTATGTGTAGGAAACACCGTTCTTTTCTTCTCAGCACACTCACGTTTCCTGCTGTCTTAGAGACTCTAGAAAGCAAGAGCATGCTTCTTTTTCTAAAGCAGGGTGTGATCAATGGAAGAGAACTCTGCTGTGTGTTTCACTTCAGAAATGGAGTTAAATCCCAGGCTCTGAGTCTTCCTAAAAGCAAGACTTCCTTTCAGGTAACGGCAGTTTCTTTCTAGCTCAAAAGAACTACATCGTTCACGAAACTCACACGTTTCTCATCTTAACTGACAAGCATTGGATGTTAGAGCACCAGTGATTGGTATCAGTTTTAGAAGCAGAGTTGGACTAGATATGGTCCGTATGTGTAGGAAACACCATTCTTTTGTTCTCAGAGCACTCAAGTTTCCTTCTGTCTTAGAGACTCTAGAAAGCAAGAGCGTGCTTCTTGCTCTAAAGCAGAGTGTGATCAATGGATGAGAACTCTTCTTGTGTTGCACTTCGGAAATGGAGTTAAATCCCAGGCTCTGAGTCTTCCTACAAGCAGGACTTCGTTTCAAGTAAGGGCAGATACTTACAGCTCAAACGAACTACATCTTTCTCAATGCTCACCCATTTCTCATCTTAACTGACAAGCACTGGATGTTAGAGGACGTTTGCTTTGTATGAATTTCAGAAGCAGAGTTGAACTAGATATGGTCAGTATGTTTAGGAAACACCGTTCTTTTGTACTGATCACACTCAGGTTTCCTGCTGTATTAGAGACTCTAGAAAGCAAGAGCCTGCTTCTCGCTCTAAAGCAGAGTGTGATCCCTGGATGAGAACCATGCTGTGTGTTTCCGTTCAGAAATGGTGTTAATTCCCAGGCTCTGTGTCTTTCTACAAGCAAGACTTCGTTTCAGGTAAGGGCAGTCACTTTTCATCTCAAACGAACTACATCGTTCACGAAGCTCACACGTTTCTCATCTTAACAGACAAGCATTGGATGTTAGAGGACCAGTGCTTTGTATCAGTTTCAGAAGCAGAGTTGGACTAGATATGGTCCGTATGTGTAGGAAACACCGTTCTTTTGTTCTCTGCACACTAACCTTTCCTGCTATCTTAGAGACTCTAGAAAGGAAGAGAGTGCTTCTTGCTCTAAAGCAGAGTGTGATCAATGGATGAGAACTCTTCTGTGTGTTTCACTTCAGAAATGGAGTTAAATCCCAGGCTCTGAGACTGCCTACAAGCAAGACTTCGTTTCAAGTAAGGGCAGTTACTTACAGCTCAAACGAACTACATCGTTCACCTAGCTCACACGTTTCGGACCTTACCTGACAAGCATTGGATGTTAGAGGACTTGTGGTTTGTTTCAGTTTCAGAAGCAGATTTGGACTACATATGGTCTGTATGTGTACGAAAACCCGTTCTTTTGTTCTGGGCACACTCATATTTCCTGCTGTATTAGAGACTCTAGAAAGCAAGAGTGTGCTTCTCGCTCTAATGCAGAGTGTGATCCATGGATGAGAACTATGCTGTGTATTTCCCTTCAGAAATGGAGTTAAATTCCAGGCTCTGTGTCTTACTACAAGCAAGACTTCGTTTCAGGTAAGGGCAGTCACTTTTCTGCTCAAATGAACTACATCGTTCACGAAGCTCACACGTTTCTCATCTTAACTGACAAGCATTGGATGTTAGAGGACCAGTGCTTTGTATCAGTTTCAGAAGCAGAGTCAGACTAGATATGGTCCGTATGTGTAGGAATCACCGTTCTTTTCTTCTCAGCACACTCACGTTTCCTGCTGTCTTAGAGACTCTAGAAAGCAAGAGCATGCTTCTTTTTCTAAAGCAGGGTGTGATCAATGGAAGAGAACTCTGCTGTGTGTTTCACTTCAGAAATGGAGTTAAATCCCAGGCTCTGAGTCTTCCTACAAGCAGGACTTCGCTTCAAGTAAGGGCAGTTACTTACAGCTCAAACGAACTACATCTTTCTCAATGCTCACCCATTTCTCATCTTTACTGACAAGCACTGGATGTTAGAGGACGTTTGCTTTGTGTCAGTTTCAGAAGCAGATTTGGACTACATATGGTCTGTATGTGTACGAAAACCCGTTCTTTTGTTCTCGGCACACTCATATTTCCTGCTGTATTAGAGACTCTAGAAAGCAAGAGTGTGCTTCTCGCTCTAATGCAGAGTGTGATCCATGGATGAGAACTATGCTGTGTATTTCCCTTTAGAAATGGAGTTAAATCCCAGGCTCTGTGTCTTACTACAAGCATGACTTCCTTTCAGGTAAGGGCAGTCACTTTTCTGCTCAAAGGAACTACATCGTTCACGAAGCTCACATGTTTCTCATCTTAACTGACAAGCATTGGATGTTAGAGGACCAGTGCTTTGTATCAGTTTCAGAAGCAGAGTTGGACTAGATATGGTCCGTATGTGGAGAAAACACCGTTCTTTTCTTCTCAGCACACTCAGGTTTCCTGCTGTCTTAGAGACTCTAGAAAGCAAGAGCATGCTTCTTTTTCTAAAGCAGGGTGTGATCAATGGAAGAGAACTCTGCTGTGTGTTTCACTTCAGAAATGGAGTTAATCCCAGGCTCTGAGTCTTCCTACAAGCAAGACTTCCTTTCAGGTATCGGCAGTTTCTTTCTAGCTCAAAAGAACTACATTGTTCACGAAACTCACACGTTTCTCATCTTAACTGACAAGCATTGGATGTTAGAGGACCAGTGATTGGTATCAGTTTTAGAAGCAGAGTTGGACTAGATATGGTCCCTATGTGTAGGAAACACCATTCTTTTGTTTTCAGCACACTCACGTTTCCTGCTGTCTTAGAGACTCTAAAAAGGAAGAGAGTGCTTCTTGCTCTAAAGCAGAGTGTGATCAATGGATGAGAACTCTTCTGTGTGTTTCACTTCAGAAATGGAGTTAAATCACAGGCTCTGAGTCTTCCTACAAGCAAGACTTCGTTTCAATTAAGGGAAGTTACTTACAGCTCAAACGAACTACATCTTTCACGATGCTCACACGTTTCTCATCTTAACTGACAAGCATTGTATGTTAGAGGACCAGTGCTTTGTATCAGTTTCAGAAGCAGAGTCGGACTAGATATGGTCCGTATGTGTAGGAAACGCCGTTCTTTTCTTCTCAGCACACTCATGTTTCCTGCTGTCTTAGAGACTCTAGAAAGCAAGAGCATGCTTCTTTTTCTAAAGCAGGGTGTGATCAATGGAAGAGAACTCTGCTGTGTGTTTCACTTCAGAAATGGAGTTAAATCACAGGCTTTGAGTCTTCCAACAAGCAAGACTTCCTTTCAGGTAACGGCAGTTTCTTTCTAGCTCAAAAGAACTACATCATTCACGAAACTCACACGTTTCTCATCTTAACTGACAAGCATTGGATGTTAGAGGACCAGTGCTTTGTATCAGTTTCAGAAGCAGAGTCGGACTAGATATGGTCCGTATGTGTAGGAAACGCCGTTCTTTTCTTCTCAGCACACTCACGTTTCCTGCTGTCTTAGAGACTCTAGAAAGCAAGAGCATGATTCTTTTTCTAAAGCAGGGTGTGATCAATGGAAGAGAACTCTGCTGTGTGTTTCACTTCAGAAATGGAGTTAAATCCCAGGCTCTGAGTCTTCCTACAAGCAGGACTTCGTTTCAAGTAAGGGCAGTTACTTACTGCTCAAACGAACTACATCTTTCTCAATGCTCACCCATTTCTCATCTTAACTGACAAGCACTGGATGTTAGAGGACTAGTGGTTTGTTTCAGTTTCAGAAGCAGAGTTGAACTATATATGGTCCATATGAGTAGGAAACACCATTCTTTTGTTCTGAGCACACTACTGTTTCCTCTGTATTAAAGACAATAGATAGCAAGAGCGTGCTTCTCGCTCTAAAGCAGAGTGTGATCCATGGATGAGAACTATGCTGTGTGTTTCCCTTCACAAATGGAGTTAAATCCCAGGCTCTGAGTCTTCCTACAAGAAAGACTTCGTTTCAGGTAAGGGCAGTCACTTTTCAGCTCAAACAAACTACATCGTTCACGAAGCTCACACGTTTCTCATCTTAACTGACAAGCATTGGATGTGAGAGGACCTGTGCTTTGTATCAGTTTCATAAGCAGAGTTGGACTAGATATGGTCCGTATGCGTAGGAAACTCCGTCTTTTGTTCTCAGCACACTCACGTTTCCTGCTGTCGTAGAGACTCTAGAAAGGAAGAGAGTGCTTCTTGCTCTAAAGCAGAGTGTGATCAATGGATGAGAACTCTTCTGTGTGTTTCACTTCAGAAATGGAGTTAAATCCCAGGCTCTGAGTCTGCCTACAAGCAAGACTTCGTTTCAAGTAAGGGCAGTTACTTACAGCTCAAACGAACTACATCTTTCACGATGCTCACACGTTTCTCATCTTAACTGACAAGCATTGGATGTTAGAGGACCTTTGCTTTGTGTCAGTTTCAGAAGCAGATTTGGACTACATATGGTCTGTATGTGTACGAAAACCCGTTCTTTTGTTCTCGGCACACTCATATTTCCTGCTGTATTAGAGAGTCTAGAAAGCATGAGTGTGCTTCTCGCTCTAATGCAGAGTGTGATCCATGGATGAGAACTATGCTGTGTATTTCCCTTTAGAAATGGAGTTAAATCCCAGGCTCTGTGTCTTACTACAAGCAGGACTTCGTTTCAGGTAAGGGCAGTCACTTTTCTGCTCAAAGGAACTACATCGTTCACGAAGCTCACATGTTTCTCATCTTAACTGACAAGAATTGGATGTTAGAGGACCAGTGCTTTGTATCAGTTTCAGAAGCAGAGTTGGACTAGATATGGTCCGCATGTGGAGGAAACACCGTTCTTTTCTTCTCAGCACACTCAGGTTTCCACCTGTCTTAGAGACTCTAGAAAGCAAGAGCATGCTTCTTTTTCTAAAGCAGGGTGTGATCAATGGAAGAGAACTCTGCTGTGTGTTTCACTTCAGAAATGGAGTTAAATCCCAGGCTCTGAGTCTTCCTACAAGCAAGACTTCCTTTCAGGTATCGGCAGTTTCTTTCTAGCTCAAAAGAACTACATCGTTCACGAAACTCACACGTTTCTCATCTTAAATGAGAAGCATTGGATGATAGAGGACCAGTGATTGGTATCAGTTTTAGAAGCAGAGTTGGACTAGATATGGTCCGTATATGTAGGAAACACCATTCTTTTGTTCTCAGCACACTCACGTTTCCTGCTGTCTTAGAGACTCTAGAAAGGAAGAGAGTGCTTCTTGCTCTAAAGCAGAGTGTGATCAATGGATGAGAACTCTTCTGTGTGTTTCACTTCAGAAATGGAGTTAAATCCCAGGCTCTGAGTCTTCCTACAAGCAAGACTTCGTTTCAAGAAAGGGCAGTTACTTACAGCTCAAACGAACTACATCTTTCACGATGCTCACACGTTTCTCATCTTAACTGACAAGCATTGGATGTTAGAGGACCAGGGCTTTGTATCAGTTTCAGAAGCAGAGTTGGACTAGATATGGTCCGTATGTGTAGGAAACGCCGTTCTTTTCTTCTCAGCACACTCACGTTTCCTGCTGTCTTAGAGACTCTAGAAAGCAAAAGCATGCTTCTTTTTCTAAAGCAGGGTGTGATCAATGGAAGAGAACTCTGCTGTGTGTTTCACTTCAGAAATGGAGTTAAATCACAGGCTCTGAGTCTTCCAAAAAGCAAGACTTCCTTTCAGGTAATGGCAGTTTCTTTCTAGCTCAAAAGAACTACATCATTCACGAAACTCACACGTTTCTCATCTTAACTGACAAGCATTGGATGGTAGAGGACCTGTGATTGGTATCAGTTTTAGAAGCAGAGTTGGACTAGATATGGTCCGTATGTGTAGGAAACACCATTCTTTTGTTCTCAGAGCACTCAAGTTTCCTACTGTCTTAGAGACTCTAGAAATCAAGAGCGTGCTTCTTGCTCTAAAGCAGAGTGTGATCAATGGATGAGAACACTTCTTTGTGTTTCACTTCAGAAATGGAGTTAAATCCCAGGCTCTGAGTCTTCCTACAAGCAGGAGTTCGTTTCAAGTAAGGGCAGTTACTTACAGCTCAAACGAACTACACCTTTCTCAATGCTCACCCATTTCTCATCTTAACTGACAAGCACTGGATGTTAGAGGACGTTTGCTTTGTATGAATTTCAGAAGCAGAGTTGAACTAGATATGGTCAGTATGTTTAGGAAACTCGTTCTTTTGTTCTGATCACACTCAGGTTTGCTGCTGTATTAGAGACTCTAGAAAGCAAGAGCATGCTTCTCGCTCTAAAGCAGAGTGTGATCCCTGGATGAGAACTATGCTGTGTGTTCCAGTTCAGAAATGGAGTTAAATCCCAGGCTCTGTGTCTTACTACAAGCAAGACTTCGTTTCAGGTAAGGGCAGTCACTTTTCTGCTCAAAGGAACTACATCGTTCACGAAGCTCACACGTTTCTCATCTTAACTGACAAGCATTGGATGTTAGAGGACCAGTGCTTCGTATCAGTTTCAGAAGCAGAGTCGGACTAGATATGGTCCGTATGTGTAGGAAACACCGTTCTTTTCTTCTCAGCACACTCACGTTTCCTGCTGTCTTAGAGACTCTAGAAAGCAAGAGCATGCTTCTTTTTCTAAAGCAGGGTGTGATCAATGGAAGAGAACTCTGCTGTGTGTTTCACTTCAGAAATGGAGTTAAATCCCAGGCTCTGAGTCTTCCTAAAAGCAAGACTTCCTTTCAGGTAACGGCAGTTTCTTTCTAGCTCAAAAGAACTACATCGTTCACGAAACTCACACGTTTCTCATCTTAACTGACAAGCATTGGATGTTAGAGCACCAGTGATTGGTATCAGTTTTAGAAGCAGAGTTGGACTAGATATGGTCCGTATGTGTAGGAAACACCATTCTTTTGTTCTCAGAGCACTCAAGTTTCCTTCTGTCTTAGAGACTCTAGAAAGCAAGAGCGTGCTTCTTGCTCTAAAGCAGAGTGTGATCAATGGATGAGAACTCTTCTTGTGTTGCACTTCGGAAATGGAGTTAAATCCCAGGCTCTGAGTCTTCCTACAAGCAGGACTTCGTTTCAAGTAAGGGCAGATACTTACAGCTCAAACGAACTACATCTTTCTCAATGCTCACCCATTTCTCATCTTAACTGACAAGCACTGGATGTTAGAGGACGTTTGCTTTGTATGAATTTCAGAAGCAGAGTTGAACTAGATATGGTCAGTATGTTTAGGAAACACCGTTCTTTTGTACTGATCACACTCAGGTTTCCTGCTGTATTAGAGACTCTAGAAAGCAAGAGCCTGCTTCTCGCTCTAAAGCAGAGTGTGATCCCTGGATGAGAACCATGCTGTGTGTTTCCGTTCAGAAATGGTGTTAATTCCCAGGCTCTGTGTCTTTCTACAAGCAAGACTTCGTTTCAGGTAAGGGCAGTCACTTTTCATCTCAAACGAACTACATCGTTCACGAAGCTCACACGTTTCTCATCTTAACAGACAAGCATTGGATGTTAGAGGACCAGTGCTTTGTATCAGTTTCAGAAGCAGAGTTGGACTAGATATGGTCCGTATGTGTAGGAAACACCGTTCTTTTGTTCTCTGCACACTAACCTTTCCTGCTATCTTAGAGACTCTAGAAAGGAAGAGAGTGCTTCTTGCTCTAAAGCAGAGTGTGATCAATGGATGAGAACTCTTCTGTGTGTTTCACTTCAGAAATGGAGTTAAATCCCAGGCTCTGAGACTGCCTACAAGCAAGACTTCGTTTCAAGTAAGGGCAGTTACTTACAGCTCAAACGAACTACATCGTTCACCTAGCTCACACGTTTCGGACCTTACCTGACAAGCATTGGATGTTAGAGGACTTGTGGTTTGTTTCAGTTTCAGAAGCAGATTTGGACTACATATGGTCTGTATGTGTACGAAAACCCGTTCTTTTGTTCTGGGCACACTCATATTTCCTGCTGTATTAGAGACTCTAGAAAGCAAGAGTGTGCTTCTCGCTCTAATGCAGAGTGTGATCCATGGATGAGAACTATGCTGTGTATTTCCCTTCAGAAATGGAGTTAAATTCCAGGCTCTGTGTCTTACTACAAGCAAGACTTCGTTTCAGGTAAGGGCAGTCACTTTTCTGCTCAAATGAACTACATCGTTCACGAAGCTCACACGTTTCTCATCTTAACTGACAAGCATTGGATGTTAGAGGACCAGTGCTTTGTATCAGTTTCAGAAGCAGAGTCAGACTAGATATGGTCCGTATGTGTAGGAATCACCGTTCTTTTCTTCTCAGCACACTCACGTTTCCTGCTGTCTTAGAGACTCTAGAAAGCAAGAGCATGCTTCTTTTTCTAAAGCAGGGTGTGATCAATGGAAGAGAACTCTGCTGTGTGTTTCACTTCAGAAATGGAGTTAAATCCCAGGCTCTGAGTCTTCCTACAAGCAGGACTTCGCTTCAAGTAAGGGCAGTTACTTACAGCTCAAACGAACTACATCTTTCTCAATGCTCACCCATTTCTCATCTTTACTGACAAGCACTGGATGTTAGAGGACGTTTGCTTTGTGTCAGTTTCAGAAGCAGATTTGGACTACATATGGTCTGTATGTGTACGAAAACCCGTTCTTTTGTTCTCGGCACACTCATATTTCCTGCTGTATTAGAGACTCTAGAAAGCAAGAGTGTGCTTCTCGCTCTAATGCAGAGTGTGATCCATGGATGAGAACTATGCTGTGTATTTCCCTTTAGAAATGGAGTTAAATCCCAGGCTCTGTGTCTTACTACAAGCATGACTTCCTTTCAGGTAAGGGCAGTCACTTTTCTGCTCAAAGGAACTACATCGTTCACGAAGCTCACATGTTTCTCATCTTAACTGACAAGCATTGGATGTTAGAGGACCAGTGCTTTGTATCAGTTTCAGAAGCAGAGTTGGACTAGATATGGTCCGTATGTGGAGAAAACACCGTTCTTTTCTTCTCAGCACACTCAGGTTTCCTGCTGTCTTAGAGACTCTAGAAAGCAAGAGCATGCTTCTTTTTCTAAAGCAGGGTGTGATCAATGGAAGAGAACTCTGCTGTGTGTTTCACTTCAGAAATGGAGTTAATCCCAGGCTCTGAGTCTTCCTACAAGCAAGACTTCCTTTCAGGTATCGGCAGTTTCTTTCTAGCTCAAAAGAACTACATTGTTCACGAAACTCACACGTTTCTCATCTTAACTGACAAGCATTGGATGTTAGAGGACCAGTGATTGGTATCAGTTTTAGAAGCAGAGTTGGACTAGATATGGTCCCTATGTGTAGGAAACACCATTCTTTTGTTTTCAGCACACTCACGTTTCCTGCTGTCTTAGAGACTCTAAAAAGGAAGAGAGTGCTTCTTGCTCTAAAGCAGAGTGTGATCAATGGATGAGAACTCTTCTGTGTGTTTCACTTCAGAAATGGAGTTAAATCACAGGCTCTGAGTCTTCCTACAAGCAAGACTTCGTTTCAATTAAGGGAAGTTACTTACAGCTCAAACGAACTACATCTTTCACGATGCTCACACGTTTCTCATCTTAACTGACAAGCATTGTATGTTAGAGGACCAGTGCTTTGTATCAGTTTCAGAAGCAGAGTCGGACTAGATATGGTCCGTATGTGTAGGAAACGCCGTTCTTTTCTTCTCAGCACACTCATGTTTCCTGCTGTCTTAGAGACTCTAGAAAGCAAGAGCATGCTTCTTTTTCTAAAGCAGGGTGTGATCAATGGAAGAGAACTCTGCTGTGTGTTTCACTTCAGAAATGGAGTTAAATCACAGGCTTTGAGTCTTCCAACAAGCAAGACTTCCTTTCAGGTAACGGCAGTTTCTTTCTAGCTCAAAAGAACTACATCATTCACGAAACTCACACGTTTCTCATCTTAACTGACAAGCATTGGATGTTAGAGGACCAGTGCTTTGTATCAGTTTCAGAAGCAGAGTCGGACTAGATATGGTCCGTATGTGTAGGAAACGCCGTTCTTTTCTTCTCAGCACACTCACGTTTCCTGCTGTCTTAGAGACTCTAGAAAGCAAGAGCATGATTCTTTTTCTAAAGCAGGGTGTGATCAATGGAAGAGAACTCTGCTGTGTGTTTCACTTCAGAAATGGAGTTAAATCCCAGGCTCTGAGTCTTCCTACAAGCAGGACTTCGTTTCAAGTAAGGGCAGTTACTTACTGCTCAAACGAACTACATCTTTCTCAATGCTCACCCATTTCTCATCTTAACTGACAAGCACTGGATGTTAGAGGACTAGTGGTTTGTTTCAGTTTCAGAAGCAGAGTTGAACTATATATGGTCCATATGAGTAGGAAACACCATTCTTTTGTTCTGAGCACACTCCTGTTTCCTCTGTATTAAAGACAATAGATAGCAAGAGCGTGCTTCTCGCTCTAAAGCAGAGTGTGATCCATGGATGAGAACTATGCTGTGTGTTTCCCTTCACAAATGGAGTTAAATCCCAGGCTCTGAGTCTTCCTACAAGAAAGACTTCGTTTCAGGTAAGGGCAGTCACTTTTCAGCTCAAACAAACTACATCGTTCACGAAGCTCACACGTTTCTCATCTTAACTGACAAGCATTGGATGTGAGAGGACCTGTGCTTTGTATCAGTTTCATAAGCAGAGTTGGACTAGATATGGTCCGTATGCGTAGGAAACTCCGTCTTTTGTTCTCAGCACACTCACGTTTCCTGCTGTCGTAGAGACTCTAGAAAGGAAGAGAGTGCTTCTTGCTCTAAAGCAGAGTGTGATCAATGGATGAGAACTCTTCTGTGTGTTTCACTTCAGAAATGGAGTTAAATCCCAGGCTCTGAGTCTGCCTACAAGCAAGACTTCGTTTCAAGTAAGGGCAGTTACTTACAGCTCAAACGAACTACATCTTTCACGATGCTCACACGTTTCTCATCTTAACTGACAAGCATTGGATGTTAGAGGACCTTTGCTTTGTGTCAGTTTCAGAAGCAGATTTGGACTACATATGGTCTGTATGTGTACGAAAACCCGTTCTTTTGTTCTCGGCACACTCATATTTCCTGCTGTATTAGAGAGTCTAGAAAGCATGAGTGTGCTTCTCGCTCTAATGCAGAGTGTGATCCATGGATGAGAACTATGCTGTGTATTTCCCTTTAGAAATGGAGTTAAATCCCAGGCTCTGTGTCTTACTACAAGCAGGACTTCGTTTCAGGTAAGGGCAGTCACTTTTCTGCTCAAAGGAACTACATCGTTCACGAAGCTCACATGTTTCTCATCTTAACTGACAAGAATTGGATGTTAGAGGACCAGTGCTTTGTATCAGTTTCAGAAGCAGAGTTGGACTAGATATGGTCCGCATGTGGAGGAAACACCGTTCTTTTCTTCTCAGCACACTCAGGTTTCCACCTGTCTTAGAGACTCTAGAAAGCAAGAGCATGCTTCTTTTTCTAAAGCAGGGTGTGATCAATGGAAGAGAACTCTGCTGTGTGTTTCACTTCAGAAATGGAGTTAAATCCCAGGCTCTGAGTCTTCCTACAAGCAAGACTTCCTTTCAGGTATCGGCAGTTTCTTTCTAGCTCAAAAGAACTACATCGTTCACGAAACTCACACGTTTCTCATCTTAAATGAGAAGCATTGGATGATAGAGGACCAGTGATTGGTATCAGTTTTAGAAGCAGAGTTGGACTAGATATGGTCCGTATGTGTAGGAAACACCATTCTTTTGTTCTCAGCACACTCACGTTTCCTGCTGTCTTAGAGACTCTAGAAAGGAAGAGAGTGCTTCTTGCTCTAAAGCAGAGTGTGATCAATGGATGAGAACTCTTCTGTGTGTTTCACTTCAGAAATGGAGTTAAATCCCAGCCTCTGAGTCTTCCTACAAGCAAGACTTCGTTTCAAGAAAGGGCAGTTACTTACAGCTCAAACGAACTACATCTTTCACGATGCTCACACGTTTCTCATCTTAACTGACAAGCATTGGATGTTAGAGGACCAGGGCTTTGTATCAGTTTCAGAAGCAGAGTTGGACTAGATATGGTCCGTATGTGTAGGAAACGCCGTTCTTTTCTTCTCAGCACACTCACGTTTCCTGCTGTCTTAGAGACTCTAGAAAGCAAAAGCATGCTTCTTTTTCTAAAGCAGGGTGTGATCAATGGAAGAGAACTCTGCTGTGTGTTTCACTTCAGAAATGGAGTTAAATCACAGGCTCTGAGTCTTCCAAAAAGCAAGACTTCCTTTCAGGTAATGGCAGTTTCTTTCTAGCTCAAAAGAACTACATCATTCACGAAACTCACACGTTTCTCATCTTAACTGACAAGCATTGGATGGTAGAGGACCTGTGATTGGTATCAGTTTTAGAAGCAGAGTTGGACTAGATATGGTCCGTATGTGTAGGAAACACCATTCTTTTGTTCTCAGAGCACTCAAGTTTCCTACTGTCTTAGAGACTCTAGAAATCAAGAGCGTGCTTCTTGCTCTAAAGCAGAGTGTGATCAATTGATGAGAACACTTCTTTGTGTTTCACTTCAGAAATGGAGTTAAATCCCAGGCTCTGAGTCTTCCTACAAGCAGGAGTTCGTTTCAAGTAAGGGCAGTTACTTACAGCTCAAACGAACTACACCTTTCTCAATGCTCACCCATTTCTCATCTTAACTGACAAGCACTGGATGTTAGAGGACGTTTGCTTTGTATGAATTTCAGAAGCAGAGTTGAACTAGATATGGTCAGTATGTTTAGGAAACTCGTTCTTTTGTTCTGATCACACTCAGGTTTGCTGCTGTATTAGAGACTCTAGAAAGCAAGAGCATGCTTCTCGCTCTAAAGCAGAGTGTGATCCCTGGATGAGAACTATGCTGTGTGTTCCAGTTCAGAAATGGAGTTAAATCCCAGGCTCTGTGTCTTACTACAAGCAAGACTTCGTTTCAGGTAAGGGCAGTCACTTTTCTGCTCAAAGGAACTACATCGTTCACGAAGCTCACACGTTTCTCATCTTAACTGACAAGCATTGGATGTTAGAGGACCAGTGCTTCGTATCAGTTTCAGAAGCAGAGTCGGACTAGATATGGTCCATATGTGTAGGAAACACCGTTCTTTTCTTCTCAGCACACTCACGTTTCCTGCTGTCTTAGAGACTCTAGAAAGCAAGAGCATGCTTCTTTTTCTAAAGCAGGGTGTGATCAATGGAAGAGAACTCTGCTGTGTGTTTCACTTCAGAAATGGAGTTAAATCCCAGGCTCTGAGTCTTCCTAAAAGCAAGACTTCCTTTCAGGTAACGGCAGTTTCTTTCTAGCTCAAAAGAACTACATCGTTCACAAAACTCACACGTTTCTCATCTTAACTGACAAGCATTGGATGTTAGAGCACCAGTGATTGGTATCAGTTTTAGAAGCAGAGTTGGACTAGATATGGTCCGTATGTGTAGGAAACACCATTCTTTTGTTCTCAGAGCACTCAAGTTTCCTTCTGTCTTAGAGACTCTAGAAAGCAAGAGCGTGCTTCTTGCTCTAAAGCAGAGTGTGATCAATGGATGAGAACTCTTCTTGTGTTGCACTTCGGAAATGGAGTTAAATCCCAGGCTCTGAGTCTTCCTACAAGCAGGACTTCGTTTCAAGTAAGGGCAGATACTTACAGCTCAAACGAACTACATCTTTCTCAATGCTCACCCATTTCTCATCTTAACTGACAAGCACTGGATGTTAGAGGACGTTTGCTTTGTATGAATTTCAGAAGCAGAGTTGAACTAGATATGGTCAGTATGTTTAGGAAACACCGTTCTTTTGTACTGATCACACTCAGGTTTCCTGCTGTATTAGAGACTCTAGAAAGCAAGAGCCTGCTTCTCGCTCTAAAGCAGAGTGTGATCCCTGGATGAGAACCATGCTGTGTGTTTCCGTTCAGAAATGGTGTTAATTCCCAGGCTCTGTGTCTTTCTACAAGCAAGACTTCGTTTCAGGTAAGGGCAGTCACTTTTCATCTCAAACGAACTACATCGTTCACGAAGCTCACACGTTTCTCATCTTAACAGACAAGCATTGGATGTTAGAGGACCAGTGCTTTGTATCAGTTTCAGAAGCAGAGTTGGACTAGATATGGTCCGTATGTGTAGGAAACACCGTTCTTTTGTTCTCTGCACACTAACCTTTCCTGCTATCTTAGAGACTCTAGAAAGGAAGAGAGTGCTTCTTGCTCTAAAGCAGAGTGTGATCAATGGATGAGAACTCTTCTGTGTGTTTCACTTCAGAAATGGAGTTAAATCCCAGGCTCTGAGACTGCCTACAAGCAAGACTTCGTTTCAAGTAAGGGCAGTTACTTACAGCTCAAACGAACTACATCGTTCACCTAGCTCACACGTTTCGGACCTTACCTGACAAGCATTGGATGTTAGAGGACTTGTGGTTTGTTTCAGTTTCAGAAGCAGATTTGGACTACATATGGTCTGTATGTGTACGAAAACCCGTTCTTTTGTTCTGGGCACACTCATATTTCCTGCTGTATTAGAGACTCTAGAAAGCAAGAGTGTGCTTCTCGCTCTAATGCAGAGTGTGATCCATGGATGAGAACTATGCTGTGTATTTCCCTTCAGAAATGGAGTTAAATTCCAGGCTCTGTGTCTTACTACAAGCAAGACTTCGTTTCAGGTAAGGGCAGTCACTTTTCTGCTCAAAGGAACTACATCGTTCACGAAGCTCACACGTTTCTCATCTTAACTGACAAGCATTGGATGTTAGAGGACCAGTGCTTTGTATCAGTTTCAGAAGCAGAGTCAGACTAGATATGGTCCGTATGTGTAGGAATCACCGTTCTTTTCTTCTCAGCACACTCACGTTTCCTGCTGTCTTAGAGACTCTAGAAAGCAAGAGCATGCTTCTTTTTCTAAAGCAGGGTGTGATCAATGGAAGAGAACTCTGCTGTGTGTTTCACTTCAGAAATGGAGTTAAATCCCAGGCTCTGAGTCTTCCTACAAGCAGGACTTCGCTTCAAGTAAGGGCAGTTACTTACAGCTCAAACGAACTACATCTTTCTCAATGCTCACCCATTTCTCATCTTTACTGACAAGCACTGGATGTTAGAGGACGTTTGCTTTGTATGAATTTCAGAGGCAGAGTTGAAGTAGATATGGTCAGTATGTTTAGGAAACATCGTTCTTTTGTTCTGATCACACTCAGGTTTCCTGCTGTATTAGAGACTCTAGAAAGCAAGAGCCTGCTCCTCGCTCTAAAGCAGAGTGTGATCCCTGGATGAGAACTATGCTGTGTGTTCCCGTTCAGAAATGGTGTTAATTCCCAGGCTCTGTGTCTTCCTACATGCAAGATTTCGTTTCAGGTAAGGGCAGTCACTTTTCATCTCAAACGAACTACATCGTTCACGAAGCTCACACGTTTCTCATCTTAACAGACAAGCATTGGATGTTAGAGGACCAGTGCTTTGTATCAGTTTCAGAAGCAGAGTTGGACTAGATATGGTCCGTATGTGTAGGAAACACCGTTCTTTTGTTCTCTTCACACTAACCTTTCCTGCTATCTTAGAGACTCTAGAAAGGAAGAGAGTGCTTCTTGCTCTAAAGCAGAGTGTGATCAATGGATGAGAACTCTTCTGTGTGTTTCACTTCAGAAATGGAGTTAAATCCCAGGCTCTGAGTCTGCCTACAAGCAAGACCTCGTTTCAAGTAAGGGCAGTTACTTACAGCTCAAAAGAACTACATCGTTCACGAAGCTCACACATTTTGGATCTTACCTGACAAGCATTGGATGTTAGAGGAGTTGTGGTTTGTTTCAGTTTCAGAAGCAGATTTGGACTACATATGGTCTGTATGTGTACGAAAACCCGTTCTTTTGTTCTGGGCACACTCATATTTCCTGCTGTATTAGAGACTCTAGAAAGCAAGAGTGTGCTTCTCGCTCTAATGCAGAGTGTGATACATGGATGAGAACTATGCTGTGTATTTCCCTTCAGAAATGGAGTTAAATCCCAGGCTCTGTGTCTTCCTACAAGCAAAACTTCGTTTCAGGTAAGGGCAGTCACTTTTCTGCTCAAAGGAACTACATCGTTCACGAAGCTCACACGTTTCTCATCTTAACTGACAAGCATTGGATGTTAGAGGACCAGTGCTTTGTATCAGTTTCAGAAGCAGAGTCAGACTAGATATGGTCCGTATGTGTAGGAAACACCGTTCCTTTCTTCTCAGCACACTCACGTTTCCTGCTGTCTTAGAGACTCTAGAAAGCAAGAGCATGCTTCTTTTTCTAAAGCAGGGTGTGATCAATGGAAGAGAACTCTGCTGTGTGTTTCACTTCAGAAATGGAGTTAAATCCCAGGCTCTGAGTCTTCCTACAAGCAGGACTTCGTTTCAAGTAAGGGCAGTTACTTACAGCTCAAACGAACTACATCTTTCTCAATGCTCACCCATTTCTCATCTTAACTGACAAGCACTTGATGTTAGAGGACGTTTGCTTTGTATGAATTTCAGAAGCAGAGTTGAACTAGATATGGTCAGTATGTTTAGGAAACACCGATCTTTTGTTCTGATCACACTCAGGTTTCCTGCTGTATTAGAGACTCTAGAAAGCAAGAGCGTGCTTCTCGCTCTAAAGCAGAGTGTGATCCCTGGATGAGAACTATGCTGTGTGTTCCCGTTCAGAAATGGTGTTAATTCCCAGGCTCTGTGTCTCCCTACATGCAAGACTTCGTTTCAGGTAAGGGCAGTCACTTTTCATCTCAAACGAACTACATCGTTCACGAAGCTCACACGTTTCTCATCTTAACAGACAAGCATTGGATGTTAGAGGACCAGTGCTTTGTATCAGTTTCAGAATCAGAGTTGGACTAGATATGGTCCGTATGTGTAGGAAACACCATTCTTTTGTTCTCAGAGCACTCAAGTTTCCTTCTGTCTTAGAGAATCTAGAATGGAAGAGCGTGCTTCTTGCTCTAAAGCAGAGTGTGATCAATGGATGAGAACTCTTCTGTGTGTTTCACTTCAGAAATGGATTTAAATCCCAGGCTCTGAGTCTTCCTACAAGGAGGACTTCGTTTCAAGTAAGGGCAGTTACTTATAGCTCAAACGAACTACATCTTTCTCAATGTTCACCCATTTCTCATCTTAACTGACAAGCACTGGATGTTAGAGGACGTTTGCTTTGTATGAATTTCAGAAGCAGAGTTGAACTAGATATGGTCAGTATGTTTAGGAAACACCGTTCTTTTGTTCTGATCACACTCAGGTTTCCTGCTGTATTAGAGACTCTAGAAAGCAAGAGCGTGCTTCTCGCTCTAAAGCAGAGTGTGATCCCTGGATGAGAACTATGCTGTGTGTTCCCGTTCAGAAATGGTGTTAATTCCCAGGCTCTGTGTCTTCCTACATGCAAGACTTCGTTTCAGGTAAGGGCAGTCACTTTTCATCTCAAACGAACTACATCGTTCACGAAGCTCACACGTTTCTCATCTTAACAGACAAGCATTGGATGTTAGAGGACCAGTGCTTTGTATCAGTTTCAGAATCAGAGTTGGACTAGATATGGTCCATATGTGTAGGACACACCGTTCTTTTGTTCTCTGCACACTAACCTTTCCTGCTATCTTAGAGACTCTAGAAAGGAAGAGAGTGCTTCTTGCTCTAAAGCAGAGTGTGATCAATGGATGAGAACTCTTCTGTGTGTTGCACTTCAGAAATGGAGTTAAATCCCAGGCTCTGAGTCTGCCTACAAGCAAGACTTCGTTTCAAGTAAGGGCAGTTACTTACAGCTCAAACGAACTACATCGTTCACGAGGCTCACACGTTTCGGATCTTACCTGACAAGCATTGGATGTTAGAGGACTTGTGGTTTGTTTCAGTTTCAGAAGCAGATTTGGACTACATATGGTCTGTATGTGTACGAAAACCCGTTCTTTTGTTCTGGGCACACTCATATTTCCTGCTGTATTAGAGACGCTAGAAAGCAAGAGTGTGCTTCTCGCTCTAATGCAGAGTGTGATCCATGGATGAGAACTATGCTGTGTATTTCCCTTCAGAAATGGAGTTAAATCCCAGGCTCTGTGTCTTACTACAAGCAAGACTTCGTTTCAGGTAAGGGCAGTCACTTTTCTGCTCAAAGGAACTACATCGTTCACGAAGCTCACACGTTTCTCATCTTAACTGACAAGCATTGGATGTTAGAGGACCAGTGCTTTGTATCAGTTTCAGAAGCAGAGTCGGACTAGATATGGTCCATATGTGTAGGAAACACCGTTCTTTTCTTCTCAGCACACTCACGTTTCCTGCTGTCTTAGAGACTCTAGAAAGCAAGAGCATGCTTCTTAGAGACTCTAGAAAGCAGGGTGTGATCAATGGAAGAGAACTCTGCTGTGTGTTTCACTTCAGAAATGGAGTTAAATCCGAGGCTCTGAGTCTTCCTACAAGCAAGACTTCCTTTCAGGTAACGGCAGTTTCTTTCTAGCTCAAAAGAACTACATCGTTCACGAAACTCACACGTTTCTCATCTTAACTGACAAGCATTGGATGTTAGAGGACCAGTGATTGGTATCAGTTTTAGAAGCAGAGTTGGACTAGATTTGGTCCGTATGTGTACGAAACACCATTCTTTTGTTCTCAGAGCACTCAAGTTTCCTTCTGTCTTAGAGACTCTAGAAAGCAAGAGCGTGCTTCTTGCTCTAAAGCAGAGTGTGATCAATGGATGAGAACTCTTCTGTGTGTTTCACTTCAGAAATGGAGTTAAATCCCAGGCTCTGAGTCTTCCTACAAGCAAGACTTCGTTTCAAGTAAGGGCAGTTACTTACAGCTCAAACGAACTACATCTTTCTCAATGCTCACCCATTTCTCATCTTAACTGACAAGCACTGGATGTTAGAGGACGTTTGCTTTGTATGAATTTCAGAAGCAGAGTTGAACTAGATATGGTCAGTATGTTTAGGAAACACCGTTCTTTTGTTCTGATCACACTCAGGTTTCCTGCTGTATTAGAGACTCTAGAAAGCAAGAGCGTGCTTCTCGCTCTAAAGCAGAGTGTGATCCCTGGGTGAGAACTATGCTGTGTGTTCCCGTTCAGAAATGGTGTTAATTCCCAGGCTCTGTGTCTTCCTACATGCCAGACTTCGTTTCAGGTAAGGGCAGTCACTTTTCATCTCAAACGAACTACATCGTTCACGAAGCTCACACGTTTCTCATCTTAACAGACAAGCATTGGATGTTAGAGGACCAGTGCTTTGTGTCAGTTTCAGAAGCAGAGTTGGACTAGATATGGTCCGTATGTGTAGGAAACACCGTTCTTTTGTTCTCTGCACACTAACCTTTCCTGCTATCTTAGAGACTCTAGAAAGGAAGAGAGTGCTTCTTGCTCTAAAGCAGAGTGTGATCAATGGATGAGAACTCTTCTGTGTGTTTCACTTCAGAAATGGAGATAAATCCCAGGCTCTGAGTCTGCCTACAAGCAAGACTTCGTTTCAAGTAAGGGCAGTTACTTACAGCTCAAAAGAACTACATCGTTCACGAAGCTCACACGTTTCGGATCTTACCTGACAAGCATTGGATGTTAGAGTTCTTGTGGTTCGTTTCAGTTTCAGAAGCAGATTTGGACTACATATGGTCTGTATGTGTACGAAAACCCGTTCTTTTGTTCTGGGCACACTCATATTTCCTGCTGTATTAGAGACTCTAGAAAGCAAGAGTGTGCTTCTCACTCTAATGCAGAGTGTGATCCATGGATGAGAACTATGCTGTGTATTTCCCTTCAGAAATGGAGTTAAATCCCAGGCTCTGTGTCTTCCTACAAGCAAGACTTCGTTTCAGGTAAGGGCAGTCACTTTTCTGCTCAAAGGAACTACATTGTTCAGGAAGCTCACACGTTTCTCATCTTAACTGACAAGCATTGGATGTTAGAGGACCAGTGCTTTGTATCAGTTTCAGAAGCAGAGTCGGACTAGATATGGTCCGTATGTGTAGGAAACACCGTTCTTTTCTTCTCAGCACACTCACGTTTCCTGCTGTCTTAGACTCTAGAAAGCAAGAGCATGCTTCTTTTTCTAAAACAGGGTGTGATCAATGGAAGAGAACTCTACTGTGTGTTTCACTTCAGAAATGGAGTTAAATCCCAGGCTCTGAGTCTTCCTAAAAGCAAGACTTCCTTTCAGGTAACGGCAGTTTCTTTCTAGCTCAAAAGAACTACATCGTTCACGAAACTCACACGTTTCTCATCTTAACTGACAAGCATTGGATGTTAGAGGACCAGTGATTGGTATCAGTTTTAGAAGCAGAGTTGGACTAGATATGGTCCGTATGTGTAGGAAACACCATTCTTTTGTTCTCAGAGCACTCAAGTTTCCTTCTGTCTTAGAGACTCTAGAAAGCAAGAGAGTGCTTCTTGCTCTAAAGCAGAGTGTGATCAATGGATGAGAACTCTTCTGTGTGTTTCCCTTCAGAAACGGAGTTAAATCCCAGGCTCTGAGTCTTCCTACAAGCAGGACTTCGTTTCAAGTAAGGGCAGTTACTTACAGCTCAAACGAACTACATCTTTCTCAATGCTCACCCATTTCTCATCTTAACTGACATGCACTGGATGTTAGAGGACGTTTGCTTTGTATGAATTTCAGAAGCAGAGTTGAACTAGATATGGTCAGTATGTTTAGGAAACACCGTTCTTTTGTTCTGATCACACTCAGGTTTCCTGCTGTATTAGAGACTCTAGAAAGCAAGAGCGTGCTTCTCGCTCTAAAGCAGAGTGTGATCCCTGGATGAGAACTATGCTGTGTGTTCCCGTTCAGAAATGGTGTTAATTCCCAGGCTCTGTGTCTTCCTACATGCAAGACTTCGTTTCAGGTAAGGGCAGTCACTTTTCATCTCAAACGAACTACATCGTTCACGAAGCTCACACGTTTCTCATCTTAACTGACAAGCATTGGATGTTAGAGGACCAGTGCTTTGTATCAGTTTCAGAAGCAGAGTCGGACTAGATATGGTCCGTTTGTGTAGGAAACACCGTTCTTTTCTTCTCAGCACACTCACGTTTCCTGCTGTCTTAGAGACTCTAGAAAGCAAGAGCATGCTTCTTTTTCTAAAGCAGGGTGTGATCAATGGAAGAGAACTCTGCTGTGTGTTTCACTTCAGAAATGGAGTTAAATCCCAGGCTCTGAGTCTTCCTACAAGCAAGACTTCCTTTCAGGTAACGGCAGTTTCTTTCTAGCTCAAAAGAACTACATCGTTCACGAAACTCACACGTTTCTCATCTTAACTGACAAGCATTGGATGTTAGAGGACCAGTGATTGGTATCAGTTTTAGAAGCAGAGTTGGACTAGATATGGTCCGTATGTGTAGGAAACACCATTCTTTTGTTCTCAGAGCACTCAAGTTTCCTTCTGTCTTAGAGACTCTAGAAAGCAAGAGCGTGCTTCTTGCTCTAAAGCAGAGTGTGATCAATGGATGAGAACTCTTCTGTGTGTTTCACTTCAGAAACGGAGTTAAATCCCAGGCTCTGAGTCTTCCTACAAGCAGGACTTAGTTTCAAGTAAGGGCAGTTACTTACAGCTCAAACGAACTACATCTTTCTCAATGCTCACCCATTTCTCATCTTAACTGACAAGCACTGGATGTTAGAGGACGTTTGCTTTGTATGAATTTCAGAAGCAGAGTTGAACTAGATATGGTCAGTATATTTAGGAAACACCGTTCTTTTGTTCTGATCACACTCAGGTTTCCTGCTGTATTAGAGACTCTAGAAAGAAAGAGCGTGCTTCTCGCTCTAAAGCAGAGTGTGATCCCTGGATGAGAACTATGCTGTGTGTTCCCGTTCAGAAATGGTGTTAATTCCCTGGCTCTGTGTCTTCCTACATGCAAGACTTCGTTTCAGGTAAGGGCAGTCACTTTTCATCTCAAACGAACTACATCGTTCACGAAGCTCACACGTTTCTCATCTTAACAGACAAGCATTGGATGTTAGAGGACCAGTGCTTTGTATCAGTTTCAGAAGCAGAGTTGGACTAGATATGGTCCATATGTGTAGGAAACACCGTTCTTTTGTTCTCTGCACACTAACCTTTCCTGCTATCTTAGAGACTCTAGAAAGGAAGAGAGTGCTTCTTGCTCTAAAGCAGAGTGTGATCAATGGATGAGAACTCTTCTGTGTGTTTCACTTCAGAAATGGAGTTAAATCCCAGGCTCTGAGTCTGCCTACAAGCAAGATTTCGTTTCAAGTAAGGGCAGTTACTTAGAGCTCAAACGAACTACATCATTCACGAAGCTCACCTGTTTCGGATCTTACCTGACAAGCATTGGATGTTAGAGGACTTGTGGTTTGTTTCAGTTTCAGAAGCAGATTTGGATTACATATGGTCTGTATGTGTACGAAAACCCGTTCTTTTGTTCTGGGCACACTCATATTTCCTGCTGTATTAGAGACTCTAGAAAGCAAGAGTGTGCTTCTCGCTCTTATGCAGAGTGTGATCCATGGATGAGAACTATGCTGTGTATTTCCCTTCAGAAATGGAGTTAAATCCCAGGCTCTGTGTCTTCCTACAATCAAGACTTCGTTTCAGGTAAGGGCAGTCACTTTTCTGCTCAAAGGAACTACATCGTTCACGAAGCTCACACGTTTCTCATCTGAACTGACAAGCATTGGATGTTAGAGGACCAGTGCTTTGTATCAGTTTCAGAAGCAGAGTCGGACTAGATATGGTCCGTATGTGTAGGAAACACCGTTCTTTTCTTCTCAGCACACTCACGTTTCCTGCTGTCTTAGAGACTCTAGAAAGCAAGAGCATGCTTCTTTTTCTAAAGCAGGGTGTGATCAATGGAAGAGAACTCTGCTGTGTGTTTCACTTCAGAAATGGAGTTAAATCCCAGGCTCTGAGTCTTCCTACAAGCAAGACTTCCTTTCAGGTAACGGCAGTTTCTTTCTAGCTCAAAAGAACTACATCGTTCACGAAACTCACACGTTTCTTATCTTAACTGACAAGCATTGGATGTTAGAGGACCAGTGATTGGTATCAGTTTTAGAAGCAGAGTTGGACTAGATATGGTCCGTATGTGTAGGAAACACCATTCTTTTGTTCTCAGAGCACTCAAGTTTCCTTCTGTCTTAGAGACTCTAGAAAGCAAGAGCGTGCTTCTTGCTCTAAAGCAGAGTGTGATCAATGGATGAGAACTCTTCTGTGTGTTTCACTTCAGAAACGGAGTTAAATCCCAGGCTCTGAGTCTTCCTACAAGCAGGACTTAGTTTCAAGTAAGGGCAGTTACTTACAGCTCAAACGAACTACATCTTTCTCAATGCTCACCCATTTCTCATCTTAACTGACAAGCACTGGATGTTAGAGGACGTTTGCTTTGTATGAATTTCAGAAGCAGAGTTGAACTAGATATGGTCAGTATATTTAGGAAACACCGTTCTTTTGTTCTGATCACACTCAGGTTTCCTGCTGTATTAGAGACTCTAGAAAGAAAGAGCGTGCTTCTCGCTCTAAAGCAGAGTGTGATCCCTGGATGAGAACTATGCTGTGTGTTCCCGTTCAGAAATGGTGTTAATTCCCTGGCTCTGTGTCTTCCTACATGCAAGACTTCGTTTCAGGTAAGGGCAGTCACTTTTCATCTCAAACGAACTACATCGTTCACGAAGCTCACACGTTTCTCATCTTAACAGACAAGCATTGGATGTTAGAGGACCAGTGCTTTGTATCAGTTTCAGAAGCAGAGTTGGACTAGATATGGTCCGTATGTGTAGGAAACACCATTCTTTTGTTCTCTGCACACTAACCTTTCCTGCTATCTTAGAGACTCTAGAAAGGAAGAGAGTGCTTCTTGCTCTAAAGCAGAGTGTGATCAATGGATGAGAACTCTTCTGTGTGTTTCACTTCAGAAATGGAGTTAAATCCCAGGCTCTGAGTCTGCCTACAAGCAAGATTTCGTTTCAAGTAAGGGCAGTTACTTAGAGCTCAAACGAACTACATCATTCACGAAGCTCACCTGTTTCGGATCTTACCTGACAAGCATTGGATGTTAGAGGACTTGTGGTTTGTTTCAGTTTCAGAAGCAGATTTGGACTACATATGGTCTGTATGTGTACGAAAACCCGTTCTTTTGTTCTGGGCACACTCATATTTCCTGCTGTATTAGAGACTCTAGAAAGCAAGAGTGTGCTTCTCGCTCTTATGCAGAGTGTGATCCATGGATGAGAACTATGCTGTGTATTTCCCTTCAGAAATGGAGTTAAATCCCAGGCTCTGTGTCTTCCTACAAGCAAGACTTCGCTTCAGGTAAGGGCAGTCACTTTTCTGCTCAAAGGAACTACATCGTTCACGAAGCTCACACGTTTCTCATCTGAACTGACAAGCATTGGATGTTAGAGGACCAGTGCTTTGTATCAGTTTCAGAAGCAGAGTCGGACTAGATATGGTCCGTATGTGTAGGAAACACCGTTCTTTTCTTCTCAGCACACTCACGTTTCCTGCTGTCTTAGAGACTCTAGAAAGCAAGAGCATGCTTCTTTTTCTAAAGCAGGGTGTGATCAATGGAAGAGAACTCTGCTGTGTGTTTCACTTCAGAAATGGAGTTAAGTCCCAGGCTCTGAGTCTTCCTACAAGCAAGACTTCCTTTCAGGTAACGGCAGTTTCTTTCTAGCTCAAAAGAACTGCATCGTTCACGAAACTCACACGTTTCTCATCTTAACTGACAAGCATTGGATGTTAGAGGACCAGTGATTGGTATCAGTTTTAGAAGCAGAGTTGGACTAGATATGGTCCGTATGTGTAGGAAACACCATTCTTTTGTTCTCAGAGCACTCAAGTTTCCTTCTGTCTTAGAGACTCTAGAAAGCAAGAGCGTGCTTCTTGCTCTAAAGCAGAGTGTGATCAATGGATGAGAACTCTTCTGTGTGTTTCACTTCAGAAACGGAGTTAAATCCCAGGCTCTGAGTCTTCCTACAAGCAGGACTTAGTTTCAAGTAAGGGCAGTTACTTACAGCTCAAACGAACTACATCTTTCTCAATGCTCACCCATTTCTCATCTTAACTGACAAGCACTGGATGTTAGAGGACGTTTGCTTTGTATGAATTTCAGAAGCAGAGTTGAACTAGATATGGTCAGTATATTTAGGAAACACCGTTCTTTTGTTCTGATCACACTCAGGTTTCCTGCTGTATTAGAGACTCTAGAAAGAAAGAGCGTGCTTCTCGCTCTAAAGCAGAGTGTGATCCCTGGATGAGAACTATGCTGTGTGTTCCCGTTCAGAAATGGTGTTAATTCCCTGGCTCTGTGTCTTCCTACATGCAAGACTTCGTTTCAGGTAAGGGCAGTCACTTTTCATCTCAAACGAACTACATCGTTCACGAAGCTCACACGTTTCTCATCTTAACAGACAAGCATTGGATGTTAGAGGACCAGTGCTTTGTATCAGTTTCAGAAGCAGAGTTGGACTAGATATGGTCCGTATGTGTAGGAAACACCGTTCTTTTGTTCTCTGCACACTAACCTTTCCTGCTATCTTAGAGACTCTAGAAAGGAAGAGAGTGCTTCTTGCTCTAAAGCAGAGTGTGATCAATGGATGAGAACTCTTCTGTGTGTTTCACTTCAGAAATGGAGTTAAATCCCAGGCTCTGAGTCTGCCTACAAGCAAGATTTCGTTTCAAGTAAGGGCAGTTACTTAGAGCTCAAACGAACTACATCATTCACGAAGCTCACCTGTTTCGGATCTTACCTGACAAGCATTGGATGTTAGAGGACATGTGGTTTGTTTCAGTTTCAGAAGCAGATTTGGACTACATATGGTCTGTATGTGTACGAAAACCCGTTCTTTTGTTCTGGGCACACTCATATTTCCTGCTGTATTAGAGACTCTAGAAAGCAAGAGTGTGCTTCTCGCTCTTATGCAGAGTGTGATCCATGGATGAGAACTATGCTGTGTATTTCCCTTCAGAAATGGAGTTAAATCCCAGGCTCTGTGTCTTCCTACAAGCAAGACTTCGTTTCAGGTAAGGGCAGTCACTTTTCTGCTCAAAGGAACTACATCGTTCACGAAGCTCACACGTTTCTCATCTGAACTGACAAGCATTGGATGTTAGAGGACCAGTGCTTTGTATCAGTTTCAGAAGCAGAGTCGGACTAGATATGGTCCGTATGTGTAGGAAACACCGTTCTTTTCTTCTCAGCACACTCACGTTTCCTGCTGTCTTAGAGACTCTAGAAAGCAAGAGCATGCTTCTTTTTCTAAAGCAGGGTGTGATCAATGGAAGAGAACTCTGCTGTGTGTTTCACTTCAGAAATGGAGTTAAATCCCAGGCTCTGAGTCTTCCTACAAGCAAGACTTACTTTCAGGTAACGGCAGTTTCTTTCTAGCTCAAAAGAACTACATCGTTCACGAAACTCACACGTATCTCATCTTAACTGACAAGCATTGGATGTTAGAGGACCAGTGATTGGTATCAGTTTTAGAAGCAGAGTTGGACTAGATATGGTCCGTATGTGTAGGAAACACCATTCTTTTGTTCTCAGAGCACTCAAGTTTCCTTCTGTCTTAGAGACTCTAGAAAGCAAGAGCGTGCTTCTTGCTCTAAAGCAGAGTGTGATCAATGGATGAGAACTCTTCTGTGTGTTTCACTTTAGAAACGGAGTTAAATCCCAGGCTCTGAGTCTTCCTACAAGCAGGACTTAGTTTCAAGTAAGGGCAGTTACTTACAGCTCAAACGAACTACATCTTTCTCAATGCTCACCCATTTCTCATCTTAACTGACAAGCACTGGATGTTAGAGGACGTTTGCTTTGTATGAATTTCAGAAGCAGAGTTGAACTAGATATGGTCAGTATATTTAGGAAACACCGTTCTTTTGTTCTGATCACACTCAGGTTTCCTGCTGTATTAGAGACTCTAGAAAGCAAGAGCGTGCTTCTCGCTCTAAAGCAGAGTGTGATCCCTGGATGAGAACTATGCTGTGTGTTTCCGTTCAGAAATGGTGTTAATTCCCTGGCTCTGTGTCTTCCTACATGCAAGACTTCGTTTCAGGTAAGGGCAGTCACTTTTCATCTCAAACGAACTACATCGTTCACGAAGCTCACACGTTTCTCATCTTAACAGACAAGCATTGGATGTTAGAGGACCAGTGCTTTGTATCAGTTTCAGAAGCAGAGTTGGACTAGATATGGTCCGTATGTGTAGGAAACACCGTTCTTTTGTTCTCTGCACACTAACCTTTCCTGCTATCTTAGAGACTCTAGAAAGGAAGAGAGTGCTTCTTGCTCTAAAGCAGAGTGTGATAAATGGATGAGAACTCTTCTGTGTGTTTCACTTCAGAAATGGAGTTAAATCCCAGGCTCTGAGTCTGCCTACAAGCAAGATTTCGTTTCAAGTAAGGGCAGTTACTTAGAGCTCAAACGAACTACATCATTCACGAAGCTCACCTGTTTCGGATCTTACCTGACAAGCATTGGATGTTAGAGGACTTGTGTTTTGTTTCAGTTTCAGAAGCAGATTTGGACTACATATGGTCTGTATGTGTACGAAAACCCGTTCTTTTGTTCTGGGCACACTCATATTTCCTGCTGTATTAGAGACCCTAGAAAGCAAGAGTGTTCTTCTCGCTCTAATGCAGAGTGTGATCCATGGATGAGAACTATGCTGTGTATTTCCCTTCAGAAATGGAGTTAAATCCCAGGCTCTGTGTCTTCCTACAAGCAAGACTTCGTTTCAGGTAAGGGCAGTCACTTTTCTGCTCAAAGGAACTACATCGTTCACGAAGCTCACACGTTTCTCATCTGAACTGACAAGCATTGGATGTTAGAGGACCAGTGCTTTGTATCAGTTTCAGAAGCAGAGTCGGACTAGATATGGTCCGTATGTGTAGGAAACACCGTTCTTTTCTTCTCAGCACACTCACGTTTCCTGCTGTCTTAGAGACTCTAGAAAGCAAGAGCATGCTTCTTTTTCTAAAGCAGGGTGTGATCAATGGAAGAGAACTCTGCTGTGTGTTTCACTTCAGAAATGGAGTTAAATCCCAGGCTCTGAGTCTTCCTACAAGCAAGACTTCCTTTCAGGTAACGGCAGTTTCTTTCTAGCTCAAAAGAACTGCATCGTTCACGAAACTCACACGTTTCTCATCTTAACTGACAAGCATTGGATGTTAGAGGACCAGTGATTGGTATCAGTTTTAGAAGCAGAGTTGGACTAGATATGGTCCCTATGTGTAGGAAACACCATTCTTTTGTTCTCAGAGCACTCATGTTTCCTTCTGTCTTAGAGACTCTAGAAAGCAAGAGCGTGCTTCTTGCTCTAAAGCAGAGTGTGATCAATGGATGAGAACTCTTCTGTGTGTTTCACTTCAGAAACGGAGTTAAATCCCAGGCTCTGAGTCTTCCTACAAGCAGGACTTAGTTTCAAGTAAGGGCAGTTACTTACAGCTCAAACGAACTACATCTTTCTCAATGCTCACCCATTTCTCATCTTAACTGACAAGCACTGGATGTTAGAGGACGTTTGCTTTGTATGAATTTCAGAAGCAGAGTTGAACTAGATATGGTCAGTATATTTAGGAAACACCGTTCTTTTGTTCTGATCACACTCAGGTTTCCTGCTGTATTAGATACTCTAGAAAGAAAGAGCGTGCTTCTCGCTCTAAAGCAGAGTGTGATCCCTGGATGAGAACTATGCTGTGTGTTCCCGTTCAGAAATGGTGTTAATTCCCTGGCTCTGTGTCTTCCTACATGCAAGACTTCGTTTCAGGTAAGGGCAGTCACTTTTCATCTCAAACGAACTACATCGTTCACGAAGCTCACACGTTTCTCATCTTAACAGACAAGCATTGGATGTTAGAGGACCAGTGCTTTGTATCAGTTTCAGAAGCAGAGTTGGACTAGATATGGTCCGTATGTGTAGGAAACACCGTTCTTTTGTTCTCTGCACACTAACCTTTCCTGCTATCTTAGAGACTCTAGAAAGGAAGAGAGTGCTTCTTGCTCTAAAGCAGAGTGTGATCAATGGATGAGAACTCTTCTGTGTGTTTCACTTCAGAAATGGAGTTAAATCCCAGGCTCTGAGTCTGCCTACAAGCAAGATTTCGTTTCAAGTAAGGGCAGTTACTTAGAGCTCAAACGAACTACATCATTCACGAAGCTCACCTGTTTCGGATCTTACCTGACAAGCATTGGATGTTAGAGGACTTGTGGTTTGTTTCAGTTTCAGAAGCAGATTTGGACTACATATGGTCTGTATGTGTACGAAAACCCGTTCTTTTGTTCTGGGCACACTCATATTTCCTGCTGTATTAGAGACTCTAGAAAGCAAGAGTGTGCTTCTCGCTCTTATGCAGAGTGTGATCCATGGATGAGAACTATGCTGTGTATTTCCCTTCAGAAATGGAGTTAAATCCCAGGCTCTGTGTCTTCCTACAAGCAAGACTTCGTTTCAGGTAAGGGCAGTCACTTTTCTGCTCAAAGGAACTACATCGTTCACGAAGCTCACACGTTTCTCATCTGAACTGACAAGCATTGGATGTTAGAGGACCAGTGCTTTGTATCAGTTTCAGAAGCAGAGTCGGACTAGATATGGTCCGTATGTGTAGGAAACACCATTCTTTTGTTCTCAGAGCACTCAAGCTTCCTTCTGTCTTAGAGACTCTAGAAAGCAAGAGCGTGCTTCTTGCTCTAAAGCAGAGTGTGATCAATGGATGAGAACTCTTCTGTGTGTTTCACTTCAGAAACGGAGTTAAATCCCAGGCTCTGAGTCTTCCTACAAGCAGGACTTAGTTTCAAGTAAGGGCAGTTACTTACAGCTCAAACGAACTACATCTTTCTCAATGCTCACCCATTTCTCATCTTAACTGACAAGCACTGGATGTTAGAGGACGTTTGCTTTGTATGAATTTCAGAAGCAGAGTTGAACTAGATATGGTCAGTATATTTAGGAAACACCGTTCTTTTGTTCTGATCACACTCAGGTTTCCTGCTGTATTAGAGACTCTAGAAAGCAAGAGCGTTCTTCTCGCTCTAAAGCAGAGTGTGATCCCTGGATGAGAACTATGCTGTGTGTTCCCGTTCAGAAATGGTGTTAATTCCCTGGCTCTGTGTCTTCCTACATGCAAGACTTCGTTTCAGGTAAGGGCAGTCACTTTTCATCTCAAACGAACTACATCGTTTACGAAGCTCACACGTTTCTCATCTTAACAGACAAGCATTGGATGTTAGAGGACCAGTGCTTTGTATCAGTTTCAGAAGCAGAATTGGACTAGATATGGTCCGTATATGTAGGAAACACCGTTCTTTTGTTCTCTGCACACTAACCTTTCCTGCTATCTTAGAGACTCTAGAAAGGAAGAGAGTGCTTCTTGCTCTAAAGCAGAGTGTGATCAATGGATGAGAACTCTTCTGTGTGTTTCACTTCAGAAATGGAGTTAAATCCCAGGCTCTGAGTCTGCCTACAAGCAAGATTTCGTTTCAAGTAAGGGCAGTTACTTAGAGCTCAAACGAACTACATCATTCACGAAGCTCACCTGTTTCGGATCTTACCTGACAAGCATTGGATGTTAGAGGACTTGTGGTTTGTTTCAGTTTCAGAAGCAGATTTGGACTACATATGGTCTGTATGTGTACGAAAACCCGTTCTTTTGTTCTGGGCACACTCATATTTCCTGCTGTCTTAGAGACTCTAGAAAGCAAGAGCATGCTTCTTTTTCTAAAGCAGGGTGTGATCAATGGAAGAGAACTCTGCTGTGTGTTTCACTTCAGAAATGGAGTTAAATCCCAGGCTCTGAGTCTTCCTACAAGCAAGACTTCCTTTCAGGTAACGGCAGTTTCTTTCTAGCTCAAAAGAACTGCATCGTTCACGAAACTCACACGTTTCTCATCTTAACTGACAAGCATTGGATGTTAGAGGACCAGTGTTTGGTATCAGTTTTAGAAGCAGAGTTGGACTAGATATGGTCCGTATGTGCAGGAAACACCATTCTTTTGTACTCAGCACACTCAAGTTTCCTTCTGTCTTAGAGACTCTAGAAAGCAAGAGCGTGCTTCTTGCTCTAAAGCAGAGTGTGATCAATGGATGAGAACACTTCTTTGTGTTTCACTTCAGAAATGGAGTTAAATCCCAGGCTCTGAGTCTTCCTACAAGCAGGACTTCGCTTCAAGTAAGGGCAGTTACTTACAGCTCAAACGAACTACATCTTTCTCAATGCTCACCCATTTCTCATCTTAACTGACAAGCACTGGATGTTAGAGGACGTTTGCTTTGTATGAATTTCAGAAGCAGAGTTGAACTAGATATGGTCAGTATGTTTAGGAAACACCGTTCTTTTGTTCTGATCACACTCAGGTTTCTTGCTGTATTAGAGACTCTAGAAAGCAAGAGCGTTCTTCTCGCTCTAAAGCAGAGTGTGATCCCTGGATGAGAACTATGCTGTGTGTTCCCGTTCAGAAATGGTGTTAATTCCCAGGCTCTGTGTCTTCCTACATGCAAGACTTCGTTTCAGGTAAGGGCAGTCACTTTTCATCTCAAACGAACTACATCGTTCACGAAGCTCACACGTTTCTCATCTTAACAGACAAGCATTGGATGTTAGAGGACCAGTGCTTTGTATCAGTTTCAGAAGCAGAGTTGGACTAGATATGGTCTGTATGTGTAGGAAACACCGTTCTTTTGTTCTCTGCACACTAACCTTTCCTGCTATCTTAGAGACTCTAGAAAGGAAGAGAGTGCTTCTTGCTCTAAAGCAGAGTGTGATCAATGGATGAGAACTCTTCTGTGTGTTTCACTTCAGAAATGGAGTTAAATCCCAGGCTCTGAGTCTGCCTACAAGCAAGACTTCGTTTCAAGTAAGGGCAGTTACTTACAGCTCAAAAGAACTACATCGTTCACAAAGCTCACACGTTTCGGATCTTACCTGACAAGCATTGGATGTTAGAGGTCTTGTGGTTTGTTTCAGTTTCAGATGCAGATTTGGACTACATATGGTCTGTATGTGTACGAAAACCCGTTCTTTTGTTCTGGGCACACTCATATTTCCTGCTGTATTAGAGACTCTAGAAAGCAAGAGTGTGCTTCTCGCTCTAATGCAGAGTGTGATCCATGGATGAGAACTATGCTGTGTATTTCCCTTCAGAAATGGAGTTAAATCCCAGGCTCTGTGTCTTACTACAAGCAAGACTTCGTTTCAGGTAAGGGCAGTCACTTTTCTGCTCAAAGGAACTACATCGTTCACAAAGCTCACACTTTTCTCATCTTAACTGACAAGCATTGGATGTTAGAGGACCAGTGCTTTGTATCAGTTTCAGAAGCAGAGTCGGACTAGATATGGTCCGTATGTGTAGGAAACACCGTTGTTTTCTTCTCAGCACACTCACGTTTCCTGCTGTCTTAAAGACTCTAGAAAGCAAGAGCATGCTTCTTTTTCTAAAGCAAGGTGTGATCAATGGAAGAGAACTCTGCTGTGTGTTTCACTTCAGAAATGGAGTTAAATCCCAGGCTCTGAGTCTTCCTACAAGCAAGACTTCCTTTCAGGTAACGGCAGTTTCTTTCTAGCTCAAAAGAACTACATCGTTCACGAAACTCACACGTTTCTCATCTTAACTGACAAGCATTGGATGTTAGAGGACCAGTGATTGGTATCAGTTTTAGAAGCAGAGTTGGACTAGATATGGTCCGTATGTGTAGGAAACACCATTCTTTTGTTCTCAGAGCACTCAAGTTTCCTTCTGTCTTAGAGACTCTAGAAAGCAAGAGCGTGCTTCTTGCTCTAAAGCAGAGTGTGATCAATGGATGAGAACTCTTCTGTGTGTTTCACTTCAGAAACAGAGTTAAATCCCTGGCTCTGAGTCTTCCGACAAGCAGGACTTCGTTTCAAGTAAGGGCAGTTACTTACAGCTCAAACGAACTACATCTTTCTCAATGCTCACTCATTTCTCATCTTAACTGACAAGCACTGGATGTTAGAGGACGTTTGCTTTGTATGAATTTCAGAAGCAGAGTTGAACTAGATATGGTCAGTATATTTAGGAAACACCGTTCTTTGGTTCTGATCACACTCAGGTTTCCTGCTGTATTAGAGACTCTAGAAAGCAAGAGCGTGCTTCTCGCTCTAAAGCAGAGTGTGATCCCTGGATGAGAACTATGCTGTGTGTTTCCGTTCAGAAATGGTGTTAATTCCCAGGCTCTGTGTCTTCCTACATGCAAGACTTCGTTTCAGGTAAGGGCAGTCACTTTTCATCTCAAACGAACTACATCGTTCACGAAGCTCACACGTTTCTCATCTTAACAGACAAGCATTGGATGTTAGAGGACCAGTGCTTTGTATCAGTTTCAGAAGCAGAGTTGGACTAGATATGGTCCGTATGTGTAGGAAACACCGTTCTTTTGTTCTCTGCACACTAACCTTTCCTGCTATCTTAGAGACTCTAGAAAGGAAGAGAGTGCTTCTTGCTCTAAAGCAGAGTGTGATCAATGGATGAGAACTCTTCTGTGTGTTTCACTTCAGAAATGGAGTTAAATCCCAGGCTCTGAATCTGCCTACAAGCAAGACTTCGTTTCAAGTAAGGGCAGTTACTTAGAGCTCAAACGAACTACATCGTTCACGAAGCTCACCTGTTTCGGATCTTACCTGACAAGCATTGGATGTTAGAGGACTTGTGGTTTGTTTCAATTTCAGAAGCAGATTTGGTCTACATATGGTCTGTATGTGTACGAAAACCCATTCTTTTGTTCTGGGCACACTCATATTTCCTGCTGTATTAGAGACTCTAGAAAGCAAGAGTGTGCTTCTCGCTCTAATGCAGAGTGTGATCCATGGATGAGAACTATGCTGTGTATTTCCCTTCAGAAATGGAGTTAAATCCCAGGCTCTGTGTCTTCCTACAAGCAAGACTTCGTTTCAGGTAAGGGCAGTCACTTTTCTGCTCAAAGGAACTACATCGGTCACGAAGCTCACACGTTTCTCATCTTAACTGACAAGCATTGGATGTTAGAGGACCAGTGCTTTGTATCAGTTTCAGAAGCAGAGTCGGACTAGATATGGTCCATATGTGTAGGAAACACCGTTCTTTTCTTCTCAGCACACTCACGTTTCCTGCTGTCTTAGAGACTCTAGAAAGCAAGAGCATGCTTCTTTTTCTAAAGCAGGGTGTGATCCATGGAAGAGAACTCTGCTGTGTGTTTCACTTCAGAAATGGAGTTAAATCCCAGGCTCTGAGTCTTCCTACAAGAAAAACTTCCTTTCAGGTAACGGCAGTTTCTTTCTAGCTCAAAAGAACTACATTGTTCACGAAACTCACACGTTTCTCATCTTAACTGACAAGCATTGGATGTTAGAGGACCAGTGATTGGTATCAGTTTTAGAAGCAGAGTTGGACTAGATATGGTCCGTATGTGTAGGAAACACCATTCTTTTGTACTCAGCACACTCAAGTTTCCTTCTGTCTTAGAGACTCTAGAAAGCAAGAGCGTGCTTCTTGCTCTAAAGCAGAGTGTGATCAATCTATGAGAAGACTTCTTTGTGTTTCACTTCAGAAATGGAGTTAAATCCCAGGCTCTGAGTCTTCCTACAAGCAGGACTTCGCTTCAAGTAAGGGCAGTTACTTACAGCTCAAACGAACTACATCTTTCTCAATGCTCACCCATTTCTCATCTTAACTGACAAGCACTGGATGTTAGAGGACGTTTGCTTTGTATGAATTTCAGAAGCAGAGTTGAACTAGATATCGTCAGTATGTTTAGGAAACACCGTTCTTTTGTTCTGATCACACTCAGGTTTCCTGCTGTATTAGAGACTCTAGAAAGCAAGAGCGTGCTTCTCGCTCTAAAGCAGAGTGTGATCCCTGGATGAGAACTATGCTGTGTGTTTCCGTTCAGAAATGGTGTTAATTCCCAGGCTCTGTGTCTTCCTACAAGCAAGACTTTGTTTCAGGTAAGGGCAGTCACTTTTCATCTCAAACGAACTACATCGTTCACGAAGCTCACACGTTTCTCATCTTCACAGACAAGCATTGGATGTTAGAGGACCAGTGCTTTGTATCAGTTTCAGAAGCAGAGTTGGACTAGATATGGTCCGTATGTGTAGGAAACACCGTTCTTTTGTTCTGATCACACTCAGGTTTCCTGCTGTATTAGAGACTCTAGAAAGCAAGAGCCTGCTTCTCGCTCTAAAGCAGAGTGTGATCCCTGGATGAGAACTATGCTGTGTGTTCCCGTTCAGAAATGGTGTTAATTCCCAGGCTCTGTGCCTTCCTACATGCAAGACTTCGTTTCAGGTAAGGGCAGTCACTTTTCATCTCAAAAGAACTACATCTTTCACGAAGCTCACACGTTTCTCATCTTAACAGACAAGCATTGGATGTTAGAGGACCAGTGCTTTGTATCAGTTTCAGAAGCAGAGTCGGACTAGATATGGTCCGTATGTGTAGGAAACACCGTTCTTTTCTTCTCAGCACACTCACGTTTCCTGCTGTCTGAGAGACTCTAGAAAGCAAGAGCATGCTTCTTTTTCTAAAGCAGGGTGTGATCCATGGAAGAGAACTCTGCTGTGTGTTTCACTTCAGAAATGGAGTTAAATCCCAGGCTCTGAGTCTTCCTACAAGCAAGACTTCCTTTCAGGTAACGGCAGTTTCTTTCTAGCTCAAAAGAACTACATCGTTCACGAAACTCACACGTTTCTCATCTTAACTGACAAGCATTGGATGTTAGAGGACCAGTGATTGGTATCAGTTTTAGAAGCAGAGTTGGACTAGATATGGTCCGTATGTGTAGGAAACACCATTCTTTTGTACTCAGCACACTCAAGTTTCCTTCTGTCTTAGAGACTCTAGAAAGCAAGAGCGTGCTTCTTGCTCTAAAGCAGAGTGTGATCAATCTATGAGAACACTTCTTTGTGTTTCACTTCAGAAATGGAGTTAAATCCCAGGCTCTGAGTCTTCCTACAAGCAGGACTTCGCTTCAAGTAAGGGCAGTTACTTACAGCTCAAACGAACTACATCTTTCTCAATGCTCACCCATTTCTCATCTTAACTGACAAGCACTGGATGTTAGAGGACGTTTGCTTTGTATGAATTTCAGAAGCAGAGTTGAACTAGATATGGTCAGTATGTTTAGGGAACACCGTTCTTTTGTTCTGATCACACTCAGGTTTCGTGCTGTATTAGAGACTCTAGAAAGCAAGAGCGTGCTTCTCGCTCTAAAGCAGAGTGTGATCCCTGGATGAGAACTATGCTGTGTGTTTCCGTTCAGAAATGGTGTTAATTCCCAGGCTCTGTGTCTTCCTACAAGCAAGACTTTGTTTCAGGTAAGGGCAGTCACTTTTCATCTCAAACGAACTACATCGTTCACGAAGCTCACACGTTTCTCATCTTTACAGACAAGCATTGGATGTTAGAGGACCAGTGCTTTGTATCAGTTTCAGAAGCATAGTTGGACTAGATATGGTCCGTATGTGTAGGAAACACCGTTCTTTTGTTCTCTGCACACTAACCTTTCCTGCTATCTTAGAGACACTAGAAAGAAGAGAGTGCTTCTTGCTCTAAAGCAGAGTGTGATCAATGGATGAGAACTCTTCTGTGTGTTTCACTTCAGAAATGGAGTTAAATCCCAGGCTCTGAGTCTGCCTACAAGCAAGACTTCATTTCAAGTAAGGGCAGTTACTTACAGCTCAAACGAACTACATCATTCACGAAGCTCACACGTTTCGGATCTTACCTGACAAGCATTGGATGTTAGAGGACTTGTGGTTTGTTTCAGTTTCTGAAGCAGATTTGGACTACATATGGTCTGTATGTGTACGAAAACCCATTCTTTTGTTCTGGGCACACTCATATTTCCTGCTGTATTAGAGACTCTAGAAAGCAAGAGTGTGCTTCTCGCTCTAATGCAGAGTGTGATCCATGGATGAGAACTATGCTGTGTATTTCCCTTCAGAAATGGAGTTAAATCCCAGGCTCTGTGTCTTCCTACAAGCAAGACTTCGTTTCAGGTAAGGGCAGTCACTTTTCTGCTCAAAGGAACTACATCGTTCACGAATCTCACACATTTCTCATCTTAACTGACAAGCATTGGATGTTAGAGGACCAGTGCTTTGTATCAGTTTCAGAAGCAGAGTCGGACTAGATATGGTCTGTATGTGTAGGAAACACCGTTCTTTTCTTCTCAGCACACTCACGTTTCCTGCTGTCTTAGAGACTCTAGAAAGCAAGAGCATGTTTCTTTTTCTAAAGCAGGGTGTGATCAATGGAAGAGAACTCTGCTGTGTGTTTCACTTCAGAAATGGAGTTAAATCCCAGGCTCTGAGTCTTCCTACAAGCAAGACTTCCTTTCAGGTAACGGCAGTTTCTTTCTAGCTCAAAAGAACTACATCGTTCACGAAACTCACACGTTTCTCATCTTAACTGACAAGCATTGGATGTTAGAGGACCAGTGATTGGTATCAGTTTTAGAAGCAGAGTTGGACTAGATATGGTCCGTATGTGTAGGAAACACCATTCTTTTGTTCTCAGAGCACTCAAGCTTCCTTCTGTCTTAGAGACTCTAGAAAGCAAGAGCGTGCTTCTTGCTCTAAAGCAGAGTGTGATCAATGGATGAGAACTCTTCTGTGTGTTTCACTTCAGAAACGGAGTTAAATCCCAGGCTCTGAGTCTTCCTACAAGCAGGACTTAGTTTCAAGTAAGGGCAGTTACTTACAGCTCAAACGAACTACATCTTTCTCAATGCTCACCCATTTCTCATCTTAACTGACAAGCACTGGATGTTAGAGGACGTTTGCTTTGTATGAATTTCAGAAGCAGAGTTGAACTAGATATGGTCAGTATATTTAGGAAACACCGTTCTTTTGTTCTGATCACACTCAGGTTTCCTGCTGTATTAGAGACTCTAGAAAGCAAGAGCGTTCTTCTCGCTCTAAAGCAGAGTGTGATCCCTGGATGAGAACTATGCTGTGTGTTCCCGTTCAGAAATGGTGTTAATTCCCTGGCTCTGTGTCTTCCTACATGCAAGACTTCGTTTCAGGTAAGGGCAGTCACTTTTCATCTCAAACGAACTACATCGTTTACGAAGCTCACACGTTTCTCATCTTAACAGACAAGCATTGGATGTTAGAGGACCAGTGCTTTGTATCAGTTTCAGAAGCAGAATTGGACTAGATATGGTCCGTATATGTAGGAAACACCGTTCTTTTGTTCTCTGCACACTAACCTTTCCTGCTATCTTAGAGACTCTAGAAAGGAAGAGAGTGCTTCTTGCTCTAAAGCAGAGTGTGATCAATGGATGAGAACTCTTCTGTGTGTTTCACTTCAGAAATGGAGTTAAATCCCAGGCTCTGAGTCTGCCTACAAGCAAGATTTCGTTTCAAGTAAGGGCAGTTACTTAGAGCTCAAACGAACTACATCATTCACGAAGCTCACCTGTTTCGGATCTTACCTGACAAGCATTGGATGTTAGAGGACTTGTGGTTTGTTTCAGTTTCAGAAGCAGATTTGGACTACATATGGTCTGTATGTGTACGAAAACCCGTTCTTTTGTTCTGGGCACACTCATATTTCCTGCTGTCTTAGAGACTCTAGAAAGCAAGAGCATGCTTCTTTTTCTAAAGCAGGGTGTGATCAATGGAAGAGAACTCTGCTGTGTGTTTCACTTCAGAAATGGAGTTAAATCCCAGGCTCTGAGTCTTCCTACAAGCAAGACTTCCTTTCAGGTAACGGCAGTTTCTTTCTAGCTCAAAAGAACTGCATCGTTCACGAAACTCACACGTTTCTCATCTTAACTGACAAGCATTGGATGTTAGAGGACCAGTGTTTGGTATCAGTTTTAGAAGCAGAGTTGGACTAGATATGGTCCGTATGTGCAGGAAACACCATTCTTTTGTACTCAGCACACTCAAGTTTCCTTCTGTCTTAGAGACTCTAGAAAGCAAGAGCGTGCTTCTTGCTCTAAAGCAGAGTGTGATCAATGGATGAGAACACTTCTTTGTGTTTCACTTCAGAAATGGAGTTAAATCCCAGGCTCTGAGTCTTCCTACAAGCAGGACTTCGCTTCAAGTAAGGGCAGTTACTTACAGCTCAAACGAACTACATCTTTCTCAATGCTCACCCATTTCTCATCTTAACTGACAAGCACTGGATGTTAGAGGACGTTTGCTTTGTATGAATTTCAGAAGCAGAGTTGAACTAGATATGGTCAGTATGTTTAGGAAACACCGTTCTTTTGTTCTGATCACACTCAGGTTTCTTGCTGTATTAGAGACTCTAGAAAGCAAGAGCGTTCTTCTCGCTCTAAAGCAGAGTGTGATCCCTGGATGAGAACTATGCTGTGTGTTCCCGTTCAGAAATGGTGTTAATTCCCAGGCTCTGTGTCTTCCTACATGCAAGACTTCGTTTCAGGTAAGGGCAGTCACTTTTCATCTCAAACGAACTACATCGTTCACGAAGCTCACACGTTTCTCATCTTAACAGACAAGCATTGGATGTTAGAGGACCAGTGCTTTGTATCAGTTTCAGAAGCAGAGTTGGACTAGATATGGTCTGTATGTGTAGGAAACACCGTTCTTTTGTTCTCTGCACACTAACCTTTCCTGCTATCTTAGAGACTCTAGAAAGGAAGAGAGTGCTTCTTGCTCTAAAGCAGAGTGTGATCAATGGATGAGAACTCTTCTGTGTGTTTCACTTCAGAAATGGAGTTAAATCCCAGGCTCTGAGTCTGCCTACAAGCAAGACTTCGTTTCAAGTAAGGGCAGTTACTTACAGCTCAAAAGAACTACATCGTTCACAAAGCTCACACGTTTCGGATCTTACCTGACAAGCATTGGATGTTAGAGGTCTTGTGGTTTGTTTCAGTTTCAGATGCAGATTTGGACTACATATGGTCTGTATGTGTACGAAAACCCGTTCTTTTGTTCTGGGCACACTCATATTTCCTGCTGTATTAGAGACTCTAGAAAGCAAGAGTGTGCTTCTCGCTCTAATGCAGAGTGTGATCCATGGATGAGAACTATGCTGTGTATTTCCCTTCAGAAATGGAGTTAAATCCCAGGCTCTGTGTCTTACTACAAGCAAGACTTCGTTTCAGGTAAGGGCAGTCACTTTTCTGCTCAAAGGAACTACATCGTTCACAAAGCTCACACTTTTCTCATCTTAACTGACAAGCATTGGATGTTAGAGGACCAGTGCTTTGTATCAGTTTCAGAAGCAGAGTCGGACTAGATATGGTCCGTATGTGTAGGAAACACCGTTGTTTTCTTCTCAGCACACTCACGTTTCCTGCTGTCTTAAAGACTCTAGAAAGCAAGAGCATGCTTCTTTTTCTAAAGCAAGGTGTGATCAATGGAAGAGAACTCTGCTGTGTGTTTCACTTCAGAAATGGAGTTAAATCCCAGGCTCTGAGTCTTCCTACAAGCAAGACTTCCTTTCAGGTAACGGCAGTTTCTTTCTAGCTCAAAAGAACTACATCGTTCACGAAACTCACACGTTTCTCATCTTAACTGACAAGCATTGGATGTTAGAGGACCAGTGATTGGTATCAGTTTTAGAAGCAGAGTTGGACTAGATATGGTCCGTATGTGTAGGAAACACCATTCTTTTGTTCTCAGAGCACTCAAGTTTCCTTCTGTCTTAGAGACTCTAGAAAGCAAGAGCGTGCTTCTTGCTCTAAAGCAGAGTGTGATCAATGGATGAGAACTCTTCTGTGTGTTTCACTTCAGAAACAGAGTTAAATCCCTGGCTCTGAGTCTTCCGACAAGCAGGACTTCGTTTCAAGTAAGGGCAGTTACTTACAGCTCAAACGAACTACATCTTTCTCAATGCTCACTCATTTCTCATCTTAACTGACAAGCACTGGATGTTAGAGGACGTTTGCTTTGTATGAATTTCAGAAGCAGAGTTGAACTAGATATGGTCAGTATATTTAGGAAACACCGTTCTTTGGTTCTGATCACACTCAGGTTTCCTGCTGTATTAGAGACTCTAGAAAGCAAGAGCGTGCTTCTCGCTCTAAAGCAGAGTGTGATCCCTGGATGAGAACTATGCTGTGTGTTTCCGTTCAGAAATGGTGTTAATTCCCAGGCTCTGTGTCTTCCTACATGCAAGACTTCGTTTCAGGTAAGGGCAGTCACTTTTCATCTCAAACGAACTACATCGTTCACGAAGCTCACACGTTTCTCATCTTAACAGACAAGCATTGGATGTTAGAGGACCAGTGCTTTGTATCAGTTTCAGAAGCAGAGTTGGACTAGATATGGTCCGTATGTGTAGGAAACACCGTTCTTTTGTTCTCTGCACACTAACCTTTCCTGCTATCTTAGAGACTCTAGAAAGGAAGAGAGTGCTTCTTGCTCTAAAGCAGAGTGTGATCAATGGATGAGAACTCTTCTGTGTGTTTCACTTCAGAAATGGAGTTAAATCCCAGGCTCTGAATCTGCCTACAAGCAAGACTTCGTTTCAAGTAAGGGCAGTTACTTAGAGCTCAAACGAACTACATCGTTCACGAAGCTCACCTGTTTCGGATCTTACCTGACAAGCATTGGATGTTAGAGGACTTGTGGTTTGTTTCAATTTCAGAAGCAGATTTGGTCTACATATGGTCTGTATGTGTACGAAAACCCATTCTTTTGTTCTGGGCACACTCATATTTCCTGCTGTATTAGAGACTCTAGAAAGCAAGAGTGTGCTTCTCGCTCTAATGCAGAGTGTGATCCATGGATGAGAACTATGCTGTGTATTTCCCTTCAGAAATGGAGTTAAATCCCAGGCTCTGTGTCTTCCTACAAGCAAGACTTCGTTTCAGGTAAGGGCAGTCACTTTTCTGCTCAAAGGAACTACATCGGTCACGAAGCTCACACGTTTCTCATCTTAACTGACAAGCATTGGATGTTAGAGGACCAGTGCTTTGTATCAGTTTCAGAAGCAGAGTCGGACTAGATATGGTCCATATGTGTAGGAAACACCGTTCTTTTCTTCTCAGCACACTCACGTTTCCTGCTGTCTTAGAGACTCTAGAAAGCAAGAGCATGCTTCTTTTTCTAAAGCAGGGTGTGATCCATGGAAGAGAACTCTGCTGTGTGTTTCACTTCAGAAATGGAGTTAAATCCCAGGCTCTGAGTCTTCCTACAAGAAAAACTTCCTTTCAGGTAACGGCAGTTTCTTTCTAGCTCAAAAGAACTACATTGTTCACGAAACTCACACGTTTCTCATCTTAACTGACAAGCATTGGATGTTAGAGGACCAGTGATTGGTATCAGTTTTAGAAGCAGAGTTGGACTAGATATGGTCCGTATGTGTAGGAAACACCATTCTTTTGTACTCAGCACACTCAAGTTTCCTTCTGTCTTAGAGACTCTAGAAAGCAAGAGCGTGCTTCTTGCTCTAAAGCAGAGTGTGATCAATCTATGAGAAGACTTCTTTGTGTTTCACTTCAGAAATGGAGTTAAATCCCAGGCTCTGAGTCTTCCTACAAGCAGGACTTCGCTTCAAGTAAGGGCAGTTACTTACAGCTCAAACGAACTACATCTTTCTCAATGCTCACCCATTTCTCATCTTAACTGACAAGCACTGGATGTTAGAGGACGTTTGCTTTGTATGAATTTCAGAAGCAGAGTTGAACTAGATATCGTCAGTATGTTTAGGAAACACCGTTCTTTTGTTCTGATCACACTCAGGTTTCCTGCTGTATTAGAGACTCTAGAAAGCAAGAGCGTGCTTCTCGCTCTAAAGCAGAGTGTGATCCCTGGATGAGAACTATGCTGTGTGTTTCCGTTCAGAAATGGTGTTAATTCCCAGGCTCTGTGTCTTCCTACAAGCAAGACTTTGTTTCAGGTAAGGGCAGTCACTTTTCATCTCAAACGAACTACATCGTTCACGAAGCTCACACGTTTCTCATCTTCACAGACAAGCATTGGATGTTAGAGGACCAGTGCTTTGTATCAGTTTCAGAAGCAGAGTTGGACTAGATATGGTCCGTATGTGTAGGAAACACCGTTCTTTTGTTCTGATCACACTCAGGTTTCCTGCTGTATTAGAGACTCTAGAAAGCAAGAGCCTGCTTCTCGCTCTAAAGCAGAGTGTGATCCCTGGATGAGAACTATGCTGTGTGTTCCCGTTCAGAAATGGTGTTAATTCCCAGGCTCTGTGCCTTCCTACATGCAAGACTTCGTTTCAGGTAAGGGCAGTCACTTTTCATCTCAAAAGAACTACATCTTTCACGAAGCTCACACGTTTCTCATCTTAACAGACAAGCATTGGATGTTAGAGGACCAGTGCTTTGTATCAGTTTCAGAAGCAGAGTCGGACTAGATATGGTCCGTATGTGTAGGAAACACCGTTCTTTTCTTCTCAGCACACTCACGTTTCCTGCTGTCTGAGAGACTCTAGAAAGCAAGAGCATGCTTCTTTTTCTAAAGCAGGGTGTGATCCATGGAAGAGAACTCTGCTGTGTGTTTCACTTCAGAAATGGAGTTAAATCCCAGGCTCTGAGTCTTCCTACAAGCAAGACTTCCTTTCAGGTAACGGCAGTTTCTTTCTAGCTCAAAAGAACTACATCGTTCACGAAACTCACACGTTTCTCATCTTAACTGACAAGCATTGGATGTTAGAGGACCAGTGATTGGTATCAGTTTTAGAAGCAGAGTTGGACTAGATATGGTCCGTATGTGTAGGAAACACCATTCTTTTGTACTCAGCACACTCAAGTTTCCTTCTGTCTTAGAGACTCTAGAAAGCAAGAGCGTGCTTCTTGCTCTAAAGCAGAGTGTGATCAATCTATGAGAACACTTCTTTGTGTTTCACTTCAGAAATGGAGTTAAATCCCAGGCTCTGAGTCTTCCTACAAGCAGGACTTCGCTTCAAGTAAGGGCAGTTACTTACAGCTCAAACGAACTACATCTTTCTCAATGCTCACCCATTTCTCATCTTAACTGACAAGCACTGGATGTTAGAGGACGTTTGCTTTGTATGAATTTCAGAAGCAGAGTTGAACTAGATATGGTCAGTATGTTTAGGGAACACCGTTCTTTTGTTCTGATCACACTCAGGTTTCGTGCTGTATTAGAGACTCTAGAAAGCAAGAGCGTGCTTCTCGCTCTAAAGCAGAGTGTGATCCCTGGATGAGAACTATGCTGTGTGTTTCCGTTCAGAAATGGTGTTAATTCCCAGGCTCTGTGTCTTCCTACAAGCAAGACTTTGTTTCAGGTAAGGGCAGTCACTTTTCATCTCAAACGAACTACATCGTTCACGAAGCTCACACGTTTCTCATCTTTACAGACAAGCATTGGATGTTAGAGGACCAGTGCTTTGTATCAGTTTCAGAAGCATAGTTGGACTAGATATGGTCCGTATGTGTAGGAAACACCGTTCTTTTGTTCTCTGCACACTAACCTTTCCTGCTATCTTAGAGACACTAGAAAGAAGAGAGTGCTTCTTGCTCTAAAGCAGAGTGTGATCAATGGATGAGAACTCTTCTGTGTGTTTCACTTCAGAAATGGAGTTAAATCCCAGGCTCTGAGTCTGCCTACAAGCAAGACTTCATTTCAAGTAAGGGCAGTTACTTACAGCTCAAACGAACTACATCATTCACGAAGCTCACACGTTTCGGATCTTACCTGACAAGCATTGGATGTTAGAGGACTTGTGGTTTGTTTCAGTTTCTGAAGCAGATTTGGACTACATATGGTCTGTATGTGTACGAAAACCCATTCTTTTGTTCTGGGCACACTCATATTTCCTGCTGTATTAGAGACTCTAGAAAGCAAGAGTGTGCTTCTCGCTCTAATGCAGAGTGTGATCCATGGATGAGAACTATGCTGTGTATTTCCCTTCAGAAATGGAGTTAAATCCCAGGCTCTGTGTCTTCCTACAAGCAAGACTTCGTTTCAGGTAAGGGCAGTCACTTTTCTGCTCAAAGGAACTACATCGTTCACGAATCTCACACATTTCTCATCTTAACTGACAAGCATTGGATGTTAGAGGACCAGTGCTTTGTATCAGTTTCAGAAGCAGAGTCGGACTAGATATGGTCTGTATGTGTAGGAAACACCGTTCTTTTCTTCTCAGCACACTCACGTTTCCTGCTGTCTTAGAGACTCTAGAAAGCAAGAGCATGTTTCTTTTTCTAAAGCAGGGTGTGATCAATGGAAGAGAACTCTGCTGTGTGTTTCACTTCAGAAATGGAGTTAAATCCCAGGCTCTGAGTCTTCCTACAAGCAAGACTTCCTTTCAGGTAACGGCAGTTTCTTTCTAGCTCAAAAGAACTACATCGTTCACGAAACTCACACGTTTCTCATCTTAACTGACAAGCATTGGATGTTAGAGGACCAGTGATTGGTATCAGTTTTAGAAGCAGAGTTGGACTAGATATGGTCCGTATGTGTAGGAAACACCATTCTTTTGTACTCAGCACACTCAAGTTTCCTTCTGTTTAGAGACTCTAGAAAGCAAGAGCGTGCTTCTTGCTCTAAAGCAGAGTGTGATCAATGGATGAGAACACTTCTGTGTGTTTCACTTCAGAAATGGAGTTAAATCCAAGGCTCTGAGTCTTCCTACAAGCAGGACTTCGCTTCAAGTAAGGGCAGTTACTTACAGCTCAAACGAACTACATCTTTCTCAATGCTCACCCATTTCTCATCTTAACTGACAAGCACTGGATGTTAGAGGACGTTTGCTTTGTATGAATTTCAGAAGCAGAGTTGAACTAGATATGGTCAGTATGTTTAGGAAACACCGTTCTTTGGTTCTGATCACACTCAGGTTTCCTGCTGTATTAGAGACTCTAGAAAGCAAGAGCGTGCTTCTCGCTCTAAAGCAGAGTGTGATCCCTGGATGAGAACTATGCTGTGTGTTCCCGTTCAGAAATGGTGTTAATTCCCAGGCTCTGTGTCTTCCTACATGCAAGACTTCGTTTCAGGTAAGGGCAGTCACTTTTCATCTCAAACGAACTACATCGTTCACGAAGCTCACACGTTTCTCATCTTAACAGACAAGCATTGGATGTTAGAGGACCAGTGCTTTGTATCAGATTCAGAAGCAGAGTTGGACTAGATATGGTCTGTATGTGTAGGAAACACCGTTCTTTTTTTCTCTGCACACTAACCTTTCCTGCTATCTTAGAGACTCTAGAAAGGAAGAGAGTGCTTCTTGCTCTAAAGCAGAGTGTGATCAATGGATGAGAACTCTTCTGTGTGTTTCACTTCAGAAATGGAGTTAAATCCCAGGCTCTGAGTCTGCCTACAAGCAAGACTTCGTTTCAAGTAAGGGCAGTTACTTACAGCTCAAAAGAACTACATCGTTCACGAAGCTCACACGTTTCGGATCTTACCTGACAAGCATTGGATGTTAGAGGTCTTGTGGTTTGTTTCAGTTTCAGAAGCAGATTTGGACTACATATGGTCTGTATGTGTACGAAAACCCGTTCTTTTGTTCTGGGCACACTCATATTTCCTGCTGTATTAGAGACTCTAGAAAGCAAGGGTGTGCTTCTCGCTCTAATGCAGAGTGTGATCCATGGATGAGAACTATGCTGTGTATTTCCCTTCAGAAATGGAGTTAAATTCCAGGCTCTGTGTCTTACTACAAGCAAGAATTCGTTTCAGGTAAGGGCAGTCACTTTTCTGCTCAAAGGAACTACATCGTTCACAAAGCTCACACGTTTCTCATCTTAACTGACAAGCATTGGATGTTAGAGGACCAGTGCTTTGTATCAGTTTCAGAAGCAGAGTCCGACTAGATATGGTCCGTATGTGTAGGAAACACCGTTCTTTTCTTCTCAGCACACTCACGTTTCCTGCTGTCTTAAAGACTCTAGAAAGCAAGAGCATGCTTCTTTTTCTAAAGCAAGGTGTGATCAATGGAAGAGAACTCTGCTGTGTGTTTCACTTCAGAAATGGAGTTAAATCCCAGGCTCTGAGTCTTCCTACAAGCAAGACTTCCTTTCAGGTAACGGCAGTTTCTTTCTAGCTCAAAAGAACTACATCATTCACGAAACTCACACGTTTCTCATCTTAACTGACAAGCATTGGATGTTAGAGGACCAGTGATTGGTATCAGTTTTAGAAGCAGAGTTGGACTAGATATGGTCCGTATGTGTAGGAAACACCATTCTTTTGTTCTCAGAGCACTCAAGTTTCCTTCTGTCTTAGAGATTCTAGAAAGCAAGAGCGTGCTTCTTGCTCTAAAGCAGAGTGTGATCAATGGATGAGAACTCTTCTGTGTGTTTCACTTCAGAAACGGAGTTAAATCCCTGGCTCTGAGTCTTCCTACAAGCAGGACTTCGTTTCAAGTAAGGGCAGTTACTTACAGCTCAAACGAACTACATCTTTCTCAATGCTCACTCATTTCTCATCTTAACTGACAAGCACTGGATGTTAGAGGACGTTTGCTTTGTATGAATTTCAGAAGCAGAGTTGAACTAGATATGGTCAGTATATTTAGGAAACACCGTTCTTTTGTTCTGATCACACTCAGGTTTCCTGCTGTATTAGAGACTCTAGAAAGCAAGAGCGTGCTTCTCGCTCTAAAGCAGAGTGTGATCCCTGGATGAGAACTATGCTGTGTGTTTCCGTTCAGAAATGGTGTTAATTCCCAGGCTCTGTGTCTTCCTACAAGCAAGACTTTGTTTCAGGTCAGGGCAGTCACTTTTCATCTCAAACGAACTACATCGTTCACGAAGCTCACACGTTTCTCATCTTTACAGACAAGCATTGGATGTTAGAGGACCAGTGCTTTGTATCAGTTTCAGAAGCATAGTTGGACTAGATATGGTCCGTATGTGTAGGAAACACCGTTCTTTTGTTCTCTGCACACTAACCTTTCCTGCTATCTTAGAGACACTAGAAAGAAGAGAGTGCTTCTTGCTCTAAAGCAGAGTGTGATCAATGGATGAGAACTCTTCTGTGTGTTTCACTTCAGAAATGGAGTTAAATCCCAGGCTCTGAGTCTGCCTACAAGCAAGACTTCGTTTCAAGTAAGGGCAGTTACTTACAGCTCAAACGAACTACATCATTCACGAAGCTCACACGTTTCGGATCTTACCTGACAAGCATTGGATGTTAGAGGACTTGTGGTTTGTTTCAGTTTCTGAAGCAGATTTGGACTACATATGGTCTGTATGTGTACGAAAACCCATTCTTTTGTTCTGGGCACACTCATATTTCCTGCTGTATTAGAGACTCTAGAAAGCAAGAGTGTGCTTCTCGCTCTAATGCAGAGTGTGATCCATGGATGAGAACTATGCTGTGTATTTCCCTTCAGAAATGGAGTTAAATCCCAGGCTCTGTGTCTTCCTACAAGCAAGACTTCGTTTCAGGTAAGGGCAGTCACTTTTCTGCTCAAAGGAACTACATCGTTCACGAAGCTCACACGTTTCTCATCTTAACTGACAAGCATTGGATGTTAGAGGACCAGTGCTTTGTATCAGTTTCAGAAGCAGAGTCGGACTAGATATGGTCTGTATGTGTAGGAAACACCGTTCTTTTCTTCTCAGCACACTCACGTTTCCTGCTGTCTTAGAGACTCTAGAAAGCAAGAGCATGTTTCTTTTTCTAAAGCAGGGTGTGATCAATGGAAGAGAACTCTACTGTGTGTTTCACTTCAGAAATGGAGTTAAATCCCAGGCTCTGAGATTCCTACAAGCAAGACTTCCTTTCAGGTAACGGCAGTTTCTTTCTAGCTCAAAAGAACTACATCGTTCACGAAACTCACACGTTTCTCATCTTAACTGACAAGCATAGGATGTTAGAGGACCAGTGATTGGTATCAGTTTTAGAAGCAGAGTTGGACTAGATATGGTCCGTATGTGTAGGAAACACCATTCTTTTGTACTCAGCACACTCAAGTTTCCTTCTGTCTTAGAGACTCTAGAAAGCAAGAGCGTGCTTCTTGCTCTAAAGCAGAGTGTGATCAATGGATGAGAACACTTCTTTGTGTTTCACTTCAGAAATGGAGTTAAATCCCAGGCTCTGAGTCTTCCTACAAGCAGGACTTCGCTTCAAGTAAGGGCAGTTACTTACAGCTCAAACGAACTACATCTTTCTCAATGCTCACCCATTTCTCATCTTAACTGACAAGCACTGGATGTTAGAGGACGTTTGCTTTGTATGAATTTCAGAAGCAGAGTTGAACTAGATATGGTCAGTATGTTTAGGAAACACCGTTCTTTTGTTCTGATCACACTCAGGTTTCCTGCTGTATTAGAGAATCTAGAAAGCAAGAGCGTGCTTCTCGCTCTAAAGCAGAGTGTGATCCCTGGATGAGAACTATGCTGTGTGTTCCCGTTCAGAAATGGTGTTAATTCCCAGGCTCTGTGTCTTCCTACATGCAAGACTTCGTTTCAGGTAAGGGCAGTCACTTTTCATCTCAAACGAACTACATCGTTCACGAAGCTCACACGTTTCTCATCTTAACAGACAAGCATTGGATGTTAGAGGACCAGTGCTTTGTATCAGTTTCAGAAGCAGAGTTGGACTAGATATGGTCTGTATGTGTAGGAAACACCGTTCTTTTGTTCTCTGCACACTAACCTTTCCTGCTATCTTAGAGACTCTAGAAAGGAAGAGAGTGCTTCTTGCTCTAAAGCAGAGTGTGATCAATGGATGAGAACTCTTCTGTGTGTTTCACTTCAGAAATGGAGTTAAATCCCAGGCTCTGAGTCTGCCTACAAGCAAGACTTCGTTTCAAGTAAGGGCAGTTACTTACAGCTCAAAAGAACTACATCGTTCACGAAGCTCACACGTTTCGGATCTTACCTGACAAGCATTGGATGTTAGAGGTCTTGTGGTTTGTTTCAGTTTCAGAAGCAGATTTGGACTACATATGGTCTGTATGTGTACGAAAACCCGTTCTTTTTTTCTGGGCACACTCATATTTCCTGCAGTATTAGAGACTCTAGAAAGCAAGAGTGTGCTTCTCGCTCTAATGCAGAGTGTGATCCATGGATGAGAACTATGCTGTGTATTTCCCTTCAGAAATGGAGTTAAATCCCAGGCTCTGTGTCTTACTACAAGCAAGACTTCGTTTCAGGTAAGGGCAGTCACTTTTCTGCTCAAAGGAACTACATCGTTCACAAAGCTCACACGTTTCTCATCTAGACTGACAAGCATTGGATGTTAGAGGACCAGTTCTTTGTATCAGTTTCAGAAGCAGAGTCGGACTAGATATGGTCCGTATGTGTAGGAAACACCGTTCTTTTCTTCTCAGCACACTCACGTTTCCTGCTGTCTTAAAGACTCTAGAAAGCAAGAGCATGCTTCTTTTTCTAAAGCAAGGTGTGATCAATGGAAGAGAACTCTGCTGTGTGTTTCACTTCAGAAATGGAGTTAAATCCCAGGCTCTGAGTCTTCCTACAAGCAAGACTTCCTTTCAGGTAACGGCAGTTTCTTTCTAGCTCAAAAGAACTACATCGTTCACGAAAGTCACACGTTTCTCATCTTAACTGACAAGCATTGGATGTTAGAGGACCAGTGATTGGTATCAGTTTTAGAAGCAGAGTTGGACTAGATATGGTCCGTATGTGTAGGAAACACCATTCTTTTGTTCTCAGAGCACTCAAGTTTCCTTCTGTCTTAGAGACTCTAGAAAGCAAGAGCGTGCTTCTTGCTCTAAAGCAGAGTGTGATCAATGGATGAGAACACTTCTTTGTGTTTCACTTCAGAAATGGAGTTAAATCCCAGGCTCTGAGTCTTCCTACAAGCAGGACTTCGCTTCAAGTAAGGGCAGTTACTTACAGCTCAAACGAACTACATCTTTCTCAATGCTCACCCATTTCTCATCTTAACTGACAAGCACTGGATGTTAGAGGACGTTTGCTTTGTATGAATTTCAGAAGCAGAGTTGAACTAGATATGGTCAGTATGTTTAGGAAACACCGTTCTTTTGTTCTGATCACACTCAGGTTTCCTGCTGTATTAGAGACTCTAGAAAGCAAGAGCGTGCTTCTCGCTCTAAAGCAGAGTGTGATCCCTGGATGAGAACTATGCTGTGTGTTCCCGTTCAGAAATGGTGTTAATTCCCAGGCTCTGTGTCTTCCTACATGCAAGACTTTGTTTCAGGTAAGGGCAGTCACTTTTCATCTCAAACGAACTACATCGTTCACGAAGCTCACACGTTTCTCATCTTAACAGACAAGCATTGGATGTTAGAGGACCAGTGCTTTGTATCAGTTTCAGAAGCAGAGTTGGACTAGATATGGTCTGTATGTGTAGGAAACACCGTTCTTTTGTTCTCTGCACACTAACCTTTCCTGCTATCTTAGAGACTCTAGAAAGGAAGAGAGTGCTTCTTGCTCTAAAGCAGAGTGTGATCAATGGATGAGAACTCTTCTGTGTGTTTCACTTCAGAAATGGAGTTAAATCCCAGGCTCTGAGTCTGCCTACAAGCAAGACTTCGTTTCAAGTAAGGGCAGTTACTTACAGCTCAAACGAACTACATCGTTCACGAAGCTCACACGTTTCGGATCTTACCTGACAAGCATTGGATGTTAGAGGACTTGTGGTTTGTTTCAGTTTCAGAAGCAGATTTGGACTACATATCGTCTGTATGTGTACGAAAACCCGTTCTTTTGTTCTGGGCACACTCATATTTCCTGCTGTATTAGAGACTCTAGAAAGCAAGAGTGTGCTTCTCGCTCTAATGCAGAGTGTGATCCATGGATGAGAACTATGCTGTGTATTTCCCTTCAGAAATGGAGTTAAATCCCAGGCTCTGTGTCTTCCTACAAGCAAGACTTCGTTTCAGGTAAGGGCAGTCACTTTTCTGCTCAAAGGAACTACATTGTTCACAAAGCTCACACGTTTCTCATCTTAACTGACAAGCATTGGATGTTAGAGGACCAGTGCTTTGTATCAGTTTCAGAAGCAGAATCGGACTATATATGGTCCATATGTGTAGGAAACACCGTTCTTTTCTTCTCAGCACACTCACGTTTCCTGCTGTCTTAGAGACTCTAGAAAGCAAGAGCATGCTTCTTTTTCTAAAGCAGGGTGTGATCAATGGAAGAGAACTCTGCTGTGTGTTTCACTTCAGAAATGGAGTTAAATCCCAGGCTCTGAGTCTTCCTACAAGCAAGACTTCCTTTCAGGTAACGGCAGTTTCTTTCTAGCTCAAAAGAACTACATCGTTCACGAAACTCACACGTTTCTCATCTTAACTGACAAGCATTGGATGTTAGAGGACCAGTGATTGGTATCAGTTTTAGAAGCAGAGTTGGACTAGATATGGTCCGTATGTGTAGGAAACACCATTCTTTTGTACTCAGCACACTCAAGTTTCCTTCTGTCTTAGAGACTCTAGAAAGCAAGAGCGTGCTTCTTGCTCTAAAGCAGAGTGTGATCAATGGATGAGAACACTTCTTTGTGTTTCACTTCAGAAATGGAGTTAAATCCCAGGCTCTGAGTCTTCCTAAAAGCAGGACTTCGCTTCAAGTAAGGGCAGTTACTTACAGCTCAAACGAACTACATCTTTCTCAATGGTCACCCATTTCTCATCTTAACTGACAAGCACTGGATGTTAGAGGACGTTTGCTTTGTATGAATTTCAGAAGCAGAGTTGAACTAGATATGGTCAGTATGTTTAGGGAACACCGTTCTTTTTTTCTGATCACACTCAGGTTTCCTGCTGTATTAGAGACTCTAGAAAGCAAGAGCGTGCTTCTCGCTCTAAAGCAGAGTGTGATCCCTGGATGAGAACTATGCTGTGTGTTTCCGTTCAGAAATGGGGTTAATTCCCAGGCTCTGTGTCTTCCTACAAGCAAGACTTTGTTTCAGGTAAGGGCAGTCACTTTTCATCTCAAACGAACTACATCGTTCCCGAAGCTCACACGTTTCTCATCTTTACAGACAAGCATTGGATGTTAGAGGACCAGTGCTTTGTATCAGTTTCAGAAGCAGAGTTGGACTAGATATGGTCCGTATGTGTAGGAAACACCGTTCTTTTGTTCTCTGCACACTAACCTTTCCTGCTATCTTAGAGACACTAGAAAGAAGAGAGTGCTTCTTGCTCTAAAGCAGAGTGTGATCAATGGATGAGAACTCTTCTGTGTGTTTCACTTCAGAAATGGAGTTAAATCCCAGGCTCTGAGTCTGCCTACAAGCAAGACTTCGTTTCAAGTAAGGGCAGTTAATTACAGCTCAAACGAACTACATCATTCACGAAGCTCACACGTTTCGGATCTTACCTGACAAGCATTGGATGTTAGAGGACTTGTGGTTTGTTTCAGTTTCTGAAGCAGATTTGGACTACATATGGTCTGTATGTGTACGAAAACCCGTTCTTTTGTTCTGGGCACACTCATATTTCCTGCTGTATTAGAGACTCTAGAAAGCAAGAGTGTGCTTCTCGCTCTAATGCAGAGTGTGATCCATGGATGAGAACTATGCTGTGTATTTCCCTTCAGAAATGGAGTTAAATCCCAGGCTGTGTGTCTTCCTACAAGCAAGACTTCGTTTCAGGTAAGGGCAGTCACTTTTCTGCTCAAAGGAACTACATCGTTCACGAAGCTCACACGTTTCTCATCTTAACTGACAAGCATTGGATGTTAGAGGACCAGTGCTTTGTATCAGTTTCAGAAGCAGAGTCGGACTAGATATGGTCTGTATGTGTAGGAAACACCGTTCTTTTCTTCTCAGCACACTCACGTTTCCTGCTGTCTTAGAGACTCTAGAAAGCAAGAGCATGCTTCTTTTTCTAAAGCAGGGTGTGATCAATGGAAGAGAACTCTGCTGTGTGTTTCACTTCAGAAATGGAGTTAAATCCCAGGCTCTGAGTCTTCCTACAAGCAAGACTTCGTTTCAAGTAAGGGCAGTTTCTTTCTAGCTCAAAAGAACTACATCGTTCACGAAACTCACACGTTTCTCATCTTAACTGACAAGCATTGGATGTTAGAGGACCAGTGATTGGTATCAGTTTCAGAAGCAGAGTTGGACTACATATGGTCTGTATGTGTATGAAAACCCGTTCTTTTGTTCTGGGCACACTCATATTTCCTGCTGTATTAGAGACTCTAGAAAGCAAGAGTGTGCTTCTCGCTCTAATGCAGAGTGTGATCCATGGATGAGAACTATGCTGTGTATTTCCCTTCAGAAATGGAGTTAAATCCCAGGCTCTGTGTCTTCCTACAAGCAAGACTTCGTTTCAGGTAAGGGCAGTCACTTTTCTTCTCAAAGGAACTACATCGTTCACGAAGCTCACACGTTTCTCATCTTAACTGACAAGCATTGGATGTTAGAGGACCAGTGCTTTGTATCAGTTTCAGAAGCAGATTTGGACTACATATGGTCCGTATGTGTAGGCAACATCGTTCTTTTGTACTCAGCACACTCAAGTTTCCTTCTGTCTTAGAGACTCTAGAAAGCAAGAGCGTGCTTCTTGCTCTAAAGCAGAGTGTGATCAATGGATGAGAACACTTCTTTGTGTTTCACTTCAGAAATGGAGTTAAATCCCAGGCTCTGAGTCTTCCTACAAGCAGGACTTCGCTTCAAGTAAGGGCAGTTACTTACAGCTCAAACGAACTACATCTTTCTCAATGCTCACCCTTTTCTCATCTTAACTGACAAGCACTGGATGTTAGAGGACGTTTGCTTTGTATGAATTTCAGAAGCAGAGTTGAACTAGATATGGTCAGTATGTTTAGGAAACACCGTTCTTTTGTTCTGATCACACTCAGGTTTCCTGCTGTATTAGAGACTCTAGAAAGCAAGAGCGTGCTTCTCGCTCTAAAGCAGAGTGTGATCCCTGGATGAGAACTATGCTGTGTGTTTCCGTTCAGAAATGGTGTTAATTCCCAGGCTCTGTGTCTTCCTACAAGCAAGACTTTGTTTCAGGTCAGGGCAGTCACTTTTCATCTCAAACGAACTACATCGTTCACGAAGCTCACACGTTTCTCATCTTTACAGACAAGCATTGGATGTTAGAGGACCAGTGCTTTGTATCAGTTTCAGAAGCATAGTTGGACTAGATATGGTCCGTATGTGTAGGAAACACCGTTCTTTTGTTCTCTGCACACTAACCTTTCCTGCTATCTTAGAGACACTAGAAAGAAGAGAGTGCTTCTTGCTCTAAAGCAGAGTGTGATCAATGGATGAGAACTCTTCTGTGTGTTTCACTTCAGAAATGGAGTTAAATCCCAGGCTCTGAGTCTGCCTACAAGCAAGACTTCGTTTCAAGTAAGGGCAGTTACTTACAGCTCAAACGAACTACATCATTCACGAAGCTCACACGTTTCGGATCTTACCTGACAAGCATTGGATGTTAGAGGACTTGTGGTTTGTTTCAGTTTCTGAAGCAGATTTGGACTACATATGGTCTGTATGTGTACGAAAACCCATTCTTTTGTTCTGGGCACACTCATATTTCCTGCTGTATTAGAGACTCTAGAAAGCAAGAGTGTGCTTCTCGCTCTAATGCAGAGTGTGATCCATGGATGAGAACTATGCTGTGTATTTCCCTTCAGAAATGGAGTTAAATCCCAGGCTCTGTGTCTTCCTACAAGCAAGACTTCGTTTCAGGTAAGGGCAGTCACTTTTCTGCTCAAAGGAACTACATCGTTCACGAAGCTCACACGTTTCTCATCTTAACTGACAAGCATTGGATGTTAGAGGACCAGTGCTTTGTATCAGTTTCAGAAGCAGAGTCGGACTAGATATGGTCTGTATGTGTAGGAAACACCGTTCTTTTCTTCTCAGCACACTCACGTTTCCTGCTGTCTTAGAGACTCTAGAAAGCAAGAGCATGTTTCTTTTTCTAAAGCAGGGTGTGATCAATGGAAGAGAACTCTACTGTGTGTTTCACTTCAGAAATGGAGTTAAATCCCAGGCTCTGAGATTCCTACAAGCAAGACTTCCTTTCAGGTAACGGCAGTTTCTTTCTAGCTCAAAAGAACTACATCGTTCACGAAACTCACACGTTTCTCATCTTAACTGACAAGCATAGGATGTTAGAGGACCAGTGATTGGTATCAGTTTTAGAAGCAGAGTTGGACTAGATATGGTCCGTATGTGTAGGAAACACCATTCTTTTGTACTCAGCACACTCAAGTTTCCTTCTGTCTTAGAGACTCTAGAAAGCAAGTGCGTGCTTCTTGCTCTAAAGCAGAGTGTGATCAATGGATGAGAACACTTCTTTGTGTTTCACTTCAGAAATGGAGTTAAATCCCAGGCTCTGAGTCTTCCTACAAGCAGGACTTCGCTTCAAGTAAGGGCAGTTACTTACAGCTCAAACGAACTACATCTTTCTCAATGCTCACCCATTTCTCATCTTAACTGACAAGCACTGGATGTTAGAGGACGTTTGCTTTGTATGAATTTCAGAAGCAGAGTTGAACTAGATATGGTCAGTATGTTTAGGAAACACCGTTCTTTTGTTCTGATCACACTCAGGTTTCCTGCTGTATTAGAGAATCTAGAAAGCAAGAGCGTGCTTCTCGCTCTAAAGCAGAGTGTGATCCCTGGATGAGAACTATGCTGTGTGTTCCCGTTCAGAAATGGTGTTAATTCCCAGGCTCTGTGTCTTCCTACATGCAAGACTTCGTTTCAGGTAAGGGCAGTCACTTTTCATCTCAAACGAACTACATCGTTCACGAAGCTCACACGTTTCTCATCTTAACAGACAAGCATTGGATGTTAGAGGACCAGTGCTTTGTATCAGTTTCAGAAGCAGAGTTGGACTAGATATGGTCTGTATGTGTAGGAAACACCGTTCTTTTGTTCTCTGCACACTAACCTTTCCTGCTATCTTAGAGACTCTAGAAAGGAAGAGAGTGCTTCTTGCTCTAAAGCAGAGTGTGATCAATGGATGAGAACTCTTCTGTGTGTTTCACTTCAGAAATGGAGTTAAATCCCAGGCTCTGAGTCTGCCTACAAGCAAGACTTCGTTTCAAGTAAGGGCAGTTACTTACAGCTCAAAAGAACTACATCGTTCACGAAGCTCACACGTTTCGGATCTTACCTGACAAGCATTGGATGTTAGAGGTCTTGTGGTTTGTTTCAGTTTCAGAAGCAGATTTGGACTACATATGGTCTGTATGTGTACGAAAACCCGTTCTTTTTTTCTGGGCACACTCATATTTCCTGCAGTATTAGAGACTCTAGAAAGCAAGAGTGTGCTTCTCGCTCTAATGCAGAGTGTGATCCATGGATGAGAACTATGCTGTGTATTTCCCTTCAGAAATGGAGTTAAATCCCAGGCTCTGTGTCTTACTACAAGCAAGACTTCGTTTCAGGTAAGGGCAGTCACTTTTCTGCTCAAAGGAACTACATCGTTCACAAAGCTCACACGTTTCTCATCTAGACTGACAAGCATTGGATGTTAGAGGACCAGTTCTTTGTATCAGTTTCAGAAGCAGAGTCGGACTAGATATGGTCCGTATGTGTAGGAAACACCGTTCTTTTCTTCTCAGCACACTCACGTTTCCTGCTGTCTTAAAGACTCTAGAAAGCAAGAGCATGCTTCTTTTTCTAAAGCAAGGTGTGATCAATGGAAGAGAACTCTGCTGTGTGTTTCACTTCAGAAATGGAGTTAAATCCCAGGCTCTGAGTCTTCCTACAAGCAAGACTTCCTTTCAGGTAACGGCAGTTTCTTTCTAGCTCAAAAGAACTACATCGTTCACGAAAGTCACACGTTTCTCATCTTAACTGACAAGCATTGGATGTTAGAGGACCAGTGATTGGTATCAGTTTTAGAAGCAGAGTTGGACTAGATATGGTCCGTATGTGTAGGAAACACCATTCTTTTGTTCTCAGAGCACTCAAGTTTCCTTCTGTCTTAGAGACTCTAGAAAGCAAGAGCGTGCTTCTTGCTCTAAAGCAGAGTGTGATCAATGGATGAGAACACTTCTTTGTGTTTCACTTCAGAAATGGAGTTAAATCCCAGGCTCTGAGTCTTCCTACAAGCAGGACTTCGCTTCAAGTAAGGGCAGTTACTTACAGCTCAAACGAACTACATCTTTCTCAATGCTCACCCATTTCTCATCTTAACTGACAAGCACTGGATGTTAGAGGACGTTTGCTTTGTATGAATTTCAGAAGCAGAGTTGAACTAGATATGGTCAGTATGTTTAGGAAACACCGTTCTTTTGTTCTGATCACACTCAGGTTTCCTGCTGTATTAGAGACTCTTTAAAGCAAGAGCGTGCTTCTCGCTCTAAAGCAGAGTGTGATCCCTGGATGAGAACTATGCTGTGTGTTCCCGTTCAGAAATGGTGTTAATTCCCAGGCTCTGTGTCTTCCTACATGCAAGACTTTGTTTCAGGTAAGGGCAGTCACTTTTCATCTCAAACGAACTACATCGTTCACGAAGCTCACACGTTTCTCATCTTAACAGACAAGCATTGGATGTTAGAGGACCAGTGCTTTGTATCAGTTTCAGAAGCAGAGTTGGACTAGATATGGTCTGTATGTGTAGGAAACACCGTTCTTTTGTTCTCTGCACACTAACCTTTCCTGCTATCTTAGAGACTCTAGAAAGGAAGAGAGTGCTTCTTGCTCTAAAGCAGAGTGTGATCAATGGATGAGAACTCTTCTGTGTGTTTCACTTCAGAAATGGAGTTAAATCCCAGGCTCTGAGTCTGCCTACAAGCAAGACTTCGTTTCAAGTAAGGGCAGTTACTTACAGCTCAAACGAACTACATCGTTCACGAAGCTCACACGTTTCGGATCTTACCTGACAAGCATTGGATGTTAGAGGACTTGTGGTTTGTTTCAGTTTCAGAAGCAGATTTGGACTACATATCGTCTGTATGTGTACGAAAACCCGTTCTTTTGTTCTGGGCACACTCATATTTCCTGCTGTATTAGAGACTCTAGAAAGCAAGAGTGTGCTTCTCGCTCTAATGCAGAGTGTGATCCATGGATGAGAACTATGCTGTGTATTTCCCTTCAGAAATGGAGTTAAATCCCAGGCTCTGTGTCTTCCTACAAGCAAGACTTCGTTTCAGGTAAGGGCAGTCACTTTTCTGCTCAAAGGAACTACATTGTTCACAAAGCTCACACGTTTCTCATCTTAACTGACAAGCATTGGATGTTAGAGGACCAGTGCTTTGTATCAGTTTCAGAAGCAGAATCGGACTATATATGGTCCATATGTGTAGGAAACACCGTTCTTTTCTTCTCAGCACACTCACGTTTCCTGCTGTCTTAGAGACTCTAGAAAGCAAGAGCATGCTTCTTTTTCTAAAGCAGGGTGTGATCAATGGAAGAGAACTCTGCTGTGTGTTTCACTTCAGAAATGGAGTTAAATCCCAGGCTCTGAGTCTTCCTACAAGCAAGACTTCCTTTCAGGTAACGGCAGTTTCTTTCTAGCTCAAAAGAACTACATCGTTCACGAAACTCACACGTTTCTCATCTTAACTGACAAGCATTGGATGTTAGAGGACCAGTGATTGGTATCAGTTTTAGAAGCAGAGTTGGACTAGATATGGTCCGTATGTGTAGGAAACACCATTCTTTTGTACTCAGCACACTCAAGTTTCCTTCTGTCTTAGAGACTCTAGAAAGCAAGAGCGTGCTTCTTGCTCTAAAGCAGAGTGTGATCAATGGATGAGAACACTTCTTTGTGTTTCACTTCAGAAATGGAGTTAAATCCCAGGCTCTGAGTCTTCCTAAAAGCAGGACTTCGCTTCAAGTAAGGGCAGTTACTTACAGCTCAAACGAACTACATCTTTCTCAATGGTCACCCATTTCTCATCTTAACTGACAAGCACTGGATGTCAGAGGACGTTTGCTTTGTATGAATTTCAGAAGCAGAGTTGAACTAGATATGGTCAGTATGTTTAGGGAACACCGTTCTTTTTTTCTGATCACACTCAGGTTTCCTGCTGTATTAGAGACTCTAGAAAGCAAGAGCGTGCTTCTCGCTCTAAAGCAGAGTGTGATCCCTGGATGAGAACTATGCTGTGTGTTTCCGTTCAGAAATGGGGTTAATTCCCAGGCTCTGTGTCTTCCTACAAGCAAGACTTTGTTTCAGGTCAGGGCAGTCACTTTTCATCTCAAACGAACTACATCGTTCCCGAAGCTCACACGTTTCTCATCTTTACAGACAAGCATTGGATGTTAGAGGACCAGTGCTTTGTATCAGTTTCAGAAGCAGAGTTGGACTAGATATGGTCCGTATGTGTAGGAAACACCGTTCTTTTGTTCTCTGCACACTAACCTTTCCTGCTATCTTAGAGACACTAGAAAGAAGAGAGTGCTTCTTGCTCTAAAGCAGAGTGTGATCAATGGATGAGAACTCTTCTGTGTGTTTCACTTCAGAAATGGAGTTAAATCCCAGGCTCTGAGTCTGCCTACAAGCAAGACTTCGTTTCAAGTAAGGGCAGTTAATTACAGCTCAAACGAACTACATCATTCACGAAGCTCACACGTTTCGGATCTTACCTGACAAGCATTGGATGTTAGAGGACTTGTGGTTTGTTTCAGTTTCTGAAGCAGATTTGGACTACATATGGTCTGTATGTGTACGAAAACCCGTTCTTTTGTTCTGGGCACACTCATATTTCCTGCTGTATTAGAGACTCTAGAAAGCAAGAGTGTGCTTCTCGCTCTAATGCAGAGTGTGATCCATGGATGAGAACTATGCTGTGTATTTCCCTTCAGAAATGGAGTTAAATCCCAGGCTGTGTGTCTTCCTACAAGCAAGACTTCGTTTCAGGTAAGGGCAGTCACTTTTCTGCTCAAAGGAACTACATCGTTCACGAAGCTCACACGTTTCTCATCTTAACTGACAAGCATTGGATGTTAGAGGACCAGTGCTTTGTATCAGTTTCAGAAGCAGAGTCGGACTAGATATGGTCTGTATGTGTAGGAAACACCGTTCTTTTCTTCTCAGCACACTCACGTTTCCTGCTGTCTTAGAGACTCTAGAAAGCAAGAGCATGCTTCTTTTTCTAAAGCAGGGTGTGATCAATGGAAGAGAACTCTGCTGTGTGTTTCACTTCAGAAATGGAGTTAAATCCCAGGCTCTGAGTCTTCCTACAAGCAAGACTTCGTTTCAAGTAAGGGCAGTTTCTTTCTAGCTCAAAAGAACTACATCGTTCACGAAACTCACACGTTTCTCATCTTAACTGACAAGCATTGGATGTTAGAGGACCAGTGATTGGTATCAGTTTCAGAAGCAGAGTTGGACTACATATGGTCTGTATGTGTATGAAAACCCGTTCTTTTGTTCTGGGCACACTCATATTTCCTGCTGTATTAGAGACTCTAGAAAGCAAGAGTGTGCTTCTCGCTCTAATGCAGAGTGTGATCCATGGATGAGAACTATGCTGTGTATTTCCCTTCAGAAATGGAGTTAAATCCCAGGCTCTGTGTCTTCCTACAAGCAAGACTTCGTTTCAGGTAAGGGCAGTCACTTTTCTGCTCAAAGGAACTACATCGTTCACGAAGCTCACACGTTTCTCATCTTAACTGACAAGCATTGGATGTTAGAGGACCAGTGCTTTGTATCAGTTTCAGAAGCAGATTTGGACTACATATGGTCCGTATGTGTAGGCAACATCGTTCTTTTGTACTCAGCACACTCAAGTTTCCTTCTGTCTTAGAGACTCTAGAAAGCAAGAGCGTGCTTCTTGCTCTAAAGCAGAGTGTGATCAATGGATGAGAACACTTCTTTGTGTTTCACTTCAGAAATGGAGTTAAATCCCAGGCTCTGAGTCTTCCTACAAGCAGGACTTCGCTTCAAGTAAGGGCAGTTACTTACAGCTCAAACGAACTACATCTTTCTCAATGCTCACCCTTTTCTCATCTTAACTGACAAGCACTGGATGTTAGAGGACGTTTGCTTTGTATGAATTTCAGAAGCAGAGTTGAACTAGATATGGTCAGTATGTTTAGGAAACACCGTTCTTTTGTTCTGATCACACTCAGGTTTCCTGCTGTATTAGAGACTCTAGAAAGCAAGAGCCTGCTTCTCGATCTAAAGCAGAGTGTGATCCCTGGATGAGAACTATGCTGTGTGTTCCCGTTCAGAAATGGTGTTAATTCCCAGGCTCTGTGTCTTCCTACATGCAAGACTTCGTTTCAGGTAAGGGCAGTCACTTTTCATCTCAAACGAACTACATCGTTCACGAAGCTCACACATTTCTCATCTTAACAGACAAGCATTGGATGTTAGAGGACCAGTGCTTTGTATCAGTTTCAGAAGCAGAGTTGGACTAGATATGGTCTGTATGTGTAGGAAACACCGTTCTTTTGTTCTCTGCACACTAACCTTTCCTGCTATCTTAGAGACTCTAGAAAGGAAGAGAGTGCTTCTTGCTCTAAAGCAGAGTGTGATCAATGGATGAGAACTCTTCTGTGTGTTTCACTTCAGAAATGGAGTTAAATCCCAGGCTCTGAGTCTGCCTACAAGCAAGACTTCGTTTCAAGTAAGGGCAGTTACTTACAGCTCAAAAGAACTACATCGTTCATGAAGCTCACACTTTTCGGATCTTACCTGACAAGCATTGGATGTTAGAGGACTTGTGGTTTGTTTCAGTTTCTGAAGCAGATTTGGACTACATATGGTCTGTATGTGTACGAAAACCCGTTCTTTAGTTCTGGGCACACACATATTTTCTGCTGTATTAGAGACTCTAGAAAGCAAGAGTGTGCTTCTCGCTCTAATGCAGAGTGTGATCCATGGATGAGAACTATGCTGTGTATTTCCCTTCAGAAATGGAGTTAAATCCCAGGCTGTGTGTCTTCCTACAAGCAAGACTTCGTTTCAGGTAAGGGCAGTCACTTTTCTGCTCAAAGGAACATCGTTCACGAAGCTCACACGTTTCTCATCTTAACTGACAAGCATTGGATTTTAGAGGACCAGTGCTTTGTATCAGTTTCAGAAGCAGAGTCGGACTAGATATGGTCCGTATGTGTAGGAAACACTGTTCTTTTCTTCTCAGCACACTCACGTTTCCTGCTGTCTTAGAGACTCTAGAAAGCAAGAGCATGCTTCTTTTTCTAAAGCAGGGTGTGATCAATGGAAGAGAACTCTGCTGTGTGTTTCACTTCAGAAATGGAGTTAAATCCCAGGCTCTGAGTCTTCCTACAAGCAAGACTTCCTTTCAGGTAACAGCAGTTTCTTTCTAGCTCAAAAGAACTACATCGTTCACGAAACTCACACGTTTCTCATCTTAACTGACAAGCATTGGATGTTAGAGGACCAGTGATTGGTATCAGTTTTAGAAGCAGAGTTTGACTAGATATGGTCCGTATGTGTAGGAAACACCATTCTTTTGTACTCAGCACACTCAAGTTTCCTTCTGTCTTAGAGACTCTAGAAAGCAAGAGCGTGCTTCTTGCTCTAAAGCAGAGTGTGATCAATAGATTAGAACACTTCTTTGTGTTTCACTTCAGAAATGGAGTTAAATCCCAGGCTCTGAGCATTCCTACAAGCAGGACTTCGCTTCAAGTAAGGGCAGTTACTTAGAGCTTAAACGAACTACATCTTTCTTAATGCTCACCCATTTCTCATCTTAACTGACAAGCACTGGATGTTAGAGGACGTTTGCTTTGTAAGAATTTCAGAAGCAGAGTTGAACTAGATATGGTCAGTATGTTTAGGAAACACCGTTCTTTTGTTCTGATCACACTCAGGTTTCCTGCTGTATTAGAGACTCTAGAAAGCAAGAGCGTGCTTCTCGCTCTAAAGCAGAGTGTGATCCCTGGATGAGAACTATGCTGTGTGTTTCCGTTCAGAAATGGTGTTAATTCCCAGGCTCTGTGTCTTCCTACAAGCAAGACTTCGTTTCAGGTAAGGGCAGTCACTTTTCATCTCAAACGAACTACATCGTTCACGAAGCTCACACGTTTCTCATCTTTACAGACAAGCATTGGATGTTAGAGGACCAGTGCTTTGTATCAGTTTCAGAAGCAGAGTTGGAATAGATATGGTCCGTATGTGTAGGAAACACCGTTCTTTTGTTCTCTGCACACTAACCTTTCCTGCTATCTTAGAGACTCTAGAAAGGAAGAGAGTGCTTCTTGCTCTAAAGCAGAGTGTGATCAATGGATGAGAACTCTTCTGTGTGTTTCACTTCAGAAATGGAGTTAAATCCCAGGCTCTGAGTCTGCCTACAAGCAAGACTTCGTTTCAAGTAAGGGCAGTTACTTACAGCTCAAACGAACTACATCGTTCACGAAGCTCACACGTTTCGGATCTTACCTGACAAGCATTGGATTTTAGAGGACTTGTGGTTTGTTTCAGTTTCTGAAGCAGATTTGGACTACATATGGTCTGTATGTGTACGAAAACCCGTTCTTTTGTTCTGGGCACACTCATATTTCCTGCTGTATTAGAGACTCTAGAAAGCAAGAGTGTGCTTCTCGCTCTAATGCAGAGTGTGATCCATGGATGAGAACTATGCTGTGTATTTCCCTTCAGAAATGGAGTTAAATCCCAGGCTGTGTGTCTTCCTACAAGCAAGACTTCGTTTCAGGTAAGGGCAGTCACTTTTCTGCTCAAAGAAACTACATCGTTCACGAAGCTCACACGTTTCTCATCTTAACTGACAAGCATTGGATGTTAGAGGACCATTGCTTTGTGTCAGTTTCAGAAGCAGAGTTGGACTAGATATGGTCCGTATGTGTAGGAAACACCGTTCATTTGTTGTCTGCACACTAAACTTTCCTGCTATCTTAGAGACTCTAGAAAGGAAGAGAGTGCTTCTTGCTCTAAAGCAGAGTGTGATCAATGGATGAGAACTCTTCTGTGTGTTTCACTTCAGAAATGGAGTTAAATCCCAGGCTCTGAGTCTGCCTACAAGCAAGACTTCGTTTCAGGTAATGGCAGTTTCTTTCTAGCTCAAAAGAACTACATCGTTCACGAAACTCACACGTTTCTCATCTTAACTGACAAGCATTGGATGTTAGAGGACCTGTGATTGGTATCAGTTGTAGAAGCAGAGTTGGACTAGATATGGTCCGTATGTGTAGGAAACACCATTCTTTTGTTCTCAAAGCACTCAAGTTTCCTTCTGTCTTAGAGACTCTAGAAAGCAAGAGCGTGCCTCTTGCTCTAAAGCAGAGTGTGATCAATGGATGAGAACACTTCTCATCCCAGGCTCTGAGTCTGCCTACAAGCAAGACTTCGTTTAAGGTAAGGGCAGTCACTTTTCTGCTCAAAAGAACTACATCGTTCACGAAGCTCACACGTTTCTCATCTTAACTGACAAGCATTAGATGTTAGAGGTCCAGTGCTTTGTATCAGTTTCAGAAGCAGATTTGGACTACATATGGTCCGTATGTGTAGGAAACACCGTTCTTTTGTTCTGAGAACACTCAGGTTTCCTTCTGTATTAGAGAATCTAGAAGGCAAGAGCTTGCTTCTCGCTCTAAAGCAGAGTGTGATACATCGATGAGAACTATGCTGTGTGTTTTCCTTCAGAAATGGAGTTAAATCCCAGGCTCTGTGTCTTCCTACAAGCAAGACTTCGTTTCAGGTAAGGGTAGTCACTTTTCTGCTCAAAGGAACTACATCGCTCACGAAGCTCACACGTTTGGGATCTTACCTGACAAGCATTGGATGTTAGAGGACCTGTGGTTTTTTTCAGTTTCAGAACCAGATTTGGACTACATATGGTCTGTATGTGTATGAAAAACCGTTCTTTTTGTCTGGGCATACTCATATTTCCTGCTGTATTAGAGAATCTAGAAAGCAAGAGTGTGCTTCTCGCTCTAATGCAGAGTGTGATCCATGGATGAGAACTATGCTGTGTATTTCCCTTCAGAAATGGAGTTAAATCCCAGGCTCTGTGTCTTCCTACAAGCAAGACTTCGTTTCAGGTAAGGGCAGTCTCTTTTCTGCTCAAAGGAACTACATCGTTCACGAAGCTCACACGTTTCTCATCTTAACTGACAAGCATTGGATGTTAGAGGACCAGTGCTTTGTATCAGTTTCAGAAGCAGAGTTGGACTAGATATGGTCCGTATGTGTAGGAAACACCATTCTTTTGTACTCAGCACACTCAAGTTTCCTTCTGTCTTAGAGACTCTAGAAAGCAAGAGCGTGCTTCTTGCTCTAAAGCAGAGTGTGATCAATGGATGAGAACACTTCTTTGTGTTTCACTTCAGAAATGGAGTTAAATCCCAGGCTCTGAGTCTTCCTACAAGCAGTACTTCGTTTCAAGTAAGGGCAGTTACTTACAGCTCAAACGAACTACATCTTTCTCAATGCTCACCCATTTCTCATCTTAAATGACAAGCACTGGATGTTAGAGGACGTTTGCTTTGTATAAATTTCAGAAGCAGAGTTGAACTAGATATGGTCAGTATGTTTAGGAAACACCGTTCTTTTGTTCTGATCACACTCAGGTTTCCTGCTGTATTAGAGACTCTAGAAAGCAAGAGCCTGCTTCTCGCTCTAAAGCAGAGTGTGATCCCTGGATGAGAACTATGCTGTGTGTTTCCGTTCAGAGATGGTGTTAATTCCCAGGCTCTGTGTCTTCCAACAAGCAAGACTTCGTTTCAGGTATGGGCAGTCACTTTTCATCTCAAACGAACTACATCGTTCACGAAGCTCACACGTTTCTCATCTTAACTGACAAGCATTGGATGTTAGAGGACCAGTGCTTTGTATCAGTTTCCGAAGCAGAGTTGGACTAGATATGGTCCATATGTGTAGGAAACACCGTTCTTTTGTTCTCAGCACACTAACATTTCCTGCTATCTTAGAGACTCTAGAAAGCAAGAGCGTGCTTCTTGTTCTAAAGCAGAGTTTGATCAATGGATGAGAACACTGCTGTGTGTTTCACTTCAGAAATGGAGTTAAATCCCAGGCTCTGAGTCTTCCTAAAAGCAAGACTTCGTTTAAGGTAAGGGCAGTCACTTTTCTGCTCAAAAGAACTACATCGTTCACGAAGCTCACACGTTTCTCATCTTAACTGACAAGCATTAGATGTTAGAGGTCCAGTGCTTTGTATCAGTTTCAGAAGCAGATTTGGACTACATATGGTCCGTATGTGTAGGAAACACCGTTCTTTTGTTCTGAGAACACTCAGGTTTCCTTCTGTATTAGAGAATCTAGAAGGCAAGAGCTTGCTTCTCGCTCTAAAGCAGAGTGTGATACATCGATGAGAACTATGCTGTGTGTTTTCCTTCAGAAATGGTGTTAAATCCCAGGCTCTGTGTCTTCCTACAAGCAAGACTTCGTTTCAGGTAAGGGTAGTCACTTTTCTGCTCAAAGGAACTACATCGTTCACGAAGCTCACACGTTTCTCATCTTAACTCACAAGCATTGGATGTTAGAGGACCAGTGCTTTGTATCAGTTTCAGAAACAGAGTTGGACTAGATATGGTCCGTATGTGTAGGAAACACCGTTCTTTGGTTCTCTGCACACTAAACTTTCCTGCTATTTTAGAGACTCTAGAAAGGAAGAGAGTGCTTCTTGCTCTAAAGCAGAGTGTAATCAATGGATGAGATCTCTTCTGTGTGTTTCACTTCAGAAATGGAGTTAAATCCCAGGCTCTGAGTCTGCCTACATGCAAGACTTCGTTTCAAGTAAGGGCAGTTACTTACAGCTTAAACGAACTACATCGTTCACGAAGCTCACACGTTTCGGATCTTACATGACAAGCATTGGATGTTAGAGGACCAGTGCTTTGTATCAGTTTCAGAAGCAGAGTTGGACTAGATATGGTCTGTATGTGTAGGAAACACCGTTCTTTTCTTCTCAGCACACTCACGTTTCCTGCTGTTTAGAGACTCTAGAAAGCAAGAGCATGCTTCTTTTTCTAAAGCAGGGTGTGATCAATGGAAGAGAACTCTGCTGTGTGTTTCACTTCAGAAATGGAGTTAAATCCCAGGCTCTGAGTCTTCCTACAAGCAGGACTTCGTTTCAAGTAAGGGCAGTTACTTACAGCTCAAACGAACTACATCTTTCTCAATGCTCACCCATTTCTCATCTTAACTGACAAGCACTGGATGTTAGAGGACGTTTGCTTTGTATGAATTTCAGAAGCAGAGTTGGACTAGATATGGTCCGTATGTGTAGGAAACACCGTTCTTTTGTTCTCTGCACACTAACCTTTCCTGCTATCTTAGAGACTCTAGAAAGGAAGAGAGTGCTTCTTGCTCTAAAGCAGAGTGTGATCAATGGATGAGAACTCTTCTGTGTGTTTCACTTCAGAAATGGAGTTAAATCCCAGGCTCTGAGTCTGCCTACAAGCAAGACTTCGTTTCAAGTAAGGGCAGTTACTTACAGCTTAAACGAACTACATCGCTCACGAAGCACACACGTTTGGGATCTTACCTGACAAGCATTGGATGTTAGAGGACCTGTGGTTTTTTTCAGTTTCAGAAGCAGATTTGGACTACATATGGTCTGTATGTGTACGAAAAACCGTTCTTTTTTTCTGGGCACACTCATATTTCCTGCTGTATTAGAGACTCTAGAAAGCAAGAGTGTGCTTCTCGCTCTAATACAGAGTGTGATCCATGGATGAGAACTATGCTGTGTATTTCCCTTCAGAAATGGAGTTAAGTCCCAGGCTCTGTGTCTTCCTACAAGCAAGACTTCGTTTCAGGTAAGGGCAGTCTCTTTTCTGCTCAAAGGAACTACATCGTTCACGAAGCTCACATGTTTCTCATATTAACTGACAAGCATTGGATGTTAGAGGACCAGTGCTTTGTATCAGTTTCAGAAGCAGAGTCGGACTAGATATGGTCCGTATGTGTAGGAAAAACCATTCTTTTCTTCTCAGCACACTCACGTTTCCTGCTGTCTTAGAGACTCTAGAAAGCAAGAGCATGCTTCTTTTTCTAAAGCAGGGTGTGACCAATGGAAGAGAACTCTGCTGTGTGTTTCACTTCAGAAATGGAGTTAAATCCCAGGCTCTGAGTCTGCCTACAAGCAAGACTTCGTTTCAATTAAGGGCAGTTACTTACAGCTCAAACGAACTACATCGCTCACGAAGCTCACACGTTTGGGATCTTACCTGACAAGCATTGGATGTTAGAGGACCTGTGGTTTTTTCCAGTTTCAGAACCAGATTTGCACTACATATGGTCTGTATGTGTACGAAAAACCGTACTTTTTTTCTGGGCACACTCATATTTCCTGCTGTATTAGAGACTCTAGAAAGCAAGAGTGTGCTTCTCGCTCTAATGCAGAGTGTGATCCATGGATGAGAACTATGCTGTGTATTTCCCTTCAGAAATGGAGTTAAATCCCAAGCTCTGTGTCTTCCTACAAGCAAGACTTCGTTTCTGGTAAGGGCAGTCTCTTTTCTGCTCAAAGGAACTACATCGTTCACGAAGCTCACACGTTTCTCATCTTAACTGACAAGCATTGGATGTTAGAGGACCAGTGCTTTGTATCAGTTTCAGAAGCAGAGTTGGACTAGATATGGTCCGTATGTGTAGGAAACGCCGTTCTTTTCTTCTCAGCACACTCACGTTTCCTGCTGTCTTAGAGAATCTAGAAAGCAAGAGCATGCTTCTTTTTCTAAAGCAGGGTGTGATCAATGGAAGAGAACTCTGCTGTGTGTTTCACTTCAGAAATGGAGTTAAATCACAGGCTCTGAGTCTTCCTACAAGCAAGACTTCTTTTCAGGTAACGGCAGTTTCTTTCTAGCTCAAAAGAACTACATCGTTCACGAAACTCACACGTTTCTCATCTTAACTGACAAGCATTGGATGTTAGAGGACCTGTGATTGGTGTCAGTTTTAGAAGCAGAGTTGGACTAGATATGGTCCGTATGTGTAGGAAACACCATTCTTTTGTTCTCAGAGCACTCAAGTTTCCTTCTGTCTTAGAGACTCTAGAAAGCAAGAGCGTGCTTCTTGCTCTAAAGCAGAGTGTGATCAATGGATGAGAACACTTCTTTGTGTTTCACTTCAGAAATGGAGTTAAATCCCAGGCTCTGAGTCTTCCTACAAGCAGTACTTCGTTTCAAGTAAGGGCAGTTACTTACAGCTCAAACGAACTACATCTTTCTCAATGCTCACCCATTTCTCATCTTAAATGACAAGCACTGGATGTTAGAGGACGTTTGCTTTGTATAAATTTCAGAAGCAGAGTTGAACTAGATATGGTCAGTATGTTTAGGAAACACCGTTCTTTTGTTCTGATCACACTCAGGTTTCCTGCTGTATTAGAGACTCTAGAAACAAGAGCCTGCTTCTCGCTCTAAAGCAGAGTGTGATCCCTGGATGAGAACTATGCTGTGTGTTTCCGTTCAGAAATGGTGTTAATTCCCAGGCTCTGTGTCTTCCTACAAGCAAGACTTCGTTTCAGGTATGGGCAGTCACTTTTCATCTCAAACGAACTACATCGTTCACGAAGCTCACACGTTTCTCATCTTAACTGACAAGCATTGGATGTTAGAGGACCAGTGCTTTGTATCAGTTTCCGAAGCAGAGTTGGACTAGATATGGTCCATATGTGTAGGAAACACCGTTCTTTTGTTCTCAGCACACTAACATTTCCTGCTATCTTAGAGACTCTAGAAAGCAAGAGCGTGCTTCTTGTTCTAAAGCAGAGTTTGATCAATGGATGAGAACACTGCTGTGTGTTTCACTTCAGAAATGGAGTTAAATCCCAGGCTCTGAGTCTTCCTAAAAGCAAGACTTCGTTTAAGGTAAGGGCAGTCACTTTTCTGCTCAAAAGAACTACATCGTTCACGAAGCTCACACGTTTCTCATCTTAACTGACAAGCATTAGATGTTAGAGGTCCAGTGCTTTGTATCAGTTTCAGAAGCAGATTTGGACTACATATGGTCCGTATGTGTAGGAAACACCGTTCTTTTGTTCTGAGAACACTCAGGTTTCCTTCTGTATTAGAGAATCTAGAAGGCAAGAGCTTGCTTCTTGCTCTAAAGCAGAGTGTGATACATCGATGAGAACTATGCTGTGTGTTTTCCTTCAGAAATGGAGTTAAATCCCAGGCTCTGTGTCTTCCTACAAGCAAGACTTCGTTTCAGGTAAGGGTAGTCACTTTTCTGCTCAAAGGAACTACATCGCTCACGAAGCTCACACGTTTGGGATCTTACCTGACAAGCATTGGATGTTAGAGGACCTGTGGTTTTTTTCATTTTCAGAACCAGATTTGGACTACATATGGTCTGTATGTGTATGAAAAACCGTTCTTTTTGTCTGGGCATACTCATATTTCCTGCTGTATTAGAGACTCTAGAAAGCAAGAGTGTGCTTCTCGCTCTAATGCAGAGTGTGATCCATGGATGAGAACTATGCTGTGTATTTCCCTTCAGAAATGGAGTTAAATCCCAGGCTCTGTGTCTTCCTACAAGCAAGACTTCGTTTCAGGTAAGGGCAGTCTCTTTTCTGCTCAAAGGAACTACATCGTTTACGAAGCTCACACGTTTCTCATCTTAACTGACAAGCATTGGATGTTAGAGGACCAGTGCTTTGTATCAGTTTCAGAAGCAGAGTTGGACTAGATATGGTCCGTATGTGTAGGAAACACCGTTCTTTGGTTCTCTGCACACTAAACTTTCCTGCTATTTTAGAGACTCTAGAAAGGAAGAGAGTGCTTCTTGCTCTAAAGCAGATTGTAATCAATGGATGAGATCTCTTCTGTGTGTTTCACTTCAGAAATGGAGTTAAATCCCAGGCTCTGAGTCTGCCTACATGCAAGACTTCGTTTCAAGTAAGGGCAGTTACTTACAGCTTAAACGAACTACATAGTTCACGAAGCTCACACGTTTCGGATCTTACCTGACAAGCATTGGATGTTAGAGGACCAGTGCTTTGTATCAGTTCCAGAAGCAGAGTCGGACTAGATATGGTCTGTATGTGTAGGAAACACCGTTCTTTTCTTCTCAGCACTCTCACGTTTCCTGCTGTCTTAGAGACTCTAGAAAGCAAGAGCATGCTTCTTTTTCTTAAGCAGGGTGTGATCAATGAAAGAGAACTCTGCTGTGTGTTTCACTTCAGAAATAGAGTTAAATCCCAGGCTCTGAGTCTTCCTACAAGCAAGACTTCCTTTCAGGTAACGGCAGTTTCTTTCTAGCTCAAAAGAACTACATCGTTCACGAAACTCACACGTTTCTCATCTTAACTGACAAGCATTGGATGTTAGAGGACCAGTGATTGGTATCAGTTTTAGAAGCAGAGTTGGACTAGATATGGTCCGTATGTGTAGGAAACACCATTCTTTTGTACTCAGCACACTCAAGTTTCCTTCTGTCTTAGAGACTCTAGAAAGCAAGAGCGTGCTTCTTGCTCTAAAGCAGAGTGTGATCAATGGATGAGAACACTTCTTTGTGTTTCACTTCAGAAATGGAGTTAAATCCCAGGCTCTGAGTCTTCCTACAAGCAGTACTTCGTTTCAAGTAAGGGCAGTTACTTACAGCTCAAACGAACTACATCTTTCTCAATGCTCACCCATTTCTCATCTTAAATGACAAGCACTGGATGTTAGAGGACGTTTGCTTTGTATAAATTTCAGAAGCAGAGTTGAACTAGATATGGTCAGTATGTTTAGGAAACACCGTTCTTTTGTTCTGATCACACTCAGGTTTCCTGCTGTATTAGAGACTCTAGAAAGCAAGAGCCTGCTTCTCGCTCTAAAGCAGAGTGTGATCCCTGGATGAGAACTATGCTGTGTGTTTCCGTTCAGAAATGGTGTTAATTCCCAGGCTCTGTGTCTTCCTACAAGCAAGACTTCGTTTCAGGTATTGGCAGTCACTTTTCATCTCAAACGAACTACATCGTTCACGAAGCTCACACGTTTCTCATCTTAACTGACAAGCATTGGATGTTAGAGGACCAGTGCTTTGTATCAGTTTCCGAAGCAGAGTTGGACTAGATATGGTCCATATGTGTAGGAAACACCGTTCTTTTGTTCTCAGCACACTAACATTTCCTGCTATCTTAGAGACTCTAGAAAGCAAGAGCGTGCTTCTTGTTCTAAAGCAGAGTTTGATCAATGGATGAGAACACTGCTGTGTGTTTCACTTCAGAAATGGAGTTAAATCCCAGGCTCTGAGTCTTCCTAAAAGCAAGACTTCGTTTAAGGTAAGGGCAGTCACTTTTCTGCTCAAAAGAACTACATCGTTCACGAAGCTCACACGTTTCTCATCTTAACTGACAAGCATTAGATGTTAGAGGTCCAGTGCTTTGTATCAGTTTCAGAAGCAGATTTGGACTACATATGGTCCGTATGTGTAGGAAACACCGTTCTTTTGTTCTGAGAACACTCAGGTTTCCTTCTGTATTAGAGAATCTAGAAGGCAAGAGCTTGCTTCTCGCTCTAAAGCAGAGTGTGATACATCGATGAGAACTATGCTGTGTGTTTTCCTTCAGAAATGGAGTTAAATCCCAGGCTCTGTGTCTTCCTACAAGCAAGACTTCGTTTCAGGTAAGGGTAGTCACTTTTCTGCTCAAAGGAACTACATCGCTCACGAAGCTCACACGTTTGGGATCTTACCTGACAAGCATTGGATGTTAGAGGACCTGTGGTTTTTTTCAGTTTCAGAACCAGATTTGGACTACATATGGTCTGTATGTGTACGAAAAACCGTTCTTTTTTTCTGGGCATACTCATATTTCCTGCTGTATTAGAGACTCTAGAAAGCAAGAGTGTGCTTCTCGCTCTAATGCAGAGTGTGATCCATGGATGAGAACTATGCTGTGTATTTCCCTTCAGAAATGGAGTTAAATCCCAGGCTCTGTGTCTTCCTACAAGCAAGACTTCGTTTCAGGTAAGGGCAGTCTCTTTTCTGCTCAAAGGAACTACATCGTTCACGAAGCTCACACGTTTCTCATCTTAACTGACAAGCATTGGATGTTAGAGGACCAGTGCTTTGTATCAGTTTCAGAAGCAGAGTTGGACTAGATATGGTCCGTATGTGTAGGAAACACCGTTCTTTGGTTCTCTGCACACTAAACTTTCCTGCTATTTTAGAGACTCTAGAAAGGAAGAGAGTGCTTCTTGCTCTAAAGCAGAGTGTAATCAATGGATGAGATCTCTTCTGTGTGTTTCACTTCAGAAATGGAGTTAAATCCCAGGCTCTGAGTCTGCCTACATGCAAGACTTCGTTTCAAGTAAGGGCAGTTACTTACAGCTTAAACGAACTACATCGTTCACGAAGCTCACACGTTTCAGATCTTACCTGACAAGCATTGGATGTTAGAGGACCAGTGCTTTGTATCAGTTCCAGAAGCAGAGTCGGACTAGATATGGTCTGTATGTGTAGGAAACACCGTTCTTTTCTTCTCAGCACACTCACGTTTCCTGCTGTCTTAGAGACTCTAGAAAGCAAGAGCATGCTTCTTTTTCTAAAGCAGGGTGTGATCAATGAAAGAGAACTCTGCTGTGTGTTTCACTTCAGAAATGGAGTTAAATCCCAGGCTCTGAGTCTTCCTACAAGCAAGACTTCCTTTCAGGTAACGGCAGTTTCTTTCTAGCTCAAAAGAACTACATCGTTCACGAAACTCACACGTTTCTCATCTTAACTGACAAGCATTGGATGTTAGAGGACCAGTGATTGGTATCAGTTTTAGAAGCAGAGTTGGACTAGATATGGTCCGTATGTGTAGGAAACACCATTCTTTTGTACTCAGCACACTCAAGTTTCCTTCTGTCTTAGAGACTCTAGAAAGCAAGAGCGTGCTTCTTGCTCTAAAGCAGAGTGTGATCAATGGATGAGAACTCTTCTGTGTGTTTCAATTCAGAAATGGAGTTAAATCCCAGGCTCTGAGTCTTCCTACAAGCAGGACTTCGTTTCAAGTAAGGGCAGTTACTTACAGCTCAAACGAACTACATCTTTCTCAATGCTCACCCATTTCTCATCTTAACTGACAAGCACTGGATGTTAGAGGACGTTTGCTTTGTATGAATTTCAGAAGCAGAGTTGGACTAGATATGGTCCGTAAATGTAGGAAACACCGTTCTTTTGTTCTCTGCACACTAACCTTTCCTGCTATCTTAGAGACTCTAGAAAGGAAGAGAGTGCTTCTTGCTCTAAAGCAGAGTGTGATCAATGGATGAGAACTCTTCTGTGTGTTTCACTTCAGAAATGGAGTTAAATCCCAGGCTCTGAGTCTGCCTACAAGCAAGACTTCGTTTCAAGTAAGGGCAGTTACTTACAGCTCAAACGAACTACATCGCTCACGAAGCACACACGTTTGGGATCTTACCTGACAAGCATTGGATGTTAGAGGACCTGTGGTTTTTTTCAGTTTCAGAAGCAGATTTGGACTACATATGGTCTGTATGTGTACGAAAAACCGTTCTTTTTTTCTGGGCACACTCATATTTCCTGCTGTATTAGAGACTCTAGAAAGCAAGAGTGTGCTTCTCGCTCTAATACAGAGTGTGATCCATGGATGAGAACTATGCTGTGTATTTCCCTTCAGAAATGGAGTTAAGTCCCAGGCTCTGTGTCTTCCTACAAGCAAGACTTCGTTTCAGGTAAGGGCAGTCTCTTTTCTGCTCAAAGGAACTACATCGTTCACGAAGCTCACACGTTTCTCATCTTAACTGACAAGCATTAGATGTTAGAGGACCAGTGCTTTGTATCAGTTTCAGAAGCAGAGTCGGACTAGATATGGTCCGTATGTGTAGGAAACACCATTCTTTTCTTCTCAGCACACTCACGTTTCCTGCTGTCTTAGAGACTCTAGAAAGCAAGAGCATGCTTCTTTTTCTAAAGCAGGGTGTGACCAATGGAAGAGAACTCTGCTGTGTGTTTCACTTCAGAAATGGAGTTAAATCCCAGGCTCTGAGTCTGCCTACAAGCAAGACTTCGTTTCAAGTAAGGGCAGTTACTTACAGCTCAAACGAACTACATCGCTCACGAAGCTCACACGTTTGGGATCTTACCTGACAAGCATTGGATGTTAGAGGACCTGTGGTTTTTTTCAGTTTCAGAACCAGATTTGGACTACATATGGTCTGTATGTGTACGAAAAACCGTTCTTTTTTTCTGGGCACACTCATATTTCCTGCTGTATTAGAGACTCTAGAAAGCAAGAGTGTGCTTCTCGCTCTAATGCAGAGTGTGATCCATAGATGAGAACTATGCTGTGTATTTCCCTTCAGAAATGGAGTTAAATCCCAGGCTCTGTGTCTTCCTACAAGCAAGACTTCGTTTCAGGTAAGGGCAGTCTCTTTTCTGCTCAAAGGAACTACATCGTTCACGAAGCTCACACGTTTCTCATCTTAACTGACAAGCATTGGATGTTAGAGGACCAGTGCTTTGTATCAGTTTCAGAAGCAGAGTTGGACTAGATATGGTCCGTATGTGTAGGAAACGCCGTTCTTTTCTTCTCAGCACACTCACGTTTCCTGCTGTCTTAGAGACTCTAGAAAGCAAGAGCATGCTTCTTTTTCTAAAGCAGGGTGTGATCAATGGAAGAGAACTCTGCTGTGTGTTTCACTTCAGAAATGGAGTTAAATCACAGGCTCTGAGTCTTCCTACAAGCAAGACTTCTTTTCAGGTAACGGCAGTTTCTTTCTAGCTCAAAAGAACTACATCGTTCACGAAACTCACACGTTTCTCATCTGAACTGACAAGCATTGGATGTTAGAGGACCTGTGATTGGTGTCAGTTTTAGAAGCAGAGTTGGACTAGATATGGTCCGTATGTGTAGGAAACACCTTTCTTTTGTTCTCAGAGCACTCAAGTTTCCTTCTGTCTTAGAGACTCTAGAAAGCAAGAGCGTGCTTCTTGCTCTAAAGCAGAGTGTGATCAATGGATGAGAACACTTCTTTGTGTTTCACTTCAGAAATGGAGTTAAATCCCAGGCTCTGAGTCTTCCTACAAGCAGTACTTCGTTTCAAGTAAGGGCAGTTACTTACAGCTCAAACGAACTACATCTTTCTCAATGCTCACCCATTTCTCATCTTAAATGACAAGCACTGGATGTTAGAGGACGTTTGCTTTGTATAAATTTCAGAAGCAGAGTTGAACTAGATATGGTCAGTATGTTTAGGAAACACCGTTCTTTTGTTCTGATCACACTCAGGTTTCCTGCTGTATTAGAGTCTCTAGAAAGCAAGAGCCTGCTTCTCGCTCTAAAGCAGAGTGTGATCCCTGGATGAGAACTATGCTGTGTGTTTCCGTTCAGAAATGGTGTTAATTCCCAGGCTCTGTGTCTTCCCACAAGCAAGACTTCGTTTCAGGTATGGGCAGTCACTTTTCATCTCAAACGAACTACATCGTTCACGAAGCTCACACGTTTCTCATCTTAACTGACAAGCATTGGATGTTAGAGGACCAGTGCTTTGTATCAGTTTCCGAAGCAGAGTTGGACTAGATATGGTCCATATGTGTAGGAAACACCGTTCTTTTGTTCTCAGCACACTAACATTTCCTGCTATCTTAGAGACTCTAGAAAGCAAGAGCGTGCTTCTTGTTCTAAAGCAGAGTTTGATCAATGGATGAGAACACTGCTGTGTGTTTCACTTCAGAAATGGAGTTAAATCCCAGGCTCTGAGTCTTCCTAAAAGCAAGACTTCGTTTAAGGTAAGGGCAGTCACTTTTCTGCTCAAAAGAACTACATCGTTCACGAAGCTCACACGTTTCTCATCTTAACTGACAAGCATTAGATGTTAGAGGTCCAGTGCTTTCTATCAGTTTCAGAAGCAGATTTGGACTACATATGGTCCGTATGTGTAGGAAACACCGTTCTTTTGTTCTGAGAACACTCAGGTTTCCTTCTGTATTAGAGAATCTAGAAGGCAAGAGCTTGCTTCTCGCTCTAAAGCAGAGTGTGATATATCGATGAGAACTATGCTGTGTGTTTTCCTTCAGAAATGGAGTTAAATCCCAGGCTCTGTGTCTTCCTACAAGCAAGACTTCGTTTCAGGTAAGGGTAGTCACTTTTCTGCTCAAAGGAACTACATCGTTCACGAAGCTCACACGTTTCTCATCTTAACTCACAAGCATTGGATGTTAGAGGACCAGTGCTTTGTATCAGTTTCAGAAACAGAGTTGGACTAGATATGGTCCGTATGTGTAGGAAACACCATTCTTTGGTTCTCTGCACACTAAACTTTCCTGCTATTTTAGAGACTCTAGAAAGGAAGAGAGTGCTTCTTGCTCTAAAGCAGAGTGTAATCAATGGATGAGATCTCTTCTGTGTGTTTCACTTCAGAAATGGAGTTAAATCCCAGGCTCTGAGTCTGCCTACATGCAAGACTTCGTTTCAAGTAAGGGCAGTTACTTACAGCTTAAACGAACTACATCTTTCACGAAGCTCACACGTTTCGGATCTTACCTGACAAGCATTGGATGTTAGAGGACCAGTGCTTTGTATCAGTTCCAGAAGCAGAGTCGGACTAGATATGGTCTGTATGTGTAGGAAACACCGTTCTTTTCTTCTCAGCACACTCACGTTTCCTGCTGTCTTAGAGACTCTAGAAAGCAAGAGCATGCTTCTTTTTCTAAAGCAGGGTGTGATCAATGGAAGAGAACCCTGCTGTGTGTTTCACTTCAGAAATGGAGTTAAATCCCAGGCTCTGAGTCTTCCTACAAGCAAGACTTCCTTTCAGGTAACGGCAGTTTCTTTCTAGCTCAAAAGAACTACATCGTTCACGAAACTCACACGTTTCTCATCTTAACTGACAAGCATTGGATGTTAGAGGACCAGTGATTGGTATCAGTTTTAGAAGCAGAGTTGGACTAGATATGGTCCGTATGTGTAGGAAACACCATTCATTTGTACTCAGCACACTCAAGTTCCCTCTGTCTTAGAGACTCTAGAAAGCAAGAGCGTGCTTCTTGCTCTAAAGCAGAGTGTGATCAATGGATGAGAACTCTTCTGTGTGTTTCACTTCAGAAATGGAGTTAAATCCCAGGCTCTGAGTCTTCCTACAAGCAGGACTTCGTTTCAAGTAAGGGCAGTTACTTACAGCTCAAACGAACTACATCTTTCTCAATGCTCACCCATTTCTCATCTTAACTGACAAGCACTGGATGTTAGAGGACGTTTGCTTTGTATGAATTTCAGAAGCAGAGTTGAACTAGATATGGTCAGTATGTTTAGGAAACACCGTTCTTTTGTTCTGATCACACTCAGGTTTCCTGCTGTATTAGAGACTCTAGAAAGCAAGAGCGTGCTTCTCGCTCTAAAGCAGAGTGTGATCCCTGGATGAGAACTATGCTGTGTGTTCCCGTTCAGAAATGGTGTTAATTCCCAGGCTCTGTGTCTTCCTACAAGCAAGACTTCGTTTCAGGTAAGGGCAGTCACTTTTCATCTCAAACGAACTACATCGTTCACGAAGCTCACACGTTTCTCATCTTAACAGACAAGCATTGGATGTTAGAGGACCAGTGCTTTGTATCAGTTTCAGAAGCAGAGTTGGACTAGATATGGTCCGTATGTGTAGGAAACACCGTTCTTTTGTTCTCTGCACACTAACCTTTCCTGCTATCTTAGAGACTCTAGAAAGGAAGAGAGTGCTTCTTGCTCTAATGCAGAGTGTGATCCATGGATGAGAACTATGCTGTGTATTTCCCTTCAGAAATGGAGTTAAATCCCAGGCTCTGTGTCTTCCTACAAGCAAGACTTCGTTTCAGGTAAGGGCAGTCTCTTTTCTGCTCAAAGGAACTACATCGTTCACGAAGCTCACACGTTTCTCATCTTAACTGACAAGCATTGGATGTTAGAGGACCAGTGCTTTGTATCAGTTTCAGAAGCAGAGTTGGACTAGATATGGTCCGTATGTGTAGGAAACGCCGTTCTTTTCTTCTCAGCACACTCACGTTTCCTGCTGTCTTAGAGAATCTAGAAAGCAAGAGCATGCTTCTTTTTCTAAAGCAGGGTGTGATCAATGGAAGAGAACCCTGCTGTGTGTTTCACTTCAGAAATGGAGTTAAATCACAGGCTCTGAGTCTTCCTACAAGCAAGACTTCTTTTCAGGTAACGGCAGTTTCTTTCTAGCTCAAAAGAACTACATCATTCACGAAACTCACACGTTTCTCATCTGAACTGACAAGCATTGGATGTTAGAGGACCTGTGATTGGTGTCAGTTTTAGAAGCAGAGTTGGACTAGATATGGTCCGTATGTGTAGGAAACACCATTCTTTTGTTCTCAGAGCACTCAAGTTTCCTTCTGTCTTAGAGACTCTAGAAAGCAAGAGCGTGCTTCCTGCTCTAAAGCAGAGTGTGATCAATGGATGAGAACACTTCTTTGTGTTTCACTTCAGAAATGGAGTTAAATCCCAGGCTCTGAGTCTTCCTACAAGCAGTACTTCGTTTCAAGTAAGGGCAGTTACTTACAGCTCAAACGAACTACATCTTTCTCAATGCTCACCCATTTCTCATCTTAAATGACAAGCACTGGATGTTAGAGGACGTTTGCTTTGTATAAATTTCAGAAGCAGAGTTGAACTAGATATGGTCAGTATGTTTAGGAAACACCGTTCTTTTGTTCTGATCACACTCAGGTTTCCTGCTGTATTAGAGACTCTAGAAAGCAAGAGCCTGCTTCTCGCTCTAAAGCAGAGTGTGATCCCTGGATGAGAACTATGCTGTGCGTTTCCGTTCAGAAATGGTGTTAATTCCCAGGCTCTGTGTCTTCCTACAAGCAAGACTTCGTTTCAGGTATGGGCAGTCACTTTTCATCTCAAACGAACTACATCGTTCACGAAGCTCACACGTTTCTCATCTTAACTGACAAGCATTGGATTTTAGAGGACCAGTGCTTTGTATCAGTTTCCGAAGCAGAGTTGGACTAGATATGGTCCATATGTGTAGGAAACACCGTTCTTTTGTTCTCAGCACACTAACATTTCCTGCTATCTTAGAGACTCTAGAAAGCAAGAGCGTGCTTCTTGTTCTAAAGCAGAGTTTGATCAATGGATGAGAACACTGCTGTGTGTTTCACTTCAGAAATGGAGTTAAATCCCAGGCTCTGAGTCTTCCTAAAAGCAAGACTTCGTTTAAGGTAAGGGCAGTCACTTTTCTGCTCAAAAGAACTACATCGTTCACGAAGCTCACACGTTTCTCATCTTAACTGACAAGCATTAGATGTTAGAGGTCCAGTGCTTTGTATCAGTTTCAGAAGCAGATTTGGACTACATATGTTCCGTATGTGTAGGAAACACCGTTCTTTTGTTCTGAGAACACTCATGTTTCCTTCTGTATTAGAGAATCTAGAAGGCAAGAGCTTGCTTCTCGCTCTAAAGCAGAGTGTGATACAGCGATGAGAACTAAGCTGTGTGTTTTCGTTCAGAAATGGAGTTAAATCCCAGGCTCTGAGTCTTCCTACAAGCAAGACTTCCTTTCAGGTAACGGCAGTTTCTTTCTAGCTCAAAAGAACTACATCGTTCACGAAACTCACACGTTTCTCATCTTAACTGACAAGCATTGGATGTTAGAGGACCAGTGATTGGTATCAGTTTTAGAAGCAGAGTTGGACTAGATATGGTCCGTATGTGTAGGAAACACCATTCATTTGTACTCAGCACACTCAAGTTCCCTCTGTCTTAGAGACTCTAGAAAGCAAGAGCGTGCTTCTTGCTCTAAAGCAGAGTGTGATCAATGGATGAGAACTCTTCTGTGTGTTTCACTTCAGAAATGGAGTTAAATCCCAGGCTCTGAGTCTTCCTACAAGCAGGACTTCGTTTCAAGTAAGGGCAGTTACTTACAGCTCAAACGAACTACATCTTTCTCAATGCTCACCCATTTCTCATCTTAACTGACAAGCACTGGATGTTAGAGGACGTTTGCTTTGTATGAATTTCAGAAGCAGAGTTGAACTAGATATGGTCAGTATGTTTAGGAAACACCGTTCTTTTGTTCTGATCACACTCAGGTTTCCTGCTGTATTAGAGACTCTAGAAAGCAAGAGCGTGCTTCTCGCTCTAAAGCAGAGTGTGATCCCTGGATGAGAACTATGCTGTGTGTTCCCGTTCAGAAATGGTGTTAATTCCCAGGCTCTGTGTCTTCCTACAAGCAAGACTTCGTTTCAGGTAAGGGCAGTCACTTTTCATCTCAAACGAACTACATCGTTCACGAAGCTCACACGTTTCTCATCTTAACAGACAAGCATTGGATGTTAGAGGACCAGTGCTTTGTATCAGTTTCAGAAGCAGAGTTGGACTAGATATGGTCCGTATGTGTAGGAAACACCGTTCTTTTGTTCTCTGCACACTAACCTTTCCTGCTATCTTAGAGACTCTAGAAAGGAAGAGAGTGCTTCTTGCTCTAATGCAGAGTGTGATCCATGGATGAGAACTATGCTGTGTATTTCCCTTCAGAAATGGAGTTAAATCCCAGGCTCTGTGTCTTCCTACAAGCAAGACTTCGTTTCAGGTAAGGGCAGTCTCTTTTCTGCTCAAAGGAACTACATCGTTCACGAAGCTCACACGTTTCTCATCTTAACTGACAAGCATTGGATGTTAGAGGACCAGTGCTTTGTATCAGTTTCAGAAGCAGAGTTGGACTAGATATGGTCCGTATGTGTAGGAAACGCCGTTCTTTTCTTCTCAGCACACTCACGTTTCCTGCTGTCTTAGAGAATCTAGAAAGCAAGAGCATGCTTCTTTTTCTAAAGCAGGGTGTGATCAATGGAAGAGAACCCTGCTGTGTGTTTCACTTCAGAAATGGAGTTAAATCACAGGCTCTGAGTCTTCCTACAAGCAAGACTTCTTTTCAGGTAACGGCAGTTTCTTTCTAGCTCAAAAGAACTACATCATTCACGAAACTCACACGTTTCTCATCTGAACTGACAAGCATTGGATGTTAGAGGACCTGTGATTGGTGTCAGTTTTAGAAGCAGAGTTGGACTAGATATGGTCCGTATGTGTAGGAAACACCATTCTTTTGTTCTCAGAGCACTCAAGTTTCCTTCTGTCTTAGAGACTCTAGAAAGCAAGAGCGTGCTTCCTGCTCTAAAGCAGAGTGTGATCAATGGATGAGAACACTTCTTTGTGTTTCACTTCAGAAATGGAGTTAAATCCCAGGCTCTGAGTCTTCCTACAAGCAGTACTTCGTTTCAAGTAAGGGCAGTTACTTACAGCTCAAACGAACTACATCTTTCTCAATGCTCACCCATTTCTCATCTTAAATGACAAGCACTGGATGTTAGAGGACGTTTGCTTTGTATAAATTTCAGAAGCAGAGTTGAACTAGATATGGTCAGTATGTTTAGGAAACACCGTTCTTTTGTTCTGATCACACTCAGGTTTCCTGCTGTATTAGAGACTCTAGAAAGCAAGAGCCTGCTTCTCGCTCTAAAGCAGAGTGTGATCCCTGGATGAGAACTATGCTGTGCGTTTCCGTTCAGAAATGGTGTTAATTCCCAGGCTCTGTGTCTTCCTACAAGCAAGACTTCGTTTCAGGTATGGGCAGTCACTTTTCATCTCAAACGAACTACATCGTTCACGAAGCTCACACGTTTCTCATCTTAACTGACAAGCATTGGATTTTAGAGGACCAGTGCTTTGTATCAGTTTCCGAAGCAGAGTTGGACTAGATATGGTCCATATGTGTAGGAAACACCGTTCTTTTGTTCTCAGCACACTAACATTTCCTGCTATCTTAGAGACTCTAGAAAGCAAGAGCGTGCTTCTTGTTCTAAAGCAGAGTTTGATCAATGGATGAGAACACTGCTGTGTGTTTCACTTCAGAAATGGAGTTAAATCCCAGGCTCTGAGTCTTCCTAAAAGCAAGACTTCGTTTAAGGTAAGGGCAGTCACTTTTCTGCTCAAAAGAACTACATCGTTCACGAAGCTCACACGTTTCTCATCTTAACTGACAAGCATTAGATGTTAGAGGTCCAGTGCTTTGTATCAGTTTCAGAAGCAGATTTGGACTACATATGTTCCGTATGTGTAGGAAACACCGTTCTTTTGTTCTGAGAACACTCATGTTTCCTTCTGTATTAGAGAATCTAGAAGGCAAGAGCTTGCTTCTCGCTCTAAAGCAGAGTGTGATACAGCGATGAGAACTAAGCTGTGTGTTTTCGTTCAGAAATGGAGTTAAATCCCAGGCTCTGTGTCTTCCTACAAGCAAGACTTCGTTTCAGGTAAGGGTAGTCACTTTTCTGCTCAAAGGAACTACATCGTTCACGAAGCTCACACGTTTCTCCTCTTAACTGACAAGCATTGGATGTTAGAGGACCAGTGCTTTGTATCAGTTTCAGAAACAGAGTTGGACTAGATATGGTCCGTATGTGTAGGAAACACCGTTCTTTGGTTCTCTGCACACTAACCTTTCCTGCTATTTTAGAGACTCTAGAAAGGAAGAGAGTGCTTCTTGCTCTAAAGCAGAGTGTAATCAATGGATGAGATCTCTTCTGTGTGTTTCACTTCAGAAATGGAGTTAAATCCCAGGCTCTGAGTCTGCCTACATGCAAGACTTCGTTTCAAGTAAGGGCAGTTACTTACAGCTTAAACGAACTACATCGTTCACGAAGCTCACACGTTTCGGATCTTACCTGACAATCATTGGATGTTAGAGGACCAGTGCTTGTATCAGTTCCAGAAGCAGAGTCGGACTAGATATGGTCTGTATGTGTAGGAAACACCGTTCTTTTCTTCTCAGCACACTCACGTTTCCTGCTGTCTTAGAGACTCTAGAAAGCAAGAGCATGCTTCTTTTTCTAAAGCAGGGTGTGATCAATGGAAGAGAACTCTGCTGTGTGTTTCACTTCAGAAATGGAGTTAAATCCCAGGCTCTGAGTCTTCCTACAAGCAAGACTTCCTTTCAGGGAACGGCAGTTTCTTTCTAGCTCAAAAGAACTACATCGTTCACAAAACTCACACGTTTCTCATCTTAACTGACAAGCATTGGATGTTAGAGGACCAGTGATTGGTATCAGTTTTAGAAGCAGAGTTGGACTAGATATGGTCCGTATGTGTAGGAAACACCATTCTTTTGTACTCAGCACACTCAAGTTTCCTTCTGTCTTAGAGACTCTAGAAAGCAAGAGCGTGCTTCTTGCTCTAAAGCAGGGTGTGATCAATGGATGAGAACTCTTCTGTGTGTTTCACTTCAGAAATGGAGTTAAATCCCAGGCTCTGAGTCTTCCTACAAGCAGGACTTCATTTCAAGTAAGGGCAGTTACTTACAGCTCAAACGAACTACATCTTTCTCAATGCTCACCCATTTCTCATCTTAACTGACAAGCACTGGATGTTAGAGGACGTTTGCTTTGTATGAATTTCAGAAGCAGAGTTGAACTAGATATGGTCAGTATGTTTAGGAAACACCGTTCTTTTGTTCTGATCACACTCAGGTTTCCTGCTGTATTAGAGACTCTAGAAAGCAAGAGCGTGCTTCTCGCTCTAAAGCAGAGTGTGATCCCTGGATGAGAACTATGCTGTGTGTTCCCGTTCAGAAATGGTGTTAATTCCCAGGCTCTGTGTCTTCCTACAAGCAAGACTTCGTTTCAGGTAAGGGCAGTCACTTTTCATCTCAAACGAACTACATCGTTCACGAAGCTCACACGTTTCTCATCTTAACAGACAAGCATTGGATGTTAGAGGACCAGAGCTTTGTATCAGTTTCAGAAGCAGAGTTGGACTAGATATGGTCCGTATGTGTAGGAAACACCGTTCTTTTGTTCTCTGCACACTAACCTTTCCTGCTATCTTAGAGACTCTAGAAAGGAAGAGAGTGCTTCTTGCTCTAAAGCAGAGTGTGACCAATGGAAGAGAACTCTTCTGTGTGTTTCACTTCAGAAATGGAGTTAAATCCCAGGCTCTGAGTCTGCCTACAAGCAAGACTTCGTTTCAAGTAAGGGCAGTTACTTACAGCTCAAACGAACTACATCGCTCACGAAGCTCACACGTTTGGGATCTTACCTGACAAGCATTGGATGTTAGAGGACCTGTGTTTTTTTTCAGTTTCAGAAGCAGATTTGGACTACATATGGTCTGTATGTGTATGAAAAACCGTTCTTTTTTTCTGGGCACACTCATATTTCCTGCTGTATTAGAGACTCTAGAAAGCAAGAGTGTGCTTCTCGCTCTAATGCAGAGTGTGATCCATGGATGAGAACTATGCTGTGTATTTCCCTTCAGAAATGGAGTTAAATCCCAGGCTCTGTGTCTTCCTACAAACAAGACTTCGTTTCAGGTAAGGGCAGTCTCTTTTCTGCTCAAAGGAACTACATCGTTCACGAAGCTCACACGTTTCTCATCTTAACTGACAAGCATTGGATGTTAGAGGACCAGTGCTTTGTATCAGTTTCAGAAGCAGAGTTGGACTAGATATGGTCCGTATGTGTAGGAAACGCCGTTCTTTTCTTCTCAGCACACTCACGTTTCCTGCTGTCTTAGAGAATCTAGAAAGCAAGAGCATGCTTCTTTTTCTAAAGCAGGGTGTGATCAATGGAAGAGAACCCTGCTGTGTGTTTCACTTCAGAAATGGAGTTAAATCACAGGCTCTGAGTCTTCCTACAAGCAAGACTTCTTTTCAGGTAACGGCAGTTTCTTTCTAGCTCAAAAGAACTACATCGTTCACGAAACTCACACGTTTCTCATCTTAACTGACAAGCATTGGATGTTAGAGGACCTCTGATTGGTGTCAGTTTTAGAAGCAGAGTTGGACTAGATATGGTCCGTATGTGTAGGAAACACCATTCTTTTGTTCTCAGAGCACTCAAGTATCCTTCTGTCTTAGAGACTCTAGAAAGCCAGAGCGTGCTTCTTGCTCTAAAGCAGAGTGTGATCAATGGATGAGAACACTTCTTTGTGTTTCACTTCAGAAATGGAGTTAAATCCCAGGCTCTGAGTCTTCCTACAAGCAGTACTTCGTTTCAAGTAAGGGCAGTTACTTACAGCTCAAACGAACTACATCTTTCTCAATGCTCACCCATTTCTCATCTTAAATGACAAGCACTGGATGTTAGAGGACGTTTGCTTTGTATAAATTTCAGAAGCAGAGTTGAACTAGATATGGTCAGTATGTTTAGGAAACACCGTTCTTTTGTTCTGATCACACTCAGGTTTCCTGCTGTATTAGAGACTCTAGAAAGCAAGAGCCTGCTTCTCGCTCTAAAGCAGAGTGTGATCCCTGGATGAGAACTATGCTGTGTGTTTCGTTCAGAAATGGTGTTAATTCCCAGGCTCTGTGTCTTCCTACAAGCAAGACTTCGTTTCAGGTATGGGCAGTCACTTTTCATCTCAAACGAACTACATCGTTCACGAAGCTCACACGTTTCTCATCTTAACTGACAAGCATTAGATGTTAGAGGTCCAGTGCTTTGTATCAGTTTCAGAAGCAGATTTGGACTACATATGGTCCGTATGTGTAGGAAACACCGTTCTTTTGTTCTGAGCACACTCAGGTTTCCTTCTGTATTAGAGAATCTAGAAGGCAAGAGCTTGCTTCTCGCTCTAAAGCAGAGTGTGATACATCGATGAGAACTATGCTGTGTGTTTTCCTTCAGAAATGGAGTTAAATCCCAGGCTCTGTTTCTTCCTACAAGCAAGACTTCGTTTCAGGTAAGGGTAGTCACTTTTCTGCTCAAAGGAACTACATCATTCACGAAGCTCACACGTTTCTCATCTTAACTGACAAGCATTGGATGTTAGAGGACCAGTGCTTTGTATCAGTTTCAGAAACAGAGTTGGACTAGATATGGTCCGTATGTGTAGGAAACACCGTTCTTTGGTTCTCTGCACACTAACCTTTCCTGCTATTTTAGAGACTCTAGAAAGGAAGAGAGTGCTTCTTGCTCTAAAGCAGAGTGTAATCAATGGATGAGATCTCTTCTGTGTGTTTCACTTCAGAAATGGAGTTAAATCCCAGGCTCTGAGTCTGCCTACATGCAAGACTTCGTTTCAAGTAAGGGCAGTTACTTACAGCTTAAACGAACTACATCGTTCACGAAGCTCACACGTTTCGGATCTTACCTGACAAGCATTGGATGTTAGAGGACCAGTGGTTTGTATCAGTTCCAGAAGCAGAGTCGGACTAGATATGGTCTGTATGTGTAGGAAACGCCGTTCTTTTCTTCTCAGCACACTCACGTTTCCTGCTGTCTTAGAGACTCTAGAAAGCAAGAGCATGCTTCTTTTTCTAAAGCAGGGTGTGATCAATGGAAGAGAACTCTGCTGTGTGTTTCACTTCAGAAATGGAGTTAAATCCCAGGCTCTGAGTCTTCCTACAAGCAAGACTTCCTTTCAGGGAACGGCAGTTTCTTTCTAGCTCAAAAGAACTACATCGTTCACAAAACTCACACGTTTCTCATCTTAACTGACAAGCATTGGATGTTAGAGGACCAGTGATTGGTATCAGTTTTAGAAGCAGAGTTGGACTAGATATGGTCCGTATGTGTAGGAAACACCATTCTTTTGTACTCAGCACACTCAAGTTTCCTTCTGTCTTAGAGACTCTAGAAAGCAAGAGCGTGCTTCTTGCTCTAAAGCAGAGTGTGATCAATGGATGAGAACTCTTCTGTGTGTTTCACTTCAGAAATGGAGTTAAATCCCAGGCTCTGAGTCTTCCTACAAGCAGGACTTCGTTTCAAGTAAGGGCAGTTACTTACAGCTCAAACGAACTACATCTTTCTCAATGCTCACCCATTTCTCATCTTAACTGACAAGCACTGGATGTTAGAGGACGTTTGCTTTGTATGAATTTCAGAAGCAGAGTTGGACTAGATATGGTCTGTATGTGTAGGAAACACCGTTCTTTTGTTCTCTGCACACTAACCTTTCCTGCTATCTTAGAGACTCTAGAAAGGAAGAGAGTGCTTCTTGCTCTAAAGCAGAGTGTGACCAATGGAAGAGAACTCTTCTGTGTGTTTCACTTCAGAAATGGAGTTAAATCCCAGGCTCTGAGTCTGCCTACAAGCAAGACTTCGTTTCAAGTAAGGGCAGTTACTTACAGCTCAAACGAACTACATCGCTCACGAAGCTCACACGTTTGGGATCTTACCTGACAAGCATTGGATGTTAGAGGACCTGTGTTTTTTTTCAGTTTCAGAAGCAGATTTGGACTACATATGGTCTGTATGTGTATGAAAAACCGTTCTTTTTTTCTGGGCACACTCATATTTCCTGCTGTATTAGAGACTCTAGAAAGCAAGAGTGTGCTTCTCGCTCTAATGCAGAGTGTGATCCATGGATGAGAACTATGCTGTGTATTTCCCTTCAGAAATGGAGTTAAATCCCAGGCTCTGTGTCTTCCTACAAACAAGACTTCGTTTCAGGTAAGGGCAGTCTCTTTTCTGCTCAAAGGAACTACATCGTTCACGAAGCTCACACGTTTCTCATCTTAACTGACAAGCATTGTATGTTAGAGGACCAGTGCTTTGTATCAGTTTCAGAAGCAGAGTTGGACTAGATATGGTCCGTATGTGTAGGAAACGCCGTTCTTTTCTTCTCAGCACACTCACGTTTCCTGCTGTCTTAGAGAATCTAGAAAGCAAGAGCATGCTTCTTTTTCTAAAGCAGGGTGTGATCAATGGAAGAGAACCCTGCTGTGTGTTTCACTTCAGAAATGGAGTTAAATCACAGGCTCTGAGTCTTCCTACAAGCAAGACTTCTTTTCAGGTAACGGCAGTTTCTTTCTAGCTCAAAAGAACTACATCGTTCACGAAACTCACACGTTTCTCATCTTAACTGACAAGCATTGGATGTTAGAGGACCTCTGATTGGTGTCAGTTTTAGAAGCAGAGTTGGACTAGATATGGTCCGTATGTGTAGGAAACACCATTCTTTTGTTCTCAGAGCACTCAAGTATCCTTCTGTCTTAGAGACTCTAGAAAGCAAGAGCGTGCTTCTTGCTCTAAAGCAGAGTGTGATCAATGGATGAGAACACTTCTTTGTGTTTCACTTCAGAAATGGAGTTAAATCCCAGGCTCTGAGTCTTCCTACAAGCAGTACTTCGTTTCAAGTAAGGGCAGTTACTTACAGCTCAAACGAACTACATCTTTCTCAATGCTCACCCATTTCTCATCTTAAATGACAAGCACTGGATGTTAGAGGACGTTTGCTTTGTATAAATTTCAGAAGCAGAGTTGAACTAGATATGGTCAGTATGTTTAGGAAACACCGTTCTTTTGTTCTGATCACACTCAGGTTTCCTGCTGTATTAGAGACTCTAGAAAGCAAGAGCCTGCTTCTCGCTCTAAAGCAGAGTGTGATCCCTGGATGAGAACTATGCTGTGTGTTTCCGTTCAGAAATGGTGTTAATTCCCAGGCTCTGTGTCTTCCTACAAGCAAGACTTCGTTTCAGGTATGGGCAGTCACTTTTCATCTCAAACGAACTACATCGTTCACGAAGCTCACACGTTTCTCATCTTAACTGGCAAGCATTAGATGTTAGAGGTCCAGTGCTTTGTATCAGTTTCAGAAGCAGATTTGGACTACATATGGTCCGTATGTGTAGGAAACACCGTTCTTTTGTTCTGAGCACACTCAGGTTTCCTTCTGTATTAGAGAATCTAGAAGGCAAGAGCTTGCTTCTCGCTCTAAAGCAGAGTGTGATACATCGATGAGAACTATGCTGTGTGTTTTCCTTCAGAAATGGAGTTAAATCCCAGGCTCTGTGTCTTCCTACAAGCAAGACTTCGTTTCAGGTAAGGGTAGTCACTTTTCTGCTCAAAGGAACTACATCGTTCACGAAGCTCACACGTTTCTCATCTTAACTGACAAGCATTGGATGTTAGGGGACCAGTGCTTTGTATCAGTTTCAGAAACAGAGTTGGACTAGATATGGTCCGTATGTGTAGGAAACACCGTTCTTTGGTTCTCTGCACACTAACTTTTCCTGCTATTTTAGAGACTCTAGAAAGGAAGAGAGTGCTTCTTGCTCTAAAGCAGAGTGTAATCAATGGATGAGATCTCTTCTGTGTGTTTCACTTCAGAAATGGAGTTAAATCCCAGGCTCTGAGTCTGCCTACATGCAAGACTTCGTTTCAAGTAAGGGCAGTTACTTACAGCTTAAACGAACTACATCGTTCACGAAGCTCACACGTTTCGGATCTTACCTGACAAGCATTGGATGTTAGAGGACTTGTGGTTTGTTTCAGTTTCAGAAGCAGATTTGGACTACATATGGTCTGTATGTGTACGAAAACCCGTTCTTTTGTTCTGGGCACACTCATATTTCCTGCTGTATTAGAGACTCTAGAAAGCAAGAGTGTGCTTCTCGCTCTAATACAGAGTGTGATCCATGGATGAGAACTATGCTGTGTATTTCCCTTCAGAAATGGAGTTACGTCCCAGGCTCTGTGTCTTCCTACAAGCAAGACTTCGTTTCAGGTAAGGGCAGTCTCTTTTCTGCTCAAAGGAACTACATCGTTCACGAAGCTCACACGTTTCTCATCTTAACTGACAAGCATTGGATGTTAGAGGACCAGTGCTTTGTATCAGTTTCAGAAGCAGAGTCGGACTAGATATGGTCCGTATGTGTAGGAAACACCATTCTTTTCTTCTCAGCACACTCACGTTTCCTGCTGTCTTAGAGACTCTAGAAAGCAAGAGCATGCTTCTTTTTCTAAAGCAGGGTGTGACCAATGGAAGAGAACTCTGCTGTGTGTTTCACTTCAGAAATGGAGTTAAATCCCAGGCTCTGAGTCTTCCTACAAGCAAGACTTCCTTTCAGGTAACGGCAGTTTCTTTCCAGCTCAAAAGAACTACATCGTTCACGAAACTCACACGTTTCTCATCTTAACTGACAAGCATTGGATGTTAGAGGACCAGTGATTGGTATCAGTTTTAGAAGCAGAGTTGGACTAGATATGGTCCGTATGTGTAGGAAACACCATTCTTTTGTACTCAGCACACTAAAGTTTCCTTCTGTCTTAGAGACTCTAGAAAGCAAGAGCGTGCTTCTTGCTCTAAAGCAGAGTGTGATCAATGGATGAGAACTCTTCTGTGTGTTTCACTTCAGAAATGGAGTTAAATCCCAGGCTCTGAGTCTGCCTAAAAGCAAGACTTCGTTTCAAGTAAGGGCAGTTACTTACAGCTCAAAGGAACTACATCGCTCACGAAGCTCACACGTTTGGGATCTTACCTGACAAGCATTGGATGTTAGAGGACCTGTGGTTTTTTTCAGATTCAGAAGCAGATTTGGACTACATATGGTCTGTATGTGTACGAAAAACCGTTCTTTTTTTCTGGGCACACTCATATTTCCTGCTGTATTAGAGAATCTAGAAAGCAAGAGTGTGCTTCTCGCTCTAATGCAGAGTGTGATCCATGGATGAGAACTATGCTGTGTATTTCCCTTCAGAAATGGAGTTAAATCCCAGGCTCTGTGTCTTCCTACAAGCAAGTCTTCATTTCAGGTAAGGGCAGTCTCTTTTCTGCTCAAAGGAACTACATCGTTCACGAAGCTCACACGTTTCTCATCTTAACTGACAAGCATTGGATGTTAGAGGACCAGTGCTTTGTATCAGTTTCAGAAGCAGAGTTGGACTAGATATGGTCCGTATGTGTAGGAAACGCCGTTCTTTTCTTCTCAGCACACTCACGTTTCCTGCTGTCTTAGAGACTCTAGAAAGCAAGAGCATGCTTCTTTTTCTAAAGCAGGTTGTGATCAATGGAAGAGAACTCTGCTGTGTGTTTCACTTCAGAAATGGAGTTAAATCACAGGCTCTGAGTCTTCCTACAAGCAAGAATTCCTTTCAGGTAATGGCAGTTTCTTTCTAGCTCAAAAGAACTACATCGTTCACGATACTCACACGTTTCTCATCTTAACTGAGAAGCATTGGATGTTAGAGGACCTGTGATTGGTATCAGTTTTAGAAGCAGAGTTGGACTAGATATGGTCCTTATGTGTAGGAAACACCGTTCTTTTTTCTCTGCACACTAACCTTTCCTGCTATCTTAGAGACTCTAGAAAGGAAGAGAGTGCTTCTTGCTCTAAAGCAGAGTGTGATCAATAGATGAGAACTCTTCTTTGTGTTTCACTTCAGAAATGGAGTTAAATCCCAGGCTCTGAGTCTGCCTACAAGCAAGACTTCGTTTCAAGTAAGGGCAGTTACTTACAGCTCAAACGAACTACATTGTTCACGAAGCTCACACGTTTCTGATCTTACCTGACAAGGATTGGATGTTAGAGGACTTGTGGTTTGTTTCAGTTTCAGAAGCAGATTTGGACTACATATGGTCTGTATGTGTACGAAAACCCGTTCTTTTGTTCTGGGCACACTCATATTTCCTGCTGTATTAGAGACACTAGAAAGCAAGAGTGTGCTTCTCGCTCTAATGCAGAGTGTGATCCATGGATGAGAACTATGCTGTGTATTTCCCTTCAGAAATGGAGTTAAATCCCAGGCTCTGTGTCTTACTACAAGCAAGACTTCGTTTCAGGTAAGGGCAGTCACTTTTCTGCTCAAAGGAACTACATCGTTCACGAAGCTCACACGTTTCTTATCTTAACTGACAAGCATTGGATGTTAGAGGACCAGTGCTTTGTATCAGTTTCAGAAGCAGAGTCGGACTAGATATGGTCCGTATGTGTAGGAAACACCATTCTTTTCTTCTCAGCACACTCACGTTTCCTGCTGTCTTAGAGATTCTAGAAAGCAAGAGCATGCTTCTTTTTCTAAAGCAGGGTGTGATCAATGGAAGAGAACTCTGCTGTGTGTTTCACTTCAGAAATGGAGTTAAATCCCAGGCTCTGAGTCTTCCTACAAGCAAGACTTCCTTTCAGGTAATGGCAGTTTCTTTCTAGCTCAAAAGAACTACATCTTTCTCAATGCTCACCCATTTCTCATCTTTACTGACAAGCACTGGATGTTAGAGGACGTTTGCTTTATATGAATTTCAGAAGCAGAGTTGAACTAGATATGGTCAGTATGTTTAGGAAACACCGTTCTTTTGTTCTGATCACACTCAGATTTCCTGCTGTATTAGAGACTCTAGAAAGCAAGAGCTTCCTTCTCGCTCTAAAGCAGAGTGTGATCCCTGGATGAGAACTATGCTGTGTGTTCCCGTTCAGAAATGGTGTTAATTCCCAGGCTCTGTGTCTTCCTACAAGCAAGACTTCGTTTCAGGTAAGGACGGTCACTATTCATCTCAAAAGAACTACATCGTTCACGAAGCTCACATGTTTCTCATCTTAACAGACAAGCATTGGATGTTAGAGGACCAGTGCTTTGTATCAGTTTCAGAAGCAGAGTTGGACTAGATATGGTCCATATGTGTAGGAAACACCGTTCTTTTGTTCTCAGCACACTAACATTTCCTGCTATCTTAGAGACTCTAGAAAGCAAGAGCGTGCTTCTTGTTCTAAAGCAGAGTTTGATCAAAGGATGAGAACACTGCTGTGTGTTTCACTTCAGAAATGGAGTTAAATCCCAGGCTCTGAGTCTTCCTAAAAGCAAGACTTCGTTTAAGGTAAGGGCAGTCACTTTTCTGCTCAAAAGAACTACATCGTTCACGAAGCTCACACGTTTCTCATCTTAACTGACAAGCATTAGATGTTAGAGGTCCAGTGCTTTGTATCAGTTTCAGAAGCAGATTTGGACTACATATGGTCCGTATGTGTAGGAAACACCGTTCTTTTGTTCTGAGCACACTCAGGTTTCCTTCTGTATTAGAGAATCTAGAAGGCAAGAGCTTGCTTCTCGCTCTAAAGCAGAGTGTGATACATCGATGAGAACTATGCTGTGTGTTTTCCTTCAGAAATGGAGTTAAATCCCAGGCTCTGAGTCTTCCTACAAGCAAGACTTCCTTTCAGGTAACGGCAGTTTCTTTCTAGCTCAAAAGAACTACATCGTTCACGAAACTCACACGTTTCTCATCTTAACTGACAAGCATTGGATGTTAGAGGACCAGTGATTGGTATCAGTTTTAGAAGCAGAGTTGGACTAGATGTGGTCCGTATGTGTAGGAAACACCATTCTTTTGTACTCAGCACACTCAAGTTTCCTTCTGTCTTAGAGACTCTAGAAAGCAAGAGCGTGCTTCTTGCTCTAAAGCAGAGTGTGATCAATGGATGAGAACTCTTCTGTGTGTTTCACTTCAGAAATGGAGTTAAATCCCAGGCTCTGAGTCTTCCTACAAGCAAGCTTTCCTTTCAGGTAAGGGCAGTCAGTTTTCTGCTCAAACTAACTACATCGTTCACAAAGCTCACACGTTTCTCATCTGAACTGACAAGCATTGGATGTTAGAGGACCTGTGATTGTATCAGTTTCAGTAGCAGATTTGGACTACATATGGTCTGTATGTGTACGAAAACCCGTTCTTTTGTTCTGGGCACACTCATATTTCCTGATGTATTAGAGACTCTAGAAAGCAAGAGTGTGCTTCTCACTCTAAAGCAGAGTGTGATCCATGGATGAGAACTATACTGTGTATTTCCCTGCAGAAATGGAGTTAAATCCCAGGCTCTGTGTCTTACTACAAGCAAGACTTCGTTTCAGGTAAGGGAAGTCACTTTTCATCTCAAACGAACTACATCGTTCACGAAGCTCACACGATTCTCATCTTAACTGACAAGCATTGGATGTTAGAGGACCAGTGCTTTGTATCAGTTTCAGAAGCAGATTTGGACTAGATATGGTCCATATGTGTAGAAAACACCGTTCTTTTCTTCTCAGCACACTCACGTTTCCTGCTGTGTTAGAGACTCTAGAACGCAAGAGCATGCTTCTTACTCTAAAGCAGAGTCTGATCCATAGATGAGAACTCTCCTGTGTGTTTCCCTTCAGAAATGTAGTTAAATCCCAGGCTCTGAGTCTTCCTACAAGCAGGACTTTGTTTCAAGTAAGGGCAGTTACTTACAGCTCAAAGGAACTACATCTTTCACGATGCTCACACGTTTCTCATCTTAACTGACAAGCATTGGATGTTAGAGGACCTTTGCTTTGTATGAATTTCAGAAGAAGAGTTGAACTAGATATGGTCAGTATGTTTAGGAAACACCGTTCTTTTGTTCTGATCACACTCAGGTTTCCTGCTGTATTAGAGACTCTAGAAAGCAAGAGCGTGCTTCTCCCTCTAAAGCAGAGTGTGATCCATGGATGAGAACTATGCTGTGTGTTTCCGTTCAGAAATGGTGTTAAATCCCAGGCTCTGTCTCTTCCTACAAGCAAGACTTCATTTCAGGTAAGGGCAGTCACTTTTCAGCTCAAACGAACTACATTTTTCGCGAAGCTCCCACGTTTCTCATCTTAAAAGACAAGCATTGGATGTTAGAGGACCAGTGCTTTGTGTCAGTTTCAGAAGCAGAGTTGGACTAGATATGGTCCGAATGTGTAGGAAACACTGTTCTATTGTTCTGGGCACACTCAGATTTCCTACTGTATTAGAGACTCTAGAAAGCAAGAGTGTGATTCTTGCTCTAAAGCAGTTGGGATCAATGGATGAGAACTCTGCTGTGTGTTTCCCTTCAGAAATGGAGTTAAATCTCAGGGTCTGTGTCTTCCTAAAAGCAAGACTTCGTTTAAGGTAAGGGCAGTCACTTTTCTTCTCAAACGAACTACATCGTTCACGAAGCTCACACGTTTCTCATCTTAAATGACAAGCATTGGATGTTAGAGGACCAGTGCTTTGTATCAGTTTCAGAAGCAGATTTGGACTACATATGGTCTGTATGTGTAGGAAACACCGTTCTTTTGTTCTGAGCCCACTCAGTATTCCTGCTGTATTAGAGAATCTAGAAAGCAAGAGCATGCTCCTCACTCTAGAGCAGAGTGTGATACATGGATGAGAACTATGCTGTGTGTTTCCCTGCAGAAATGGAGTTAAATCCCATGCTCTGTGTCTTACTACAAGCAAGACTTCGTTTCAGTTAAGGGCAGTTACTTTACAGGTTAAACGGCCTACATCGTTCACGAACCTCACACGTTTCTCATCTTAAATGACAAGCATTGGATCTTAGAGGACCAGTGCTTTGTATCAGTTTCAGAAGCAGAGTTGGACTAGATAAGGTCCGTATGTGTAGGAAACACCGTTCTTTTGTTCTGAGCACACTCAGATTTCCTGCTGTATTAGAGAATCTAGAAAGCAAGAGCTTGCTTCTCGCTCGAAAGCAGAGTGTGATACATGGACGAGAACTATGCTGTGTGTTTCACTTCAGTAATGGAGTTAAATCCCAGTCTCTGAGTCTTCCTACAAGCAAGACTTCATTTCAGGTAAGTGCAGCTACTTTACAGGTCAAACGAACTACATCGTTCACGAAGCTCACACGTTTCTCATCTTACTTGACAAGCATTGGATGTTAGAGGACTTGTGGTTTGTTTCAGTTTCAGAAGCAGAGTTGAACTATATATGGTCCATATGAGTAGGAAACACAGTTCTTTTGTTCTGAGCACACTCATGTTTCCACTGTATTAAAGACTCTAGAAAGCACGAGCGTGCTTCTCGCTCTAAAGCAGAGTGTGATCCATGGATGAGAACTCTGCTGTGTGTTTCCCTTCACAAATGGAGTTAAATCCCATTCTCTGAGTCTTCCTAAAAGCAAGCTTTCCTTTCAGGAAAGGGCATTCACTTTTCTGCTCAAACTAACTACATCGTTCACAAAGCTTACACGTTTCTCATCTGAACTGACAAGCATTGGATGTGAGAGGACCAGTGCTTTGTGTCAGTTTCAGAAGCAGATTTGGACTACATATGATCTGTATGTGTACGAAAACCCGTTCTCTTGTTCTGAGCACACCCATGTTTCCTCGGTATTAAAGACTCTAGAAACCAAGAGTGTGCTTCTCGCTCTAAAGCAGAGTGTGATCCATGGATGAGAACTATGCTGGTTTTTCCCTTCACAAATGGAGTTAAAACCCACGCTCGGAGTCTTCCTACAAGAAAGACTTAGTTTCAGGTAAGGGCAGTCACTTTTTAGCTCAAACGAACTACATCATTCACAAAGCTCACACGTTTCTCATCTGAACTGACAAGCACTGGAAGTTAGAGGAACAGTGCTTTGTGTCAGTTTCAGAAGCAGATTTGGACTACATATGGTCTGTATGTGTACGAAAACCCGTTCTTTTGTTCTGGGCACACTCATATTTCCTGCTGTATTAGAGACTCTAGAAAGCAAGAGTGTGCCTCTCGCTCTAAAGCAGAGGTTGATCCATGGATGAGAACTCTGCTGAGTGTTTCCCTTCAGAAATGGAGTTAAATCCCAGGCCTTGAGTCATCCTTCAAGAAAGAATTCCTTTCAGGTAAGGGCAGTCACTTTTCAGCTCAAAAGAACTACATCGTTCACGAAGCTCACACGTTTCTCATCTTAACAGACAAGCATTGGATGTTAGTGGACCAGTGCTTTGTATCAGTTTCAGAAGCAGAGTTGTACTAGATATGGTCCGTATGTGTAGGAAATAGCATAATTTTGTTTTCAGCACACTCACGTTTCTTGCTGTCTTAGAGACTCTAGAAAGCAACAGCGTGCTTCTTGTTCTAAAGCAGAGTGTGATCAATGGATGAGAACTCTACTGTGTGTTTCACTTCAGAAATGGAGTTAAATCCCAGTCTCTGAGTCTTCCTACAGGAAGACTTCGTTTCAGGTAAGTGCAGTTACTTTACAGGTCAAACAAACTACATCGTTCACGAAGCTCACACGTTTCTCATCTTAACTGACAAGCACTGGATGTTAGAGGACCAGTGCTTTGTATCAGTTTCAAAAGCAGATATGGACTACATATGGTCCGTATGTGTGGGAAACACTGTTCTTTTGTTTTGGGCACACTCAGATTGCCTGCTGTATTAGAGACGCTAGAAAGCAAGAGCATGCTTCTTGCTCTAAAGCAGAGTGTGCTCCATGGATGAGAACTCTGCTGTGTGTTTCCCTTCAGAAATGGAGTTAAATCCCAGGCTCTGTGTCTTCCTAAAAGCAAGACATCGTTTCAGGTAAGTGCAGTCACTTTTCAACTCAAACGAACTACATCGTTCACTAAGCTCACACGTTTCGGATCATACCTGACAAGCATTGGATGTTAGAGGACCAGTGCTTTGTGTCAGTTTCAGAAGCAGATTTGGACTACTTATGGTCTGTATGTGTACGAAAACCCGTTCTTTTGTTCTGGGCACACTCATATTTCCTGCTGTATTAGAGACTCTACAAAGCAAGAGTGTGCTTCTAGCTCTAAAGCAGAGAGTGATCCATGGATGAGAACTCTCCTGTGTGTTTCACTTCCGAAATGTAGTTAAATCCCAAGCTCTGAGTCTTCCTACAAACAAGACATCGTTTAAGGTAAGGGCAGTCACTTTTCTGCTCAAACGAACTACATTGTTCACGAAGCTCACACGTTTCTCATCTTAACTGACAATCATTAGATGTTAGAGGTCCAGAGCTTTGTACCAGTTTCAGAAGCAGATTTGGACTACATATGTTCCGTATGTGTAGGAAACACCGTTCTTTTGTTCTGAGCACACTTAGGTTTCCTGCTGTATTAGAGAATCTAGAAAGCAAGAGAGTGCTTCTTGTTCTAAAGCAGAGTGTGATCAATGGATGAGAACACTGCTGTGTGTTTCACTTCAGAAATGGAGTTTATTCCCAGGTTCAGAGTCTTCCTACAAGCAAGCTTTCGTTTCAGGAAAGGGCAGTCACTTTTCTGCTCAAACTAACTACATCGTTCACAAAGCTCACACGTTTCTCATCTGAACTGACAAGCACTTGATGTTAGAGGAACAGTGCTTTGTGTCAGTTTCAGAAGCAGATTTCGACTACATATGGTCTGTATGTGTACGAAAACCCGTTCTTTTGTTCTGAGCACACCCATGTTTCCTCGGTATTAAAGACTCTAGAAAGCAAGATTGTGCTTCTCGCTCTAAAGCAGAGTGTGATCCATGGATGAGAACTATGCTGTGTTTTTCCCTTCACAAATGGAGTTAATTCCCACGCTCTGAGTCTTCCTACAAGAAAGACTTACTTTCAGGTAAGGGCAGTCACTTTTCAGCTCAAACGAACTACATCATTCACAAAGCTCACACGTTTCTCATCTGAACTGACAAGCACTTGATGTTAGAGGAACAGAGATTTGTGTCAGTTTCAGAAGCAGATTTGGACCACATATGGTCTGTATGTGTACGAAAACCCGTTCTTTTGTTCTGGGCACACTCATATTTCCTGCTGTATTAAAGACTCTAGAAAGCAAGAGTGTGCTTCTCGCTCTAAAGCAGAGTGTGATCCATGGATGAGAACTCTGCTGTGTGTTTCCCTTCAGAAATGGAGTTAAATCCCAGGCTCTGAATCATCCTACAAGCAATAATTCCTTTCAGGTAAGGGCAGTCACTTTTCAGCTCAAAAGAACTACGTCGTTCACGAAGCTCACACGATTCTCATCTTAACAGACAAGCATTGGATGTTAGCGGACCAGTGCTTTGTATCAGTTTCAGAAGCAGAGTTGTACTAGATATGGTCCGTATGTGTAGGAAACACCATAATTTTGTTTTCAGCACACTCATGTTTCCTGCTGTCTTAGAGACTGTAGAAAGCAACAGCATGCTTCTTGTTCTAAAGCAGAGTGTGATCCATGGATGAGAACACTGCTGTGTGTTTCACTTCAGAAATGTAGGTAAATCCCAGGCTCTAGTGTTCCAACAAGCAAGACTTCGTTTCAGGTAAGGGCAGTCACTTTTCTGCTCAAAAGAACTACATCGTTCACGAAGCTCACACGTTTCTCATCTTAACTGACAAGCATTGGATGTTAGAGGACCAGTGCTTTGTATCAGTTTCAGAAGCAGAGTTGGACTAGATATGGTCTGTATGTGTAGGAAACACCATAATTTTGTTCTCAGAACACCCACGTTTCATGCTGTCTTAGAGACTCTAGAAAGCACGAGCGTGCTTCTTGCTCTAAAGCAGAGTGTGATAAGTGGATGAGAACTCTGCTGTGTGTTTCACTTCAGAAATGGAGTTAAATACCAGCCTCTGAGTCTTCCTATAAGCAAGACTTCATTTCAGGTAAGGGCAGATACTTTATAGCTCAAAAGAACTACATCGTTCACTAAGCTCACACGTTTCGGATCTTACCTGACAAGCATAGGATGTTAGAGGACCTGTGGTTTGTTTCAGTTTCAGAAGCAGGGTTAAACTAGATATGTTCCTGATGTGTAGGAAAAACCGTTCTTTTGTTTTGAGCACACTCAGGTTTCCTGCTGTATTAGAGACTCTAGAACGCAAGAGCATGCTTATTCCTCTAAAGCAGAGTGTGATCCATGGATGAGAACTATGCTGTGTGTTTCCCTTCAGAAATGGAGTTAAATCCCAGGCTCTGTGTCTTCCTACAAGCAAGACTTCGTTTCAGGTAAGGGCAGTCACTTTTCAGCTCAAACGAACTACATCGTTCACGAAGCTCACACGTTTCTCATCTTAACTGACAAGCATTGGATGTTAGAGGACCAGTGCTATGTATCAGTTTCAGAAGCAGTGTTGGACTAGATATGGGCCGTATGTGTAGGAAACACCGTTCTTTTCTTCTCAGCACACTCACGTTTCCTGCTTTATTAGAGACTCTAGAAAGCAAGAGCATGCTTCTTGCTCTAAAGCACAGTGTGATCAATGGATGAGAACTCTGCTGTTTGTTTCACTTCAGAAATGGAATTAAATCCCAGTCTCTGAGTCTTACTACAAGCAAGACTTCGTTTCAGTTAAGTGCAGTTACTTTACAGGTCAAACGGCATACATCGTTCAGGAAGCTCACACGATTCAGATCTTACCTGACAAGCATTGGATGTTAGAGGACCAGTGCTTTGTATCAGTTTCAGAAGCAGATTTGGACTACATATGGTCCGTATGTGTAGGAAACACCGTTCTTTTGTTCTGGGCACACTCAGATTTCCTACTGTATTAGAGACTATAGAAAGCAAGAGTGTGCTTCTTGCTCGAAAGCAGAGTGGGATCAATGGATGAGAACTCTCCTGTGTGTTTCACTTCCGAAATGTAGTTAAATCCCAAGCTCTGAGTCTTCCTACAAACAAGACATCGTTTAAGGTAAGGGCAGTCACTTTTCTGCTCAAACGAACTACATTGTTCACGAAGCTCACACGTTTCTCATCTTAACTGACAATCATTAGATGTTAGAGGTCCAGTGCTTTGTATCAGTTTCAGAAGCAGATTTGGACTACATATGTTCCGTATGTGTAGGAAACTCCGTTTTTTGTTCTGAGCACACTTAGGTTTCCTGCTGTATTAGAGAATCTAGAAAGCAAGAGAGTGCTTCTTGTTCTAAAGAAGAGTGTGATCAATGGGTGAGAACACTGCTGTGTGTTTCACTTCAGAAATAGAGTTAAATCCCAGGTTCTGAGTCTTCCTACAAGCAAGCTTTCGTTTCAGGAAAGGGCAGTCTCTTTTCAACTCAAACTAACTACATCGTTCACAAAGCTCACACGTTTCTCATCTGAACTGACAAGCACTTGATGTTAGAGGAACAGTGCTTTGTGTCAGTTTCAGAAGCAGATTTCGACTACATATGGTCTGTATGTGTACAAAAACCGGTTCTTTTGTTCTGAGCACACCCATGTTTCCTCGGTATTAAAGACTCTAGAAAGCAAGATTGTGCTTCTCGCTCTAAAGCAGAGTGTGATCCATGGATGAGAACTATGCTGTGTTTTTCCCTTCACAAATGGAGTTAAATCCCACGCTCTGAGTCTTCCTGCAAGCAATAATTCCTTTCAGGTAAGGGCAGTCACTTTTCAGCTCAAAAGAACTACATCGTTCACGAAGCTCACACGTTTCTCATCTTAACAGACAAGCATTGGATGTTAGCGGATCAGTGCTTTGTATCAGTTTCAGAAGCAGAGTTGTACTAGATATGGTCCGTATGTGTAGGAAACACCATAATTTTGTTTTCAGCACACTCATGTTTCCTGCTGTCTTAGAGACTGTAGAAAGCAACAGCGTGCTTCTTGTTCTAAAGCAGAGTGTGATCCATGGATGAGAACACTGCTGTGTGTTTCACTTCAGAAATGTAGGTAAATCCCAGGCTCTAGTGTTCCAACAAGCAAGACTTCGTTTCAGGTAAGGGCAGTCACTTTTCTGCTCAAAAGAACTACATCGTTCACGAAGCTCACACGTTTCTCATCTTAACTGACAAGCATTGGATGTTAGAGGTCCAGTGCTTTGTATCAGTTTCAGAAGCAGAGTTGGACTAGATATGGTCCGTATGTGTGGGAAACACTGTTCTTTTGTTTTGGGCACACTCAGATTGCCTGCTGTATTAGAGACTCTAGAAAGCAAGACCATGCTTCTTGCTCTAAAGCACAGTGTGATCCATGGATGAGAACTATGCTGTGAGTTTCCCTTCAGAAATGGAGTTAAATCCCAGGCTCTGTGTCTTCGTACAAGCAAGACTTCGTTTCAGGTAAGTGCAGTCAGTTTTCAGCTCAAACTAACTACATCGTTCAATAAGCTCACACGTTTTGGATCTTACCTGACAAGCATTGGATGTTAGAGACCAGTGCTTTGTGTCAGTTTCAGAAGCAGATTTGGACTACTTATGGTCTGTATGTGTACGAAAACCCGTTCTTTTGTTCTGGGCACACTCATGTTTCCTGCTGTATTAGAGACTCTACAAAGCAAGAGTGTGCTTCTAGCTCTAAAGCAGAGAGTGAACCATGGATGAGAACTCTGCTGTGTGATTCCCTTCAGAAATGGAGTTAAGCCCCAGGCTCTGAGTCATCCTGCAAGCAATAATTCCTTTCAGGTAAGGGCAGTCACTTTTCAGATCAAAAGAACTACATCGTTCACGAAGGTCACACGTGACTCATCTTAACAGACAAGCATTGGATGTTATAGGACCAGTGCTTTGTATCAGTTTCAGAAGCAGAGTTGGACTAGATATGGTCCGTATGTGTAGGAAACACCATAATATTGTTGTCAGCACACTCACGTTTCCTGCTGTCTTAGAGACTCTAGAAAGCAAGAGCGTGCTTCTTGTTCTAAAGCAGAGGGTGATCCATGGATGAGAACACTGCTGTGTGTTTCACTTCAGAAATGTAGGTAAATCCCAGGCTCTAGTCTTCCAACAAGCAAGACTTCGTTTCAGGTAAGGGCAGTCACTTTTCTGCTCAAAAGAACTACATCGTTCACGAAGCTCACACGTATCTCATATTAACTGACAAGCACTGGATGTTAGAGGACCAGTGCTTTGCATCAGATTCAGAAGCAGATTTGGACTACATATGATCCGTATGTGTGGGAAACACCGTTCTTTTGTTCTGGGCACACTCAGATTGCCTGCTGTATTAGAGACTCTAGAAAGCAAGAGCGAGCTTCTTGCTCTAAAGCAGAGTGTGATCAATGGATGAGAACTCTGCTGTGTGTTTCTCTTCAGAAATGGAGTTAAGTCCCAGGCTGTGAGTCTTCCTACAAGCAAGACTTCGTTTCAGGTAAGGGCTATCACTTTTCAGCTCAAACGAACTACATCGTTCATGAAACTCACACGTTTCTCATCTTAACTGACAAGCATTGGATGTTAGAGGACCAGTGCTTTGTATCAGTTTCAGAAGCAGAGTTGGAATACATGTGTTCCGTATGTGTAGGCAACATCGTTCTTTTGTTCTCAGCACACTCATGTTTCATGCTGTCTTAGAGCCTCTAGAAAGCAAGAGCGTGCTTATGCTCTAAAGCAGAGTGTGATCAATGGATGAGAACTCTGCTGTGTGTTTCACTTCAGAAATGGAGTTAAAACCCAGGCTTTGAGTCTTCCTACAAGCAAGACTTTGTTTCAGGTAAGGGCAGTTACTTTTCAGATCAAATGAAGTACATTGTTCACGAAGCTCACACGTTTCGGATCTTACCTGACAAGCATTGGATGTTAGAGGACCTGTGGTTTGTTTCAGTTTCAGAAGCAGATTTGAACTAGATATGGTCCTTCTGTGTAGGAAACACCATTCTTTTGGTCTCATCACACTAAGGTTCCTCGCTGTATTAGAGACTCTAGAAACCAAGAGTGTGCTTCTCGCTCTAATGCAGAGTGTGATCCATGGATGAGAATTATGATGTGTGTTTCCCTTCAGAAATGGAGTGAAATCCCAGGCTCTGAGTCTTCCTACAAGCAAAACTTCGTTTCAGGTAAGGGCAGTTACTTTACAACTCAAACGAACCACATCATTCATGAAGCTCACACGTTTCGGATCTGACCTGACAAGCACTGGATGTTACAGGACCAGTGATTTGTATCAATTTCAGAAGCAGATTTGGACTACATATGGTCCATATGTGTAGGCAGCATCGTTCTTTTGTTCTCAGCACACTCACGTTTCATGCTGTCTTAGAGCCTCTAGAAAGCAAGAGCGTGCTTCTTGCTCTAAAGCAGAGTGTGCTCCATGGATGAGAACTCTGCTGTGTGTTTCCCTTCAGAAATGGAGTTAAATCCCAGGCTCTGTGTCTTCCTACAAGCAAGACTTCGTTTCAGGTAAGGGGAGTCACTTTTCAGCTCAAAAGAACTACATCGTTCACGAAGCTCACACGTTTCTCATCTTAACAGACAAGCATTGGATGGTAGAGGACCAGTGCTTTGTACCAGCTTCAGAAGCAGAGTTGGACTAGATATGGTCCGTATGTGTAGGAAACACCGTTCTTTTGTTCTCAGCACACTCACGTTTCCTGCTGCCTGAGAGACTCTAGAAAGCAAGAGCATAATCTTGTCCTAAAGCAGAGTGTGATCAATGGATGAGAACTCTGCTGTGTGTTTCACTTCAGAAATGGAGTTAAATCCCAGGCTCCGAGTTTTCCTACAAGCAAGACTTCGTTTCAGGTAAGGGCAGTTACTTTACAGCTCAAACGAACTACATCGTTCATGAAGCTCACACATTACCGATCTTACCTGACAAGCACTGGATGTTAGAGGACCTGTGATTTGTTTCAGTTTCAGAAGCAGAGTTAAACTAGATATGTTCCGTATGTGTAGGAAACACCATTCTTTTGTTTTGAGCACACTCAGTTTTCCTGCTGTATTAGAGAGTCTAGAAAGCAAGAGTGTGCTTCTCGCTCTAAAGCAGAGTGTGCTCCATGGATTAGAACTCTGCTGTGTGTTTTCCCTTCAGAAATGGACTTAAATCACAGGCTCCGTGTCTTACTACTAGCAAGACTTCGTTTCAGGTAAGGGCAGTCACTTTTCAGCTCAAAAGAACTACATCGTTTTCGAAGCTCACACGTTTCTCATCTTAACAGACAAGCGTTGGATGTTAGAGGACCAGTGCTTTGTATCAGCTTCAGAAGCAGAGTTGGACTAGATATGGTCCCTATGTGTAGGAAACACCGTCCTTTTGTTCAAAGCACACTCTGGTTTCCTGCTGTATTAGAGACTCTAGAAAGCAAGAGCATGCTTCTTGCTCTAAAGCAGAGTGTGATCCATGGATGAGAACTATGCTGTGTGTTTCCCTTCAGAAATGGAGTTAAATCGCAGGCTCTGTGTCTTACTACAAGCAAGACTTCCTTTCAGTTAAGGGCAGTCACATTTCAGCTCTAACGAACTACATCATTCACGAAGCTCACACGTTTCTCATCTTAACTGAGAAGCATTGGATGTTAGAGGACCAGTGCTTTGTATCAGTTCCAGAAGCAGAGTTGGACTAGATATGGTCCGTATGTGTAGAAAACACCGTTCTTTTATTCTGAGCACACTCAGGTTTCCTGCTGTATTAGAGACTCTAGAAAGCAAGAGCATGCTTCTCACTCTAAAGCAGAGTGTGATCCATGGATGAGAACTATGCTGTGTGTTTCCCTTCAGAAATGGAGTTAAATCCCAGGCTCTGTGTTTTCCTATATGCAAGACTTCGTTTCAGGTAAGGGCAGTCACTTTTCAGCTCAAAAGAACTACATCGTTCACGAAGCTCACACGTTTCTCATCTTACCTGACAAGCATTGGATGTTAGAGGACCAGTGCTTTGTATCATTATCAGAAGCAGATTTGGACTACAAATGGTCCGTATGTGTAGGCAACATCGTTCTTTTGTTCTCAGCACACTCACGTTTCATTCTGTCTTAGAACCTCTAGAAAGCAAGAGCCTGCTTCTTGTTCTAAAGCAGAGTGTGATCAATGGATGAGAACTCTGCTGTGTGTTTCACTTCAGAATTGGAGTTAAATCCCATGCTCTGAGTCTTCCTATATGCAGGACTTCCTTTCAGGTAAGGACAGTTAATTTACAGCTCAAAAGAACTACATTGTTCACGAAGCTCACACGTTTCTCATCTTAACAGACAAGCGTTGGATGTTAGAGGACCAGTGCTTTGTATCAGCTTCAGAAGCAGAGTTGGACTAGATATTGTCCCTATGTGTAGGAAACACCGTCCTTTTGTTCAAAGCACACTCAGGTTTCCTGCTGTATTAGAGACTCTAGAAAGCAAGAGCATGCTTCTTGCTCTAAAGCAGAGTGTGATCCATGGATGAGAACTATGCTGTGTGTTTCCCTTCAGAAATGGAGTTAAATCGCAGGCTCTGTGTCTTACTACAAGCAAAATTTCCTTTCAGTTAAGAGCAGTCACTTTTCAGCTCAAACGAACTACATCATTCACGAAGCTCACACGTTTCTCATCTTAACTGAGAAGCATTGCATGTTAGAGGACCAGTGCTTTGTATCAGTTCCAGAAGCAGAGTTGGACTAGATATGGTCTGTATGTGTAGGAAACACCGTTCTTTTATTCTGAGCACACTCAGGTTTCCTGCTGTATTAGAGACTCTAGAAAGCAAGAGCATGCTTCTCACTCTAAAGCAGAGTATGATCCATGGAAGAGAATTATGCTGTGTGTTTCCCTTCAGAAATGGAGTTAAATCCCAGGCTCTGTGTTTTCCTATATGCAAGACTTCGTTTCAGGTAAGGGCAGTCACTTTTCAGCTCAAAAGAACCACATCGTTCACGAAGCTCACACGTTTCTCATCTTAACTGACAAGCATTGGATGTTAGAGGACCAGTGCTTTGTATCATTTTCAGAAGCAGATTTGGACTACAAATGGTCCGTATGTGTAGGCAACATTGTTCTTTTGTTCTCAGCACACTCACGTTTCATTCTGTCTTAGAGCCTCTAGAAAGCAAGAGCCTGCTTCTTGTTCTAAAGCAGAGTGTGATCAATGGATGAGAACTCTGCTGTGTGTTTCACTTCAGAATTGGAGTTAAATCCCATGCTCTGAGTCTTCCTATATGCAGGACTTCCTTTCAGGTAAGGACAGTTAATTTACAGCTCAAAAGAACTACATTGTTCACGAAGCTCACACGTTTTGGATCTTACCTGACAAGAATTGGATGTTAGATGACCAGTGCTTTGTATCACTTTCAGAAGCAGATTGGACTACATATGATCCGTATGTGTACGAAAAACCGTTCTTTTGTTCTGGCCACACTCAGATATCCTGCTGTATTAGAGAATCTAGAAAGCAAGAGTGTGCTTCTCGCTCTAAATCAGATTGTGATCCATTGATGAGAACTCTGCTGTCTGTTTCCCTTCAAAAATGTAGTTAAATCCCAGGCTCTGTGTCTTACTACAAGCAAGACTACGTTTCAGGTAAGGGGAGTCACTTTTCAGCTCAAAATATCTAAACCGTTCACGAAGCTCACACGTTTCTCATCTTAACAGACAAACGTTGGATGGTAGAGGACCAGTGCTTTGTATCAGCTTCAGAAGCAGAGTTGGACAAGATATGGTCCGTATGTGTAGGAAACACCGTTCTTTGTTCTCAGCACAATCACGTTTCCTGCTGTCTTAGAGACTCTAGAAAGCAATAGCGTGCTTCTTGTTCTAAAGCAGAGTGTGATCAATGGATGAGAACACTGCTGTGTGTTTCACTTCAGAAATGGAGTTAAATCACAGGCTCTGAGTCTTCCTCCAAGCAAGACTTCCTTTCAGGTCAGGGCAGTTTCTTTAGAGCTCAAAGGAACTACATCGTTCACGAAGCTCACACGTTTCCCATCTTAACTGACAAGCATTGGATGTTAGAGGACCAGTGCTTTGTATGAGTTTCAGAAGCATGGTTAAACTATATATGTTCTGTATGTGTAGGAAACACCGTTCTTTTCTTTGAGCACACTCAGCTTTCCTGCTGTAATAGAGACTCTAGAAAGCAAGAATGTGCTTCTCGCTCTAAAGTACAGTGTGCTCCATGGAAGAGAACTCAGCTGTGTGTTTCCCTTCAGAAATGGAGTTAAATCCCAGGCTCTGAGTCTTCCTGCAAGCAAGAATTCCTTTCACGTAAGGGCAGTCACTTTTCAGCTCAAAAGAACTACATCGTTCACGAAGCTCACACGTTTCTCATCTTAACTGACAAGCACTGGATATTAGAGGACCAGTGCTATGTATCAGTTTCAGAAGCAGATATGGACTACATATGGTCCGTATGTGTAGGCAACATCATTCTTTTGTTCTCAGCAAATCACGTTTCATGTTGTCTTAGAGCCTCTAGAAAGCAAGAGCGTGCTTCTTGCTCTAAAGCAGAGGGTGATCAATGGATATGAACTCTGCTGTGTGTTTTACTTCAGAATTGGAGTTAAATCCCAGGCTCTGAGTCTTCCTACAAGCAAGACCTCGTTTCAGGTAAGGGCAGTTACTTTACAGCTCAAAAGATCTACATCGTTCATGAAGCTCACACATTTCTGATCTTACCTGACAAGCACTGGATGTTAGGGGACCGTTGGTTTGTTTCAGTTTCAGAAGGTTGTTGAACTAGATATGGTCTGTATGTGTAGGAAACACCGTTCTTTTGTTCTGAGCACACTCAGGTTTTCTGCTGTATTAGAGACTCTAGAAAGCAAGAGTATGCTTCTTGCTCTAAAGCAGAGTGTGATCAATGTATGAGAACTCTGTTGTGTGTTTCACTTCAGAAATGGAGTTAAATCCCAGGCTCTGAGTCTTCCTACAAACAAGACTTCCTTTGATGTAAGGGCAGTTTCTTTATAGCTCAAAGGAACTACATCGTTCACGAAACTCACACGTTTCTCATCTTAACTGACAAGCATTGGATGTTAGAGGACCAGTGCTTTGTATCAGTTTCAGAAGCAGAGTTGGACTAGATATGGTCCGTATGTGTAGGAAACACCGTTCTATTGTTCTGAGCACACTCTGGTTTCCTGCTGTATTAGAGACTCTAGAAAGCAAGAGCTTGCTTCTCGCTCTAAAGCAGAGTGTGATCCATGGATGAGAACTCTGCTGTGTGTTTCCGTTCAAAAATGGACTTAAATCCCAGTCTCATGTCTTCCTACAAGCAAGACTTCGTTTCAGGTAAGGGCAGTCACTTTTCAGCTCAAAATAACTACATCGTTCACGAAGCTCACACGTTTCTCATTTTAACAGACATGCATTAGATGGTAGAGGACCAGTGCTTTGTATCAGCTTCAGAAGCAGAGTTGGACTAGATATGGTCCGTATATGTAGGAAACACCGTTCTTTTGTACTCAGCACACTCAAGTTTCCTGATGTCTTAGAGACTCTAGAAAGCAAGAGCGTGCTTCTTGTTCTAAAGCAGAGTATGATCCATGGATGAGAACACTGCTGTGTGTTTCCTTTCAGAAATGGAGTTAAATCCCAGGCTCTGTGTCTTACTACAAGCAAGAGTTCGTTTCAGGTAAGGGCAGTCACTTTTCAGCTCAAACGAACTACATCGTTCACGAAGCTCACACGTTTCTCATCTTAATTGTCAAGCATTGGATGTTAGAGGACCAGTACTTTGTATCAGTTTCAGAAGCAGGGTTGTACTAAATATGGTCCGTATGTGTAGGAAACACCGTTCATTTGTTCTGGACACACTCAGATTTCCTCCTGTATTAGAGAGTCTAGAAAGCAAGAGCTTGCTTCTCGCTCTAAAGCAGAGTGTGGTCCATGGATGAGAACTCAGCTGTGTGTTTCCCTTCAGAAATGGAGTTAAATCCCAGGGTCTGAGTCTTCCTGCAAGCAAGAATTCCTTTCACGTAAGGGCAGTCACTTTTCAGCTCAAAAGAACTACATCGTTCACGAAGCTCACACGTTTCTCATCTTAACTGACAAGCACTGGATATTAGAGGACCAGTACTATGTATCAGTTTCAGAAGTAGAGTTCGCCTAGATATGGTCCGTATGTGTAGGAAATACCGTTCTTTTGTTCTCAGCACACTCACTTTTCCTGCTGTCTTAGAGACTCTAGAAAGCAAGAGCAGGCTTCTTTTTCTAAAGCAGGGTGTGATCAATTGATGAGAACTCTGATGTGTGTTTCACTTCAGAAATGGAGTTAAATCCCAGGCTCTGAGTCTTCCTACAAGCAAGACGTCGTTTCAGGTAAGGGCAGTTACTTTACAGCTCAAACGATCTACATCGTTCATGAAGCTCACACATTTCCGATCTTACCTGACAAGCACTGGATGTTAGAGGACCGTTGGTTTGTTTCAGTTTCAGAAGGTTGTTGAACTAGATATGGTCTGTATGTGTAGGAAACACCTTTCTTTTGTTCTGAGCACACTCAGATTTTCTGCTGTATTAGAGACTCTAGAAAGCAAGAGCGTGCTTCTCACTCTAAAGAAGAGTTTGATCCATGGAAGAGAACTATGCTGTGTGTTTCACTTCAGAAATGGAGTTAAATCCCAGGCTCTGTGTTTTCCTATATGCAATACTTCGTTTCAGTTAAGGGCAGTCACTTTTCAGCTCAAAAGAACTACATCATTCACGAAGCTCACACGTTTCTCATCTTAACTGAAAAGCTTTGGATGTTAGAGGACCAGTGCTTTGTATCAGCTTCAGAAGCATAGTTGGACTAGATAAGGTCCGTATGTGTAGGAAACCGCGTCCTTTTGTTCTCAGCACCCTCACGTTTCATGCTGTCTTAGAGCCTCTAGAAAGCAAGAGCGTGCTTCTCGCTCTAAAGCAGAGTGTGATCAATGGATGAGAACTCTGCTGTGTGTTTCACTTCAAAAATGGAGTTAAATCCCATGCTCTGAGTCTTCCTACAAGCAAGGCTTCCTTTCAGGTAAGGACAGTTAATTTACAGCTCAAACGAACTACATTGTTCACGAACCTCACACGTTTCGGATCTTACCTGACAATCATTGGATGTTAAACGACCAGTGCTTTGTATCAGTTTTAGAAGCAGATTTGGACTACATATGGTCCGATGTGTAGGAAAAACCGATCTTTTGTTCTGGCCACACTCAGATTTCCTGCTGTATTAGAGACTCTAGAAAGCAAGAGTGTGCTTCTCGCTCTAAAGCAGAGTGTGATCCATTGATGAGAACTCTGCTGTGTGTTTCCCTTCAGAAATGGAGTTAAATCCCAGGCTCTGTGTCTTACTACAAGCAAGACTTCATTTCAGGTAAGGGCAGTCACTTTTCAGCTCAAACGAACTACATCGTTCACGAAGCTCACACGTTTCTCATCTTAACTGACAAGCATTGGATGTTAGAGGACCAGTGCTTTGTATCAGTTTCAGAAGCAGGGTTGTAATGAATATGGTCCGTATGTGTAGGAAACACCGTTCATTTGTTCTTGGCACACTCAGATTTCCTCCTTTATTAGAGAGTCTAGAAAGCAAGAGCTTGCTTCTCGCTCTAAAGCAGAGTGTGGTCCATGGATGAGAACTATGCTGTGTGTTTGCCTTCAGAAATGGAGTTAAATCCCAGTCTCTGTGTCTTCCTACAAGCAAGACTTCGTTTCACGTAAGGGCAGTTACTTTACAGCTCAAAGGAACTACATCGTTCACGAAGATCACAAGTTTCAGCTCTTACCTGACAAGCATTGGCTGTTAGAGGACCAGTGCTTTGTATCAGCTTCAGAAGCAGAGTTGGACTAGATATGGTCCCTATGTGTAGGAAACAGCGTCCTTTTGTTCTCAGCACACTCACGTTTCTTGCTGTCATAGAGACTCTAGAAAGCAAGAGCGTGCTTCTTGTTCTAAAGCAGAGTGTGATCAATGGATGAGAACACTGCTGAGTGTGTCCCTTCAGAAATGGACTTAAATCCTAGTCTCGGTGTCTTCCTACATGGAAGACTTCGTTTCAGGTAAGGGCAGTCACTTTCCTGCTCAAAACAACTACATCGTTCACGAGGCTCACACGTTTCTCATCTTAACAGACAAGCATTCGATGGTAGAGGACCAGTGCATTTTATCAGCTTCAGAAGGAGTGGTGGACTAGATATGGTCCTTATGTGTAGGAAACACCGTTCTTTTGTTCTGGGCACACTCAGATTTACTCCTGTAGTAGAGACTCTGGAAAGCAAGAGCGAGCTTCTTGCTCTAAAGGAGAGTGTGATCAATGTATGAGAACTCTGTTGTGTGTTTCACTTCAGAAATGGAGTTAAATCCCAGGCTCTGAGTCTTCCTACAAACAAGACTTCCTTTGATGTAAGGGCAGTTTCTTTATAGCTCAAAGGAACTACATCGTTCACGAAACTCACACGTTTCTCATCTTAACTGACAAGCATTGGATGTTAGAGGACCAGTGCTTTGTATCAGTTTCAGAAGCAGATTTGGACTACATATGGTCCGTATGTGTAGGAAACTCCGTTCTATTGTTCTGAGCACACTCTGGTTTCCTTTTGTATTAGAGACTCTAGAAAGCAAGAGCTTGTTTCTCGCTCTAAAGCAGAGTGTACTCCATGGATGAGAACTCTGCTGTGTGTTTCCGTTCAAAAATGGACTTAAATCCCAGGCTCTGTGTCTTCCTACAAGCAAGACTTCGTTTCAGGTAAGGGCAGTCACTTTTCAGCTGAAAATAACTACATCGTTCACGAAGCTCACACGTTTCTCATTTTAACAGACAAGCATTGGATGTTAGAGGACCAGTACTTTGTATCAGCTTCAGAAGCAGAGTTGGACTAGATATGGTCCGTATGTGTAGGAAACACCGTTCATTTCTTCTCAGCACACTCACGTTTCCTGCTGTCTTAGAGACTCTAGAAAGCAAGAGCATGCTTCTTGGTCTAAAGCAGTGTGTGATCAATAGATGACAACACTGCTGTGTGTTTCACGTCAGAAATGGAGTTATATCCCAGGCTCTCAGTGTTCCTACAAGCAAGACTTCCTTTCAGGTAAGGGCAGTTTCTTTATAGCTCAAAGGAACTACATCATTCACGAAGCTCACACGTTTCTCATCTTAACTGAGAAGCATTGGATGTTAGAGGACCAGTGCTTTGTATCAGTTTCAGAAGCAGATTTGGACTACATGTGGTCCGTATGTGTAGGCAACATCGTATTTGTTCTCAGCACACTCACGTTTCATGCTCTCTTAGAGCCTCTAGAAAGCAAAAGCGTGCTTCTTGCTCTAAAGCAGAGTGTGATCAATGGATGAGAACTCTGCTGTGTGTTTCCCTGCAGAAAGGGAATTAAATCCCAGGCTCTGAGTCTTCCTACAAGCAAGATTTCGTTTCAGGTAAGGGCAGTTACTTTACAGCTCAAACGATCTATATCATTCACGAAGCTCACACGTTTCGGATCTTAACTGACAAGCTTTGGATGTTAGAGGACCAGTGCTTTGTATCAGCTTCCCAAGCATAGTTGGACTAGACATGGTCCCTATGTGTAGGAAACACCGTTCTTTTGTTCTCAGCACACTCACGTTTCCTGCTGTCTTAGAGACTCTATAAAGCAAGAGCGTGCTTCTTGTTCTAAAGCAGAGTATGATCCATGGATGAGAACACTGCAGTGTGTTTCCCTTCAGAAATGGAGTTAAATCCCAGGCTCTGTGTCTTACTACAAGCAAGAGTTCATTTCAGGTAAGGGCAGTCACTTTTCAGCTCAAACGAACTGCATCGTTCACGAAGCTCACACGTTTCTCATCTTAACTGACAAGCATTGGATGTTAGAGGAGCAGTGCTTTGTATCAGTTTCAGAATCAGGGTTGTACTAAATATGGTCCGTATGTGTAGGAAACACCATTCATTTGTTCTGGGCACACTCAGATTTCCTCCTGTATTAGAGAGTCTAGAAAGCAAGACCTTGCTTCTCGCTCTAAAGCAGAGTGTGGTCCATGGATGAGAACTCTGCTGTGTGTTTCCCTTCAGAAATGGAGTTAAATCCCAGGCTCTGTGTCTTCCTACAAGCAAGACTTCGTTTCACGTAAGGGCAGTTACTTTACAGCTCAAAGGAACTACATCGTTCACGAAGATCACAAGTTTCAGATCTTACCTGACAAGCATTGGATGTTAGAGGACCAGTTCTTTGTATCAGCTTCAGAAGAAGAGTTGGACTAGATATGGTCCCTATGTGTAGGAAACAGCGTCCTTTTGTTCTCAGCACACTCACGTTTCCTGCTGTCTTAGAGACTCTAGAAAGCAAGAGCTTGCTTCTTGTTCTATAGCAGAGTGTGATCAATGGATGAGAACACTGCTGTTTGTTTCCCTTCAGAAATGGACTGAAATCCCAGGCTCTGTGTCTTCCTACAAGCAAGATTTCGTTTCAGGTAAGGGCAGTTACTTTTCAGCTCAAACGAACTACATCGTTCACGAAGCTCACACGTTCCGGATCTTAACTGACAAGCTTTGGATGTTAGAGGACCAGTGCTTTGTATCAGCTTCAGAAGCATAGTTGGACTAGATATGGTCCGTATGTGTAGGAAACACCGTTCTTTTGTTCTCAGCACACTCACATTTCCTGCTGTCTTAGAGACTCTAGAAAGCAAGAGCGTGCTTCTTGTTCTAAAGCAGAGTATGATCCATGGATGAGAACACTGCTGTGTGTTTCCCTTCAGAAATGGAGTTAAATCCCAGGCTCTGTGTCTTACTACAAGCAAGAGTTCATTTCAGGTAAGGGCAGTCACTTTTCAGCTCAAATGAACTATATCGTTCACGAAGATCACACGTTTCTCATCTTAACTGACAAGCATTGGATGTTAGAGGAGCAGTGCTTTGTATCAGTTTCAGAAGCAGGGTTGTACTAAATATGGTCCGTATGTGTAGGAAACACCATTCATTTGTTCTGGGCACACTCAGATTTCCTCCTTTATTAGAGAGTCTAGAAAGCAAGAACTTGCTTCTCGCCCTAAAGCAGAGTGTGGTCCATGGATGAGAACTCTGCTGTGTGTTTCCCTTCAGAAATGGAGTTAAATCCCAGGCTCTGTGTCTTCCTACTAGCAAGACTTCGTTTCACGTAAGGGCAGTCACTTTTCAGCTCAAAGGAACTACATCTTTCACGAAGATCACAAGTTTCAGATCTTACCTGACTAGCATTGGATGTTACAGGACCAGTGCTTTGTATCAGCTTCAGAAGCAGAGTTGGACTAGATATGGTCCCTATGTGTAGGAAACAGCGTCCTTTTGTTCTCAGCACACTCACGTTTCCTGCTGTCTTAGAGATTCTAGAAAGCAAGAGCTTGCTTCTTGTTCTAAAGCAGAGTGTGATCAATGGATGAGAACACTGCTGTGTGTTTCCCTTCAGAAATGGACTTAAATCCCAGGCTCTGTGTCTTCCTACATGCAAGACTTCGTTTCAGGTAAGGGCAGTCACTTTTCAGCTCAAAATAACTACATCGTTCACGAAGCTCACACGTTTCTCATCTTAACTGACAAGCATTGGATGTTAGAGGACCAGTGCTTTGTATCAGTTTCAGAATCAGGGTTGTACTAAATATGGTCCGTATGTGTAGGAAACACCGTTCATTTGTTCTGGGCACACTCAGATTTCCTCCTTTATTAGAGAGTCTAGAAAGAAAGAACTTGCTTCTTGCCCTAAAGCAGAGTGTGGTCCATGGATGAGAACTCTGCTGTGTGTTTCCCTTCAGAAATGGAGTTAAATCCCAGGCTCTGTGTCTTCCTACTAGCAAGACTTCGTTTCACGTAAGGGCAGTCACTTTTCAGCTCAAAGGAACTACATCTTTCACGAAGATCACAAGTTTCAGATCTTACCTGACTAGCATTGGATGTTACAGGACCAGTGCTTTGTATCAGCTTCAGAAGCAGAGTTGGACTAGATATGGTCCCTATGTGTAGGAAACAGCGTCCTTTTGTTCTCAGCACACTCATGTTTACTGCTGTCTTAGAGATTCTAGAAAGCAAGAGCTTGCTTCTTGTTCTAAAGCAGAGTGTGATCAATGGATGAGAACACTGCTGTGTGTTTCCCTTCAGAAATGGACTTAAATCCCAGGCTCTGTGTCTTCCTACATGCAAGACTTCGTTTCAGGTAAGGGCAGTCACTTTTCAGCTCAAAATAACTACATCGTTCACGAAGCTCACACGTTTCTCATCTTAACTGACAAGCATTGGATGTTAGAGGACCAGTGCTTTGTATCAGTTTCAGAATCAGGGTTGTACTAAATATGGTCCGTATGTGTAGGAAACACCGTTCATTTGTTCTGGGCACGCTCAGATTTCCTCCTGTATTAGAGAGTCTAGAAAGCAAGAACTTGCTTCTCGATCTAAAGCAGAGTGTGGTCCATGGATGAGAACTCTGCTGTTTGTTTCCCTTCAGAAATGGAGTTAAATCCCAGGCTCTGTGTCTTCCTACAAGCAAGACTTCGTTTCAGGTAAGGGCAGTTACTTTACAGCTCAAATGAACTACATCGTTCACGAAGCTCACACGTTTCTCATTTTAATAGACAAGCATTGGATGGTAGAGGACCAGTGCATTGTATCAGCTTCAGAAGCAGAGTTGGACTAGATATGGTCCGTATGTGTAGGAAACACCGTTCTTTTCTTCTCAGCACACTCACGTTTCCTGCTGTCTTAGAGACTCTGGAAAGCAAGAGCGAGCTTCTTGCTCTAAAGGAGAGTGTGATCAATGTATGAGAACTCTGTTGTTTGTTTCACTTCAGAAATGGAGTTAAATCCCAGGCTCTGAATCTTCCTACAAACAAGACTTCCTTTGATGTAAGGGCAGTTTCTTTATAGCTCAAAGGAACTACATCGTTCACGAAACTCACACGTTTCTCATCTTAACTGACAAGCATTGGATGTTAGAGGACCAGTGCTTTGTATCAGTTTCAGAAGCAGATTTGGACTACATATGGTCCGTATGTGTAGGAAACACCGTTCCTTTGTTCTCAGCACACTCACGTTTCCTGCTTTCTTAGAGACTCAGAAAGCAAGAGCTTGCTTATCGCTCTAAAGCAGAGTGTGCTCCATGGATGAGATCTCTGCTGTGTGTTTCCGTTCAAAAATGGACTTAAATCCCAGGCTCTGTGTCTTCCTACAAACAAGACTTCGTTTCAGGTAAGGGCAGTCACTTTTCAGCTCAAAATAACTACATCGTTCACGAAGCTCACACCTTTCTCATTTTAACAGACAAGCATTGGATGGTAGAGGACCAGTGCTTTGTATCAGCTTCAGCAGCAGAGTTAGACTAGATATGGTCCGTATGTGTAGGAAACACCGTTCATTTCTTCTCAGCACACTCACGTTTCCTGCTGTCTTAGAGACTCTAGAAAGCAAGAGCGTGCTTCTTGGTCTAAAGCAGAGTGTGATCACTGGATGAGAACACTGCTGTGTGTTTCACGTCAGAAATGGAGTTATATCCAAGGCTCTCAGTGTTCCTACAAGCAAGACTTCCTTTCAGGTAAGGGCAGTTTCTTTATAGCTCAAAGGAACTACATCATTCACGAAGCTCACACGTTTCTCATCTTAACTGAGAAGCATTGGATGTTAGAGGACCAGTGCTTTGTATCAGTTTCAGAAGCAGATTTGGACTACATGTGGTCCGTATGTGTAGGCAACATCGTTCTTTTGTTCTTAGCACACTCACGTTTCATGCTGTCTTAGAGCTTCTAGAAAGCAAAAGCGTGCTTCTTGCTCTGAAGCAGAGTGTGATCAATGGATGAGAACTCTGCTGTGTGTTTCCCTTCAGAAATGGAGTTAAATCCCAGGCTCTGTGTCTTCCTACAAGCAAGACTTCGTTTCAGGTAAGGGCAGTTACTTTACAGCTCAAATGAACTACATCGTTCACGAAGCTCACACGTTTCGGATCTTACCTGACAAGCATTGGATGTTAGAGGACCAGTGCTTTGTATCAGTTTCAGAAGCAGATTTGGACTACATATGGTCCCTATGTGTAGGAAACAGCGTCCTTTTGTTCTCAGCACACTCACGTTTCCTGCTGTCTTAGAGATTCTAGAAAGCAAGATCTTGCTTCTTGTTCTAAAGCAGAGTGTGATCTATGGATGAGAACACGGCTGTGCGTTTCCCTTCAGAAATGGACTTAAATCCCAGGCTCTGTGTCTTCCTACAAGCAAGATTTCGTTTCAGGTAAGGGCAGTTACTTTACAGCTCAAACGAACTACATCGTTCACGAAGCTCACACGTTTCGGATCTTAACTGACAAGCTTTGGATGTTAGAGGACCAGTGCTTTGTATCAGCTTCAGAAGCATAGTTGGACTAGATATGGTCCGTATGTGTAGGAAACACCGTTCTTTTGTTCTCAGCACACTCACGTTTCCTGCTGTCTTAGAGACCCTAGAAAGGAAGAGAGTGCTTCTTGCTCTAAAGCAGAGTGTGATCAATGGATGAGAACTCTTCTGTGTGTTTCACTTCAGAAATGGAGTTAAATCCCAGGCTCTGAATCTTCCTACAAGCAGGACTTCGTTTCAAGTAAGGGCAGTTACTTACAGCTCAACGAACTACATCTTTCTCAATGCTCACCCATTTCTCATCCTAACTGACAAGCACTGGATGTTAGAGGACGTTTGCTTTGTATGAATTTCAGAAGCAGAGTTGAACTAGATATGGTCAGTATGTTTAGGAAACACCGTTCTTTTGTTCTGATCACACTCAGGTTTGCTGCTGTATTAGAGACTCTAGAAAGCAAGAGCGTGCTTCTCGCTCTAAAGCAGAGTGTGATCCCTGGATGAGAACTATGCTGTGTGTTCCCGTTCAGAAATGGTGTTAATTCCCAGGCTCTGTGTCTTACTACAAGCAAGAGTTCATTTCAGGTAAGGGCAGTCACTTTTCAGCTCAAATGAACTATATAGTTCACGAAGATCACACGTTTCTCATCTTAACTGACAAGCATTGGATGTTAGAGGAGCAGTGCTTTGTATCAGTTTCAGAATCAGGGTTGTACTAAATATGGTCCGTATGTGTAGGAAACACAGTTCATTTGTTCTGGGCACACTCAGATTTCCTCCTGTATTAGAGAGTCTAGAAAGCAAGAGCTTGCTTCTCGCTCTAAAGCAGAGTGTGCTCCATGGATGAGAACTCTGCTGTGTGTTTCCGTTCAAAAATGGACTTAAATCCCAGGCTCTGTGTCTTCCTACAAGCAAGACTTCCTTTCAGGTAAGGGCAGTCACTTTTCAGCTCAAAATAACTACATCGTTCACGAAGCTCACACGTTTCTCATTTTAACAGACAAGCATTGGATGGTAGAGGACCCGTGCTTTGTATCAGCTTCAGAAGCAGAGTTGGAGTAGATATGGTCCGTATGTGTAGGAAACACCGTTCATTTCTTCTCAGCACACTCACGTTTCCTGCTGTCTTAGAGACTCTAGAAAGCAAGAGCGTGCTTCTTGGTCTAAAGCAGAGTGTGATCAATGGATGAGAACACTGCTGTGTGTTTCACGTCAGAAATGGAGTTATATCCCAGGCTCTCAGTGTTCCTACAAGCAAGACTTCCTTTCAGGTAAGGGCAGTTTCTTTATAGCTCAAAGGAACTACATCATTCACGAAGCTCACACGTTTCTCATCTTAAATGAGAAGCATTGGATGTTAGAGGACCAGTGCTTTGTATCAGTTTCAGAAGCAGAGTTGGACTACATGTGGTCCGTATGTGTAGGCAACATCGTTCTTTTGTTCTTAGCACACTCACGTTTCATGCTGTCTTAGAGCTTCTAGAAAGCAAAAGCGTGCTTCTCGCTCTGAAGCAGAGTGTGATCAATGGATGAGAACTCTGCTGTGTGTTTCCCTTCAGAAAGGGAGTTAAATCCCAGGCTCTGAGTCTTCCTACAAGCAAGATTTCGTTTCAGGAAAGGGCAGTTACTTTACAGCTCAAACGAACTACATCGTTCACGAAGCTCACAAGTTTCGGATCTTACCTGACAAGCATTGGATGTTAGAGGACCCGTGCTTTGTATCAGCTTCAGAAGCATAGTTGGACTAGATATGGTACGTATGTGTAGGAAACACCGTTCTTTTGTTCTCAGCACACTCACGTTTCATGCTGTCTTCGAGCCTCTAGAAAGCAAGAGCGTGCTTCTTGCTCTAAAGCAGAGTGTGATCAATGGATGAGAACTCTGCTTTGTGTTTCCCTTCAGAAATGGAGTGAAATCCCAGGCTCTTAGTCTTCCTACAAGCAAGATTTCGTTTCAGGTAAGGGCAGTTACTTTACAGCTCAAACGAACTACATCGTTCACGAAGCTCACACGTTTCGGATCTTAACTGACAAGCTTTGGATGTTAGAGGACCAGTGCTTTGTATCAGCTTCAGAAGCATAGTTGGACTAGATATGGTCCGTATATGTAGGAAACACCGTTCTTTTGTTCTCAGCACACTCACATTTCCTGCTTTCTTAGAGACTCTAGAAAGAAAGAGCGTGCTTCTTGTTCTAAAGCAGAGTATGATCCATGGATGAGAACACTGCTGTGTGTTTCCCTTCAGAAATGGAGTTAAATCCCAGGCTCTGTGTCTTACTACAAGCAAGAGTTCATTTCAGGTAAGGGCAGTCACTTTTCAGCTCAAACGAACTACATCGTTCACGAAGCTCACACGTTTCTCATCTTAACTGACAGGCATTGGATGTTAGAGGAGCAGTGCTTTGTATCAGTTTCAGAATCAGGGTTGTACTAAATATGGTCCGTATGTGTAGGAAACACCGTTCATTTGTTCTGGGCACACTCAGATTTCCTCCTGTATTAGAGAGTCTAGAAAGCAAGACCTTGCTTCTCGCTCTAAAGCAGAGTGTGGTCCATGGATGAGAACACTGCTGTGTGTTTCCCTTCAGAAATGGAGTTAAATCCCAGGCTCTGTGTCTTCCTACAAGCAACACTTCGTTTCACGTAAGGGCAGTTACTTTACAGCTCAAAGGAACTACATCGTTCACGAAGATCACAAGTTTCAGATCTTACCTGACAAGCATTGGATGTTAGAGGACCAGTGCTTTGTATCAGCTTCAGAAGCAGAGTTGGACTAGATATGGTCCCTATGTGTAGGAAACAGCGTCCTTTTGTTCTCAGCACACTAACGTTTCCTGCTGTCTTAGCGACTCTAGAAAGCAAGAGCTTGCTTCTTGTTCTAAAGCAGAGTGTGATCAATGGATGAGAACACTGCTGTGTGTTTCCCTTCAGAAATGGACTTAAATCCCAGGCTCTGTGTCTTCCTACAAGCAAGATTTCGTTTCAGGTAAGGGCAGTTACTTTACAGCTCGAACGAACTACATCGTTCACGAATCTCACACGTTTCGGATCTTAACTGACAAGCTTTGGATGTTAGAGGACTAGTGCTTTGTATCAGCTTCAGAAGCATAGTTGGACTAGATATGGTCCGTATGTGTAGGAAACACCGTTCTTTTGTTCTCAGCACACTCACGTTTCCTGCTGTCTTAGAGACTCTAGAAAGCAAGAGCGTGCTTCTTGTTCTAAAGCAGAGTATGATCCATGGATGAGAACACTGCTGTGTGTTTCCCTTCAGAAATGGACTTAAATCCCAGGCTCTGTGTCTTACTACAAGCAAGAGTTCATTTCAGGTAAGGGCAGTCACTTTTCAGCTCAAATGAACTACATCGTTCACGAAGCTCACACGTTTCTCATCTTAACTGACAAGCATCGGATGTTAGAGGAGCAGTGCTTTGTATCAGTTTCAGAATCAGGGTTGTACTAAATATGGTCCGTATGTGTAGGAAACACTGTTCATTTGTTCTGGACACACTCAGATTTCCTCCTGTATTAGAGAGTCTAGAAAGGAAGAACTTGCTTCTCGCTCTAAAGCAGAGTGTGGTCCATGGATGAGAACTCTGCTGTGTGTTTCCCTTCAGAAATGGAGATAAATCCCAGGCTCTGTGTCTTCCTACAAGCAAGACTTCGTTTCAGGTAAGGGCAGTTACTTTACAGCTCAAAGGAACTACATCGTTCACGAAGATCACACGTTTCTCATCTTACCTGACAAGCATTGGATGTTAGAGGACCAGTGCTTTGTATCAGCTTCAGAAGCAGAGTTGGACTAGATATGGTCCGTATGTGTAGGAAACACCGTTCTTTTGTTCTCAGCACACTCAGGTTTCCTGCTGTATTAGAGACTCTAGGAAGCAAGAGCATGCTTCTTGCTCTAAAGTAGAGTGTGATCCATGGATGAGAACTATGCTGTGTGTTTCCCTACAGAAATGGAGGTAAATCGCAGGCTCTGTGTCTTACTACAAGCAAGACTTGGATTCAGGTAAGGGCAGTCACTTTTCAGCTCAAATGAACTACATCATTCACGAAGCTCACACGTTTCTCATCTTAACAGACAAGCATTGGATGTTAGAGGACCAGTGCTTTGTATCTGTTCCAGAAGCAGAGTTGGACTAGATATGGTCCGTATGTGTAGGGAACACCGTTCTTTTGTTCTCGTCACACTCAGATTTCCTCCTGAATTAGAGACTCTAGAAAGCAGGAGCGAGCTTCTTGCTCTAAAGCAGAGTGTGAATAAAGGATGAGAACTCTGCTGTGTGTTTCACTTCAGAAATGGAGTTAAATCCCAGGCTCTGAGTCTTCCTACAAGCAAGACTTCCTTTCATGTAAGGGCAGTTTCTTTATAGATCAAAGGAACTACATCGTTCACGAACCTCACACGTTTCTCATCTTAACTGACAAGCATTGGATGTTAGATGACCAGTGCTTTGTATCAGTTTCAGAAGCAGATTTGGACTGCATATTGTCCGTATGTGTAGGCAACATTGTTCTTTTGTTCTCAGCACACTCACGTTTCATGCTGCCTTAGAGCATCTAGAAAGCAAGAGCGTGCTTCTTGCTCTAAAGCAGAGTGTGATCAATGGATGAGAACTCTGCTTTGTGTTTCCCTTCAGAAATGGAGTGAAATCCCAGGCTCTTAGTCTTCCTACAAGCAAGATTTCGTTTCAGGTAAGGGCAGTTACTTTACAGCTCAAACGAACTACATCGTTCACGAAGCTCACACGTTTCGGATCTTAACTGACAAGCTTTGGATGTTAGAGGACCAGTGCTTTGTATCAGCTTCAGAAGCATAGTTGGACTAGATATGGTCCGTATATGTAGGAAACACCGTTCTTTTGTTCTCAGCACACTCACGTTTCCTGCTTTCTTAGAGACTCTAGAAAGCAAGAGCGTGCTTCTTGTTCTAAAGCAGAGTATGATCCATGGATGAGAACACTGCTGTGTGTTTCCCTTCAGAAATGGAGTTAAATCCCAGGCTCTGTGTCTTACTACAAGCAAGAGTTCATTTCAGGTAAGGGCAGTCACTTTTCAGCTCAAACGAACTACATTGTTCACGAAGCTCACACGTTTCTCATCTTAACTGACAAGCATTGGATGTTAGAGGAGCAGTGCTTTGTATCAGTTTCAGAATCAGGGTTGTACTAAATATGGTCCGAATGTGTAGGAAACACCGTTCATTTGTTCTGGGCACACTCAGATTTCCTCCTGTATTAGAGAGTCTAGAAAGCAAGACCTTGCTTCTCTCTCTAAAGCAGAGTGTGGTCCATGGATGAGAACACTGCTGTGTGTTTCCCTTCAGAAATGGAGTTAAATCCCAGGCTCTGTGTCTTCCTACAAGCAACACTTCGTTTCACGTAAGGGCAGTTACTTCACAGCTCAAAGGAACTACATCGTTCACGAAGATCACAAGTTTCAGATCTTACCTGACAAGCATTGGATGTTAGAGGACCAGTGCTTTGTATCAGCTTCAGAAGCAGAGTTGGACTAGATATGGTCCCTATGTGTAGGAAACAGCGTCCTTTTGTTCTCAGCACACTCACGTTTCCTGCTGTCTTAGCGACTCTAGAAAGCAAGAGCTTGCTTCTTGTTCTAAAGCAGAGTGTGATCAATGGATGAGAACACTGCTGTGTGTTTCCCTTCAGAAATGGACTTAAATCCCAGGCTCTGTGTCTTCCTACAAGCAAGATTTCGTTTCAGGTAAGGGCAGTTACTTTACAGCTCAAACGAACTACATCGTTCACGAAGCTCACACGTTTCAGATCTTAACTGACAAGCTTTGGATGTTAGAGGACCAGTGCTTTGTATCAGCTTCAGAAGCATAGTTGGACTAGATATGGTCCGTGTGTGTAGGAAACACCGTTCTTTTGTTCTCAGCACACTCACGTTTCCTGCTGTCTTAGAGCCTCTAGAAAGAAAAAGCGTGCTTCTTGTTCTAAAGCAGAGTATGATCCATGGATGAGAACACTGCTGTGTGTTTCCCTTCAGAAATGGACTTAAATCCCAGGCTCTGTGTCTTACTACAAGCAAGAGTTCATTTCAGGTAAGGGCAGTCACTTTTCAGCTCAAATGAACTACATCGTTCACGAAGCTCACACGTTTCTCATCTTAACTGACAAGCATTGGATGTTAGAGGAGCAGTGCTTTGTATCAGTTTCAGAATCAGGGTTGTACTAAATATGGTCCGTATGTGTAGGAAACACTGTTCATTTGTTCTGGACACACTCAGATTTCCTCCTGTATTAGAGAGTCTAGAAAGCAAGAACTTGCTTCTCGCTCTAAAGCAGAGTGTGGTCCATGGATGAGAACTCTGCTGTGTGTTTCCCTTCAGAAATGGAGTTAAATCCCAGGCTCTGTGTCTTCCTACAAGCAAGACTTCGTTTCAGGTAAGGGCAGTTACTTTACAGCTCAAAGGAACTACATCGTTCACGAAGATCACAAGTTTCAGATCTTACCTGACAAGCATTGGATGTTAGAGGACCAGTGCTTTGTATCAGCTTCAGAAGCAGAGTTGGACTAGATATGGTCCGTATGTGTAGGAAACACCGTTCTTTTGTTCTCAGCACACTCAGGTTTCCTGCTGTATTAGAGTCTCTAGGAAGCAAGAGCATGCTTCTTGCTCTAAAGCAGAGTGTGATCCATGAATGAGAACTATGCTGTGTGTTTCCCTTCAGAAATGGAGGTATATCGCAGGCTCTGTGTCTTACTACAAGCAAGACTTGGTTTCAGGTAAGGGCAGTCACTTTTCAGCTCAAATGAACTACATCATTCACGAAGCTCACACGTTTCTCATCTTAACAGACAAGCATTGGATGTTAGAGGACCAGTGCTTTGTATCTGTTCCAGAAGCAGAGTTGGACTAGATATGGTCCGTATGTGTAGGGAACACCGTTCTTTTGTTCTCGTCACACTCAGATTTCCTCCTGTATTAGAGACTCTATAAAGCAGGAGCGAGCTTCTTGCTCTAAAGCAGAGTGTGAATAAAGGATGAGAACTCTGCTGTGTGTTTCACTTCAGAAATGGAGTTAAATCCCAGGCTCTGAGTCTTCCTACCAGCAAGACTTCCTTTCATGTAAGGGCAGTTTCTTTATAGCTCAAAGGAACTACATCGTTCACGAACCTCACACGTTTCTCATCTTAACTGACAAGCATTGGATGTTAGAGGACCAGTGCTTTGTATCAGTTTCAGAAGCAGATTTGGACTGCATATTGTCCGTATGTGTAGGCAACATCGTTCTTTTGTTCTCAGCACACTCACGTTTCATGCTGCCTTAGAGCATCTAGAAAGCAAGAGCGTGCTTCTTGCTCTAAAGCAGAGTGTGATCAATGGATGAGAACTCTGCTTTGTGTTTCCCTTCAGAAATGGAGTGAAATCCCAGGCTCTTAGTCTTCCTACAAGCAAGATTTCGTTTCAGGTAAGGGCAGTTACATTACAGCTCAAACGAACTACATCGTTCACGAAGCTCACACGTTTCGGATCTTAACTGACAAGCTTTGGATGTTAGAGGACCAGTGCTTTGTATCAGCTTCAGAAGCATAGTTGGACTAGATATGGTCCGTATATGTAGGAAACACCGTTCTTTTGTTCTCAGCACACTCACGTTTCCTGCTTTCTTAGAGACTCTAGAAAGCAAGAGCGTGCTTCTTGTTCTAAAGCAGAGTATGATCCATGGATGAGAACACTGCTGTGTGTTTCCCTTCAGAAATGGAGTTAAATCCCAGGCTCTGTGTCTTACTACAAGCAAGAGTTCATTTCAGGTAAGGGCAGTCACTTTTCAGCTCAAACGAACCACATCGTTCACGAAGCTCACACGTTTCTCATCTTAACTGACAAGGATTGGATGTTAGAGGAGCAGTGCTTTGTATCAGTTTCAGAATCAGGGTTGTACTAAATATGGTCCGAATGTGTAGGAAACACCGTTCATTTGTTCTGGGCACACTCAGATTTCCTCCTGTATTAGAGAGTCTAGAAAGCAAGACCTTGCTTCTCTCTCTAAAGCAGAGTGTGGTCCATGGATGAGAACACTGCTGTGTGTTTCCCTTCAGAAATGGAGTTAAATCCCAGGCTCTGTGTCTTCCTACAAGCAACACTTCGTTTCACGTAAGGGCAGTTACTTTACAGCTCAAAGGAACTACATCGTTCACGAAGATCACAAGTTTCAGATCTTACCTGACAAGCATTGGATGTTAGAGGACCAGTGGTTTGTATCAGCTTCAGAAGCAGAGTTGGACTAGATATGGTCCCTATGGGTAGGAAACAGCGTCCTTTTGTTCTCAGCACACTCATGTTTCCTGCTGTCTTAGAGACTCTAGAAAGCAAGAGCTTGCTTCTTGTTCTAAAGCAGAGTGTGATCAATGGATGAGAACACTGCTGTGTGTTTCCCTTCAGAAATGGACTTAAATCCCAGGCTCTGTGTCTTCCTACAAGCAAGATTTCGTTTCAGGTATGGGCAGTTACTTTACAGCTCAAACGAACTACATCGTTCACGAAGCTCACACGTTTCGGGTCTTAACTGACAAGCTTTGGATGTTAGAGGACCAGTGCTTTGTATCAGCTTCAGAAGCATAGTTGGACTAGATATGGTCCGTATGTGTAGGAAACACCGTTCTTTTGTTCTCAGCACACTCACGTTTACTGCTCTCTTAGAGACTCTAGAAAGCAAGAGCGAGCTTCTTGTTCTAAAGCAGAGTATGATCCATGGATGAGAACACTGCTGTGTGTTTCCCTTCAGAAATGGAGTTAAATCCCAGGCTCTGTGTCTTACTACAAGCAAGAGTTCATTTCAGGTAAGGGCAGTCACTTTTCAGCTCAAATGAACTACATCGTTCACGAAGCTCACACGTTTCTCATCTTAACTGACAAGCATTGGATGTTAGAGGAGCAGTGCTTTGTATCAGTTTCAGAATCAGGGTTGTACTAAATATGGTCCGTATGTGTAGGAAACACCGTTCATTTGTTCTGGGCACACTCAGATTTCCTCCTGTATTAGAGAGTCTAGAAAGCAAGACCTTGCTTCTCGCTCTAAAGCAGAGTGTGGTCCATGGATGAGAACTCTGCTGTGTGTTTCCCTTCAGAAATGGAGTTAATTCCCAGGCTCTGTGTCTTCCTACAAGCAAGACTTCGTTTCAGGTAAGGGCAGTTACTTTACAGCTCAAAGGAACTACATCGTTCACGAAGATCACAAGTTTCAGATCTTACCTGACAAGCATTGGATGTTAGAGGACCAGTGCTTTGTATCAGCTTCAGAAGCAGAGTTGGACTAGATATGGTCCCTATGTGTAGGAAACAGCGTCCTTTTGTTCTCAGCACACTCACGTTTCCTGCTGTATTAGAGACTCTAGGAAGCAAGAGCATGCTTCTTGCTCTAAAGCAGAGTGTGATCCATGGATGAGAACTATGCTGTGTGTTTCCCTTCAGAAATGGAGGTAAATCGCTGGCTCTGTGTCTTACTACAAGCAAGACTTGGTTTCAGGTAAGGGCAGTCACTTTTCAGCTCAAATGAACTACATCATTCACGAAGCTCACACGTTTCTCATCTTAACAGACAAGCATTGGATGTTAGAGGACCAGTGCTTTGTATCTGTTCCAGAAGCAGAGTTGGACTAGATATGGTCCGTATGTGTAGGGAACACCGTTCTTTTGTTCTCGTCACACTCAGATTTCCTCCTGTATTAGAGACTCTATAAAGCAGGAGCGAGCTTCTTGCTCTAAAGCAGAGTGTGAATAAAGGATGAGAACTCTGCTGTGTGTTTCACTTCAGAAATGGAGTTAAATCCCAGGCTCTGAGTCTTCCTACAAGCAAGACTTCCTTTCATGTAAGGGCAGTTTCTTTATAGCTGAAAGGAACTACATCGTTCACGAACCTCACACGTTTCTCATCTTAACTGACAAGCATTGGATGTTAGAGGACCAGTGCTTTGTATCAGTTTCAGAAGCAGATTTGGACTGCATATTGTCCGTATGTGTAGGCAACATCGTTCTTTTGTTCTCAGCACACTCACGTTTCATGCTGTCTTAGAGCCTCTAGAAAGCAAGAGCGTGCTTCTTGCTCTAAAGCAGAGTGTGATCAATGGATGAGAACTCTGCTTTGTGTTTCCCTTCAGAAATGGAGTGAAATCCCAGGCTCTTAGTCTTCCTACAAGCAAGATTTCGTTTCAGGTAAGGGCAGTTACTTTACAGCTCAAAGGAACTACATCGTTCACGAAGCTCACACGTTTCGGATCTTAATTGACAAGCTTTGGATGTTAGAGGACCAGTGCTTTGTATCAGCTTCAGAAGCAGAGTTGGACTAGATATGGTCCCTATGTGTAGGAAACAGCGTCCTTTTGTTCTCAGCACACTCACGTTTCCTGCTGTCTTAGAGACTCTAGAAAGCAAGAGCTTGCTTCTTGTTCTAAAGCAGAGTGTGATCAATGGATGAGAACACTGCTGTGTGTTTCCCTTCAGAAATGGACTTAAATCCCAGGCTCTGTGTCTTCCTACAAGCAAGATTTCGTTTCAGGTAAGGGCAGTTACTTTACAGCTCGAACGAACTACATCGTTCACGAAGCTCACACGTTTCGGATCTTAACTGACAAGCTTTGGATGTTAGAGGACAAGTGCTTTGTATCAGTTTCAGAATCAGGGTTGTACTAAATATGGTCCGTATGTGTAGGAAACACCGTTCATTTGTTCTGGGCACACTCAGATTTCCTCCTGTATTAGAGAGTCTAGAAAGCAAGACCTTGCTTCTCGCTCTAAAGCAGAGTGTTGTCCATGGATGAGAACTCTGCTGTGTGTTTCCCTTCAGAAATGGAGTTAAATCCCAGGCTCTGTGTCTTCCTACAAGCAAGACTTCGTTTCACGTAAGGGCAGTTACTTTACAGCTCAAAGGAACTACATCTTTCACGAAGATCACAAGTTTCAGATCTTACCTGACAGGCATTGGATGTTACAGGACCAGTGCTTTGTATCAGCTTCAGAAGCAGAGTTGGACTAGATATGGTCCCTATGTGTAGGAAACAGCGTCCTTTTGTTCTCAGCACACTCACGTTTCCTGCTGTCTTAGAGACTCTAGAAAGCAAGAGCTTGCTTCTTGTTCTAAAGCAGAGTGTGATCAATGGATGAGAACACTGCTGTGTGTTTCCCTTCAGAAATGGACTTAAATCCCAGGCTCTGTGTCTTCCTACAAGCAAGATTTCGTTTCAGGTAAGGGCAGTTACTTTACAGCTCAAACGAACTACATCGTTCACGAAGCTCACACGTTTCAGATCTTAACTGACAAGCTTTGGATGTTAGAGGACCAGTGCTTTGTATCAGCTTCAGAAGCATAGTTGGACTAGATAAGGTCCGTATGTGTAGGAAACCGCGTCCTTTTGTTCTCAGCACACTCACGTTTCCTGCTGTCTTAGAGACTCTAGAAAGCAAGAGCTTGCTTCTTGTTCTAAAGCAGAGGGTGATCAATGGATGAGAACACTGCTGTGTGTTTCCCTTCAGAAATGGACTTAAATCCCAGGCTCTGTGTCTTCCTACATGCAAGACTTCGTTTCAGGTAAGGGCAGTCACTTTTCAGCTCAAAATATCTACATCGTTCACGAAGCTCACACGTTTCTCATTTTAACAGACAAGCCTTGGATGGTAGAGGACCAGTGCATTGTATCAGCTTCAGAAGCAGAGTTGGACTAGATATGGTCCTTATGTGTAGGAAACAGCGTCCTTTTGTTCTCAGCACACTCACGTTTCCTGCTGTCTTAGAGACTCTAGAAAGCAAGAGCTTGCTTCTTGTTCTAAAGCAGAGTGTGATCAATGGATGAGCACACAGCTGTGTGTTTCCCTTCAGAAATGGACTTAAATCCCAGGCTCTGTGTCTTCCTACATGCAAGACTTCGTTTCAGGTAAGGGCAGTCACTTTTCAGCTCAAAATAACTACATCGTTCACGAAGCTCACACGTTTCGGATCTTAACTGACAAGCTTTGGATGTTAGAGGACCAGTGCTTTGTATCAGCTTCAGAAGCAGAGTTGGACTAGATATGGTCCGTATGTGTAGGAAACACCGTTCTTTTGTTCTCAGCACACTCAGGTTTCCTGCTGTATTAGAGACTCTAGGAAGCAAGAGCATGCTTCTTGCTCTAAAGCAGAGTGTGATCCATGGATGAGAACTATGCTGTGTGTTTCCCTTCAGAAATGGAGGTAAATCGCAGGCTCTGTGTCTTACTACATGCAAGACTTGGTTTCAGGTAAGGGCAGTCACTTCTCAGCTCAAATGAACTACATCATTCACGAAGCTCACACGTTTCTCATCTTAACAGACAAGCATTGGATATTAGAGGACCAGTGCTTTGTATCTGTTCCAGAAGCAGAGTTGGACTAGATATGGTCCGTATGTGTAGGGAACACCGTTCTTTTGTTCTCGTCACACTCAGATTTCCTCCTGTATTAGAGACTCTATAAAGCAGGAGCGAGCTTCTTGCTCTAAAGCAGAGTGTGATCAATGGATGAGAACTCTGCTGTGTGTTTCACTTAAGAAATGGAGTTAAATCCCAGGCTCTGAGTCTTCCTACAAGCAAGACTTCCTTTCATGTAAGGGCAGTTTCTTTATAGCTCAAAGGAACTACATTGTTCACGAACCTCACACGTTTCTCATCTTAACTGACAAGCATTGGATGTTAGAGGACCAGTGCTTTGTATCAGTTTCAGAAGCAGATTTGGACTGCATATTGTCCGTATGTGTAGGCAACATCGTTCTTTTGTTCTCAGCACACTCACGTTTCATGCTGTCTTAGAGCCTCTAGAAAGCAAGAGCGTGCTTCTTGCTCTAAAGCAGAGTGTCATCAATGGATGAGAACTCTGCTTTGTGTTTCCCTTCAGAAATGGAGTGAAATCCCAGACTCTGAGTCTTCCTACAAGCAAGATTTCGTTTCAGGTAAGGGCAGTTACTTTACAGCTCAAAGGAACTACATCGTTCACGAAGCTCACACGTTTCGGATCTTAACTGACAAGCTTTGGATGTTAGAGGACCAGTGCTTTGTATCAGCTTCAGAAGCATAGTTGGACTAGATATGGTCCATATATGTAGGAAACACCGTTCTTTTGTTCTCAGCACACTCACGTTTCCTGCTTTCTTAGAGACTCTAGAAAGCAAGAGCGTGCTTCTTGTTCTAAAGCAGAGTATGATCCATGGATGAGAACACTGCTGTATGTTTCCCTTCAGAAATGGAGTTAAATCCCAGGCTCTGTTTCTTACTACAAGCAAGAGTTTTTTTCAGGTAAGGGCAGTGACTTTTCAGGTCAAACGAACTACATCGTTCACGAAGCTCACACGTTTCTCATCTTAACTGACAAGCATTGGATGTTAGAGGAGCAGTGCTTTGTATCAGTTTCAGAATCAGGGTTGTACTAAATATGGTCCGTATGTGTAGGAAACACCATTCATTTGTTCTGGGCACACTCAGATTTCCTCCTGTATTAGAGAGTCTAGAAAGCAAGAGCTTACTTCTCGCTCTAAAGCAGAGTGTGGTCCATGGATGAGAACTCTGCTGTGTGTTTGCCTTCAGAAATGGAGTTAAATCCCAGGCTCTGTGTCTTCCTACAAGCAAGACTTCGTTTCACGTAAGGGCAGTTACTTTACAGCTCAAAGGAACTACACCTTTCACGAAGATCACAAGTTTCAGATCTTACCGGACAAGCATTGGATGTTACAGGACCAGTGCTTTGTATCAGCTTCAGAAGCAGAGTTGGACTAGATATGGTCCCTATGTGTAGGAAACAGCGTCCTTTTGTTCTCAGCACACTCACGTTTCCTGCTGTCTTAGAGACTCTAGAAAGCAAGAGCTTGCTTCTTGTTCTAAAGCAGAGTGTGATCAATGGATGAGAACACTGCTGTGTGTTTCCCTTCAGAAATGGACTTAAATCCCAGGCTCTGTGTCTTCCTACATGCAAGACTTCGTTTCAGGTAAGGGCAGTCACTTTTCAGCTCAAAATAACTACATCGTTCACGAAGCTCATACGTTTCGGATCTTAACTGACAAGCTTTGGATGTTAGAGGACCAGTGCTTTGTATCAGCTTCAGAAGCAGAGTTGGACTAGATATGGTCCGTATGTGTAGGAAACACCGTTCTTTTGTTCTCAGCACACTCAGGTTTCCTGCTGTATTAGAGACTCTAGGAAGCAAGAGCATGCTTCTTGCTCTAAAGCAGAGTGTGATCCATGGATGAGAACTATGCTGTGTGTTTCCCTTCAGAAATGGAGGTAAATCGCAGGCTCTGTGTCTTACTACATGCAAGACTTGGTTTCAGGTAAGGGCAGTCACTTTTCAGCTCAAATGAACTACATCATTCACGAAGCTCACACGTTTCTCATCTTAACAGACAAGCATTGGATATTAGAGGACCAGTGCTTTGTATCTGTTCCAGAAGCAGAGTTGGACTAGATATGGTCCGTATGTGTAGGGAACACCGTTCTTTTGTTCTCGTCACACTCAGATTTCCTCCTGTATTAGAGACTCTATAAAGCAGGAGCGAGCTTCTTGCTCTAAAGCAGAGTGTGATCAATGGATGAGAACTCTGCTGTGTGTTTCACTTCAGAAATGGAGTTAAATCCCAGGCTCTGAGTCTTCCTACAAGCAAGACTTCCTTTCATGTAAGGGCAGTTTCTTTATAGCTCAAAGGAACTACATTGTTCACGAACCTCACACGTTTCTCATCTTTACTGACAAGCATTGGATGTTAGAGGACCAGTGCTTTGTATCAGTTTCAGAAGCAGATTTGGACTGCATATTGTCCGTATGTGTAGGCAACATCGTTCTTTTGTTCTCAGCACACTCACGTTTCATGCTGTCTTAGAGCCCCTAGAAAGCAAGAGCGTGCTTCTTGCTCTAAAGCAGAGTGTGATCAATGGATGAGAACTCTGCTTTGTGTTTCCCTTCAGAAATGGAGTGAAATACCAGACTCTGAGTCTTCCTACAAGCAAGATTTCGTTTCAGGTAAGGGCAGTTACTTTACAGCTCAAAGGAACTACATCGTTCACGAAGCTCACACGTTTCGGATCTTAACTGACAAGCTTTGGATGTTAGAGGACCAGTGCTTTGTATCAGCTTCAGAAGCATAGTTGGACTAGATATGGTCCATATATGTAGGAAACACCGTTCTTTTGTTCTCAGCACACTCACGTTTCCTGCTTTCTTAGAGACTCTAGAAAGCAAGAGCGTGCTTCTTGTTCTAAAGCAGAGTATGATCCATGGATGAGAACACTGCTGTGTGTTTCCCTTCAGAAATGGAGTTAAATCCCAGGCTCTCTTTCTTACTACAAGCAAGAGTTTTTTTCAGGTAAGGGCAGTGACTTTTCAGGTCAAACGAACTACATCGTTCACGAAGCTCACACGTTTCTCATCTTAACTGACAAGCATTGGATGTTAGAGGAGCAGTGCTTTGTATCAGTTTCAGAATCAGGGTTGTACTAAATATGGTCCGTATGTGTAGGAAACACCGTTCATTTGTTCTGGGCACACTCAGATTTCCTCCTGTATTAGAGAGTCTAGAAAGCAAGAGCTTACTTCTCGCTCTAAAGCAGAGTGTGGTCCATGGATGAGAACTCTGCTGTGTGTTTGCCTTCAGAAATGGAGTTAAATCCCAGGCTCTGTGTCTTCCTACAAGCAAGACTTCGTTTCACGTAAGGGCAGTTACTTTACAGCTCAAAGGAACTACACCTTTCACGAAGATCACAAGTTTCAGATCTTACCGGACAAGCATTGGATGTTAGAGGACCAGTGATTTGTATCAGCTTCAGAAGCAGAGTTGGACGAGATATGGTCCCTATGTGTAGGAAACAGCGTCCTTTTGTTCTCAACACACTCACGTTTCCTGCTGTCTTAGAGACTCTAGAAAGCAAGAGCTTGCTTCTTGTTCTAAAGCAGAGTGTGATCAATGGATAAGAGCACTGCTGTGTGTTTCCCTTCAGAAATGGACTTAAATCCCAGGCTCTGTGTCTTCCTACAAGCAAGATTTCCTTTCAGGTAAGGGCAGTTACTTTACAGCTCAAACGAACTACATCGTTCACGAAGCTCACACGTTTTGGATCTTAATTGACAAGCTTTGGATGTTAGAGGACCAGTGCTTTGTATCAGCTTCAGAAGCATAGTTGGACTAGATATGGTCCATATGTGTAGGAAACACCGTTCTTTTGTTCTCATCACACTCACGTTTCCTGCTGTCTTAGAGACTCTAGAAAGCAAGAGTGTGCTTCTTGTTCTAAAGCAGAGTGTGATCAATGGATGAGAACACCGCTGTGTGTTTCCCTTCAGAAATGGACTTAAATCCCAGGCTCTGTGTCTTCCTACATGCAAGACTTCGTTTCAGGTAAGGGCAGTCACTTTTCAGCTCAAAATAACTACATCGTTCACGAAGCTCACACGTTTCTCATCTTAACTGACAAGCATTGGATTTTAGAGGAGCAGTGCTTTGTATCAGTTTCAGAATCAGGGTTGTACTAAATATGGTCCGTATGTGTAGGAAACACCGTTCATTTGTTCTGGGCACACTCAGATTTCCTCCTGTATTAGAGAGTCTAGAAAGCAAGAGCTTACTTCTCGCTCTAAAGCAGAGTGTGGTCCATGGATGAGAACTCTGCTGTGTGTTTGCCTTCAGAAATGGAGTTAAATCCCAGGCTCTGTGTCTTCCTACAAGCAAGACTTCGTTTCACGTAAGGGCAGTTACTTTACAGCTCAAAGGAACTACACCTTTCATGAAGATCACAAGTTTCAGATCTTACCGGACAAGCATTGGATGTTAGAGGACCAGTGCTTTGTATCAGCTTCAGAAGCAGAGTTGGACTAGATATGGTCCCTATGTGTAGGAAACAGCGTCCTTTTGTTCTCAGCACACTCACGTTTCCTGCTGTCTTAGAGACTCTAGAAAGCAAGAGCTTGCTTCTTGTTCTAAAGCAGAGTGTGATCAATGGATGAGAACACTGCTGTGTGTTTCCCTTCAGAAATGGACTTAAATCCCAGGCTCTGTGTCTTCCTACAAGCAAGATTTCGTTTCAGGTAAGGGCAGTTACTTTACAGCTCAAACGAACTACATCGTTCACGAAGCTCACACGTTTCAGATCTTAATTGAGAAGCTTTGGATGTTAGAGGACCAGTGCTTTGTATCAGCTTCAGAAGCATAGTTGGACTGGATATGGTCCGTATATGTAGGAAACACCGTTCTTTTGTTCTCAGCACACCCGGGTTTCCTGCTGTATTAGAGACTCTAGGAAGCAAGAGCATGCTTCTTGCTCTAAAGCAGAGTGTGATCCATGGATGAGAACTATGCTGTGTGTTTCCCTTCAGAAATGGAGGTAAATCGCAGGCTCTGTGTCTTACTACAAGCAAGACTTGGTTTCAGGTAAGGGCAGTCACTTTTCAGCTCAAATGAACTACATCATTCACGAAGCTCACACGTTTCTCATCTTAACAGACAAGCATTGGATATTAGAGGACCAGTGCTTTGTATCTGTTCCAGAAGCAGAGTTGGACTAGATATGGTCCGTATGTGTAGGGAACACCGTTCTTTTGTTCTCGTCACACTCAGATTTCCTCCTGTATTAGAGACTCTATAAAGCAGGAGCGAGCTTCTTGCTCTAAAGCAGGGTGTGATCAATGGATGAGAACTCTGCTTTGTGTTTCCCTTCAGAAATGGAGTGAAATCCCAGGCTCTGAGTCTTCCTACAAGCAAGATTTCGTTTCAGGTAAGGGCAGTTACTTTACAGCTCAAAGGAACTACATCGTTCACGAAGCTCACACGTTTCGGATCTAAACTGACAAGCTTTGGATGTTAGAGGACCAGTGCTTTGTATCAGCTTCAGAAGCATAGTTGGACTAGATATGGTCCGTATATGTAGGAAACACCGTTCTTTTGTTCTCAGCACACTCACGTTTCCTGCTTCCTTAGAGACTCTAGAAAGCAAGAGCGTGCTTCTTGTTCTAAAGCAGAGTATGATCCATGGATGAGAACACTGCTGTGTGTTTCCCTTCAGAAATGGAGTTAAATCCCAGGCTCTGTGTCTTACTACAAGCAAGAGTTCATTTCAGGTAAGGGCAGTCACTTTTCAGCTCAAACGAACTACATCGTTCACGAAGCTCACACGTTTCTCATCTTAACTGACAAGCATTGGATGTTAGAGGAGCAGTGCTTTGTATCAGTTTCAGAATCAGGGTTGTACTAAATATGGTCCGTATGTGTAGGAAACACCGTTCATTTGTTCTGGGCACACTCAGATTTCCTCCTGTATTAGAGAGTCTAGAAAGCAAGAGCTTACTTCTCGCTCTAAAGCAGAGTGTGGTCCATGGATGAGAACTCTGCTGTGTGTTTGCCTTCAGAAATGGAGTTAAATCCCAGGCTCTGTGTCTTCCTACAAGCAAGACTTCGTTTCACGTAAGGGCAGTTACTTTACAGCTCAAAGGAACTACACCTTTCACGAAGATCACAAGTTTCAGATCTTACCAGACAAGCATTGGATGTTAGAGGACCAGTGCTTTGTATCAGCTTCAGAAGAAGAGTTGGACTAGATATGGTCCCTATGTGTAGGAAACAGCGTCCTTTTGTTCTCAGCAAACTCACGTTTCCTGCTGTCTTAGAGACTCTAGAAAGCAAGAGCTTGCTTCTTGTTCTAAAGAAGAGTGTGATCAATGGATGAGAACACTGCTGTGTGTTTCCCTTCAGAAATGGACTTAAATCCCAGGCTCTGTGTCTTCCTACAAGCAAGATTTCGTTTCAGGTAAGGGCAGTTACTTTACAGCTCAAACGAACTACATCGTTCACGAAGCTCACACGTTTCGGATCTTAATTGACAAGCTTTGGATGTTAGAGGACCAGTGCTTTGTATCAGCTTCAGAAGCATAGTTGGACTAGATATGGTCCGTGTGTGTAGGAAACACCGTTCTTTTGTTCTCAGCACACTCACCTTTCCTGCTCTCTTAGAGACTCTAGAAAGCAAGAGCTTGCTTCTTGTTTTAAAGCAGAGTGTGATCAATGGATGAGAACACTGCTGTGTGTTTCCCTTCAGAAATGGACTTAAATCCCAGGCTCTGTGTCTTCCTACATGCAAGACTTCGTTTCAGGTAAGGGCAGTCACTTTTCAGCTCAAAATAACTACATCGTTCACGAAGCTCACACGTTTCTCATTTTAACAGACAAGCATTGGATGGTAGAGGACCAGTGCATTGTATCAGCTTCAGAAGCAGAGTTGGACTAGATATGGTCTGTATGTGTAGGAAACACCGTTCTTTTCTTCTCAGCACACTCACGTTTCCTGCTGTCTTAGAGACTCTAGAAAGCAAGAGCGTGCTTCTTGGTCTAAAGCAGAGTGTGATCAATGGATGAGAACACTGCTGTGTGTTTCACGTCAGAAATGGAGTTAAATCCCAGGCTCTCAGTCTTACTACAAGCAAGACTTCCTTTCAGGTAAGGGCAGTTTCTTTATAGCTCAAAGGAACTACATCATTCACGAAGCTCACATGTTTCTCATCTTAACTGACAAGCATTGGATGTTATTGGACCAGAGCTTTGTCTCAGTTTCAGAAGCAGATTTGGACTGCATATTGTCCGTATGTGTAGGCAACATCATTCTTTTGTTCTCAGCACACTCACGTTTCATGCTGTCTTAGAGCCTCTAGAAAGCAAGAGCCTGCTTCTTGCTCTAAAGCAGTTTGTGATCAATGGATGAGAACTCTGCTTTGTGTTTCCCTTCAGAAATGGAGTGAAATCCCAGGCTCTGAGTCTTCCTACAAGCAAGATTTCTTTTTAGGTAAGGGCAGTTACTTTACAGCTCAAAGGAACTACATCGTTCACGAAGCTCACACGTTTCGGATCTTAACTGAAAAGCTTTGGATGTTAGAGGACCAGTGCTTTGTATCAGCTTCAGAAGCATAGTTGGACTAGATATGGTCCGTATATGTAGGAAACACCGTTCTTTTGTTCTCAGCACACTCACGTTTCCTGCTTTCTTAGAGACTCTAGAAAGCAAGAGCATGCTTCTTGTTCTAAAGCAGAGTATGATCCATGGATGAGAACACTGCTGTGTGTTTCCCTTCAGAAATGGAGTTAAATCCCAGGCTCTGTGTCTTACTACAAGCAAGAGTTCATTTCAGGTAAGTGCAGTCACTTTTCATCTCAAACGAACTACATCGTTCACGAAGCTCACACGTTTCTCATCTTAACTGACAAGCATTGGATGTTAGAGGAGCAGTGCTTTGTATCAGTTTCAGAATCAGGGTTGTACTAAATATGGTCCGTATGTGTAGGAAACACCGTTCATTTGTTCTGGGCACACTCAGATTTCCTCCTGTATTAGAGAGTCTAGAAAGCAAGACCTTGCTTCTCGCTCTAAAGCAGAGTGTGGTCCATGGATGAGAACACGGCTGTGTGTTTCCCTTCAGAAATGGAGTTAAATCCCAGGCTCTGTGTCTTCCTACAAGCAACACTTCGTATCACGTAAGGGCAGTTACTTTACAGCTCAAAGGAACTACATCGTTCACGAAGATCACAAGTTTCAGATCTTACCTGACAAGCATTGGATGTTAGAGGACCAGTGCTTTGTATCAGCTTCAGAAGCAGAGTTGGACTAGATATGGTCCCTATGTGTAGGAAACAGCGTCCTTTTGTTCTCAGCACACTCACGTTTCCTGCTGTCTTAGAGAGTCTAGAAAGCAAGACCTTGCTTCTCGCTCTAAAGCAGAGTGTGGTCCATGGATGAGAACACGGCTGTGTGTTTCCCTTCAGAAATGGAGTTAAATCCCAGGCTCTGTGTCTTCCTACAAGCAAGATTTCGTTTCAGGTAAGGGCAGTTACTTTACAGCTCGAAGGAACTACATCGTTCACGAAACTCACACGTTTCGGATCTTAACTGACAAGCTTTGGATGTTAGAGGACCAGTGCTTTGTATCAGTTTCAGAAGCAGAGTTGGACTAGATATGGTCCGTATGTGTAGGGAACACCGTTCTTTTGTTCTGGTCACACTCAGATTTCCTCCTGTATTAGAGACTCTAGAAAGCAGGAGCGAGCTTCTTGCTCTAAAGCAGAGTGTGATCAATGGATGAGAACTCTGCTGTGTATTTCACTTCAGAAATGGAGTTAAATCCCAGGCTCTGAGTCTTCCTACAAGCAAGACTTCCTTTCATGTAAGGGCAGTTTTTTATAGCTCAAAGGAACTACATCGTTCACGAAACTCACACGTTTCTCATCTTAACTGACAAGCATTGGATGTTAGAGGACCAGTGCTTTTTATCAGTTTCAGAAGCAGATTTGGACTACATATTGTCCGTATGTGTAGGCAACATCGTTCTTTTGTTCTCAGCACACTCACGTTTCATGCTGTCTTAGAGCCTCTAGAAAGCAAGAGCGTGCTTCTTGCTCTAAATCAGAGTGTGATCAATGGATGAGAACTCTGCTGTGTGTTTCCCTTCAGAAATGGAGTGAAATCCCAGGCTCTGAGTCTTCCTACAAGGAAGACTTCGTTTCAGGTAAGGGCAGTTACTTTACAGCTCAAAGGAACTACATCGTTCACGAAGCTCACACGTTTCGGATCTTAATTGACAAGCTGTGGATGTTAGAGGAGCAGTGCTTTGTATCAGCTTCAGAAGCATAGTTGGACTAGATATGGTCCGTATGTGGAGGAAACACCGTTCTATTGTTCTCAGCACACTCACGTTTCCTGCTGTCTTAGAGACTCTAGAAAGCAAGAGCGTGCTTCTTGTTCTAAAGCAGAGTATGATCCATGGATGAGAACACTGCTGTGTGTTTCCCTTCAGAAATGGAGTTAAATCCCAGGCTCTGTGTCTTACTACAAGCAAGAGTTCATTTCAGGTAAGGGCAGTCACTTTTCAGCTCAAACGAACTACATCGTTCACGAAGCTCACACGTTTCTCATCTTAACTGACAAGCATTGGATGTTAGAGGAGCAGTGCTTTGTATCAGTTTCAGAATCAGGGTTGTACTAAATATGGTCCGTATGTGTAGGAAACACCGTTCATTTGTTCTGGGCACACTCAGATTTCCTCCTGTATTAGAGAGTCTAGAAAGAAAGACCTTGCTTCTCGCTCTAAAGCAGAGTGTGGTCCATGGATGAGAACTCTGCTGTGTGTTTCCCTTCAGAAATGGACTTAAATCCCAGGCTCTGTGTCTTCCTACAAGCAAGATTTCGTTTCAGGTAAGGGCAGTTACTTTACAGCTCGAAGGAACTACATCGTTCACGAAACTCACACGTTTCGGATCTTAACTGACAAGCTTTGGATGTTAGAGGACCAGTGCTTTGTATCAGTTTCAGAAGCAGAGTTGGACTAGATATGGTCCGTATGTGTAGGGAACACCGTTCTTTTGTTCTGGTCACACTCAGATTTCCTCCTGTATTAGAGACTCTAGAAAGCAGGAGCGAGCTTCTTGCTCTAAAGCAGAGTGTGATCAATGGATGAGAACTCTGCTGTGTATTTCACTTCAGAAATGGAGTTAAATCCCAGGCTCTGAGTCTTCCTACAAGCAAGACTTCCTTTCATGTAAGGGCAGTTTTTTATAGCTCAAAGGAACTACATCGTTCACGAAACTCACACGTTTCTCATCTTAACTGACAAGCATTGGATGTTAGAGGACCAGTGCTTTTTATCAGTTTCAGAAGCAGATTTGGACTACATATTGTCCGTATGTGTAGGCAACATCGTTCTTTTGTTCTCAGCACACTCACGTTTCATGCTGTCTTAGAGCCTCTAGAAAGCAAGAGCGTGCTTCTTGCTCTAAATCAGAGTGTGATCAATGGATGAGAACTCTGCTGTGTGTTTCCCTTCAGAAATGGAGTGAAATCCCAGGCTCTGAGTCTTCCTACAAGGAAGACTTCGTTTCAGGTAAGGGCAGTTACTTTACAGCTCAAAGGAACTACATCGTTCACGAAGCTCACACGTTTCGGATCTTAATTGACAAGCTGTGGATGTTAGAGGAGCAGTGCTTTGTATCAGCTTCAGAAGCATAGTTGGACTAGATATGGTCCGTATGTGGAGGAAACACCGTTCTATTGTTCTCAGCACACTCACGTTTCCTGCTGTCTTAGAGACTCTAGAAAGCAAGAGCGTGCTTCTTGTTCTAAAGCAGAGTATGATCCATGGATGAGAACACTGCTGTGTGTTTCCCTTCAGAAATGGAGTTAAATCCCAGGCTCTGTGTCTTACTACAAGCAAGAGTTCATTTCAGGTAAGGGCAGTCACTTTTCAGCTCAAACGAACTACATCGTTCACGAAGCTCACACGTTTCTCATCTTAACTGACAAGCATTGGATGTTAGAGGAGCAGTGCTTTGTATCAGTTTCAGAATCAGGGTTGTACTAAATATGGTCCGTATGTGTAGGAAACACCGTTCATTTGTTCTGGGCACACTCAGATTTCCTCCTGTATTAGAGAGTCTAGAAAGAAAGACCTTGCTTCTCGCTCTAAAGCAGAGTGTGGTCCATGGATGAGAACTCTGCTGTGTGTTTCCCTTCAGAAATGGAGTTAAATCCCAGGCTCTGTGTCTTCCTACAAGCAAGACTTCGTTTCAGGTAAGGGCAGTTACTTTACAGCTCAAAGGAACTACATCGTTCACGAAGATCACAAGTTTCAGATCTTACCTGACAAGCATTGGATGTTAGAGGACCAGTGCTTTGTAACAGCTTCAGAAGCAGAGTTGGACTAGATATGGTCCCTATGGGTAGGAAACAGCGTCCTTTTGTTCTCAGCACACTCACGTTTCCTGCTGTCTTAGAGACTCTAGAAAGCAAGAGCTTGCTTCTTGTTCTAAAGCAGAGTTTGATCAATGTATGAGAACACTGCTGTGTGTTTCCCTTCAGAAATGGACTTAAATCCCAGGCTCTCTGTCTTCCTACATGCAAGACTTCGTTTCAGGTAAGGGCAGTCACTTTTCAGCTCAAAATAACTACATCGTTCACGAAGCTCACACATTTCTCATTTTAACAGACAAGCATTGGATGGTAGAGGACCAGTGCATTGTATCAGCTTCAGAAGCAGAGTTGGACTAGATATGGTCTGTATGTGTAGGAAACACCGTTCTTTTCTTCTCAGCACACTCACGTTTCCTGCTGTCTTAGAGACTCTAGAAAGCAAGAGCGTGCTTCTTGTTCTAAAGCAGAGTATGATCCATGGATGAGAACACTGCTGTGTGTTTCCCTTCAGAAATGGAGTTAAATCCCAGGCTCTGTGTCTTACTACAAGCAAGAGTTAATTTCAGGTAAGGGCAGTCACTTTTCAGCTCAAACGAACTACATCGTTCACGAAGCTCACACGTTTCGGATCTTAACTGACAAGATTTGGATGTTAGAGGACCAGTGCTTTGTATCAGTTTCAGAATCAGGGTTGTACTAAATATGGTCCGTATGTGTAGGAAACACCGTTCATTTGTTCTGGGCACACTCAGATTTCCTCCTGTATTAGAGAGTCTAGAAAGCAAGACCTTGCTTCTCGCTCTAAAGCAGAGTGTGGTCCATGGATGAGAACTCTGCTGTGTGTTTCCCTTCAGAAATGGAGTTAAATCCCAGGCTCTGTGTCTTCCTACAAGCAAGATTTCCTTTCAGGTAAGGGCAGTTACTTTACAGCTCAAAGGAACTACATTTTTCACGAAGATCACAAGTTTCAGATCTTACCTGACAAGCATTGGATGTTAGAGGACCAGTGCTTTGTATCAGCTTCAGAAGCAGAGTTGGACTAGATAACACCGTTCTTTTCTTCTCAGCACACTCACGTTTCCTGCTGTCTTAGAGACTCTAGAAAGCAAGAGCGTGCTTCTTGGTCTAAAGCAGAGTGTGATCAATGGATGAGAACACTGCTGTGTGTTTCACATCAGAAATGGAGTTAAATCCCAGGCTCTCAGTCTTACTACAAGCAAGACTTCCTTTCAGGTAAGGGCAGTTTCTTTATAGCTCAAAGGAACTACATCATTCACGAAGCTCACATGTTTCTCATCTTAACTGACAAGCATTGGATGTTAGAGGACCAGTGCTTTGTATCAGTTTCAGAAGCAGATTTGGACTGCATATTGTCCGTATGTGTAGGCAACATCGTTCTTTTGTTCTCAGCACACTCACGTTTCATGCTGTCTTAGAGCCTCTAGAAAGCAAGAGCGTGCTTCTTGCTCTAAAGCAGTTTGTGATCAATGGATGAGAACTCTGCTTTGTGTTTCCCTTCAGAAATGGAGTGAAATCCCAGGCTCTGAGTCTTCCTACAAGCAAGATTTCTTTTCAGGTAAGGGCAGTTACTTTACAGCTCAAACGAACTACATCGTTCACGAAGCTCACACGTTTCGGATCTTAACTGACAAGCTTTGGATGTTAGAGGACCAGTGCTTTGTATCAGCTTCAGAAGCATAGTTGGACTAGATATGGTCCGTATATGTAGGAAACACCGTTCTTTTGTTCTCAGCACACTCACGTTTCCTGCTTTCTTAGAGACTCTAGAAAGCAAGAGCGTGCTTCTTGTTCTAAAGCAGAGTATGATCCATGGATGAGAACACTGCTGTGTGTTTCCCTTCAGAAATGGAGTTAAATCCCAGGCTCTGTGTCTTACTACAAGCAAGAGTTCATTTCAGGTAAGGGCAGTCACTTTTCATCTCAAACGAACTACATCGTTCACGAAGCTCACACGTTTCTCATCTTAACTGACAAGCATTGGATGTTAGAGGAGCAGTGCTTTGTATCAGTTTCAGAATCAGGGTTGTACTAAATATGGTCCGTATGTGTAGGAAACACCGTTCATTTGTTCTGGGCACACTCAGATTTCCTCCTGTATTAGAGAGTCTAGAAAGCAAGACCTTGCTTCTCGCTCTAAAGCAGAGTGTGGTCCATGGATGAGAACACTGCTGTGTGTTTCCCTTCAGAAATGGAGTTAAATCCCAGGCTCTGTGTCTTCCTACAAGCAAGACTTCGTTTCACGTAAGGGCAGTTACTTTACAGCTCAAAGGAACTACACCTTTCATGAAGATCACAAGTTTCAGATCTTACCGGACAAGCATTGGATGTTAGAGGACCAGTGCTTTGTATCAGCTTCAGAAGCAGAGTTGGACTAGATATGGTCCCTATGTGTAGGAAACAGCGTCCTTTTGTTCTCAGCACACTCACGTTTCCTGCTGTCTTAGAGACTCTAGAAAGCAAGAGCTTGCTTCTTGTTCTAAAGCAGAGTGTGATCAATGGATGAGAACACTGCTGTGTGTTTCCCTTCAGAAATGGACTTAAATCCCAGGCTCTGTGTCTTTCTACAAGCAAGATTTCGTTTCAAGTACGGGCAGTTACTTTACAGCTCGAACGAACTACATCGTTCACGAAACTCACACATTTCGGATCTTAACTGACAAGCTTTGGATGTTAGAGGACCAGTGCTTTGTATCAGCTTCAGAAGCAGAGTTGGACTAGATATGGTCCATATGTGTAGGAAACACCGTTCTTTTGTTCTCAGCACACTCAGGTTTCCTGCTGTATTAGAGACTCTAGGAAGCAAGAGCATGCTTCTTGCTCTAATGCAGAGTGTGATCCATGGATGAGAACTATGCTGTGTGTTTCCCTTCAGAAATGGAGCTAAATCGCAGGCTCTGTGTCTTACTACAAGCAAGACTTGGTTTCAGGTAAGGGCAGTCACTTTTCAGCTCAAATGAACTCCATCATTCACGAAGCTCACACGTTTCTCATCTTAACAGACAAGCATTGGATATTAGAGGACCAGTGCTTTGTATCTGTTCCAGAAGCAGAGTTGGACTAGATATGGTCCGTATGTGTAGGGAACACCGTTCTTTTGTTCTCGTCACACTCAGATTTCCTCCTGTATTAGAGACTCTATAAAGCAGGAGCGAGCTTCTTGCTCTAAAGCAGAGTGTAATCAATGGATGAGAACTCTGCTGGGTGTTTCACTTCAGAAATGGAGTTAAATCCCAGGCTCTGAGTCTTCCTACAAGCAAGACTTCCTTTCATGTAAGGGCAGTTTCTTTATAGCTCAAAGGAACTACATTGTTCACGAACCTCACACGTTTCTCATCTTAACTGACAAGCATTGGATGTTAGACGACCAGTGCTTTGTATCAGTTTCAGAAGCAGATTTGGACTGCATATTGTCCGTATGTGTAGGCAACATCGTTCTTTTGTTCTCAGCACACTCACGTTTCATGCTGTCTTAGAGCCTCTAGAAAGCAAGAGCGTGCTTCTTGCTCTAAAGCAGAGTGTGATCAATGGATGAGAACTCTGCTTTGTGTTTCCCTTCAGAAATGGAGTGAAATCCCAGGCTCTGAGTATTCCTACAAGCAAGATTTCGTTTCAGGTAAGGGCAGTTACTTTACAGCTCAAACGAACTACATCGTTCACGAAGCTCACACGTTTCGGATCTTAACTGACAAGGTTTGGATGTTAGAGGACCAGTGCTTTGTATCAGCTTCAGAAGCATAGTTGGACTAGATATGGTCCGTACATGTAGGAAACACCGTTCTTTTGTTCTCAGCACACTCACGTTTCCTGCTTTCTTAGAGACTCTAGAAAGCAAGAGCGTGCTTCTTGTTCTAAAGCAGAGTATGATCCATGGATGAGAACACTGCTGTGTGTTTCCCTTCAAAAATGGAGTTAAATCCCAGGCTCTGTGTCTTACTACAAGCAAGAGATCATTTCAGGTAAGGGCAGTCACTTTTCAGGTCAAACGAACTAGAAAGCAAGAGCGTGCTTCTTGCTCTAAAGCAGAGTGTGTTTCATGGATGAGAACTGTGCCGTGTGTTTCCCTTCAGAAACGGAGTTAAATGCCAGGCTCTGTGTCTTCCTTCAAGCAAGACTTCGTTTCAGGTAAACGCAGTCACTTTTCAGCTCAATCGAAGCTACCTTGTTCACAATGCTCACACGTTTCTTGCTCTTAACTGAAAAGCATTGGATGTTAGAGGACCTGTGGTTTGTATCAGTTTCAGAAACAGAGTTGACCTGGATATGGTCCACGTGTGTAGGAAACACAGTTCTTTTATTCTGAGCACACTCACGTTTCCCTCTGTATTAGAGTTCTAGAAAGCAAGAGAGTGCTTCTTGCTCTAAAGCAGAGTGTGTTTCATGGATGAGAACTGTGCTCTTTGTTTCCCTTCAGAAACGGAGTTAAATGCCAGGCTCTGTGTCTTCCTTCAAGCAAGACTTTGTTTCAGGTAAACGCAGTCACTTTTCAGCTCAATCGAAGCTACCTTGTTCACAATGCTCACAGGTTTCTTGCTCTTAACTTAAAGCATTGGATGTTAGAGGACCTGTGGTTTGTATCAGTTTAAGAAACAGAGTTGACCTGGATATGGTCCACGTGTGTAGGAAACACACTTATTTTGTTCTGAGCACACTCACGTTTCCCTCTGTATTAGAGACTCTAGAAAGCAAGAGCGTGCTTCTTGCTCTAAAGCAGAGTGTGTTTCATGGATGAGAACTGTGCCGTGTGTTTCCCTTCAGAAACGGAGTTAAATGCCAGGCTCTGTGACTTCCTTCATGAAGGCTTTATTTCATGTAAATATAGCAACTTTTCACCTCAAACGAAGCTACATTGTTCACAAAGCTCACACGTTTCTCGCTCTTAACTGAAAAGCATTGGATGTTAGAGGACCTGTGGTTTGTATCAGTTTCAGAAACAGAGTTGAACTAGATATGGTCCATGTGTGTAGGAAACACACTTATTTTGTTCTGAGCACACTCACGTTTCCCTCTGTATTAGAGCCTCTAGAATGCAAGAGCGTGCTTCTTGCTCTAATGCAGAGTGTGTTTCATGGATGAGAACTGTGCCGTGTGTTTCCCTTCAGAAACGGAGTTAAATGCCAGGCTCTATGTCTTCCTTCAAGCAAGACTTCGTTTCAGGTAAATGCAGGCACTTTTCACCTCAATCGAAGCTACATTGTTCACAAAGCTCACACGTTTCTCGCTCTTAAGTGAAAAGCATTGGATGTTAGAGGACCTGTGGTTTGTATCAGTTTCTGAAACAGAGTTGTACTAGATATGGTCCGTGTGTAGGAAACACAGTTCTTTTGTTCTGAGCACACTCACGTTTCTCTCTGTATTAGAGACTCTAGAAAGCAAGAGCGTGCTTCTTGCTCTAAAGCAGATTGTGTTTCATGGATGAGAACTGTGCCGTGTGTTTCCCTTCAGAAACGGAGTTAAATGCCAGGCTCTGTGCCCTCCTACATGCAAGACTTCGTTTCAGGTAAACCCAGTCACTTTTCAGCTCAATCGAAGCTACCTTGTTCACAATGCTCACAGGTTTCTTGCTCTTAACTGAAAAGCATTGGATGTTAGAGGACCTGTGGTTTGTATCAGTTTCAGAAACAGAGTTGAACTGGATATGGTCCACGTGTGTAGGAAACACAGTTCTTTTGTTCTGAGCACACTCACGTTTCCCTCTGTATTAGATACTCTAGAATGCAAGAGCGTGCTTCTTGCTCTAAAGCAGAGTGTGTTTCATGGATGAGAACTGTGCCGTGGGTTTCCCTTCAGAAACGGAGTTAAATGCCAAGCTCTGTGTCTTCCTTCAAGCAAGACTTCCTTTCAGGTATACGCAGTCACTTTTCAGCTCAATCGAAGCTTCCTTGTTCACAAAGCTCACACGTTTCTCGCTCTTAACTGAAAAGCATTGGATGTTAGAGACCTGGGGTTTGTATCAGTTTCAGGAACAGAGTTGAACTAGATATGGTCCGTGTGTGTAGGAAATACAGTTCTTTTGTTCTGAGCACACTCACGTTTCCCTCTGTATTAGAGACTCTAGAAAGCAAGAGCGTGCTTCCTGCTCTAAAGCAGAGTGTGTTTCATGGATGAGAACTGTGCCGTGTGTTTCCCTTCAGAAACGGAGTTAAATGCCAGGCTCTATGACTTCCTTCATGCAAGACATTATTTCATGTAAATGTAGCCACTTTTCACCTCAAACGAAGCTACATTTTTCACAAAGCTCACAAGTTCTCGCTCTTAAGTGAAAAGCATTGGATGTTAGAGGACCTATGGTTTGTATCTGTTTCAGAAACAGAGTTGTACTAGATATGGTCCGTGTGTAGGAAACACAGTTCTTTTGTTCTGAGCACAATCACGTTTCCCTCTGTATTAGAGACTCTAGAAAGCAAGAGCGTGCTTCTTGCTCTAAAGCAGAGTGTGTTTCATGGATGAGAACTGTGCCGAGTGTTTCCCTTCAGAAACGGAGTTAAATGCCAGGCTCTGTGTCTTCCTTCAAGCAAGACTACGTTTCAGGTAAACGCAGTCACTTTTCAGCTCAATCGAAGCTACCTTGTTCACAAAGCTCACACGTTTCTCGCTCATAACTGAAAAGCATTGGATGTTAGAGACCTGGGGTTTGTATCAGTTTCAGAAACATAGTTGAACTAGATATGGTCCGTGTGTGTAGGAAATACAGTTCTTTTGTTCTGAGCACACTCACGTTTCCCTCTGTATTAGAGACTATAGAAAGCAAGAGCGTGCTTCTTGCTCTAAAGCAGAGTGTGTTTCATGGATGAGAACTGTGCCGTGTGTTTCCCTTCAGAAACGGAGTTAAATGCCAGGCTCTGTGACTTCCTTCATGAAGGCTTTATTTCATGTAAATATAGCCACTTTTCACCTCAAACGAAGCTACATTTTTCACAAAGCTCACACGTTTCTCGCTCTTAACTGAAAAGCATTGGATGTTAGAGGACCTGTGGTTTGTATCAGTTTCAGAAACAGAGTTGAACTAGATATGGTCCATGTGTGTAGGAAACACACTTATTTTGTTCTGAGCACACTCACGTTTCCCTCTGTATTAGAGCCTCTAGAATGCAAGAGCGTGCTTCTTGCTCTAAAGCAGAGTGTGTTTCATGGATGAGAACTGTGCCGTGTGTTTCCCTTCAGAAACGGAGTTAAATGCCAGGCTCTATGTCTTCCTTCAAGCAAGACTTCGTTTCAGGTAAATGCAGGCACTTTTCACCTCAATCGAAGCTACATTGTTCACAAAGCTCACACGTTTCTCGCTCTTAAGTGAAAAGCATTGGATGTTAGAGGACCTTTGTTTTGTATCAGTTTCAGAAACAGAGTTGTACTAGATATGGTCCGTGTGTAGGAAACACAGTTCTTTTGTTCTGAGCACACTCACGTTTCCCTCTGTATTAGAGACTCTAGAAAGCAAGAGCATGCTTCTTGCTCTAAAGCAGAGTGTGTTTCATGGATGAGAACTGTGCCGTGTGTTTCCCTTCAGAAACGGAGTTAAATGCCAGGCTCAATGTGTTCCTTCAAGCAAAACTTCGTGTCAGGTAAACGCAGTCACTTTTCAGCTCAATCGAAGCTACCTTGTTCACCATGCTCACAGGTTTCTTGCTCTTAACTGAAAAGCATTGGATGTTAGAGGACCTGTGGTTTGTATCAGTTTCAGAAACAGAGTTGAACTGGATATGGTCCACGTGTGTAGGAAACACAGTTCTTTTGTTCTGAGCACACTCACGATTCCCTCTGTATTAGAGACTCTAGAATGCAAGAGCGTGCTTCTTGCGCTAAAGCAGAGTGTGCTTCATGGATGAGAACTGTGCCGTGTGTTTCCCTTCAGAAACGGAGTTAAATGCCAGGCTCAATGTGTTGCTTCAAGCAAGACTTCATTTCAGGTAAACGGGGTCACTTTTCAGCTCAATCGAAGCTACCTTGTTCACAATGCTCACAGGTTTCTTGCTCTTAACTGAAAAGCATTGGATGTTAGAGGACCTGTGGTTTGTATCAGTTTCAGAAACAGAGTTGAACTGGATATGGTCCACGTGTGTAGGAAACACAGTTCTTTTGTTCTGAGCACACTCACGTTTCCCTCTGTATTAGAGACTCTAGAAAGCAAGAGCGTGCTTCTTGCTCTAAAGCAGAGTGTGTTTCATGGATGAGAACTGTGCCGTGTGTTTCCCTTCAGAAACGGAGTTAAATGCCAGGCTCTGTGTCTTCCTTCAAGCAAGACTTCATTTCAGGTAAACACAGTCACTTTTCACCTCAAACGAAGCTACATTGTTCACAAAGCTCACACGTTTCTCGCTCTTAACTGAAAAGCATTGGATGTTAGAGGACCTGTGGTTTGTATCAGTTTCAGAAACAGAGTTGAACTAGATATGGTCCACGTGTGTAGGAAACACACTTATTTTGTTCTGAGCACACTCACGTTTCCCTCTGTATTAGAGCCTCTAGAATGCAAGAGCGTGCTTCTTGCTCTAATGCAGAGTGTGTTTCATGGATGAGAACTGTGCCGTGTGTTTCCCTTCAGAAACGGAGTTAAATGCCAGGCTCTATGTCTTCCTTCAAGCAAGACTTCGTTTCAGGTAAATGCAGGCACTTTTCACCTCAATCGAAGCTACATTGTTCACAAAGCTCACACGTTTCTCGCTCTTAAGTGAAAAGCATTGGATGTTAGAGGACCTGTGGTTTGTATCAGTTTCTGAAACAGAGTTGTACTAGATATGGTCCGTGTGTAGGAAACACAGTTCTTTTGTTCTGAGCACACTCACGTTTCTCTCTGTATTAGAGACTCTAGAAAGCAAGAGCGTGCTTCTTGCTCTAAAGCAGATTGTGTTTCATGGATGAGAACTGTGCCGTGTGTTTCCCTTCAGAAACGGAGTTAAATGCCAGGCTCTGTGCCCTCCTACATGCAAGACTTCGTTTCAGGTAAACCCAGTCACTTTTCAGCTCAATCGAAGCTACCTTGTTCACAATGCTCACAGGTTTCTTGCTCTTAACTGAAAAGCATTGGATGTTAGAGGACCTGTGGTTTGTATCAGTTTCAGAAACAGAGTTGAACTGGATATGGTCCACGTGTGTAGGAAACACAGTTCTTTTGTTCTGAGCACACTCACGTTTCCCTCTGTATTAGATACTCTAGAATGCAAGAGCGTGCTTCTTGCTCTAAAGCAGAGTGTGTTTCATGGATGAGAACTGTGCCGTGGGTTTCCCTTCAGAAACGGAGTTAAATGCCAAGCTCTGTGTCTTCCTTCAAGCAAGACTTCCTTTCAGGTAAACGCAGTCACTTTTCAGCTCAATGGAAGTTACCTTGTTCACAATGCTCACACGTTTCTCGCGATTAACTGAAAAGCATTGGATGTTAGAGGACCTGTGGTTTGTATCAGTTTCAGAAACAGAGTTAAACAGGATATGGTCCACGTGTGTAGGAAACACAGTTCTTTTGTTCTGAGCACACTCACGTTTCCCTCTGTATTAGAGACTCTAGAAAGCAAGAGTGTGCTTCTTGCTCTAAAGCAGAGTGTGTTTCATGGATGAGAACTGTGCCGTGTGTTTCCCTTCAGAAACGGAGTTAAATGCCAGGCTCTATGTCTTCCTTCAAGCAAGACTACGTTTCAGGTATACGCAGTCACTTTTCAGCTCAATCGAAGCTTCCTTGTTCACAAAGCTCACACGTTTCTCGCTCTTAACTGAAAAGCATTGGATGTTAGAGACCTGGGGTTTGTATCAGTTTCAGGAACAGAGTTGAACTAGATATGGTCCGTGTGTGTAGGAAATACAGTTCTTTTGTTCTGAGCACACTCACGTTTCCCTCTGTATTAGAGACTCTAGAAAGCAAGAGCGTGCTTCCTGCTCTAAAGCAGAGTGTGTTTCATGGATGAGAACTGTGCCGAGTGTTTCCCTTCAGAAACGGAGTTAAATGCCAGGCTCTGTGTCTTCCTTCAAGCAAGACTACGTTTCAGGTAAACGCAGTCACTTTTCAGCTCAATCGAAGCTACCTTGTTCACAAAGCTCACACGTTTCTCGCTCATAACTGAAAAGCATTGGATGTTAGAGACCTGGGGTTTGTATCAGTTTCAGAAACATAGTTGAACTAGATATGGTCCGTGTGTGTAGGAAATACAGTTCTTTTGTTCTGAGCACACTCACGTTTCCCTCTGTATTAGAGACTATAGAAAGCAAGAGCGTGCTTCTTGCTCTAAAGCAGAGTGTGTTTCATGGATGAGAACTGTGCCGTGTGTTTCCCTTCAGAAACGGAGTTAAATGCCAGGCTCTGTGACTTCCTTCATGAAGGCTTTATTTCATGTAAATATAGCCACTTTTCACCTCAAACGAAGCTACATTTTTCACAAAGCTCACACGTTTCTCGCTCTTAACTGAAAAGCATTGGATGTTAGAGGACCTGTGGTTTGTATCAGTTTCAGAAACAGAGTTGAACTAGATATGGTCCATGTGTGTAGGAAACACACTTATTTTGTTCTGAGCACACTCACGTTTCCCTCTGTATTAGAGCCTCTAGAATGCAAGAGCGTGCTTCTTGCTCTAAAGCAGAGTGTGTTTCATGGATGAGAACTGTGCCGTGTGTTTCCCTTCAGAAACGGAGTTAAATGCCAGGCTCAATGTGTTCCTTCAAGCAAAACTTCGTGTCAGGTAAACGCAGTCACTTTTCAGCTCAATCGAAGCTACCTTGTTCACAATGCTCACAGGTTTCTTGCTCTTAACTGAAAAGCATTGGATGTTAGAGGACCTGTGGTTTGTATCAGTTTCAGAAACAGAGTTGAACTGGATATGGTCCACGTGTGTAGGAAACACAGTTCTTTTGTTCTGAGCACACTCACGATTCCCTCTGTATTAGAGACTCTAGAATGCAAGAGCGTGCTTCTTGCGCTAAAGCAGAGTGTGCTTCATGGATGAGAACTGTGCCGTGTGTTTCCCTTCAGAAACGGAGTTAAATGCCAGGCTCAATGTGTTGCTTCAAGCAAGACTTCATTTCAGGTAAACGGGGTCACTTTTCAGCTCAATCGAAGCTACCTTGTTCACAATGCTCACAGGTTTCTTGCTCTTAACTGAAAAGCATTGGATGTTAGAGGACCTGTGGTTTGTATCAGTTTCAGAAACAGAGTTGAACTGGATATGGTCCACGTGTGTAGGAAACACAGTTCTTTTGTTCTGAGCACACTCACGTTTCCCTCTGTATTAGAGACTCTAGAAAGCAAGAGCGTGCTTCTTGCTCTAAAGCATAGTGTGTTTCATGGATGAGAACTGTGCCGTGTGTTTCCCTTCAGAAACGGAGTTAAATGCCAGGCTCTGTGTCTTCCTTCAAGCAAGACTTCCTTTCAGGTAAACACAGTCACTTTTCAGCTCAAACGAAGCTACATTGTTCACAAAGCTCACACGTTTCTCGCTCTTAAGTGAAAAGCATTGGATGTTAGAGGACCTGTGGTTTTTATCAGTTTCAGAAACAGAGTTGTACTAGATATGGTCCGTGCGTAGGAAACACAGTGCTTTTGTTCTGAGCACACTCACGTTTCCCTCTGTATTAGAGACTCTAGAAAGCAAGAGCATGCTTCTTGCTCTAAAGCAGAGTGTGTTTCATGGATGAGAACTGTGCCGTGGGTTTCCCTTCAGAAACGGAGTTAAATGCCAGGCTCAATGTCTTCCTTCAAGCAAGACTTTGTTTCAGGTAAACGCAGTCACTTTTCAGCTCAATCGAAGCTACCTTGTTCACAAAGCTCACACGTTTCTCGCTCTTAACTGAAAAGCATTGGATGTTAGAGACCTGGGGTTTGTATCAGTTTCAGAAACAGAGTTGAACTAGATATGGTCTGTGTGTGTAGGAAATACAGTTCTTTTGTTCTGAGCGCACTCACGTTTCCCTCTGTATTAGAGACTCTAGAAAGCAAGAGCGTGCTTCTTGCTCTAAAGCAGAGTGTGTTTCATGGATGAGAACTGTGCCGTGTGTTTCCCTTCAGAAACGGAGTTAAATGCCAGGCTCTGTGACTTCCTTCATGAAGGCTTTATTTCATGTAAATATAGCCACTTTTCACCTCAAACGAATCTACATTGTTCACAAAGCTCACACGTTTCTCGCTCTTAACTGAAAAGCATTGGATGTTAGAGGACCTGTGGTTTGTATCAGTTTCAGAAACAGAGTTGAACTAGATATGGTCCATGTGTGTAGGAAACACACTTATTTTGTTCTGAGCACACTCACGTTTCCCTCTGTATTAGAGCCTCTAGAATGCAAGAGCGTGCTTCTTGCTCTAAAGCAGAGTGTGTTTCATGGATGAGAACTGTGCCGTGTGTTTCCCTTCAGAAATGGAGTTAAATGCCAGGCTCTATGTCTTCCTTCAAGCAAGACTTCGTTTCAGGTAAATTCAGGCACTTTTCACCTCAATCGAAGCTACATTGTTCACAAAGCTCACACGTTTCTCGCTCTTAAGTGAAAAGCATTGGATGTTAGAGGACCTGTGGTTTGTATCAGTTTCTGAAACAGAGTTGTACTAGATATGGTCCGTGTGTGGGAAACACAGTTCTTTTGTTCTGAGCACACTCACGTTTCTCTCTGTATTAGAGACTCTAGAAAGCAAGAGCGTGCTTCTTGCTCTAAAGCAGATTGTGTTTCATGGATGAGAACTGTGCCGTGTGTTTCCCTTCAGAAACGGAGTTAAATGCCAGGCTCTGTGCCCTCCTACATGCAAGACTTCGTTTCAGGTAAACCCAGTCACTTTTCAGCTCAATCGAAGCTACCTTGTTCACAATGCTCACAGGTTTCTTGCTCTTAACTGAAAAGCATTGGATGTTAGAGGACCTGTGGTTTGTATCAGTTTCAGAAACAGAGTTGAACTGGATATGGTCCACGTGTGTAGGAAACACAGTTCTTTTGTTCTGAGCACACTCACGTTTCCCTCTGTATTAGATACTCTAGAATGCAAGAGCGTGCTTCTTGATCTAAATAGAGTGTGTTTCATGGATGAGAACTGTGCCGTGGGTTTCCCTTCAGAAACGGAGTTAAATGCCAGGCTCTCTGTCTTCCTTCAAGCAAGATTTCCTTTCAGGTAAACGCAGTCACTTTTCAGCTCAATGGAAGTTACCTTGTTCACAATGCTCACACGTTTCTCGCGATTAAATGAAAAGCATTGGATGTTAGAGGACCTGTGGTTTGTATCAGTTTCAGAAACAGAGTTGAACTGGATATGGTCCACGTGTGTAGGAAACACAGTTCTTTTGTTCTGAGCACACTCACGTTTCCCTCTGTATTAGAGACTCTAGAAAGCAAGAGTGTGCTTCTTGCTCTAAAGCAGAGTGTGTTTCATGGATGAGAACTGTGCCGTGTGTTTCCCTTCAGAAACGGAGTAAATGCCAGGCTCTATGTCTTCCTTCAAGCAAGACTACGTTTCAGGTAAACGCAGTCACTTTTCAGCTCAATCGAAGCTTCCTTGTTCACAAAGCTCACACGTTTCTCGCTCTTAACTGAAAAGCATTGGATGTTAGAGACCTGGGGTTTGTATCAGTTTCAGAAACAGAGTTGAACTAGATATGGTCCGTGTGTGTAGGAAATACAGTTCTTTTGTTCTGAGCACACTCACGTTTCCCTCTGTATTAGAGACTCTAGAAAGCAAGAGCGTGCTTCTTGCTCTAAAGCAGAGTGTGTTTCATGGATGAGAACTGTGCCGTGTGTTTCCCTTCAGAAACGGAGTTAAATGCCAGGCTCTGTGACTTCCTTCAAGCAAGACATTATTTCATGTAAATGTAGCCACTTTTCACCTCAAACGAAGCTACATTTTTCACAAAGCTCACACGTTTCTCGCTCTTAAGTGAAAAGCATTGGATGTTAGAGGACCTGTGGTTTGTATCAGTTTCAGAAACAGAGTTGTACTAGATATGGTCCGTGTGTGTAGGAAACACAGTTCTTTTGTTCTGAGCACAATCACGTTTCCCTCTGTTTTAGAGACTCTAGAAAGCAAGAGCGTGCTTCTTGCTCTAAAGCAGAGTGTGTTTCATGGATGAGAACTGTGCCGTGTGTTTCCCTTCAGAAACGGAGTTAAATGCCAGGCTCTGTGTCTTCCTTCAAGCAAGACTACGTTTCAGGTAAACGCAGTCACTTTTCAGCTCAATCCAAGCTACATTGTTTACAAAGCTCACACGTTTCTCATTCTTAACTGAAAAGCATTGGATGTTAGAGGACCTGTGGTTTGTATCAGTTTCAGAAACAGAGTTGAACTAGATATGGTCCATGTGTGTAGGAAACACAGTTCTTTTGTTCTGAGCACACTCACGTTTCCCTCTGTATTAGAGCCTCTAAAAAGCAAGAGCGTGCTTATAGCTCTAAAACAGAGTGTGTTTCATGGATGAGAACTGTGCTGTGTGTTTCCCTTCAGAAACGGAGTTAAATGCCAGGCTCTATGTCTTCCTTCAAGCAAGACTTCGTTTCAGGTAAATGCAGGCACTTTTCACCTCAATCGAAGCTACATTGTTCACAAAGCTCACACGTTTCTCGCTCTTAAATGAAAAGCATTGGATGTTAGAGGACCTGTGGTTTGTATCAGTTTCTGAAACAGAGTTGTACTAGATATGGTCCGTGTGTAGGAAACACAGTTCTTTTGTTCTGAGCACACTCAAATTTCACTCTGTATTAGAGACTCTAGAAATCAAGAGTGTGCTTCTTGCTCTAAAGCAGATTGTGTTTCATGGATGAGAACTGTGCCGTGTGTTTCCCTTAAGAAACGGAGTTAAATGCCAGGCTCTATGTCTTCCTTCAAGGAAGACTACATTTCAGGTAAACGCAGTCACTTTTCAGCTCAATCGAAGCTACCTTGTTCACAAAGCTCACACGTTTCTCGCTCTTAACTGAAAAGCATTGCATGTTAGAGGACCTGTGGTTTTTATCAGTTTCAGAAACAGAGTTGAACTAGATAGGGTCCGTGTGTGTACGAAACACAGTTCTGTTGTTCTGAGCACACTCACGTTTCCCTCTGTATTAGAGCCTCTAGAAAGCAAGAGCGTGCTTCTTACTCTAAAGCAGAGTGTGTTTCATGGATGAGAACTGTGCCGTGTGTTTCCCTTCAGAAACGGAGTTAAATGCCAGGCTCTGTGTCTTCCTTCAAGCAAGACTTCGCTTCAGGTAAACGCAGTCACTTTTCAGCTCAATCGAAGCTACCTTGTTCACAATGCTCACAGGTTTCTTGCTCTTAACTGAAAAGCATTGGATGTTAGAGGACCTGTGGTTTGTATCAGTTTCAGAAACAGAGTTGACCTGGATATGGTCCACGTGTGTAGAAAACACAGTTCTTTTGTTCTGAGCACACTCACGTTTCCCTCTGTATTAGAGCCTCTAGAATGCAAGAGCGTGCTTCTTGCTCTAAAGCAGAGTGTGTTTCATGGATGAGAACTGTGCCGTGTGTTTCCCTTCAGAAACGGAGTTAAATGCCAGGCTCTATGTCTTCCTTCAAGCAAGACTTCGTTTCAGGTAAATGCAGGCACTTTTCACCTCAATCGAAGCTACATTGTTCACAAAGCTCACACGTTTCTCGCTCTTAAGTGAAAAGCATTGGATGTTAGAGGACCTTTGTTTTGTATCAGTTTCAGAAACAGAGTTGTACTAGATATGGTCCGTGTGTAGGAAACACAGTTCTTTTGTTCTGAGCACACTCACGTTTCCCTCTGTATTAGAGCCTCTAGAATGCAAGAGCGTGCTTCTTGCTCTAAAGCAGAGTGTGTTTCATGGATGAGAACTGTGCCGTGTGTTTCCCTTCAGAAACGGAGTTAAATGCCAGGCTCAATGTGTTCCTTCAAGCAAAACTTCGTGTCAGGTAAACGCAGTCACTTTTCAGCTCAATCGAAGCTACCTTGTTCACAATGCTCACAGGTTTCTTGCTCTTAACTGAAAAGCATTGGATGTTAGAGGACCTGTGGTTTGTATCAGTTTCAGAAAAAGAGTTGAACTGGATATGGTCCACGTGTGTAGGAAACACAGTTCTTTTGTTCTGAGCACACTCACGATTCCCTCTGTATTAGAGACTCTAGAATGCAAGAGCGTGCTTCTTGCGCTAAAGCAGAGTGTGCTTCATGGATGAGAACTGTGCCGTGTGTTTCCCTTCAGAAACGGAGTTAAATGCCAGGCTCAATGTGTTGCTTCAAGCAAGACTTCATTTCAGGTAAACGGGGTCACTTTTCAGCTCAATCGAAGCTACCTTGTTCACAATGCTCACAGGTTTCTTGCTCTTAACTGAAAAGCATTGGATGTTAGAGGACCTGTGGTTTGTATCAGTTTCAGAAACAGAGTTGAACTGGATATGGTCCACGTGTTTAGGAAACACAGTTCTTTTGTTCTGAGCACACTCACGTTTCCCTCTGTATTAGAGTTCTAGAAAGCAAGAGCGTGCTTCTTGCTCTAAAGCAGAGTGTGTTTCATGGATGAGAACTGTGCCGTGTGTTTCCCTTCAGAAACGGAGTTAAATGCCAGGCTCTGTGTCTTCCTTCAAGCAAGACTTCCTTTCAGGTAAACACAGTCAGTTTTCAGCTCAAACGAAGCTACATTGTTCACAAAGCTCACACGTTTCTCGCTCTTAAGTGAAAAGCATTGGATGTTAGAGGACCTGTGGTTTTTATCAGTTTCAGAAACAGAGTTGTACTAGATATGGTCCGTGCGTAGGAAACACAGTGCTTTTGTTCTGAGCACACTCACGTTTCCCTCTGTATTAGAGACTCTAGAAAGCAAGAGCATGCTTCTTGCTCTAAAGCAGAGTGTGTTTCATGGATGAGAACTGTGCCGTGGGTTTCCCTTCAGAAACGGAGTTAAATGCCAGGCTCAATGTCTTCCTTCAAGCAAGACTTTGTTTCAGGTAAACGCAGTCACTTTTCAGCTCAATCGAAGCTACCTTGTTCACAAAGCTCACACGTTTCTCGCTCTTAACTGAAAAGCATTGGATGTTAGAGACCTGGGGTTTGTATCAGTTTCAGAAACAGAGTTGAACTAGATATGGTCTGTGTGTGTAGGAAATACAGTTCTTTTGTTCTGAGCACACTCACGTTTCCCTCTGTATTAGAGACTCTAGAAAGCAAGAGCGTGCTTCTTGCTCTAAAGCAGAGTGTGTTTCATGGATGAGAACTGTGCCGTGTGTTTCCCTTCAGAAACGGAGTTAAATGCCAGGCTCTGTGACTTCCTTCATGAAGGCTTTATTTCATGTAAATATAGCCACTTTTCACCTCAAACGAATCTACATTGTTCACAAAGCTCACACGTTTCTCGCTCTTAACTGAAAAGCATTGGATGTTAGAGGACCTGTGGTTTGTATCAGTTTCTGAAACAGAGTTGTACTAGATATGGTCCGTGTGTGGGAAACACAGTTCTTTTGTTCTGAGCCCACTCATGTTTCTCTCTGTATTAGAGACTCTAGAAAGCAAGAGCGTGCTTCTTGCTCTAAAGCAGATTGTGTTTCATGGATGAGAACTGTGCCGTGTGTTTCCCTTCAGAAACGGAGTTAAATGCCAGGCTCTGTGCCCTCCTACATGCAAGACTTCGTTTCAGGTAAACCCAGTCACTTTTCAGCTCAATCGAAGCTACCTTGTTCACAATGCTCACAGGTTTCTTGCTCTTAACTGAAAAGCATTGGATGTTAGAGGACCTGTGGTTTGTATCAGTTTCAGAAACAGAGTTGAACTGGATATGGTCCACGTGTGTAGGAAACACAGTTCTTTTGTTCTGAGCACACTCACGTTTCCCTCTGTATTAGATACTCTAGAATGCAAGAGCGTGCTTCTTGATCTAAATAGAGTGTGTTTCATGGATGAGAACTGTGCCGTGGGTTTCCCTTCAGAAACTGAGTTAAATGCCAGGCTCTGTGTCTTCCTTCAAGCAAGATTTCCTTTCAGGTAAACGCAGTCACTTTTCAGCTCAATGGAAGTTACCTTGTTCACAATGCTCACACGTTTCTCGCGATTAACTGAAAAGCATTGGATGTTAGAGGACCTGTGGTTTGTATCAGTTTCAGAAACAGAGTTGAACTGGATATGGTCCACGTGTGTAGGAAACACAGTTCTTTTGTTCTGAGCACACTCACGTTTCCCTCTGTATTAGAGACTCTAGAAAGCAAGAGTGTGCTTCTTGCTCTAAAGCAGAGTGTGTTTCATGGATGAGAACTGTGCCGTGTGTTTCCCTTCAGAAACGGAGTAAATGCCAGGCTCTATGTCTTCCTTCAAGCAAGACTACGTTTCAGGTAAACGCAGTCACTTTTCAGCTCAATCGAAGCTTCCTTGTTCACAAAACTCACACGTTTCTCGCTCTTAACTGAAAAGCATTGGATGTTAGAGACCTGGGGTTTGTATCAGTTTCAGAAACAGAGTTGAACTAGATATGGTCCGTGTGTGTAGGAAATACAGTTCTTTTGTTCTGAGCACACTCACGTTTCCCTCTGTATTAGAGACTCTAGAATGCAAGAGCGTGCTTCTTGCGCTAAAGCAGAGTGTGCTTCATGGATGAGAACTGTGCCGTGTGTTTCCCTTCAGAAACGGAGTTAAATGCCAGGCTCAATGTGTTGCTTCAAGCAAGACTTCATTTCAGGTAAACGCGGTCACTTTTCAGCTCAATCGAAGCTACCTTGTTCACAATGCTCACAGGTTTCTTGCTCTTAACTGAAAAGCATTGGATGTTAGAGGACCTGTGGTTTGTATCAGTTTCAGAAACAGAGTTGAACTGGATATGGTCCACGTGTGTAGGAAACACAGTTCTTTTGTTCTGAGCACACTCACGTTTCCCTCTGTATTAGAGACTCTAGAAAGCAAGAGCGTGCTTCTTGCTCTAAAGCAGAGTGTGTTTCATGGATGAGAACTGTGCCGTGTGTTTCCCTTCAGAAACGGAGTTAAATGCCAGGCTCTGTGTCTTCCTTCAAGCAAGACTTCCTTTCAGGTAAACACAGTCAGTTTTCAGCTCAAACGAAGCTACATTGTTCACAAAGCTCACACGTTTCTCGCTCTTAAGTGAAAAGCATTGGATGTTAGAGGACCTGTGGTTTGTATCAGTTTCAGAAACAGAGTTGAACTAGATATGGTCCGTGCGTAGGAAACACAGTGCTTTTGTTCTGAGCACACTCACGTTTCCCTCTGTATTAGAGACTCTAGAAAGCAAGAGCATGCTTCTTGCTCTAAAGCAGAGTGTGTTTCATGGATGAGAACTGTGCCGTGGGTTTCCCTTCAGAAACGGAGTTAAATGCCAGGCTCAATGTCTTCCTTCAAGCAAGACTTTGTTTCAGGTAAACGCAGTCACTTTTCAGCTCAATCGAAGCTACCTTGTTCACAAAGCTCACACGTTTCTCGCTCTTAACTGAAAAGCATTGGATGTTAGAGACCTGGGGTTTGTATCAGTTTCAGAAACAGAGTTGAACTAGATATGGTCTGTGTGTGTAGGAAATACAGTTCTTTTTTTCTGAGCACACTCACGTTTCCCTCTGTATTAGAGACTCTAGAAAGCAAGAGCGTGCTTCTTGCTCTAAAGCAGAGTGTGTTTCATGGATGAGAACTGTGCCGTGTGTTTCCCTTCAGAAACAGAGTTAAATGCCAGGCTCTGTGACTTCCTTCATGAAGGCTTTATTTCATGTAAATATAGCCACTTTTCACCTCAAACGAATCTACATTGTTCACAAAGCTCACACGTTTCTCGCTCTTAACTGAAAAGCATTGGATGTTAGAGGACCTGTGGTTTGTATCAGTTTCAGAAACAGAGTTGAACTAGATATGGTCCATGTGTGTAGGAAACACACTTATTTTGTTCTGAGCACACTCACGTTTCCCTCTGTATTAGAGCCTCTAGAATGCAAGAGCGTGCTTCTTGCTCTAAAGCAGAGTGTGTTTCATGGATGAGAACTGTGCCGTGTGTTTCCCTTCAGAAATGGAGTTAAATGCCAGGCTCTATGTCTTCCTTCAAGCAAGACTTCGTTTCAGGTAAATTCAGGCACTTTTCACCTCAATCGAAGCTACATTGTTCACAAAGCTCACACGTTTCTCGCTCTTAAGTGAAAAGCATTGGATGTTAGAGGACCTGTGGTTTGTATCAGTTTCTGAAACAGAGTTGTACTAGATATGGTCCGTGTGTGGGAAACACAGTTCTTTTGTTCTGAGCACACTCATGTTTCTCTCTGTATTAGAGACTCTAGAAAGCAAGAGCGTGCTTCTTGCTCTAAAGCAGATTGTGTTTCATGGATGAGAACTGTGCCGTGTGTTTCCCTTCAGAAACGGAGTTAAATGCCAGGCTCTGTGCCCTCCTACATGCAAGACTTCGTTTCAGGTAAACCCAGTCACTTTTCAGCTCAATCGAAGCTACCTTGTTCACAATGCTCACAGGTTTCTTGCTCTTAACTGAAAAGCATTGGATGTTAGAGGACCTGTGGTTTGTATCAGTTTCAGAAACAGAGTTGAACTGGATATGGTCCACGTGTGTAGGAAACACAGTTCTTTTGTTCTGAGCACACTCACGTTTCCCTCTGTATTAGATACTCTAGAATGCAAGAGCAGGCTTCTTGATCTAAATAGAGTGTGTTTCATGGATGAGAACTGTGCCGTGGGTTTCCCTTCAGAAACGGAGTTAAATGCCAGGCTCTGTGTCTTCCTTCAAGCAAGATTTCCTTTCAGGTAAACGCAGTCACTTTTCAGCTCAATGGAAGTTACCTTGTTCACAATGCTCACACGTTTCTCGCGATTAAATGAAAAGCATTGGATGTTAGAGGACCTGTGGTTTGTATCAGTTTCAGAAACAGAGTTGAACTGGATATGGTCCACGTGTGTAGGAAACACAGTTCTTTTGTTCTGAGCACACTCACGTTTCCCTCCGTATTAGAGACTCTAGAAAGCAAGAGTGTGCTTCTTGCTCTAAAGCAGAGTGTGTTTCATGGATGAGAACTGTGCCGTGTGTTTCCCTTCAGAAACGGAGTAAATGCCAGGCTCTATGTCTTCCTTCAAGCAAGACTACGTTTCAGGTAAACGCAGTCACTTTTCAGCTCAATCGAAGCTTCCTTGTTCACAAAGCTCACAGGTTTCTTGCTCTTAACTGAAAAGCATTGGATGTTAGAGACCTGGGGTTTGTATCAGTTTCAGAAACAGAGTTGAACTAGATATGGTCCGTGTGTGTAGGAAATACAGTTCTTTTGTTCTGAGCACACTCACGTTTCCCTCTGTATTAGAGACTCTAGAAAGCAAGAGCGTGCTTCTTGCTCTAAAGCAGAGTGTGTTTCATGGATGAGAACTGTGCCGTGTGTTTCCCTTCAGAAACGGAGTTAAATGCCAGGCTCTGTGACTTCCTTCATGCAAGACATTATTTCATGTAAATGTAGCCACTTTTCACCTCAAACGAAGCTACATTTTTCACAAAGCTCACACGTTTCTCGCTCTTAAGTGAAAAGCATTGGATGTTAGAGGACCTGTGGTTTGTATCAGTTTCAGAAACAGAGTTGTACTAGATATGGTCCGTGTGTGTAGGAAACACAGTTCTTTTGTTCTGAGCACACTCACGTTTCCCTCTGTATTAGAGCCTCTAAAAAGCAAGAGCGTGCTTATAGCTCTAAAACAGAGTGTGTTTCATGGATGAGAACTGTGCTGTGTGTTTCCCTTCAGAAACGGAGTTAAATGCCAGGCTCTATGTCTTCCTTCAAGCAAGACTTCGTGTCAGGTAAATGCAGGCACTTTTCAACTCAATCGAAGCTACATTGTTCACAAAGCTCACACGTTTCTCGCTCTTAAGTGAAAAGCATTGGATGTTAGAGGACCTGTGGTTTGTATCAGTTTCTGAAACAGAGTTGTACTAGATATGGTCCGTGTGTGGGAAACACAGTTCTTTTGTTCTGAGCACACTCACGTTTCCCTCTGTATTAGAGACTCTAGAATGCAAGAGCGTGCTTCTTGCGCTAAAGCAGAGTGTGCTTCATGGATGAGAACTGTGCCGTGTGTTTCCCTTCAGAAACGGAGTTAAATGCCAGGCTCAATGTGTTGCTTCAAGCAAGACTTCATTTCAGGTAAACGGGGTCACTTTTCAGCTCAATCGAAGCTACCTTGTTCACAATGCTCACAGGTTTCTTGCTCTTAACTGAAAAGCATTGGATGTTAGAGGACCTGTGGTTTGTATCAGTTTCAGAAACAGAGTTGAACTGGATATGGTCCACGTGTGTAGGAAACACAGTTCTTTTGTTCTGAGCACACTCACGTTTCCCTCTGTATTAGAGACTCTAGAAAGCAAGAGCGTGCTTCTTGCTCTAAAGCAGAGTGTGTTTCATGGATGAGAACTGTGCCGTGTGTTTCCCTTCAGAAACGGAGTTAAATGCCAGGCTCTGTGTCTTCCTTCAAGCAATACTTCCTTTCAGGTAAACACAGTCAGTTTTCAGCTCAAACGAAGCTACATTGTTCACAAAGCTCACACGTTTCTCGCTCTTAAGTGAAAAGCATTGGATGTTAGAGGACCTGTGGTTTGTATCAGTTTCAGAAACAGAGTTGAACTAGATATGGTCCGTGCGTAGGAAACACTGTGCTTTTGTTCTGAGCACACTCACGTTTCCCTCTGTATTAGAGACTCTAGAAAGCAAGAGCATGCTTCTTGCTCTAAAGCAGAGTGTGTTTCATGGATGAGAACTGTGCCGTGGGTTTCCCTTCAGAAACGGAGTAAATGCCAGGCTCAATGTCTTCCTTCAAGCAAGACTTTGTTTCAGGTAAACGCAGTCACTTTTCAGCTCAATCGAAGCTACCTTGTTCACAAAGCTCACACGTTTCTCGCTCTTAACTGAAAAGCATTGGATGTTAGAGACCTGGGGTTTGTATCAGTTTCAGAAACAGAGTTGAACTAGATATGGTCTGTGTGTGTAGGAAATACAGTTCTTTTGTTCTGAGCACACTCACGTTTCCCTCTGTATTAGAGACTCTAGAAAGCAAGAGCGTGCTTCTTGCTCTAAAGCAGAGTGTGTTTCATGGATGAGAACTGTGCCGTGTGTTTCCCTTCAGAAACAGAGTTAAATGCCAGGCTCTGTGACTTCCTTCATGAAGGCTTTATTTCATGTAAATATAGCCACTTTTCACCTCAAACGAATCTACATTGTTCACAAAGCTCACACGTTTCTCGCTCTTAACTGAAAAGCATTGGATGTTAGAGGACCTGTGGTTTGTATCAGTTTCAGAAACAGAGTTGAACTAGATATGGTCCATGTGTGTAGGAAACACACTTATTTTGTTCTGAGCACACTCACGTTTCCCTCTGTATTAGAGCCTCTAGAATGCAAGAGCGTGCTTCTTGCTCTAAAGCAGAGTGTGTTTCATGGATGAGAACTGTGCCGTGTGTTTCCCTTCAGAAATGGAGTTAAATGCCAGGCTCTATGTCTTCCTTCAAGCAAGACTTCGTTTCAGGTAAATTCAGGCACTTTTCACCTCAATCGAAGCTACATTGTTCACAAAGCTCACACGTTTCTCGCTCTTAAGTGAAAAGCATTGGATGTTAGAGGACCTGTGGTTTGTATCAGTTTCTGAAACAGAGTTGTACTAGATATGGTCCGTGTGTGGGAAACACAGTTCTTTTGTTCTGAGCACACTCATGTTTCTCTCTGTATTAGAGACTCTAGAAAGCAAGAGCGTGCTTCTTGCTCTAAAGCAGATTGTGTTTCATGGATGAGAACTGTGCCGTGTGTTTCCCTTCAGAAACGGAGTTAAATGCCAGGCTCTGTGCCTTCCTACATGCAAGACTTCGTTTCAGGTAAACCCAGTCACTTTTCAGCTCAATCGAAGCTACCTTGTTCACAATGCTCACAGGTTTCTTGCTCTTAACTGAAAAGCATTGGATGTTAGAGGACCTGTGGTTTGTATCAGTTTCAGAAACAGAGTTGAACTGGATATGGTCCACGTGTGTAGGAAACACAGTTCTTTTGTTCTGTGCACACTCACGTTTCCCTCTGTATTAGATACTCTAGAATGCAAGAGCGTGCTTCTTGATCTAAATAGAGTGTGTTTCATGGATGAGAACTGTGCCGTGGGTTTCCCTTCAGAAACGGAGTTAAATGCCAGGCTCTGTGTCTTCCTTCAAGCAAGATTTCCTTTCAGGTAAACGCAGTCACTTTTCAGCTCAATGGAAGTTACCTTGTTCACAATGCTCACACGTTTCTCGCGATTAAATGAAAAGCATTGGATGTTAGAGGACCTGTGGTTTGTATCAGTTTCAGAAACAGAGTTGAACTGGATATGGTCCACGTGTGTAGGAAACACAGTTCTTTTGTTCTGAGCACACTCACGTTTCCCTCTGTATTAGAGACTCTAGAAAGCAAGAGTGTGCTTCTTGCTCTAAAGCAGAGTGTGTTTCATGGATGAGAACTGTGCCGTGTGTTTCCCTTCAGAAACGGAGTAAATGCCAGGCTCTATGTCTTCCTTCAAGCAAGACTACGTTTCAGGTAAACGCAGTCACTTTTCAGCTCAATCGAAGCTTCCTTGTTCACAAAGCTCACACGTTTCTCGCTCTTAACTGAAAAGCATTGGATGTTAGAGACCTGGGGTTTGTATCAGTTTCAGAAACAGAGTTGAACTAGATATGGTCCGTGTGTGTAGGAAATACAGTTCTTTTGTTCTGAGCACACTCACGTTTCCCTCTGTATTAGAGACTCTAGAAAGCAAGAGCGTGCTTCTTGCTCTAAAGCAGAGTGTGTTTCATGGATGAGAACTGTGCCGTGTGTTTCCCTTCAGAAACGGAGTTAAATGCCAGGCTCTGTGACTTCCTTCATGCAAGACATTATTTCATGTAAATGTAGCCACTTTTCACCTCAAACGAAGCTACATTTTTCACAAAGCTCACACGTTTCTCGCTCTTAAGTGAAAAGCATTGGATGTTAGAGGACCTGTGGTTTGTATCAGTTTCAGAAACAGAGTTGTACTAGATATGGTCCGTGTGTGTAGGAAACACAGTTCTTTTGTTCTGAGCACACTCACGTTTCCCTCTGTATTAGAGACTCTAGAAAGCAAGTGCGTGCTTCTTGCTCTAAAGCAGAGTGTGTTTCATGGATGAGAACTGTGCCGTGTGTTTCCCTTCAGAAACGGAGTTAAATGCCAGGCTCTGTGTCTTCCTTCAAGCAAGACTACGTTTCAGGTAAACGCAGTCACTTTTCAGCTCAATCGAAGCTACCTTGTTCACAAAGCTCACACGTTTCTCGCTCTTAACTGAAAAGCATTGGATGTTAGAGACCTGGGGTTTGTATCAGTTTCAGAAACATAGTTGAACTAGATATGGTCCGTGTGTGTAGGAAATACAGTTCTTTTGTTCTGAGCACACTCACGTTTCCCTCTGTATTAGAGACTCTAGAAAGCAAGAGCGTGCTTCTTGCTCTAAAGCAGAGTGTGTTTCATGGATGAGAACTGTGCCGTGTGTTTCCCTTCAGAAACGGAGTTAAATGCCAGGCTCTGTGTCTTCCTTCAAGCAAGACTACGTTTCAGGTAAACGCAGTCACTTTTCAGCTCAATCCAAGCTACATTGTTTACCAAGCTCACACGTTTCTCGTTCTTAACTGAAAAGCATTGGATGTTAGAGGACCTGTGGTTTGTATCAGTTTCAGAAACAGAGTTGAACTAGATATGGTCCTTGTGTGTAGGAAACACAGTTCTTTTGTTCTGAGCACACTCACGTTTCCCTCTGTATTAGAGCCTCTAAAAAGCAAGAGCGTGCTTATAGCTCTAAAACAGAGTGTGTTTCATGGATGAGAACTGTGCTGTCTGTTTCCCTTCAGAAACGGAGTTAAATGCCAGGCTCTATGTCTTCCTTCAAGCAAGACTTCGTGTCAGGTAAATGCAGGCACTTTTCACCTCAATCGAAGCTACATTGTTCACAAAGCTCACACGTTTCTCGCTCTTAAGTGAAAAGCATTGGATGTTAGAGGACCTGTGGTTTGTATCAGTTTCTGAAACAGAGTTGTACTAGATATGGTCCGTGTGTAGGAAACACAGTTCTTTTGTTCTGAGCACACTCAAATTTCACTCTGTATTAGAGACTCTAGAAATCAAGAGTGTGCTTCTTGCTCTAAAGCAGATTGTGTTTCATGGATGAGAACTGTGCCGTGTGTTTCCCTTCAGAAACGGAGTTAAATGCCAGGCTCTGTGCCCTCCTACATGCAAGACTTCGTTTCAGGTAAACGCAGTCACTTTTCAGCTCAATCGAAGCTACCTTGTTCACAATGCTCACAGGTTTCTTGCTCTTAACTGAAAAGCATTGGATGTTAGAGGACCTGTGGTTTGTATCAGTTTCAGAAACAGAGTTGAACTGGATATGGTCCACGTGTGTAGGAAACACAGTTCTTTTGTTCTGAGCACACTCACGTTTCCCTCTGTATTAGAGCCTCTAGAAAGCAAGAGTATGCTTCTTGCTCTAAAGCAGAGTGTGTTTCATGGATGAGAACTGTGCCGTGTGTTTCCCTTAAGAAACGGAGTTAAATGCCAGGCTCTATGTCTTCCTTCAAGGAAGACTACATTTCAGGTAAATGCAGTCACTTTTCAGCTCAATCGAAGCTACCTTGTTCACAAAGCTCACACGTTTCTCGCTCTTAACTGAAAAGCATTGCATGTTAGAGGACCTGTGGTTTTTATCAGTTTCAGAAACAGAGTTGAACTAGATAGGGTCCGTGTGTGTACGAAACACAGTTCTGTTGTTCTAGGCACACTCACGTTTCCCTCTGTATTAGAGCCTCTAGAAAGCAAGAGCGTGCTTCTTGCTCTAAAGCAGAGTGTGTTTCATGGATGAGAACTGTGCCGTGTGTTTCCTTTCAGAAACGGAGTTAAATGCCAGGCTCTGTGTCTTCCTTCAAGCAAGACTTCGCTTCAGGTAAACGCAGTCACTTTTCAGCTCAATCGAAGCTACCTTGTTCACAATGCTCACAGGTTTCTTGCTCTTAACTGAAAAGCATTGGATGTTAGAGGACCTGTGGTTTGTATCAGTTTCAGAAACAGAGTTGACCTGGATATGGTCCACGTGTGTAGGAAACACAGTTCTTTTGTTCTGAGCACACTCACGTTTCCCTCTGTATTAGAGTTCTAGAAAGCAAGAGCATGCTTCTTGCTCTAAAGCAGAGTGTGTTTCATGGATGAGAACTGTGCCGTTTGTTTCCCTTCAGAAACGGAGTTAAATGCCAGGCTCTGTGTCTTCCTTCAAGCAAGACTTCGCTTCAGGTAAACGCAGTCACTTTTCAGCTCAATCGAAGCTACCTTGTTCACAATGCTCACAGGTTTCTTGCTCTTAACTGAAAAGCATTGGATGTTAGAGGACCTGTGGTTTGTATCAGTTTCAGAAACAGAGTTGACCTGGATATGGTCCACGTGTGTAGGAAACACAGTTCTTTTGTTCTGAGCACACTCACGTTTCCCTCTGTATTAGATACTCTAGAATGCAAGAGCGTCCTTCTTGATCTAAATAGAGTCTGTTTCATGGATGAGAACTGTGCCGTGGGTTTCCCTTCAGAAACGGAGTTAAATGCCAGGCTCTGTGTCTTCCTTCAAGCAAGATTTCCTTTCAGGTAAACGCAGTCACTTTTCAGCTCAATGGAAGTTACCTTGTTCACAATGCTCACACGTTTCTTGCGATTAACTGAAAAGCATTGGATGTTAGAGGACCTGTGGTTTGTATCAGTTTCAGAAACAGAGTTGAACTGGATATGGTCCACGTGTGTAGGAAACACAGTTCTTTTGTTCTGAGCACACTCACGTTTCCCTCTGTATTAGAGACTCTAGAAAGCAAGAGTGTGCTTCTTGCTCTAAAGCAGAGTGTGTTTCATGGATGAGAACTGTGCCGTGTGTTTCCCTTCAGAAACGGAGTAAATGCCAGGCTCTATGTCTTCCTTCAAGCAAGACTACGTTTCAGGTAAACGCAGTCACTTTTCAGCTCAATCGAAGCTTCCTTGTTCACAAAGCTCACACGTTTCTCGCTCTTAACTGAAAAGCATTGGATGTTAGAGACCTGGGGTTTGTATCAGTTTCAGAAACAGAGTTGAACTAGATATGGTCCGTGTGTGTAGGAAATACAGTTCTTTTGTTCTGAGCACACTCACGTTTCCCTCTGTATTAGAGACTCTAGAATGCAAGAGCGTGCTTCTTGCGCTAAAGCAGAGTGTGCTTCATGGATGAGAACTGTGCCGTGTGTTTCCCTTCAGAAACGGAGTTAAATGCCAGGCTCAATGTGTTGCTTCAAGCAAGACTTCATTTCAGGTAAACGGGGTCACTTTTCAGCTCAATCGAAGCTACCTTGTTCACAATGCTCACAGGTTTCTTGCTCTTAACTGAAAAGCATTGGATGTTAGAGGACCTGTGGTTTGTATCAGTTTCAGAAACAGAGTTGAACTGGATATGGTCCACGTGTGTAGGAAACACAGTTCTTTTGTTCTGAGCACACTCACGTTTCCCTGTGTATTAGAGACTATAGAAAGCAAGAGCGTGCTTCTTGCTCTAAAGCAGAGTGTGTTTCATGGATGAGAACTGTGCCGTGTGTTTCCCTTCAGAAACGGAGTTAAATGCCAGGCTCTGTGTCTTCCTTCAAGCAAGACTTCCTTTCAGGTAAACACAGTCAGTTTTCAGCTCAAAGGAAGCTACATTGTTCACAAAGCTCACACGTTTCTCGCTCTTAAGTGAAAAGCATTGGATGTTAGAGGACCTGTGGTTTGTATCAGTTTCAGAAACAGAGTTGAACTAGATATGGTCCATGTGTGTAGGAAACACACTTATTTTGTTCTGAGCACACTCACGTTTCCCTCTGTATTAGAGCCTCTAGAATGCAAGAGCGTGCTTCTTGCTCTAAAGCAGAGTGTGTTTCATGGATGAGAACTGTGCCGTGTGTTTCCCTTCAGAAATGGAGTTAAATGCCAGGCTCTATGTCTTCCTTCAAGCAAGACTTCGTTTCAGGTAAATTCAGGCACTTTTCACCTCAATCGAAGCTACATTGTTCACAAAGCTCACACGTTTCTCGCTCTTAAGTGAAAAGCATTGGATGTTAGAGGACCTGTGGTTTGTATCAGTTTCTGAAACAGAGTTGTACTAGATATGGTCCGTGTGTGGGAAACACAGTTCTTTTGTTCTGAGCACACTCATGTTTCTCTCTGTATTAGAGACTCTAGAAAGCAAGAGCGTGCTTCTTGCTCTAAAGCAGATTGTGTTTCATGGATGAGAACTGTGCCGTGTGTTTCCCTTCAGAAACGGAGTTAAATGCCAGGCTCTGTGCCTTCCTACATGCAAGACTTCGTTTCAGGTAAACCCAGTCACTTTTCAGCTCAATCGAAGCTACCTTGTTCACAATGCTCACAGGTTTCTTGCTCTTAACTGAAAAGCATTGGATGTTAGAGGACCTGTGGTTTGTATCAGTTTCAGAAACAGAGTTGAACTGGATATGGTCCACGTGTGTAGGAAACACAGTTCTTTTGTTCTGAGCACACTCACGTTTCCCTCTGTATTAGATACTCTAGAATGCAAGAGCGTGCTTCTTGATCTAAATAGAGTGTGTTTCATGGATGAGAACTGTGCCGTGGGTTTCCCTTCAGAAACGGAGTTAAATGCCAGGCTCTGTGTCTTCCTTCAAGCAAGATTTCCTTTCAGGTAAACGCAGTCACTTTTCAGCTCAATGGAAGTTACCTTGTTCACAATGCTCACACGTTTCTCGCGATTAAATGAAAAGCATTGGATGTTAGAGGACCTGTGGTTTGTATCAGTTTCAGAAACAGAGTTGAACTGGATATGGTCCACGTGTGTAGGAAACACAGTTCTTTTGTTCTGAGCACACTCACGTTTCCCTCTGTATTAGAGACTCTAGAAAGCAAGAGTGTGCTTCTTGCTCTAAAGCAGAGTGTGTTTCATGGATGAGAACTGTGCCGTGTGTTTCCCTTCAGAAACGGAGTAAATGCCAGGCTCTATGTCTTCCTTCAAGCAAGACTACGTTTCAGGTAAACGCAGTCACTTTTCAGCTCAATCGAAGCTTCCTTGTTCACAAAGCTCACACGTTTCTCGCTCTTAACTGAAAAGCATTGGATGTTAGAGACCTGGGGTTTGTATCAGTTTCAGAAACAGAGTTGAACTAGATATGGTCCGTGTGTGTAGGAAATACAGTTCTTTTGTTCTGAGCACACTCACGTTTCCCTCTGTATTAGAGACTCTAGAAAGCAAGAGCGTGCTTCTTGCTCTAAAGCAGAGTGTGTTTCATGGATGAGAACTGTGCCGTGTGTTTCCCTTCAGAAACGGAGTTAAATGCCAGGCTCTGTGACTTCCTTCATGCAAGACATTATTTCATGTAAATGTAGCCACTTTTCACCTCAAACGAAGCTACATTTTTCACAAAGCTCACACGTTTCTCGCTCTTAAGTGAAAAGCATTGGATGTTAGAGGACCTGTGGTTTGTATCAGTTTCAGAAACAGAGTTGTACTAGATATGGTCCGTGTGTGTAGGAAACACAGTTCTTTTGTTCTGAGCACAATCACGTTTCCCTCTGTATTAGAGACTCTAGAAAGCAAGAGCGTGCTTCTTGCTCTAAAGCAGAGTGTGTTTCATGGATGAGAACTGTGCCGTGTGTTTCCCTTCAGAAACGGAGTTAAATGCCAGGCTCTGTGTCTTCCTTCAAGCAAGACTACGTTTCAGGTAAACGCAGTCACTTTTCAGCTCAATCGAAGCTACCTTGTTCACAAAGCTCACACGTTTCTCGCTCTTAACTGAAAAGCATTGGATGTTAGAGACCTGGGGTTTGTATCAGTTTCAGAAACATAGTTGAACTAGATATGGTCCGTGTGTGTAGGAAATACAGTTCTTTTGTTCTGAGCACACTCACGTTTCCCTCTGTATTAGAGACTCTAGAAAGCAAGAGCGTGCTTCTTGCTCTAAAGCAGAGTGTGTTTCATGGATGAGAACTGTGCCGTGTGTTTCCCTTCAGAAACGGAGTTAAATGCCAGGCTCTGTGTCTTCCTTCAAGCAAGACTACGTTTCAGGTAAACGCAGTCACTTTTCAGCTCAATCCAAGCTACATTGTTTACAAAGCTCACACGTTTCTCGTTCTTAACTGAAAAGCATTGGATGTTAGAGGACCTGTGGTTTGTATCAGTTTCAGAAACAGAGTTGAACTAGATATGGTCCTTGTGTGTAGGAAACACAGTTCTTTTGTTCTGAGCACACTCACGTTTCCCTCTGTATTAGAGCCTCTAAAAAGCAAGAGCGTGCTTATAGCTCTAAAACAGAGTGTGTTTCATGGATGAGAACTGTGCTGTGTGTTTCCCTTCAGAAACGGAGTTAAATGCCAGGCTCTATGTCTTCCTTCAAGCAAGACTTCGTGTCAGGTAAATGCAGGCACTTTTCACCTCAATCGAAGCTACATTGTTCACAAAGCTCACACGTTTCTCGCTCTTAAGTGAAAAGCATTGGATGTTAGAGGACCTGTGGTTTGTATCAGTTTCTGAAACAGAGTTGTACTAGATATGGTCCGTGTGTAGGAAACACAGTTCTTTTGTTCTGAGCACACTCAAATTTCACTCTGTATTAGAGACTCTAGAAATCAAGAGTGTGCTTCTTGCTCTAAAGCAGATTGTGTTTCATGGATGAGAACTGTGCCGTGTGTTTCCCTTCAGAAACGGAGTTAAATGCCAGGCTCTGTGCCCTCCTACATGCAAGACTTCGTTTCAGGTAAACGCAGTCACTTTTCAGCTCAATCGAAGCTACCTTGTTCACAATGCTCACAGGTTTCTTGCTCTTAACTGAAAAGCATTGGATGTTAGAGGACCTGTGGTTTGTATCAGTTTCAGAAACAGAGTTGAACTGGATATGGTCCACGTGTGTAGGAAACACAGTTCTTTTGTTCTGAGCACACTCACGTTTCCCTCTGTATTAGAGCCTCTAGAAAGCAAGAGTATGCTTCTTGCTCTAAAGCAGAGTGTGTTTCATGGATGAGAACTGTGCCGTGTGTTTCCCTTAAGAAACGGAGTTAAATGCCAGGCTCTATGTCTTCCTTCAAGGAAGACTACATTTCAGGTAAACGCAGTCACTTTTCAGCTCAATCGAAGCTACCTTGTTCACAAAGCTCACACGTTTCTCGCTCTTAACTGAAAAGCATTGCATGTTAGAGGACCTGTGGTTTTTATCAGTTTCAGAAACAGAGTTGAACTAGATAGGGTCCGTGTGTGTACGAAACACAGTTCTGTTGTTCTGAGCACACTCACGTTTCCCTCTGTATTAGAGCCTCTAGAAAGCAAGAGCGTGCTTCTTGCTCTAAAGCAGAGTGTGTTTCATGGATGAGAACTGTGCCGTGTGTTTCCTTTCAGAAACGGAGTTAAATGCCAGGCTCTGTGTCTTCCTTCAAGCAAGACTTCGCTTCAGGTAAACGCAGTCACTTTTCAGCTCAATCGAAGCTACCTTGTTCACAATGCTCACAGGTTTCTTGCTCTTAACTGAAAAGCATTGGATGTTAGAGGACCTGTGGTTTGTATCAGTTTCAGAAACAGAGTTGACCTGGATATGGTCCACGTGTGTAGGAAACACAGTTCTTTTGTTCTGAGCACACTCACGTTTCCCTCTGTATTAGAGTTCTAGAAAGCAAGAGCGTGCTTCTTGCTCTAAAGCAGAGTGTGTTTCATGGATGAGAACTGTGCCGTTTGTTTCCCTTCAGAAACGGAGTTAAATGCCAGGCTCTGTGTCTTCCTTCAAGCAAGACTTCGCTTCAGGTAAACGCAGTCACTTTTCAGCTCAATCGAAGCTACCTTGTTCACAATGCTCACAGGTTTCTTGCTCTTAACTGAAAAGCATTGGATGTTAGAGGACCTGTGGTTTGTATCAGTTTCAGAAACAGAGTTGACCTGGATATGGTCCACGTGTGTAGGAAACACAGTTCTTTTGTTCTGAGCACACTCACGTTTCCCTCTGTATTAGATACTCTAGAATGCAAGAGCGTGCTTCTTGATCTAAATAGAGTCTGTTTCATGGATGAGAACTGTGCCGTGGGTTTCCCTTCAGAAACGGAGTTAAATGCCAGGCTCTGTGTCTTCCTTCAAGCAAGATTTCCTTTCAGGTAAACGCAGTCACTTTTCAGCTCAATGGAAGTTACCTTGTTCACAATGCTCACACGTTTCTTGCGATTAACTGAAAAGCATTGGATGTTAGAGGACCTGTGGTTTGTATCAGTTTCAGAAACAGAGTTGAACTGGATATGGTCCACGTGTGTAGGAAACACAGTTCTTTTGTTCTGAGCACACTCACGTTTCCCTCTGTATTAGAGACTCTAGAAAGCAAGAGTGTGCTTCTTGCTCTAAAGCAGAGTGTGTTTCATGGATGAGAACTGTGCCGTGTGTTTCCCTTCAGAAACGGAGTAAATGCCAGGCTCTATGTCTTCCTTCAAGCAAGACTACGTTTCAGGTAAACGCAGTCACTTTTCAGCTCAATCGAAGCTTCCTTGTTCACAAAGCTCACACGTTTCTCGCTCTTAACTGAAAAGCATTGGATGTTAGAGACCTGGGGTTTGTATCAGTTTCAGAAACAGAGTTGAACTAGATATGGTCCGTGTGTGTAGGAAATACAGTTCTTTTGTTCTGAGCACACTCACGTTTCCCTCTGTATTAGAGACTCTAGAATGCAAGAGCGTGCTTCTTGCGCTAAAGCAGAGTGTGCTTCATGGATGAGAACTGTGCCGTGGGTTTCCCTTCAGAAACGGAGTTAAATGCCAGGCTCAATGTGTTGCTTCAAGCAAGACTTCATTTCAGGTAAACGGGGTCACTTTTCAGCTCAATCGAAGCTACCTTGTTCACAATGCTCACAGGTTTCTTGCTCTTAACTGAAAAGCATTGGATGTTAGAGGACCTGTGGTTTGTATCAGTTTCAGAAACAGAGTTGAACTGGATATGGTCCACGTGTGTAGGAAACACAGTTCTTTTGTTCTGAGCACACTCACGTTTCCCTCTGTATTAGAGACTCTAGAAAGCAAGAGCGTGCTTCTTGCTCTAAAGCAGAGTGTGTTTCATGGATGAGAACTGTGCCGTGTGTTTCCCTTCAGAAACGGAGTTAAATGCCAGGCTCTGTGTCTTCCTTCAAGCAAGACTTCCTTTCAGGTAAACACAGTCAGTTTTCAGCTCAAAGGAAGCTACATTGTTCACAAAGCTCACACGTTTCTCGCTCTTAAGTGAAAAGCATTGGATGTTAGAGGACCTGTGGTTTTTATCAGTTTCAGAAACAGAGTTGTACTAGATATGGTCCGTGCGTAGGAAACACAGTGCTTTTGTTCTGAGCACACTCACGTTTCCCTCTGTATTAGAGACTCTAGAAAGCAAGAGCATGCTTCTTGCTCTAAAGCAGAGTGTGTTTCATGGATGAGAACTGTGCCGTGTGTTTCCCTTCAGAAACGGAGTTAAATGCCAGGCTCAATGTCTTCCTTCAAGCAAGACTTTGTTTCAGGTAAACGCAGTCACTTTTCAGCTCAATCGAAGCTACCTTGTTCACAAAGCTCACACGTTTCTCGCTCTTAACTGAAAAGCATTCGATGTTAGAGACCTGGGGTTTGTATCAGTTTCAGAAACAGAGTTGAACTAGATATGGTCTGTGTGTGTAGGAAATACAGTTCTTTTGTTCTGAGCACACTCACGTTTCCCTCTGTATTAGAGACTCTAGAAAGCAAGAGCGTGCTTCTTGCTCTAAAGCAGAGTGTGTTTCATGGATGAGAACTGTGCCGTGTGTTTCCCTTCAGAAACGGAGTTAAATGCCAGGCTCTGTGACTTCCTTCATGAAGGCTTTATTTCATGTAAATATAGCCACTTTTCACCTCAAACGAATCTACATTGTTCACAAAGCTCACACGTTTCTCGCTCTTAACTGAAAAGCATTGGATGTTAGAGGACCTGTGGTTTGTATCAGTTTCAGAAACAGAGTTGAACTAGATATGGTCCATGTGTGTAGGAAACACACTTATTTTGTTCTGAGCACACTCACGTTTCCCTCTGTATTAGAGCCTCTAGAATGCAAGAGCGTGCTTCTTGCTCTAAAGCAGAGTGTGTTTCATGGATGAGAACTTTGCCGTGTGTTTCCCTTCAGAAATGGAGTTAAATGCCAGGCTCTATGTCTTCCTTCAAGCAAGACTTCGTTTCAGGTAAATTCAGGCACTTTTCACCTCAATCGAAGCTACATTGTTCACAAAGCTCACACGTTTCTCGCTCTTAAGTGAAAAGCATTGGATGTTAGAGGACCTGTGGTTTGTATCAGTTTCTGAAACAGAGTTGTACTAGATATGGTCCGTGTGTGGGAAACACAGTTCTTTTGTTCTGAGCACACTCATGTTTCTCTCTGTATTAGAGACTCTAGAAAGCAAGAGCGTGCTTCTTGCTCTAAAGCAGATTGTGTTTCATGGATGAGAACTGTGCCGTGTGTTTCCCTTCAGAAACGGAGTTAAATGCCAGGCTCTGTGCCCTCCTACATGCAAGACTTCGTTTCAGGTAAACCCAGTCACATTTCAGCTCAATCGAAGCTACCTTGTTCACAATGCTCACAGGTTTCTTGCTCTTAACTGAAAAGCATTGGATGTTAGAGGACCTGTGGTTTGCATCAGTTTCAGAAACAGAGTTGAACTGGATATGGTCCACGTGTGTAGGAAACACAGTTCTTTTGTTCTGAGCACACTCACGTTTCCCTCTGTATTAGATACTCTAGAATGCAAGAGCGTGCTTCTTGATCTAAATAGAGTGTGTTTCATGGATGAGAACTGTGCCGTGGGTTTCCCTTCAGAAACGGAGTTAAATGCCAGGCTCTGTGTCTTCCTTCAAGCAAGATTTCCTTTCAGGTAAACGCAGTCACTTTTCAGCTCAATGGAAGTTACCTTGTTCACAATGCTCACACGTTTCTCGCGATTAACTGAAAAGCATTGGATGTTAGAGGACCTGTGGTTTGTATCAGTTTCAGAAACAGAGTTGAACTGGATATGGTCCACGTGTGTAGGAAACACAGTTCTTTTGTTCTGAGCACACTCACGTTTCCCTCTGTATTAGAGACTCTAGAAAGCAAGAGTGTGCTTCTTGCTCTAAAGCAGAGTGTGTTTCATGGATGAGAACTGTGCCGTGTGTTTCCCTTCAGAAACGGAGTAAATGCCAGGCTCTATGTCTTCCTTCAAGCAAGACTACGTTTCAGGTAAACGCAGTCACTTTTCAGCTCAATCGATGCTTCCTTGTTCACAAAGCTCACACGTTTCTCGCTCTTAACTGAAAAGCATTGGATGTTAGAGACCTGGGGTTTGTATCAGTTTCAGAAACAGAGTTGAACTAGATATGGTCCGTGTGTGTAGGAAATACAGTTCTTTTGTTCTGAGCACACTCACGTTTCCCTCTGTATTAGAGACTCTAGAAAGCAAGAGCGTGCTTCTTGCTCTAAAGCAGAGTGTGTTTCATGGATGAGAACTGTGCCGTGTGTTTCCCTTCAGAAACGGAGTTAAATGCCAGGCTCTGTGACTTCCTTCATGCAAGACATTATTTCATGTAAATGTAGCCACTTTTCACCTCAAACGAAGCTACATTTTTCACAAAGCTCACACGTTTCTCGCTCTTAAGTGAAAAGCATTGGATGTTAGAGACCTGGGGTTTGTATCAGTTTCAGAAACAGAGTTGAACTAGATATGGTCTGTGTGTGTAGGAAATACAGTTCTTTTGTTCTGAGCACACTCACGTTTCCCTCTGTATTAGAGACTCTAGAAAGCAAGAGCGTGCTTCTTGCTCTAAAGCAGAGTGTGTTTCATGGATGAGAACTGTGCCGTGTGTTTCCCTTCAGAAACGGAGTTAAATGCCAGGCTCTGTGACTTCCTTCATGAAGGCTTTATTTCATGTAAATATAGCCACTTTTCACCTCAAACGAATCTACATTGTTCACAAAGCTCACACGTTTCTCGCTCTTAACTGAAAAGCATTGGATGTTAGAGGACCTGTGGTTTGTATCAGTTTCAGAAACAGAGTTGAACTAGATATGGTCCATGTGTGTAGGAAACACACTTATTTTGTTCTGAGCACACTCACGTTTCCCTCTGTATTAGAGCCTCTAGAATGCAAGAGCGTGCTTCTTGCTCTAAAGCAGAGTGTGTTTCATGGATGAGAACTGTGCCGTGTGTTTCCCTTCAGAAATGGAGTTAAATGCCAGGCTCTATGTCTTCCTTCAAGCAAGACTTCGTTTCAGGTAAATTCAGGCACTTTTCACCTCAATCGAAGCTACATTGTTCACAAAGCTCACACGTTTCTCGCTCTTAAGTGAAAAGCATTGGATGTTAGAGGACCTGTGGTTTGTATCAGTTTCTGAAACAGAGTTGTACTAGATATGGTCCGTGTGTGGGAAACACAGTTCTTTTGTTCTGAGCACACTCATGTTTCTCTCTGTATTAGAGACTCTAGAAAGCAAGAGCGTGCTTCTTGCTCTAAAGCAGATTGTGTTTCATGGATGAGAACTGTGCCGTGTGTTTCCCTTCAGAAACGGAGTTAAATGCCAGGCTCTGTGCCCTCCTACATGCAAGACTTCGTTTCAGGTAAACCCAGTCACTTTTCAGCTCTATCGAAGCTACCTTGTTCACAATGCTCACAGGTTTCTTGCTCTTAACTGAAAAGCATTGGATGTTAGAGGACCTGTGGTTTGTATCAGTTTCAGAAACAGAGTTGAACTGGATATGGTCCACGTGTGTAGGAAACACAGTTCTTTTGTTCTGAGCACACTCACGTTTCCCTCTGTATTAGATACTCTAGAATGCAAGAGCGTGCTTCTTGATCTAAATAGAGTGTGTTTCATGGATGAGAACTGTGCCGTGGGTTTCCCTTCAGAAACGGAGTTAAATGCCAGGCTCTGTGTCTTCCTTCAAGCAAGATTTCCTTTCAGGTAAACGCAGTCACTTTTCAGCTCAATGGAAGTTACCTTGTTCACAATGCTCACACGTTTCTCGCGATTAACTGAAAAGCATTGGATGTTAGAGGACCTGTGGTTTGTATCAGTTTCAGAAACAGAGTTGAACTGGATATGGTCCACGTGTGTAGGAAACACAGTTCTTTTGTTCTGAGCACACTCACGTTTCCCTCTGTATTAGAGACTCTAGAAAGCAAGAGTGTGCTTCTTGCTCTAAAGCAGAGTGTGTTTCATGGATGAGAACTGTGCCGTGTGTTTCCCTTCAGAAACGGAGTAAATGCCAGGCTCTATGTCTTCCTTCAAGCAAGACTACGTTTCAGGTAAACGCAGTCACTTTTCAGCTCAATCGAAGCTTCCTTGTTCACAAAGCTCACACGTTTCTCGCTCTTAACTGAAAAGCATTGGATGTTAGAGACCTGGGGTTTGTATCAGTTTCAGAAACAGAGTTGAACTAGATATGGTCCGTGTGTGTAGGAAATACAGTTCTTTTGTTCTGAGCACACTCACGTTTCCCTCTGTATTAGAGACTCTAGAAAGCAAGAGCGTGCTTCTTGCTCTAAAGCAGAGTGTGTTTCATGGATGAGAACTGTGCCGTGTGTTTCCCTTCAGAAACGGAGTTAAATGCCAGGCTCTGTGACTTCCTTCATGCAAGACATTATTTCATGTAAATGTAGCCACTTTTCACCTCAAACGAAGCTACATTTTTCACAAAGCTCACACGTTTCTCGCTCTTAAGTGAAAAGCATTGGATGTTAGAGGACCTGTGGTTTGTATCAGTTTCAGAAACAGAGTTGTACTAGATATGGTCCGTGTGTGTAGGAAAGACAGTTCTTTTGTTCTGAGCACAATCACGTTTCCCTCTGTATTAGAGACTCTAGAAAGCAAGAGCTTGCTTTTTGCTCTAAAGCAGAGTGTGTTTCATGGATGAGAACTGTGCCGTGTGTTTCCCTTCAGAAACGGAGTTAAATGCCAGGCTCTGTGTCTTCCTTCAAGCAAGACTACGTTTCAGGTAAACGCAGTCACTTTTCAGCTCAATCCAAGCTACATTGTTTACAAAGCTCACACGTTTCTCGTTCTTAACTGAAAAGCATTGGATGTTAGAGGACCTGTGGTTTGTATCAGTTTCAGAAACAGAGTTGAACTAGATATGGTCCATGTGTGTAGGAAACACAGTTCTTTTGTTCTGAGCACACTCACGTTTCCCTCTGTATTAGAGCCTCTAAAAAGCAAGAGCGTGCTTATAGCTCTAAAACAGAGTGTGTTTCATGGATGAGAACTGTGCTGTGTGTTTCCCTTCAGAAACGGAGTTAAATGCCAGGCTCTATGTCTTCCTTCAAGCAAGACTTCGTTTCAGGTAAATGCAGGCACTTTTCACCTCAATCGAAGCTACATTGTTCACAAAGCTCACACGTTTCTCGCTCTTAAGTGAAAAGCATTGGATGTTAGAGGACCTGTGGTTTGTATCAGTTTCTGAAACAGAGTTGTACTAGATATGGTCCGTGTGTAGGAAACACAGTTCTTTTGTTCTGAGCACACTCAAATTTCACTCTGTATTTTAGACTCTAGAAATCAAGAGTGTGCTTCTTGCTCTAAAGCAGATTGTGTTTCATGGATGAGAACTGTGCCGTGTGTTTCCCTTCAGAAACGGAGTTAAATGCCAGGCTCTGTGCCCTCCTACATGCAAGACTTCGTTTCAGGTAAACGCAGTCACTTTTCAGCTCAATCGAAGCTACCTTGTTCACAATGCTCACAGGTTTCTTGCTCTTAACTGAAAAGCATTGGATGTTAGAGGACCTGTGGTTTGTATCAGTTTCAGAAACAGAGTTGAACTGGATATGGTCCACGTGTGTAGGAAACACAGTTCTTTTGTTCTGAGCACACTCACGTTTCCCTCTGTATTAGAGCCTCTAGAAAGCAAGAGTATGCTTCTTGCTCTAAAGCAGAGTGTGTTTCATGGATGAGAACTGTGCCGTGTGTTTCCCTTAAGAAACGGAGTTAAATGCCAGGCTCTATGTCTTCCTTCAAGGAAGACTACATTTCAGGTAAACGCAGTCACTTTTCAGCTCAATCGAAGCTACCTTGTTCACAAAGCTCACACGTTTCTCGCTCTTAACTGAAAAGCATTGCATGTTAGAGGACCTGTGGTTTTTATCAGTTTCAGAAACAGAGTTGAACTAGATAGGGTCCGTGTGTGTACGAAACACAGTTCTGTTGTTCTGAGCACACTCACGTTTCCCTCTGTATTAGAGCCTCTAGAAAGCAAGAGCGTGCTTCTTGCTCTAAAGCAGAGTGTGTTTCATGGATGAGAACTGTGCCGTGTGTTTCCTTTCAGAAACGGAGTTAAATGCCAGGCTCTGTGTCTTCCTTCAAGCAAGACTTCGCTTCAGGTAAACGCAGTCACTTTTCAGCTCAATCGAAGCTACCTTGTTCACAATGCTCACAGGTTTCTTGCTCTTAACTGAAAACCATTGGATGTTAGAGGACCTGTGGTTTGTATCAGTTTCAGAAACAGAGTTGACCTGGATATGGTCCACGTGTGTAGGAAACACAGTTCTTTTGTTCTGAGCACACTCACGTTTCCCTCTGTATTAGAGTTCTAGAAAGCAAGAGCGTGCTTCTTGCTCTAAAGCAGAGTGTGTTTCATGGATGAGAACTGTGCCGTTTGTTTCCCTTCAGAAACGGAGTTAAATGCCAGGCTCTGTGTCTTCCTTCAAGCAAGACTTCGTTTCTGGTAAACGCAGTCACTTTTCAGCTCAATCGAAGCTACCTTGTTCACAATGCTCACAGGTTTCTTGCTCTTAACTGAAAAGCATTGGATCTTAGAGGACCTGTGGTTTGTATCAGTTTCAGAAACATAGTTGACCTGGATATGGTCCACGTGTGTAGGAAACACAGTTCTTTTGTTCTGAGCACACTCAAGTTTCCCTCTGTATTAGAGATCTAGAAAGCAAGAGCGTGCTTCTTGCTCTAAAGCAGATTGTGTTTCATGGATGAGAACTGTGCCGTTTGTTTCCCTTCAGAAACGGAGTTAAATGCCAGGCTCTGTGTCTTCCTTCAAGCAAGACTTCGTTTCAGGTAAACGCGGTCACTTTTCACCTCAAACGAAGCTACATTATTCACAAAGCTCACACGTTTCTTGCTCTTAAGTGAAAAGCATTGGATGTTAGAGGACCTGTGGTTTGTATCAGTTTCAGAAACAGAGTTCTACTAGATATGGTCTCTGTGTAGGAAACACAGTTCTTTTGTTCTGAGCACACTCACGTTTCCCTCTGTATTAGAGACACTAGAAAGCAAGAGCATGCTTCTTGCTCTAAAGCAGAGTGTGTTTCATGGATGAGAACTGTGCCGTGTGTTTCCCTTCAGAAACGGAGTTAAATGCCAGGCTCAATGTGTTCCTTCAAGCAAGACTTCGTGTCAGGTAAACGCAGTCACTTTTCAGCTCAATCCAAGCTACCTTGTTCACAATGCTCACAGGTTTCTTGCTCTTAACTGAAAAGAATTGGATGTTAGAGGACCTGTGGTTTGTATCAGTTTCAGGAACAGAGTTGAACTCGATATGGTCCACGTGTGTAGGAAACACAGTTCTTTTGTTCTGAGCACACTCACCTTTCCCTCTGTATTAGAGACTCTAGAAAGCAAGAGCGTGCTTCTTGCTCTAAAGCAGAGTGTGTTTCATGGATGAGAACTGTGCCGTGTGTTTCCCTTCAGAAACGGAGTTAAATGCCAGGCTCTGTGTCTTCCTTCAAGCAAGACTACGTTTCAGGTAAACGCAGTCACTTTTCAGCTCAATCCAAGCTACATTGTTCACAAAGCTCACACGTTTCTCGTTCTTAACTGAAAAGCATTGGATGTTAGAGGACCTGTGGTTTGTATCAGTTTCAGAAACAGAGTTGACCTGGATATGGTCCACGTGTGTAGGAAACACAGTTCTTTTGTTCTGAGCACACTCACGTTTCCCTCTGTATTAGAGTTCTAGAAAGCAAGAGAGTGCTTCTTGCTCTAAAGCAGAGTGTGTTTCATGGATGAGAACTGTGCCGTTTGTTTCCCTTCAGAAACGGAGTTAAATGCCAGGGTCTCTGTCTTCCTTCAAGCAAGACTTCGTTTCAGGTAAACGCAGTCACTTTTCAGCTCAATCGAAGCTACCTTGTTCACAATGCTCACAGGTTTCTTGCTCTTAACTTAAAAGCATTGGATGTTAGAGGACCTGTGGTTTGTATCAGTTTAAGAAACAGAGTTGACCTGGATATGGTCCACGTGTGTAGGAAACACAGTTCTTTTGTTCTGAGCACACTCACGTTTCCCTCTGTATTAGAGACTCTAGAAAGCAAGAGCATGCTTCTTGCTCTAAAGCAGAGTGTGTTTCATGGATGAGAACTGTGCCGTGTGTTTCCCTTCAGAAACGGAGTTAAATGCCAGGCTCTGTGTCTTCCTTCAAGCAAGACTACGTTTCAGGTAAACGCAGTCACTTTTCAGCTCAATCGAAGCTACCTTGTTCACAAAGCTCACAGGTTTCTCGCTCTTAACTGAAAAGCATTGGATGTTAGAGACCTGGGGTTTGTATCAGTTTCAGAAACAGAGTTGAACTAGATATGGTCCGTGTGTGTAGGAAATACAGTTCTTTTGTTCTGACCACACTCACGTTTCCCTCTGTATTAGAGACTCTAGAAAGCAAGAGCGTGCTTCTTGCTCTAAAGCAGAGTGTGTTTCATGGATGAGAACTGTGCCGTGTGTTTCCCTTCAGAAACGGAGTTAAATGCCAGGCTCTGTGACTTCCTTCATGAAGGCTTTATTTCATGTAAATATAGCCACTTTTCACCTCAAACGAAGCTACATTGTTCACAAAGCTCACACGTTTCTCGCTCTTAAGTGAAAAGCATTGGATGTTAGAGGACCTGTGGTTTGTATCAGTTTCTGAAACAGAGTTGTACTAGATATGGTCCCTGTGTAGGAAACACAGTTCTTTTGTTCTGAGCACACTCACGTTTCTCTCTGTATTAGAGACTCTAGAAAGCAAGAGCGTGCTTCTTGCTCTAAAGCAGATTGTGTTTCATGGATGAGAACTGTGCCGTGTGTTTCCCTTCAGAAACGGAGTTAAATGCCAGGCTCTGTGCCCTCCTACATGCAAGACTTCGTTTCAGGTAAACCCAGTCACTTTTCAGCTCAATCGAAGCTACCTTGTTCACAATGCTCACAGGTTTCTTGCTCTTAACTGAAAAGCATTGGATGTTAGAGGACCTGTGGTTTGTATCAGTTTCAGAAACAGAGTTGAACTGGATATGGTCCACGTGTGTAGGAAACACAGTTCTTTTGTTCTGAGCACACTCACGTTTCCCTCTGTATTAGATACTCTAGAATGCAAGAGCGTGCTTCTTGCTCTAAAGCAGAGTGTGTTTCATGGATGAGAACTGTGCCGTGGGTTTCCCTTCAGAAACGGAGTTAAATGCCAAGCTCTGTGTCTTCCTTCAAGCAAGACTTCCTTTCAGGAAAACGCAGTCACTTTTCAGCTCAATGGAAGTTACCTTGTTCACAATGCTCACACGTTTCTCGCGATTAACTGAAAAGCATTGGATGTTAGAGGACCTGTGGTTTGTATCAGTTTCAGAAACAGAGTTGAACTGGATATGGTCCACGTGTGTAGGAAACACAGTTCTTTTGTTCTGAGCACACTCACGTTTCCCTCTGTATTAGAGACTCTAGAAAGCAAGAGTGTGCTTCTTGCTCTAAAGCAGAGTGTGTTTCATGGATGAGAACTGTGCCGTGTGTTTCCCTTCAGAAACGGAGTTAAATGCCAGGCTCTATGTCTTCCTTCAAGCAAGACTTCGTTTCAGGTATACGCAGTCACTTTTCAGCTCAATCGAAGCTTCCTTGTTCACAAAGCTCACAGGTTTCTCGCTCTTAACTGAAAAGCATTGGATGTTAGAGACCTGGGGTTTGTATCAGTTTCAGGAACAGAGTTGAACTAGATATGGTCCGTGTGTGTAGGAAATACAGTTCTTTTGTTCTGAGCACACTCACGTTTCCCTCTGTATTAGAGACTCTAGAAAGCAAGAGCGTGCTTCCTGCTCTAAAGCAGAGTGTGTTTCATGGATGAGAACTGTGCCGTGTGTTTCCCTTCAGAAACGGAGTTAAATGACAGGCTCTGTGACTTCCTTCATGCAAGACATTATTTCATGTAAATGTAGCCACTTTTCACCTCAAACGAAGCTACATTTTTCACAAAGCTCACAATTCTCGCTCTTAAGTGAAAAGCATTGGATGTTAGAGGACCTATGGTTTGTATCTGTTTCAGAAACAGAGTTGTACTAGATATGGTCCGTGTGTAGGAAACACAGTTCTTTTGTTCTGAGCACAAACACGTTTCCCTCTGTATTAGAGACTCTAGAAAGCAAGAGCGTGCTTCCTGCTCTAAAGCAGAGTGTGTTTCATGGATGAGAACTGTGCCGTGTGTTTCCCTTCAGAAACGGAGTTAAATGCCAGGCTCTGTGACTTCCTTCATGCAAGACATTATTTCATGTAAATATAGCCACTTTTCACCTCAAACGAAGCTACATTGTTCACAAAGCTCACACGTTTCTCGCTCTTAACTGAAAAGCATTGGATGTTAGAGGACCTGTGGTTTGTATCAGTTTCAGAAACAGAGTTGAACTAGATATGGTCCATGTGTGTAGGAAATACAGTTCTTTTGTTCTGAGCACACTCACGTTTCCCTCTGTATTAGAGCCTCTAAAAAGCAAGAGCGTGCTTATAGCTCTAAAACAGAGTGTGTTTCATGGATGAGAACTGTGCCGTGTGTTTCGCTTCAGAAACGGAGTTAAATGCCAGGCTCTATGTCTTCCTTCAAGCAAGACTTCGTTTCAGGTAAATGCAGGCACTTTTCACCTCAATCGAAGCTACATTGTTCACAAAGCTCACACGTTTCTCGCTCTTAAGTGAAAAGCATTGGATGTTAGAGGACCTGTGGTTTGTATCAGTTTCTGAAACAGAGTTGTACTAGATATGGTCTGTGTGTAGGAAACACAGTTCTTTTGTTCTGAGCACACTCAAGTTTCACTCTGTATTAGAGACTCTAGAAATCAAGAGTGTGCTTCTTGCTCTAAAGCAGATTGTGTTTCATGGATGAGAACTGTGCCGTGTGTTTCCCTTCAGAAACAGAGTTAAATGCCAGGCTCTGTGCCCTCCTACATGCAAGACTTCGTTTCAGGTAAACGCAGTCACTTTTCAGCTCAATCGAAGCTACCTTGTTCACAATGCTCACAGGCTTCTTGCTCTTAACTGAAAAGCATTGGATGTTAGAGGACCTGTGGTTTGTATCAGTTTCAGAAACAGAGTTGAACTGGATATGGTCCACGTGTGTAGGAAACACAGTTCTTTTGTTCTGAGCACACTCACGTTTCCCTCTGTATTAGAGCCTCTAGAAAGCAAGAGTATGCTTCTTGCTCTAAAGCAGAGTGTGTTTCATGGATGAGAACTGTGCCGTGTGTTTCCCTTAAGAAACGGAGTTAAATGCCAGGCTCTATGTCTTCCTTCAAGGAAGACTACATTTCAGGTAAACGCAGTCACTTTTCAGCTCAATCGAAGCTACCTTGTTCACAAAGCTCACACGTTTCTCGCTCTTAACTGAAAAGCATTGCATGTTAGAGGACCTGTGGTTTTTATCAGTTTCAGAAACAGAGTTGAACTAGATAGGGTCCGTGTGTGTACGAAACACAGTTCTGTTGTTCTGAGCACACTCACGTTTCCCTCTGTATTAGAGCCTCTAGAAAGCAAGAGCGTGCTTCTTGCTCTAAAGCAGAGTGTGTTTCATGGATGAGAACTGTGCCGTGTGTTTCCCTTCAGAAACGGAGTTAAATGCCAGGCTCTGTGTCTTCCTTCAAGCAAGACTTCGCTTCAGGTAAACGCAGTCACTTTTCAGCTCAATCGAAGCTACCTTGTTCACAATGCTCACAGGTTTCTTGCTCTTAACTGAAAAGCATTGGATGTTAGAGGACCTGTGGTTTGTATCAGTTTCAGAAACAGAGTTGACCTGGATATGGTCCACGTGTGTAGGAAACACAGTTCTTTTGTTCTGAGCACACTCACGTTTCCCTCTGTATTAGAGTTCTAGAAAGCAAGAGCGTGCTTCTTGCTCTAAAGCAGAGTGTGTTTCATGGATGAGAACTGTGCCGTTTGTTTCCCTTCAGAAACGGAGTTAAATGCCAGGCTCTGTGTCTTCCTTCAAGCAAGACTTCGTTTCAGGTAAACGCAGTCACTTTTCAGCTCAATCGAAGCTACCTTGTTCACAATGCTCACAGGTTTCTTGCTCTTAACTGAAAAGCATTGGATGTTAGAGGACCTGTGGTTTGTATCAGTTTAAGAAACAGAGTTGACCTGGATATGGTCCACGTGTGTAGGAAACACAGTTCTTTTGTTCTGAGCACACTCACGTTTCCCTCTGTATTTGAGACTCTAGAAAGCAAGAGCGTGCTTCTTGCTCTAAAGCAGAGTGTGTTTCATGGATGAGAACTGTGCCGTGTGTTTCCCTTCAGAAACGGAGTTAAATGCCAGGCTCTGTGTCTTCCTTCAAGCAAGACTTCCTTTCAGGTAAACACAGTCACTTTTCAGCTCAATCGAAGCTACCTTGTTCACAAAGCTCACACGTTTCTCGCTCTTAAGTGAAAAGCATTGGATGTTAGAGACCTGGGGTTTGTATCAGTTTCAGAAACAGAGTTGAACTAGATATGGTCCATGTGTGTAGGAAATAAAGTTCTTTTGTTCTGAGCACACTCACGTTTCCCTCTGTATTAGAGACTCTAGAAAGCAAGAGCATGCTTCTTGCTCTAAAGCAGAGTGTGTTTCATGGATGAGAACTGTGCCGTGTGTTTCCCTTCAGAAACGGAGTTAAATGCCAGGCTCTATGTCTTCCTTCAAGCAAGACTACGTTTCAGGTAAACGCAGTCACTTTTCAGCTCAATCGAAGCTACCTTGTTCACAAATCTCACACGTTTCTCGCTCTTAACTGAAAAGCATTGGATGTTAGAGGACCTGTGGTTTGTATCAGTTTCAGAAACAGAGTTGAACTAGATATGGTCCGTGTGTGTAGGAAACACAGTTCTTTTGTTCTGAGCACACTCACGTTTCCCTCTGTATTAGAGCCTCTCGAAAGCAAGAGCGTGCTTCTTGCTCTAAAGCAGAGAGTGTTTCATGGATGAGAACTGTGCCGTGTGTTTCCCTTCAGAAACGGAGTTAAATGCCAGGCTCTGTGTCTTCCTTCAAGCACGACTTCGTTTCAGGTAAACGCAGTCACTTTTCAGCTCAATCGAAGCTACCTTGTTCACAATGCTCACAGGTTTCTTGCTCTTAACTGAAAAGCATTGGATCTTAGAGGACCTGTGGTTTGTATCAGTTTCAGAAACAGAGTTGACCTGGATATGGTCCACGTGTGTAGGAAACACAGTTCTTTTGTTCTGAGCACACTCACGTTTCCCTCTGTATTAGAGATCTAGAAAGCAAGAGCGTGCTTCTTGCTCTAAAGCAGATTGTGTTTCATGGATGAGAACTGTGCCGTTTGTTTCCCTTCAGAAACGGAGTTAAATGCCAGGCTCTGTGTCTTCCTTCAAGCAAGACTTCGTTTCAGGTAAACGCGGTCACTTTTCACCTCAAACGAAGCTACATTATTCACAAAGCTCACACGTTTCTTGCTCTTAAGTGAAAAGCATTGGATGTTAGAGGACCTGTGGTTTGTATCAGTTTCAGAAACAGAGTTCTACTAGATATGGTCTCTGTGTAGGAAACACAGTTCTTTTGTTCTGAGCACACTCACGTTTCCCTCTGTATTAGAGACTCTAGAAAGCAAGAGCATGCTTCTTGCTCTAAAGCAGAGTGTGTTTCATGGATGAGAACTGTGCCGTGTGTTTCCCTTCAGAAACGGAGTTAAATGCCAGGCTCAATGTGTTCCTTCAAGCAAGACTTCGTGTCAGGTAAACGCAGTCACTTTTCAGCTCAATCCAAGCTACCTTGTTCACAATGCTCACAGGTTTCTTGCTCTTAACTGAAAAGCATTGGATGTTAGAGGACCTGTGGTTTGTATCAGTTTCAGAAACAGAGTTGACCTGGATATGGTCCACGTGTGTATGAAACACAGTTCTTTTGTTCTGAGCACACTCACCTTTCCCTCTGTATTAGAGACTCTAGAAAGCAAGAGCGTGCTTCTTGCTCTAAAGCAGAGTGTGTTTCATGGATGAGAACTGTGCCGTGTGTTTCCCTTCAGAAACGGAGTTAAATGCCAGGGTCAATGTGTTCCTTCAAGCAAGACTTCGTTTCAGGTAAACGCGGTCACTTTTCAGCTCAATCGAAGCTACCTTGTTCACAATGCTCACATGTTTCTTGCTCTTAACTGAAAAGCATTGGATGTTAGAGGACCTGTGGTTTGTATCAGTTTCAGAAACAGAGTTGAACTGGATATGGTCCACGTGTGTAGGAAACACAGTTCTTTTGTTCTGAGCACACTCACGTTTCCCTCTGTATTAGAGCCTCTAGAAAGCAAGAGTATGCTTCTTGCTCTAAAGCAGAGTGTGTTTCATGGATGAGAACTGTGCCGTGTGTTTCCCTTCAGAAACAGAGTTAAATGCCAGGCTCTATGTCTTCCTTCAAGGAAGACTACATTTCAGGTAAACGCAGTCACTTTTCAGCTCAATCCAAGCTACCTTTTTCACAAAGCTCACAGGTTTCTCGCTCTTAACTGAAAAGCATTGGATGTTAGAGGACCTGTGGTTTGTATCAGTTTCAGAAACAGAGTTGAACTAGATATGGTCCGTGTGTGTAGGAAACACAGTTCTTTTGTTCTGAGCACACTCACGTTTCCCTCTGTATTAGAGCCTCTAGAAAGCAAGAGCGTGCTTCTTGCTCTAAAGCAGAGTGTGTTTCATGGATGAGAACTGTTCCGTGTGTTTCCCTTCAGAAACGGAGTTAAATGCCAGGCTCTGTGTCTTCCTTCAAGCAAGACTTCGTTTCAGGTAAACGCAGTCACTTTTCAGCTCAATCGAATCTACCTTGTTCACAATGCTCACAGGTTTCTTGCTCTTAACTGAAAAGCATTGGATGTTAGAGGACCTGTGGTTTGTATCAGTTTCAGAAACAGAGTTGACCTGGATATGGTCCACGTGTGTAGGAAACACAGTTCTTTTGTTCTGAGCACACTCAAGTTTCCCTCTGTATTAGAGACTCTAGAAAGCAAGAGCGTGCTTCTTGCTCTAAAGCAGAGTGTGTTTCATGGATGAGAACTGTGCCGTGTGTTTCCCTTCAGAAACGGAGTTAAATGCCAGGCTCTGTGTCTTCCTTCAAGCAAGACTACGTTTCAGGTAAACGCAGTCACTTTTCAGCTCAATCCAAGCTACATTGTTTACAAAGCTCACACGTTTCTCGTTCTTAACTGAAAAGCATTGGATGTTAGAGGACCTGTGGTTTGTATCAGTTTCAGAAACAGAGTTGACCTAGATATGGTCCACGTGTGTAGGAAACACAGTTCTTTTGTTCTGAGCACACTCACGTTTCCCTCTGTATTAGAGCCTCTAAAAAGCAAGAGCGTGCTTATAGCTCTAAAACAGAGTGTGTTTCATGGGTGAGAACTGTGCCGTGTGTTTCCCTTCAGAAATGGAGTTAAATGCCAGGCTCTATGTCTTCCTTCAAGCAAGACTTCGTTTCAGGTAAACGCAGTCACTTTTCAGCTCAATCGAAGCTACCTTGTTCACAAAGCTCACACGTTTCTCGCTCTTAACTGAAAAGCATTGCATGTTAGAGGACCTGTGGTTTTTATCAGTTTCAGAAACAGAGTTGAACTAGATAGGGTCCGTGTGTGTAGGAAACACAGTTCTGTTGTTCTGAGCACACTCACGTTTCCCTCTGTATTAGAGACTCTAGAAAGCAAGAGCGTGCTTCTTGCTCTAAAGCAGAGTGTGTTTCATGGATGAGAACTGTGCCGTGTGTTTCCCTTCAGAAACGGAGTTAAATGCCAGGCTCTGTGTCTTCCTTCAAGCAAGACTTCGCTTCAGGTAAACGCAGTCACTTTTCAGCTCAATCGAAGCTACCTTGTTCACAATGCTCACAGGTTTCTTGCTCTTAACTGAAAAGCATTGGATGTTAGAGGACCTGTGGTTTGTATCAGTTTCAGAAACAGAGTTGACCTGGATATGGTCCACGTGTGTAGGAAACACAGTTCTTTTGTTCTGAGCACACTCACGTTTCCCTCTGTATTAGAGTTCTAGAAAGCAAGAGCGTGCTTCTTGCTCTAAAGCAGAGTGTGTTTCATGGATGAGAACTGTGCCGTGTGTTTCCCTTCAGAAACGGAGTTAAATGCCAGGCTCTGTGTCTTCCTTCAAGCAAGACTTCGTTTCAGGTAAACGCAGTCACTTTTCAGCTCAATCGAAGCTACCTTGTTCACAATGCTCACAGGTTTCTTGCTCTTAACTGAAAAGCATTGGATGTTAGAGACCTGGGGTTTGTATCAGTTTCAGAAACAGAGTTGAACTAGATATGGTCCATGTGTGTAGGAAATAAAGTTCTTTTGTTCTGAGCACACTCACGTTTCCCTCTGTATTAGAGACTCTAGAAAGCAAGAGCATGCTTCTTGCTCTAAAGCAGAGTGTGTTTCATGGATGAGAACTGTGCCGTGTGTTTCCCTTCATAAACGGAGTTAAATGCCAGGCTCTATGTCTTCCTTCAAGCAAGACTACGTTTCAGGTAAACGCAGTCACTTTTCAGCTCAATCGAAGCTACCTTGTTCACAAATCTCACACGTTTCTCGCTCTTAACTGAAAAGCATTGGATGTTAGAGGACCTGTGGTTTGTATCAGTTTCAGAAACAGAGTTGAACTAGATATGGTCCGTGTGTGTAGGAAACACAGTTCTTTTGTTCTGAGCACACTCACGTTTCCCTCTGTATTAGAGCCTCTCGAAAGCAAGAGCGTGCTTCTTGCTCTAAAGCACAGTGTGTTTCATGGATGAGAACTGTGCCGTGTGTTTCCCTTCAGAAACGGAGTTAAATGCCAGGCTCTGTGTCTTCCTTCAAGCAAGACTTCGTTTCAGGTAAACGCAGTCACTTTTCAGCTCAATCGAAGCTACCTTGTTCACAATGCTCACAGGTTTCTTGCTCTTAACTGAAAAGCATTGGATCTTAGAGGACCTGTGGTTTGTATCAGTTTCAGAAACAGAGTTGACCTGGATATGGTCCACGTGTGTAGGAAACACAGTTCTTTTGTTCTGAGCACACTCACGTTTCCCTCTGTATTAGAGATCTAGAAAGCAAGAGCGTGCTTCTTGCTCTAAAGCAGATTGTGTTTCATGGATGAGAACTGTGCCGTTTGTTTCCCTTCAGAAACGGAGTTAAATGCCAGGCTCTGTGTCTTCCTTCAAGCAAGACTTCGTTTCAGGTAAACGCGGTCACTTTTCACCTCAAACGAAGCTACATTATTCACAAAGCTCACACGTTTCTTGCTCTTAAGTGAAAAGCATTGGATGTTAGAGGACCTGTGGTTTGTATCAGTTTCAGAAACAGAGTTCTACTAGATATGGTCTCTGTGTAGGAAACACAGTTCTTTTGTTCTGAGCACACTCACGTTTCCCTCTGTATTAGAGACTCTAGAAAGCAAGAGCATGCTTCTTGCTCTAAAGCAGAGTGTCTTTCATGGATGAGAACTGTGCCGTGTGTTTCCCTTCAGAAACGGAGTTAAATGCCAGGCTCAATGTGTTCCTTCAAGCAAGACTTCGTGTCAGGTAAACGCAGTCACTTTTCAGCTCAATCGAAGCTACCTTGTTCACAATGCTCACAGGTTTCTTGCTCTTAACTGAAAAGAATTGGATGTTAGAGGACCTGTGGTTTGTATCAGTTTCAGGAACAGAGTTGAACTCGATATGGTCCACGTGTGTAGGAAACACAGTTCTTTTGTTCTGAGCACACTCACCTTTCCCTCTGTATTAGAGACTCTAGAAAGCAAGAGCGTGCTTCTTGCTCTAAAGCAGAGTGTGTTTCATGGATGAGAACTGTGCCGTGTGTTTCCCTTCAGAAACGGAGTTAAATGCCAGGGTCAATGTGTTCCTTCAAGCAAGACTTCGTTTCAGGTAAACGCGGTCACTTTTCAGCTCAATCGAAGCTACCTTGTTCACAATGCTCACATTTTTCTTGCTCTTAACTGAAAAGCATTGGATGTTAGAGGACCTGTGGTTAGTATCAGTTTCAGAAACAGAGTTGACCTGGATATGGTCCACGTGTGTAGGAAACACAGTTCTTTTGTTCTGAGCACACTCACGTTTCCCTCTGTATTAGAGACTCTAGAAAGCAAGAGCGTGCTTCTTGCTCTAAAGCAGAGTGTGTTTCATGGATGAGAACTGTGCCGTGTGTTTCCCTTCAGAAACGGAGTTAAATGCCAGGCTCTGTGTCTTCCTTCAAGCAAGACTTCCTTTCAGGTAAACGCAGTCACTTTTCAGCTCAATCGAAGCTACCTTGTTCACAAAGCTCACACGTTTCTCGCTCTTAACTGAAAAGCATTGGATGTTAGAGACCTGGGGTTTGTATCAGTTTCAGAAACAGAGTTGAACTAGATATGGTCCATGTGTGTAGGAAATAAAGTTCTTTTGTTCTGAGCACACTCACGTTTCCCTCTGTATTAGAGACTCTAGAAAGCAAGAGCATGCTTCTTGCTCTAAAGCAGAGTGTGTTTCATGGATGAGAACTGTGCCGTGTGTTTCCCTTCAGAAACGGAGTTAAATGCCAGGCTCTATGTCTTCCTTCAAGCAAGACTACGTTTCAGGTTAACGCAGTCACTTTTCAGCTCAATCGAAGCTACCTTGTTCACAAATCTCACACGTTTCTCGCTCTTAACTGAAAAGCATTGGATGTTAGAGGACCTGTGGTTTGTATCAGTTTCAGAAACAGAGTTGAACTAGATATGGTCCGTGTGTGTAGGAAACACAGTTCTTTTGTTCTGAGCACACTCGCGTTTCCCTCTGTATTAGAGCCTCTCGAAAGCAAGAGCGTGCTTCTTGCTCTAAAGCAGAGTGTGTTTCATGGATGAGAACTGTGCCGTGTGTTTCCCTTCAGAAACGGAGTTAAATGCCAGGCTCTGTGTCTTCCTTCAAGCAAGACTTCGTTTCAGGTAAACGCAGTCACTTTTCAGCTCAATTGAAGCTACCTTGTTCACAATGCTCACAGGTTTCTTGCTCTTAACTGAAAAGCATTGGATGTTAGAGGACCTGTGGTTTGTATCAGTTTCAGAAACAGAGTTGACCTGGATATGGTCCACGTGTGTAGGAAACACAGTTCTTTTGTTCTGAGCACACTCACGTTTCCCTCTGTTTTAGAGATCTAGAAAGCAAGAGCGTGCTTCTTGCTCTAAAGCAGAGTGTGTTTCATGGATGAGAACTGTGCCGTGTGTTTCCCTTCAGAAACGGAGTTAAATGCCAGGCTCAATGTGTTCCTTCAAGCAAGACTTCGTGTCAGGTAAACGCAGTCACTTTTCAGCTCAATCGAAGCTACCTTGTTCACAATGCTCACAGGTTTTTTGCTCTTAACTGAAAAGAATTGGATGTTAGAGGACCTGTGGTTTGTATCAGTTTCAGGAACAGAGTTGAACTGGATATGGTCCACGTGTGTAGGAAACACAGTTCTTTTGTTCTGAGCACACTCACCTTTCCCTCTGTATTAGAGACTCTAGAAAGCAAGAGCGTGCCTCTTGCTCTAAAGCAGAGTGTGTTTCATGGATGAGAACTGTGCCGTGTGTTTCCCTTCAGAAACGGAGTTAAATGCCAGGGTCAATGTGTTCCTTCAAGCAAGACTTCGTTTCCCGTAAACGCGGTCACTTTTCAGCTCAATTGAAGCTACCTTGTTCACAATGCTCACATGTTTCTTGCTCTTAACTGAAAAGCATTGGATGTTAGAGGACCTGTGGTTTGTATCAGTTTCAGAAACAGAGTTGAACTGGATATGGTCCACGTGTGTAGGAAACACAGTTCTTTTGTTCTGAGCACACTCACGTTTCCCTCTGTATTAGAGACTCTAGAAAACAAGAGCGTGCTTCTTGCTCTAAAGCAGAGTGTGTTTCATGGATGAGAACTGGGCCATGGGTTTCCCTTCAGAAACGGAGTTAAATGCCATGCTCTGTGTCTTCCTTCAAGCAAGACTTCCTTTCAGGTAAACGCAGTCACTTTTCAGCTCAAACGAAGCTACATTGTTCACAAAGCTCACACGTTTCTCGCTCTTAAGTGAAAAGCATTGGATGTTAGAGGACCTGTGGTTTGTATCAGTTTCAGAAACAGAGTTGTACTAGATATGGTCCGTGCGTAGGAAACACACTTATTTTGTTCTGAGCACACTCACGTTTCACTCTCTATTAGAGACTCTAGAAAGCAAGAGCGTGCTTCTTGCTCTAAAGCAGATTGTGTTTCATGGATGAGAACTGTGCCGTGTGTTTCCCTTCAGAAACGGAGTTAAATGCCAGGCTCTGTGCCCTCCTACATGCAAGACTTCGTTTCAGGTAAACGCAGTCACTTTTCAGCTCAATCGAAGCTACCTTGTTCACAATGCTCACAGGTTTCTTGCTCTTAACTGAAAAGCATTGGATGTTAGAGGACCTGTGGTTTGTATCAGTTTCAGAAACAGAGTTGAACTGGATATGGTCCACGTGTGTAGGAAACACAGTTCTTTTGTTCTGAGCACACTCACGTTTCCCTCTGTATTAGATACTCTAGAATGCAAGAGCGTGCTTCTTGCTCTAAAGCAGAGTGTGTTTCATGGATGAGAACTGTGCCGTGGGTTTCCTTTCAGAAACGGAGTTAAATGCCAGGCTCTGTGTCTTCCTTCAAGCAAGACTTCCTTTCAGGTAAACGCAGTCACTTTTCAGCTCAATGGAAGTTACCTTGTTCACAATGCTCACACGTTTCTCGCGATTAACTGAAAAGCATTGGATGTTAGAGGACCTGTGGTTTGTATCCGTTTCAGAAACAGAGGTGTACTAGATATGGTCCGTGTGTAGGAAACACAGTTCTTTTGTTCTGAGCACACTCACGTTTCCCTCTGTATTAGAGCCTCTAAAAAGCAAGAGCGTGCTTATAGCTCTAAAACAGAGTGTGTTTCATGGGTGAGAACTGTGCCGTGTGTTTCCCTTCAGAAACGGAGTTAAATGCCAGGCTCTATGTCTTCCTTCAAGCAAGACTTCGTTTCAGGTAAACGCAGTCACTTTTCAGCTCAATCGAAGCTACCTTGTTCACAAAGCTCACACGTTTCTCGCTCTTAACTGAAAAGCATTGCATGTTAGAGGACCTGTGGTTTTTATCAGTTTCAGAAACAGAGTTGAACTAGATAGGGTCCGTGTGTGTAGGAAACACAGTTCTGTTGTTCTGAGCACACTCACGTTTCCCTCTGTATTAGAGACTCTAGAAAGCAAGAGCGTGCTTCTTGCTCTAAAGCAGAGTGTGTTTCATGGATGAGAACTGTGCCGTGTGTTTCCCTTCAGAAACGGAGTTAAATGCCAGGCTCTGTGTCTTCCTTCAAGCAAGACTTCGCTTCAGGTAAACGCAGTCACTTTTCAGCTCAATCGAAGCTACCTTGTTCACAATGCTCACAGGTTTCTTGCTCTTAACTGAAAAGCATTGGATGTTAGAGGACCTGTGGTTTGTATCAGTTTCAGAAACAGAGTTGACCTGGATATGGTCCACGTGTGTAGGAAACACAGTTCTTTTGTTCTGAGCACACTCACGTTTCCCTCTGTATTAGAGTTCTAGAAAGCAAGAGCGTGCTTCTTGCTCTAAAGCAGAGTGTGTTTCATGGATGAGAACTGTGCCGTGTGTTTCCCTTCAGAAACGGAGTTAAATGCCAGGCTCTGTGTCTTCCTTCAAGCAAGACTTCGTTTCAGGTAAACGCAGTCACTTTTCAGCTCAATCGAAGCTACCTTGTTCACAATGCTCACAGGTTTCTTGCTCTTAACTGAAAAGCATTGGATGTTAGAGACCTGGGGTTTGTATCAGTTTCAGAAACAGAGTTGAACTAGATATGGTCCATGTGTGTAGGAAATAAAGTTCTTTTGTTCTGAGCACACTCACGTTTCCCTCTGTATTAGAGACTCTAGAAAGCAAGAGCATGCTTCTTGCTCTAAAGCAGAGTGTGTTTCATGGATGAGAACTGTGCCGTGTGTTTCCCTTCATAAACGGAGTTAAATGCCAGGCTCTATGTCTTCCTTCAAGCAAGACTACGTTTCAGGTAAACGCAGTCACTTTTCAGCTCAATCGAAGCTACCTTGTTCACAAATCTCACACGTTTCTCGCTCTTAACTGAAAAGCATTGGATGTTAGAGGACCTGTGGTTTGTATCAGTTTCAGAAACAGAGTTGAACTAGATATGGTCCGTGTGTGTAGGAAACACAGTTCTTTTGTTCTGAGCACACTCACGTTTCCCTCTGTATTAGAGCCTCTCGAAAGCAAGAGCGTGCTTCTTGCTCTAAAGCAGAGTGTGTTTCATGGATGAGAACTGTGCCGTGTGTTTCCCTTCAGAAACGGAGTTAAATGCCAGGCTCTGTGTCTTCCTTCAAGCACGACTTCGTTTCAGGTAAACGCAGTCACTTTTCAGCTCAATCGAAGCTACCTTGTTCACAATGCTCACAGGTTTCTTGCTCTTAACTGAAAAGCATTGGATCTTAGAGGACCTGTGGTTTGTATCAGTTTCAGAAACAGAGTTGACCTGGATATGGTCCACGTGTGTAGGAAACACAGTTCTTTTGTTCTGAGCACACTCACGTTTCCCTCTGTATTAGAGATCTAGAAAGCAAGAGCGTGCTTCTTGCTCTAAAGCAGATTGTGTTTCATGGATGAGAACTGTGCCGTTTGTTTCCCTTCAGAAACGGAGTTAAATGCCAGGCTCTGTGTCTTCCTTCAAGCAAGACTTCGTTTCAGGTAAACGCGGTCACTTTTCACCTCAAACGAAGCTACATTATTCACAAAGCTCACACGTTTCTTGCTCTTAAGTGAAAAGCATTGGATGTTAGAGGACCTGTGGTTTGTATCAGTTTCAGAAACAGAGTTCTACTAGATATGGTCTCTGTGTAGGAAACACAGTTCTTTTGTTCTGAGCACACTCACGTTTCCCTCTGTATTAGAGACTCTAGAAAGCAAGAGCATGCTTCTTGCTCTAAAGCAGAGTGTGTTTCATGGATGAGAACTGTGCCGTGTGTTTCCCTTCAGAAACGGAGTTAAATGCCAGGCTCAATGTGTTCCTTCAAGCAAGACTTCGTGTCAGGTAAACGCAGTCACTTTTCAGCTCAATCGAAGCTACCTTGTTCACAATGCTCACAGGTTTCTTGCTCTTAACTGAAAAGAATTGGATGTTAGAGGACCTGTGGTTTGTATCAGTTTCAGGAACAGAGTTGAACTCGATATGGTCCACGTGTGTAGGAAACACAGTTCTTTTGTTCTGAGCACACTCACCTTTCCCTCTGTATTAGAGACTCTAGAAAGCAAGAGCGTGCTTCTTGCTCTAAAGCAGAGTGTGTTTCATGGATGAGAACTGTGCCGTGTGTTTCCCTTCAGAAACGGAGTTAAATGCCAGGGTCAATGTGTTCCTTCAAGCAAGACTTCGTTTCAGGTAAACGCGGTCACTTTTCAGCTCAATCGAAGCTACCTTGTTCACAATGCTCACATTTTTCTTGCTCTTAACTGAAAAGCATTGGATGTTAGAGGACCTGTGGTTAGTATCAGTTTCAGAAACAGAGTTGACCTGGATATGGTCCACGTGTGTAGGAAACACAGTTCTTTTGTTCTGAGCACACTCACGTTTCCCTCTGTATTAGAGACTCTAGAAAGCAAGAGCGTGCTTCTTGCTCTAAAGCAGAGTGTGTTTCATGGATGAGAACTGTGCCGTGTGTTTCCCTTCAGAAACGGAGTTAAATGCCAGGCTCTGTGTCTTCCTTCAAGCAAGACTTCCTTTCAGGTAAACGCAGTCACTTTTCAGCTCAATCGAAGCTACCTTGTTCACAAAGCTCACACGTTTCTCGCTCTTAACTGAAAAGCATTGGATGTTAGAGACCTGGGGTTTGTATCAGTTTCAGAAACAGAGTTGAACTAGATATGGTCCATGTGTGTAGGAAATAAAGTTCTTTTGTTCTGAGCACACTCACGTTTCCCTCTGTATTAGAGACTCTAGAAAGCAAGAGCATGCTTCTTGCTCTAAAGCAGAGTGTGTTTCATGGATGAGAACTGTGCCGTGTGTTTCCCTTCAGAAACGGAGTTAAATGCCAGGCTCTATGTCTTCCTTCAAGCAAGACTACGTTTCAGGTTAACGCAGTCACTTTTCAGCTCAATCGAAGCTACCTTGTTCACAAATCTCACACGTTTCTCGCTCTTAACTGAAAAGCATTGGATGTTAGAGGACCTGTGGTTTGTATCAGTTTCAGAAACAGAGTTGAACTAGATATGGTCCGTGTGTGTAGGAAACACAGTTCTTTTGTTCTGAGCACACTCGCGTTTCCCTCTGTATTAGAGCCTCTCGAAAGCAAGAGCGTGCTTCTTGCTCTAAAGCAGAGTGTGTTTCATGGATGAGAACTGTGCCGTGTGTTTCCCTTCAGAAACGGAGTTAAATGCCAGGCTCTGTGTCTTCCTTCAAGCAAGACTTCGTTTCAGGTAAACGCAGTCACTTTTCAGCTCAATTGAAGCTACCTTGTTCACAATGCTCACAGGTTTCTTGCTCTTAACTGAAAAGCATTGGATGTTAGAGGACCTGTGGTTTGTATCAGTTTCAGAAACAGAGTTGACCTGGATATGGTCCACGTGTGTAGGAAACACAGTTCTTTTGTTCTGAGCACACTCACGTTTCCCTCTGTATTAGAGATCTAGAAAGCAAGAGCGTGCTTCTTGCTCTAAAGCAGAGTGTGTTTCATGGATGAGAACTGTGCCGTGTGTTTCCCTTCAGAAACGGAGTTAAATGCCAGGCTCAATGTGTTCCTTCAAGCAAGACTTCGTGTCAGGTAAACGCAGTCACTTTTCAGCTCAATCGAAGCTACCTTGTTCACAATGCTCACAGGTTTTTTGCTCTTAACTGAAAAGAATTGGATGTTAGAGGACCTGTGGTTTGTATCAGTTTCAGGAACAGAGTTGAACTGGATATGGTCCACGTGTGTAGGAAACACAGTTCTTTTGTTCTGAGCACACTCACCTTTCCCTCTGTATTAGAGACTCTAGAAAGCAAGAGCGTGCCTCTTCCTCTAAAGCAGAGTGTGTTTCATGGATGAGAACTGTGCCGTGTGTTTCCCTTCAGAAACGGAGTTAAATGCCAGGGTCAATGTGTTCCTTCAAGCAAGACTTCGTTTCCGGTAAACGCGGTCACTTTTCAGCTCAATCGAAGCTACCTTGTTCACAATGCTCACATGTTTCTTGCTCTTAACTGAAAAGCATTGGATGTTAGAGGACCTGTGGTTTGTATCAGTTTCAGAAACAGAGTTGAACTGGATATGGTCCACGTGTGTAGGAAACACAGTTCTTTTGTTCTGAGCACACTCACGTTTCCCTCTGTATTAGAGACTCTAGAAAACAAGAGCGTGCTTCTTGCTCTAAAGCAGAGTGTGTTTCATGGATGAGAACTGGGCCATGGGTTTCCCTTCAGAAACGGAGTTAAATGCCATGCTCTGTGTCTTCCTTCAAGCAAGACTTCCTTTCAGGTAAACGCAGTCACTTTTCAGCTCAAACGAAGCTACATTGTTCACAAAGCTCACACGTTTCTCGCTCTTAAGTGAAAAGCATTGGATGTTAGAGGACCTGTGGTTTGTATCAGTTTCAGAAACAGAGTTGTACTAGATATGGTCCGTGCGTAGGAAACACACTTATTTTGTTCTGAGCACACTCACGTTTCACTCTCTATTAGAGACTCTAGAAAGCAAGAGCGTGCTTCTTGCTCTAAAGCAGATTGTGTTTCATGGATGAGAACTGTGCCGTGTGTTTCCCTTCAGAAACGGAGTTAAATGCCAGGCTCTGTGCCCTCCTACATGCAAGACTTCGTTTCAGGTAAACGCAGTCACTTTTCAGCTCAATCGAAGCTACCTTGTTCACAATGCTCACAGGTTTCTTGCTCTTAACTGAAAAGCATTGGATGTTAGAGGACCTGTGGTTTGTATCAGTTTCAGAAACAGAGTTGAACTGGATATGGTCCACGTGTGTAGGAAACACAGTTCTTTTGTTCTGAGCACACTCACGTTTCCCTCTGTATTAGATACTCTAGAATGCAAGAGCGTGCTTCTTGCTCTAAAGCAGAGTGTGTTTCATGGATGAGAACTGTGCCGTGGGTTTCCTTTCAGAAACGGAGTTAAATGCCAGGCTCTGTGTCTTCCTTCAAGCAAGACTTCCTTTCAGGTAAACGCAGTCACTTTTCAGCTCAATGGAAGTTACCTTGTTCACAATGCTCACACGTTTCTCGCGATTAACTGAAAAGCATTGGATGTTAGAGGACCTGTGGTTTGTATCCGTTTCAGAAACAGAGTTGTACTAGATATGGTCCGTGTGTAGGAAACACAGTTCTTTTGTTCTGAGCACACTCACGTTTCCCTCTGTATTAGAGACTCTAGAAAGCAAGAGCGTGCTTCTTGCTCTAAAGCAGAGTGTGTTTCATGGATGAGAACTGTGCCGTGTGTTTCCCTTCAGAAACGGAGTTAAATGCCAGGCTCTGTGTCTTCCTTCAAGCAAGACTTCGTTTCAGGTAAATGCAGACACTTTTCACCTCAATCGAAGCTACATTGTTCACAAAGCTCACACGTTTCTCGCTCTTAAGTGAAAAGCATTGGATGTTAGAGGACCTGTGGTTTGTATCAGTTTCTGAAACAGAGTTGTACTAGATATGGTCCGTGTGTAGGAAACACAGTTCTTTTGTTCTGAGCACACTCACGTTTCCCTCTGTATTAGAGCCTCTAAAAAGCAAGAGCGTGCTTATAGCTCTAAAACAGAGTGTGTTTCATGGGTGAGAACTGTGCCGTGTGTTTCCCTTCAGAAACGGAGTTAAATGCCAGGCTCTATGTCTTCCTTCAAGCAAGACTTCGTTTCAGGTAAACGCAGTCACTTTTCAGCTCAATCGAAGCTACCTTGTTCACAAAGCTCACACGTTTCTCGCTCTTAACTGAAAAGCATTGCATGTTAGAGGACCTGTGGTTTTTATCAGTTTCAGAAACAGAGTTGAACTAGATAGGGTCCGTGTGTGTAGGAAACACAGTTCTGTTGTTCTGAGCACACTCACGTTTCCCTCTGTATTAGAGACTCTAGAAAGCAAGAGCGTGCTTCTTGCTCTAAAGCAGAGTGTGTTTCATGGATGAGAACTGTGCCGTGTGTTTCCCTTCAGAAACGGAGTTAAATGCCAGGCTCTGTGTCTTCCTTCAAGCAAGACTTCGCTTCAGGTAAACGCAGTCACTTTTCAGCTCAATCGAAGCTACCTTGTTCACAATGCTCACAGGTTTCTTGCTCTTAACTGAAAAGCATTGGATGTTAGAGGACCTGTGGTTTGTATCAGTTTCAGAAACAGAGTTGACCTGGATATGGTCCACGTGTGTAGGAAACACAGTTCTTTTGTTCTGAGCACACTCACGTTTCCCTCTGTATTAGAGTTCTAGAAAGCAAGAGCGTGCTTCTTGCTCTAAAGCAGAGTGTGTTTCATGGATGAGAACTGTGCCGTGTGTTTCCCTTCAGAAACGGAGTTAAATGCCAGGCTCTGTGTCTTCCTTCAAGCAAGACTTCGTTTCAGGTAAACGCAGTCACTTTTCAGCTCAATCGAAGCTACCTTGTTCACAATGCTCACAGGTTTCTTGCTCTTAACTGAAAAGCATTGGATGTTAGAGGACCTGTGGTTTGTATCAGTTTAAGAAACAGAGTTGACCTGGATATGGTCCACGTGTGTAGGAAACACAGTTCTTTTGTTCTGAGCACACTCACGTTTCCCTCTGTATTTGAGACTCTAGAAAGCAAGAGCGTGCTTCTTGCTCTAAAGCAGAGTGTGTTTCATGGATGAGAACTGTGCCGTGTGTTTCCCTTCAGAAACGGAGTTAAATGCCAGGCTCTGTGTCTTCCTTCAAGCAAGACTTCCTTTCAGGTAAACACAGTCACTTTTCAGCTCAAACGAAGCTACCTTGTTCAAAAAGCTCACACGTTTCTCGCTCTTAACTGAAAAGCATTGGATGTTAGAGACCTGGGGTTTGTATCAGTTTCAGAAACAGAGTTGAACTAGATATGGTCCATGTGTGTAGGAAATAAAGTTCTTTTGTTCTGAGCACACTCACGTTTCCCTCTGTATTAGAGACTCTAGAAAGCAAGAGCATGCTTCTTGCTCTAAAGCAGAGTGTGTTTCATGCATGAGAACTGTGCCGTGTGTTTCCCTTCAGAAACGGAGTTAAATGCCAGGCTCTATGTCTTCCTTCAAGCAAGACTACGTTTCAGGTAAACGCAGTCACTTTTCAGCTCAATCGAAGCTACCTTGTTCACAAATCTCACACGTTTCTCGCTCTTAACTGAAAAGCATTGGATGTTAGAGGACCTGTGGTTTGTATCAGTTTCAGAAACAGAGTTGAACTAGATATGGTCCGTGTGTGTAGGAAACACAGTTCTTTTGTTCTGAGCACACTCACGTTTCCCTCTGTATTAGAGCCTCTCGAAAGCAAGAGCGTGCTTCTTGCTCTAAAGCAGAGTGTGTTTCATGGATGAGAACTGTGCCGTGTGTTTCCCTTCAGAAACGGAGTTAAATGCCAGGCTCTGTGTCTTCCTTCAAGCAAGACTTCGTTTCAGGTAAACGCAGTCACTTTTCAGCTCAATCGAAGCTACCTTGTTCACAATGCTCACAGGTTTCTTGCTCTTAACTGAAAAGCATTGGATCTTAGAGGACCTGTGGTTTGTATCAGTTTCAGAAACAGAGTTGACCTGGATATGGTCCACGTGTGTAGGAAACACAGTTCTTTTGTTCTGAGCACACTCACGTTTCCCTCTGTATTAGAGATCTAGAAAGCAAGAGCGTGCTTCTTGCTCTAAAGCAGATTGTGTTTCATGGATGAGAACTGTGCCGTTTGTTTCCCTTCAGAAACGGAGTTAAATGCCAGGCTCTGTGTCTTCCTTCAAGCAAGACTTCGTTTCAGGTAAACGCGGTCACTTTTCACCTCAAACGAAGCTACATTATTCACAAAGCTCACACGTTTCTTGCTCTTAAGTGAAAAGCATTGGATGTTAGAGGACCTGTGGTTTGTATCAGTTTCAGAAACAGAGTTCTACTAGATATGGTCTCTGTGTAGGAAACACAGTTCTTTTGTTCTGAGCACACTCACGTTTCCCTCTGTATTAGAGACTCTAGAAAGCAAGAGCATGCTTCTTGCTCTAAAGCAGAGTGTGTTTCATGGATGAGAACTGTGCCGTGTGTTTCCCTTCAGAAACGGAGTTAAATGCCAGGCTCAATGTGTTCCTTCAAGCAAGACTTCGTGTCAGGTAAACGCAGTCACTTTTCAGCTCAATCGAAGCTACCTTGTTCACAATGCTCACAGGTTTCTTGCTCTTAACTGAAAAGAATTGGATGTTAGAGGACCTGTGGTTTGTATCAGTTTCAGGAACAGAGTTGAACTCGATATGGTCCACGTGTGTAGGAAACACAGTTCTTTTGTTCTGAGCACACTCATCTTTCCCTCTGTATTAGAGACTCTAGAAAGCAAGAGCGTGCTTCTTGCTCTAAAGCAGAGTGTGTTTCATGGATGAGAACTGTGCCGTGTGTTTCCCTTCAGAAACGGAGTTAAATGCCAGGGTCAATGTGTTCCTTCAAGCAAGACTTCGTTTCAGGTAAACGCGGTCACTTTTCAGCTCAATCGAAGCTACCTTGTTCACAATGCTCACATTTTTCTTGCTCTTAACTGAAAAGCATTGGATGTTAGAGGACCTGTGGTTAGTATCAGTTTCAGAAACAGAGTTGACCTGGATATGGTCCACGTGTGTAGGAAACACAGTTCTTTTGTTCTGAGCACACTCACGTTTCCCTCTGTATTAGAGACTCTAGAAAGCAAGAGCGTGCTTCTTGCTCTAAAGCAGAGTGTGTTTCATGGATGAGAACTGTGCCGTGTGTTTCCCTTCAGAAACGGAGTTAAATGCCAGGCTCTGTGTCTTCCTTCAAGCAAGACTTCCTTTCAGGTAAACGCAGTCACTTTTCAGCTCAATCGAAGCTACCTTGTTCACAAAGCTCACACGTTTCTCGCTCTTAACTGAAAAGCATTGGATGTTAGAGACCTGGGGTTTGTATCAGTTTCAGAAACAGAGTTGAACTAGATATGGTCCTTGTGTGTAGGAAATAAAGTTCTTTTGTTCTGAGCACACTCACGTTTCCCTCTGTATTAGAGACTCTAGAAAGCAAGAGCATGCTTCTTGCTCTAAAGCAGAGTGTGTTTCATGGATGAGAACTGTGCCGTGTGTTTCCCTTCAGAAATGGAGTTAAATGCCAGGCTCTATGTCTTCCTTCAAGCAAGACTACGTTTCAGGTAAACGCAGTCACTTTTCAGCTCAATCGAAGCTACCTTGTTCACAAATCTCACACGTTTCTCGCTCTTAACTGAAAAGCATTGGATGTTAGAGGACCTGTGGTTTGTATCAGTTTCAGGAACAGAGTTGAACTCGATATGGTCCACGTGTGTAGGAAACACAGTTCTTTTGTTCTGAGCACACTCACCTTTCCCTCTGTATTAGAGACTCTAGAAAGCAAGAGCGTGCCTCTTGCTCTAAAGCAGAGTGTGTTTCATGGATGAGAACTGTGCCGTGTGTTTCCCTTCAGAAACGGAGTTAAATGCCAGGGTCAATGTGTTCCTTCAAGCAAGACTTCGTTTCCGGTAAACGCGGTCACTTTTCAGCTCAATCGAAGCTACCTTGTTCACAATGCTCACATGTTTCTTGCTCTTAACTGAAAAGCATTGGATGTTAGAGGACCTGTGGTTTGTATCAGTTTCAGAAACAGAGTTGAACTGGATATGGTCCACGTGTGTAGGAAACACAGTTCTTTTGTTCTGAGCACACTCACGTTTCCCTCTGTATTAGAGACTCTAGAAAGCAAGAGCGTGCTTCTTGCTCTAAAGCAGAGTGTGTTTCATGGATGAGAACTGGGCCGTGGGTTTCCCTTCAGAAACGGAGTTAAATGCCAGGCTCTGTGTCTTCCTTCAAGCAAGACTTCCTTTCAGGTAAACGCAGTCACTTTTCAGCTCAAACGAAGCTACATTGTTCACAAAGCTCACACGTTTCTCGCTCTTAAGTAAAAAGCATTGGATGTTAGAGGACCTGTGGTTTGTATCAGTTTCAGAAACAGAGTTGTACTAGATATGGTCCGTGCGTAGGAAACACACTTATTTTGTTCTGAGCACACTCACGTTTCACTCTCTATTAGAGACTCTAGAAAGCAAGAGCGTGCTTCTTGCTCTAAAGCAGATTGTGTTTCATGGATGAGAACTGTGCCGTGTGTTTCCCTTCAGAAACGGAGTTAAATGCCAGGCTCTGTGCCCTCCTACATGAAAGACTTCGTTTCAGGTAAACGCAGTCACTTTTCAGCTCAATCGAAGCTACCTTGTTCACAATGCTCACAGGTTTCTTGCTCTTAACTGAAAAGCATTGGATGTTAGAGGACCTGTGGTTTGTATCAGTTTCAGAAACAGAGTTGAACTGGATATGGTCCACGTGTGTAGGAAACACAGTTCTTTTGTTCTGAGCACACTCACGTTTCCCTCTGTATTAGATAATCTAGAATGCAAGAGCGTGCTTCTTGCTCTAAAGCAGAGTGTGTTTCATGGATGAGAACTGTGCCGTGGGTTTCCTTTCAGAAACGGAGTTAAATGCCAGGCTCTGTGTCTTCCTTCAAGCAAGACTTCCTTTCAGGTAAACGCAGTCACTTTTCAGCTCAATGGAAGTTACCTTGTTCACAATGCTCACACGTTTCTCGCGATTAACTGAAAAGCATTGGATGTTAGAGGACCTGTGGTTTGTATCAGTTTCTGAAACAGAGTTGTACTAGATATGGTCCGTGTGTAGGAAACACAGTTCTTTTGTTCTGAGCACACTCACGTTTCACTCTGTATTAGAGACTCTAGAAATCAAGAGTGTGCTTCTTGCTCTAAAGCAGATTGTGTTTCATGGATGACAACTGTGCCGTGTGTTTCCCTTCAGAAACGGAGTTAAATGCCAGGCTCTGTGCCCTCCTACATGCAAGACTTTGTTTCAGGTAAACGCAGTCACTTTTCAGCTCAATCGAAGCTACCTTGTTCACAATGCTCACACGTTTCTTGCTCTTAACTGAAAAGCATTGGATGTTAGAGGACCTGTGGTTTGTATCAGTTTCAGAAACAGAGTTGTACTAGATATGGTCCGTGCGTAGGAAACACACTTATTTTGTTCTGAGCACACTCACGTTTCACTCTCTATTAGAGACTCTAGAAAGCAAGAGCGTGCTTCTTGCTCTAAAGCAGATTGTGTTTCATGGATGAGAACTATGCCGTGTGTTTCCCTTCAGAAACGGAGTTAAATGCCAGGCTCTGTGCCCTCCTACATGCTAGACTTCGTTTCAGGTAAACGCAGTCACTTTTCAGCTCAATCGAAGCTACCTTGTTCACAATGCTCACAGGTTTCTTGCTCTTAACTGAAAAGCATTGGATGTTAGAGGACCTGTGGTTTGTATCAGTTTCAGAAACAGAGTTGAACTGGATATGGTCCACGTGTGTAGGAAACACAGTTCTTTTGTTCTGAGCACACTCACGTTTCCCTCTGTATTAGATACTCTAGAATGCAAGAGCGTGCTTCTTGCTCTAAAGCAGAGTGTGTTTCATGCATGAGAACTGTGCCGTGTGTTTCCCTTCAGAAACGGAGTTAAATGCCAGGCTCTATGTCTTCCTTCAAGCAAGACTACGTTTCAGGTAAACGCAGTCACTTTTCAGCTCAATCGAAGCTACCTTGTTCACAAATCTCACACGTTTCTCGCTCTTAACTGAAAAGCATTGGATGTTAGAGGACCTGTGGTTTGTATCAGTTTCAGAAACAGAGTTGAACTAGATATGGTCCGTGTGTGTAGGAAACACAGTTCTTTTGTTCTGAGCACACTCACGTTTCCCTCTGTATTAGAGCCTCTCGAAAGCAAGAGCGTGCTTCTTGCTCTAAAGCAGAGTGTGTTTCATGGATGAGAACTGTGCCGTGTGTTTCCCTTCAGAAACGGAGTTAAATGCCAGGCTCTGTGTCTTCCTTCAAGCAAGACTTCGTTTCAGGTAAACGCAGTCACTTTTCAGCTCAATCGAAGCTACCTTGTTCACAATGCTCACAGGTTTCTTGCTCTTAACTGAAAAGCATTGGATCTTAGAGGACCTGTGGTTTGTATCAGTTTCAGAAACAGAGTTGACCTGGATATGGTCCACGTGTGTAGGAAACACAGTTCTTTTGTTCTGAGCACACTCACGTTTCCCTCTGTATTAGAGATCTAGAAAGCAAGAGCGTGCTTCTTGCTCTAAAGCAGATTGTGTTTCATGGATGAGAACTGTGCCGTTTGTTTCCCTTCAGAAACGGAGTTAAATGCCAGGCTCTGTGTCTTCCTTCAAGCAAGACTTCGTTTCAGGTAAACGCGGTCACTTTTCACCTCAAACGAAGCTACATTATTCACAAAGCTCACACGTTTCTTGCTCTTAAGTGAAAAGCATTGGATGTTAGAGGACCTGTGGTTTGTATCAGTTTCAGAAACAGAGTTCTACTAGATATGGTCTCTGTGTAGGAAACACAGTTCTTTTGTTCTGAGCACACTCACCTTTCCCTCTGTATTAGAGACTCTAGAAAGCAAGAGCGTGCCTCTTGCTCTAAAGCAGAGTGTGTTTCATGGATGAGAACTGTGCCGTGTGTTTCCCTTCAGAAACGGAGTTAAATGCCAGGGTCAATGTGTTCCTTCAAGCAAGACTTCGTTTCCGGTAAACGCGGTCACTTTTCAGCTCAATCGAAGCTACCTTGTTCACAATGCTCACATGTTTCTTGCTCTTAACTGAAAAGCATTGGATGTTAGAGGACCTGTGGTTTGTATCAGTTTCAGAAACAGAGTTGAACTGGATATGGTCCACGTGTGTAGGAAACACAGTTCTTTTGTTCTGAGCACACTCACGTTTCCCTCTGTATTAGAGACTCTAGAAAGCAAGAGCGTGCTTCTTGCTCTAAAGCAGAGTGTGTTTCATGGATGAGAACTGGGCCGTGGGTTTCCCTTCAGAAACGGAGTTAAATGCCAGGCTCTGTGTCTTCCTTCAAGCAAGACTTCCTTTCAGGTAAACGCAGTCACTTTTCAGCTCAAACGAAGCTACATTGTTCACAAAGCTCACACGTTTCTCGCTCTTAAGTAAAAAGCATTGGATGTTAGAGGACCTGTGGTTTGTATCAGTTTCAGAAACAGAGTTGTACTAGATATGGTCCGTGCGTAGGAAACACACTTATTTTGTTCTGAGCACACTCACGTTTCACTCTCTATTAGAGACTCTAGAAAGCAAGAGCGTGCTTCTTGCTCTAAAGCAGATTGTGTTTCATGGATGAGAACTGTGCCGTGTGTTTCCCTTCAGAAACGGAGTTAAATGCCAGGCTCTGTGCCCTCCTACATGAAAGACTTCGTTTCAGGTAAACGCAGTCACTTTTCAGCTCAATCGAAGCTACCTTGTTCACAATGCTCACAGGTTTCTTGCTCTTAACTGAAAAGCATTGGATGTTAGAGGACCTGTGGTTTGTATCAGTTTCAGAAACAGAGTTGAACTGGATATGGTCCACGTGTGTAGGAAACACAGTTCTTTTGTTCTGAGCACACTCACGTTTCCCTCTGTATTAGATAATCTAGAATGCAAGAGCGTGCTTCTTGCTCTAAAGCAGAGTGTGTTTCATGGATGAGAACTGTGCCGTGGGTTTCCTTTCAGAAACGGAGTTAAATGCCAGGCTCTGTGTCTTCCTTCAAGCAAGACTTCCTTTCAGGTAAACGCAGTCACTTTTCAGCTCAATGGAAGTTACCTTGTTCACAATGCTCACACGTTTCTCGCGATTAACTGAAAAGCATTGGATGTTAGAGGACCTGTGGTTTGTATCAGTTTCTGAAACAGAGTTGTACTAGATATGGTCCGTGTGTAGGAAACACAGTTCTTTTGTTCTGAGCACACTCACGTTTCACTCTGTATTAGAGACTCTAGAAATCAAGAGTGTGCTTCTTGCTCTAAAGCAGATTGTGTTTCATGGATGACAACTGTGCCGTGTGTTTCCCTTCAGAAACGGAGTTAAATGCCAGGCTCTGTGCCCTCCTACATGCAAGACTTTGTTTCAGGTAAACGCAGTCACTTTTCAGCTCAATCGAAGCTACCTTGTTCACAATGCTCACACGTTTCTTGCTCTTAACTGAAAAGCATTGGATGTTAGAGGACCTGTGGTTTGTATCAGTTTCAGAAACAGAGTTGTACTAGATATGGTCCGTGCGTAGGAAACACACTTATTTTGTTCTGAGCACACTCACGTTTCACTCTCTATTAGAGACTCTAGAAAGCAAGAGCGTGCTTCTTGCTCTAAAGCAGATTGTGTTTCATGGATGAGAACTATGCCGTGTGTTTCCCTTCAGAAACGGAGTTAAATGCCAGGCTCTGTGCCCTCCTACATGCTAGACTTCGTTTCAGGTAAACGCAGTCACTTTTCAGCTCAATCGAAGCTACCTTGTTCACAATGCTCACAGGTTTCTTGCTCTTAACTGAAAAGCATTGGATGTTAGAGGACCTGTGGTTTGTATCAGTTTCAGAAACAGAGTTGAACTGGATATGGTCCACGTGTGTAGGAAACACAGTTCTTTTGTTCTGAGCACACTCACGTTTCCCTCTGTATTAGATACTCTAGAATGCAAGAGCGTGCTTCTTGCTCTAAAGCAGAGTGTGTTTCATGCATGAGAACTGTGCCGTGTGTTTCCCTTCAGAAACGGAGTTAAATGCCAGGCTCTATGTCTTCCTTCAAGCAAGACTACGTTTCAGGTAAACGCAGTCACTTTTCAGCTCAATCGAAGCTACCTTGTTCACAAATCTCACACGTTTCTCGCTCTTAACTGAAAAGCATTGGATGTTAGAGGACCTGTGGTTTGTATCAGTTTCAGAAACAGAGTTGAACTAGATATGGTCCGTGTGTGTAGGAAACACAGTTCTTTTGTTCTGAGCACACTCACGTTTCCCTCTGTATTAGAGCCTCTCGAAAGCAAGAGCGTGCTTCTTGCTCTAAAGCAGAGTGTGTTTCATGGATGAGAACTGTGCCGTGTGTTTCCCTTCAGAAACGGAGTTAAATGCCAGGCTCTGTGTCTTCCTTCAAGCAAGACTTCGTTTCAGGTAAACGCAGTCACTTTTCAGCTCAATCGAAGCTACCTTGTTCACAATGCTCACAGGTTTCTTGCTCTTAACTGAAAAGCATTGGATCTTAGAGGACCTGTGGTTTGTATCAGTTTCAGAAACAGAGTTGACCTGGATATGGTCCACGTGTGTAGGAAACACAGTTCTTTTGTTCTGAGCACACTCACGTTTCCCTCTGTATTAGAGATCTAGAAAGCAAGAGCGTGCTTCTTGCTCTAAAGCAGATTGTGTTTCATGGATGAGAACTGTGCCGTTTGTTTCCCTTCAGAAACGGAGTTAAATGCCAGGCTCTGTGTCTTCCTTCAAGCAAGACTTCGTTTCAGGTAAACGCGGTCACTTTTCACCTCAAACGAAGCTACATTATTCACAAAGCTCACACGTTTCTTGCTCTTAAGTGAAAAGCATTGGATGTTAGAGGACCTGTGGTTTGTATCAGTTTCAGAAACAGAGTTCTACTAGATATGGTCTCTGTGTAGGAAACACAGTTCTTTTGTTCTGAGCACACTCACGTTTCCCTCTGTATTAGAGACTCTAGAAAGCAAGAGCATGCTTCTTGCTCTAAAGCAGAGTGTGTTTCATGGATGAGAACTGTGCCGTGTGTTTCCCTTCAGAAACGGAGTTAAATGCCAGGCTCAATGTGTTCCTTCAAGCAAGACTTCGTGTCAGGTAAACGCAGTCACTTTTCAGCTCAATCGAAGCTACCTTGTTCACAATGCTCACAGGTTTCTTGCTCTTAACTGAAAAGAATTGGATGTTAGAGGACCTGTGGTTTGTATCAGTTTCAGGAACAGAGTTGAACTCGATATGGTCCACGTGTGTAGGAAACACAGTTCTTTTGTTCTGAGCACACTCACCTTTCCCTCTGTATTAGAGACTCTAGAAAGCAAGAGCGTGCTTCTTGCTCTAAAGCAGAGTGTGTTTCATGGATGAGAACTGTGCCGTGTGTTTCCCTTCAGAAACGGAGTTAAATGCCAGGGTCAATGTGTTCCTTCAAGCAAGACTTCGTTTCAGGTAAACGCGGTCACTTTTCAGCTCAATTGAAGCTACCTTGTTCACAATGCTCACATTTTTCTTGCTCTTAACTGAAAAGCATTGGATGTTAGAGGACCTGTGGTTAGTATCAGTTTCAGAAACAGAGTTGACCTGGATATGGTCCACGTGTGTAGGAAACACAGTTCTTTTGTTCTGAGCACACTCACGTTTCCCTCTGTATTAGAGACTCTAGAAAGCAAGAGCGTGCTTCTTGCTCTAAAGCAGAGTGTGTTTCATGGATGAGAACTGTGCCGTGTGTTTCCCTTCAGAAACGGAGTTAAATGCCAGGCTCTGTGTCTTCCTTCAAGCAAGACTTCCTTTCAGGTAAACGCAGTCACTTTTCAGCTCAATCGAAGCTACCTTGTTCACAAAGCTCACACGTTTCTCGCTCTTAACTGAAAAGCATTGGATGTTAGAGACCTGGGGTTTGTATCAGTTTCAGAAACAGAGTTGAACTAGATATGGTCCTTGTGTGTAGGAAATAAAGTTCTTTTGTTCTGAGCACACTCACGTTTCCCTCTGTATTAGAGACTCTAGAAAGCAAGAGCATGCTTCTTGCTCTAAAGCAGAGTGTGTTTCATGGATGAGAACTGTGCCGTGTGTTTCCCTTCAGAAATGGAGTTAAATGCCAGGCTCTATGTCTTCCTTCAAGCAAGACTACGTTTCAGGTAAACGCAGTCACTTTTCAGCTCAATCGAAGCTACCTTGTTCACAAATCTCACACGTTTCTCGCTCTTAACTGAAAAGCATTGGATGTTAGAGGACCTGTGGTTTGTATCAGTTTCAGGAACAGAGTTGAACTCGATATGGTCCACGTGTGTAGGAAACACAGTTCTTTTGTTCTGAGCACACTCACCTTTCCCTCTGTATTAGAGACTCTAGAAAGCAAGAGCGTGCCTCTTGCTCTAAAGCAGAGTGTGTTTCATGGATGAGAACTGTGCCGTGTGTTTCCCTTCAGAAACGGAGTTAAATGCCAGGGTCAATGTGTTCCTTCAAGCAAGACTTCGTTTCCGGTAAACGCGGTCACTTTTCAGCTCAATCGAAGCTACCTTGTTCACAATGCTCACATGTTTCTTGCTCTTAACTGAAAAGCATTGGATGTTAGAGGACCTGTGGTTTGTATCAGTTTCAGAAACAGAGTTGAACTGGATATGGTCCACGTGTGTAGGAAACACAGTTCTTTTGTTCTGAGCACACTCACGTTTCCCTCTGTATTAGAGACTCTAGAAAGCAAGAGCGTGCTTCTTGCTCTAAAGCAGAGTGTGTTTCATGGATGAGAACTGGGCCGTGGGTTTCCCTTCAGAAACGGAGTTAAATGCCAGGCTCTGTGTCTTCCTTCAAGCAAGACTTCCTTTCAGGTAAACGCAGTCACTTTTCAGCTCAAACGAAGCTACATTGTTCACAAAGCTCACACGTTTCTCGCTCTTAAGTAAAAAGCATTGGATGTTAGAGGACCTGTGGTTTGTATCAGTTTCAGAAACAGAGTTGTACTAGATATGGTCCGTGCGTAGGAAACACACTTATTTTGTTCTGAGCACACTCACGTTTCACTCTCTATTAGAGACTCTAGAAAGCAAGAGCGTGCTTCTTGCTCTAAAGCAGATTGTGTTTCATGGATGAGAACTGTGCCGTGTGTTTCCCTTCAGAAACGGAGTTAAATGCCAGGCTCTGTGCCCTCCTACATGCAAGACTTCGTTTCAGGTAAACGCAGTCACTTTTCAGCTCAATCGAAGCTACCTTGTTCACAATGCTCACAGGTTTCTTGCTCTTAACTGAAAAGCATTGGATGTTAGAGGACCTGTGGTTTGTATCAGTTTCAGAAACAGAGTTGAACTGGATATGGTCCACGTGTGTAGGAAACACAGTTCTTTTGTTCTGAGCACACTCACGTTTCCCTCTGTATTAGATACTCTAGAATGCAAGAGCGTGCTTCTTGCTCTAAAGCAGAGTGTGTTTCATGGATGAGAACTGTGCCGTGGGTTTCCTTTCAGAAACGGAGTTAAATGCCAGGCTCTGTGTCTTCCTTCAAGCAAGACTTCCTTTCAGGTAAACGCAGTCACTTTTCAGCTCAATGGAAGTTACCTTGTTCACAATGCTCACACGTTTCTCGCGATTAACTGAAAAGCATTGGATGTTAGAGGACCTGTGGTTTGTATCAGTTTCTGAAACAGAGTTGTACTAGATATGGTCCGTGTGTAGGAAACACAGTTCTTTTGTTCTGAGCACACTCACGTTTCACTCTGTATTAGAGACTCTAGAAATCAAGAGTGTGCTTCTTGCTCTAAAGCAGATTGTGTTTCATGGATGACAACTGTGCCGTGTGTTTCCCTTCAGAAACGGAGTTAAATGCCAGGCTCTGTGCCCTCCTACATGCAAGACTTTGTTTCAGGTAAACGCAGTCACTTTTCAGCTCAATCGAAGCTACCTTGTTCACAATGCTCACACGTTTCTTGCTCTTAACTGAAAAGCATTGGATGTTAGAGGACCTGTGGTTTGTATCAGTTTCAGAAACAGAGTTGTACTAGATATGGTCCGTGCGTAGGAAACACACTTATTTTGTTCTGAGCACACTCACGTTTCACTCTCTATTAGAGACTCTAGAAAGCAAGAGCGTGCTTCTTGCTCTAAAGCAGATTGTGTTTCATGGATGAGAACTATGCCGTGTGTTTCCCTTCAGAAACGGAGTTAAATGCCAGGCTCTGTGCCCTCCTACATGCTAGACTTCGTTTCAGGTAAACGCAGTCACTTTTCAGCTCAATCGAAGCTACCTTGTTCACAATGCTCACAGGTTTCTTGCTCTTAACTGAAAAGCATTGGATGTTAGAGGACCTGTGGTTTGTATCAGTTTCAGAAACAGAGTTGAACTGGATATGGTCCACGTGTGTAGGAAACACAGTTCTTTTGTTCTGAGCACACTCACGTTTCCCTCTGTATTAGATACTCTAGAATGCAAGAGCGTGCTTCTTGCTCTAAAGCAGAGTGTGTTTCATGGATGAGAACTGTGTCGTGGGTTTCCTTTCAGAAACAGAGTTAAATGCCAGGCTCTGTGTCTTCCTTCAAGCAAGACTTCCTTTCAGTTAAACGCAGTCACTTTTCAGCTCAATGGAAGTTACCTTGTTCACAATGCTCACACGTTTCTCGCGATTAACTGAAAAGCATTGGATGTTAGAGGACCTGTGATTTGTATCGGTTTCAGAAACAGAGTTGAACTGGATATGGTCCATGTGTGTAGGAAACACAGTTCTTTTGTTCTGAGCACACTCACGTTTCCCTCTGTATTAGAGACTCTAGAAAGCAAGAGCGTGCTTCTTGCTCTAAAGCAGAGTGTGTTTCATGGATGAGAACTGTGCCGTGTGTTTCCCTTCCGAAACGGAGTTAAATGCCAGGCTCTATGTCTTCCTTCAAGCAAGACTACGTTTCAGGTAAACGCAGTCACTTTTCAGCTCAATCGAAGCTACCTTGTTCACAAAGCTCACACGTTTCTCGCTCTTAACTGAAAAGCATTGGATGTTAGAGACCTGGGGTTTGTATCAGTTTCAGAAACAGAGTTGAACTAGATATGGTCCGTGTGTGTAGGAAATACAGTTCTTTTGTTCTGAGCACACTCACGTTTCCCTCTGTATTAGAGACTCTAGAAAGCAAGAGCGTGCTTCTTGCTCTAAAGCAGAGTGTGTTTCATGGATGAGAACTGGGCCGTGTGTTTCCCTTCAGAAACGGAGTTAAATGCCAGGCTCTGTGACTTCCTTCATGCAAGACTTTATTTTATGTAAATGTAGCCACTTTTCACCTCAAACGAAGCTACATTTTTCACAAAGCTCACACGTTTCTCGCTCTTAAGTGAAAAGCATTGGATGTTAGAGGACCTGTGGTTTGTATCAGTTTCAGAAACAGAGTTGTACTAGATATGGTCCGTGTGTAGGAAACACAGTTCTTTTGTTCTGAGCACACTCACGTTTCCCTCTGTATTAGAGACTCTAGAAAGCAAGAGCGTGCTTCTTGCTCTAAAGCAGAGTGTGTTTCATGGATGAGAACTGTGCCGTGTGTTTCCCTTCAGAAACGGAGTTAAATGCCAGGCTCTGTGTCTTCCTTCAAGCAAGACTTCGTTTCAGGTAAATGCAGGCACTTTTCACCTCAATCGAAGCTACATTGTTCACAAAGCTCACACGTTTCTCGCTCTTAAGTGAAAAGCATTGGATGTTAGAGGACCTGTGGTTTGTATCAGTTTCTGAAACAGAGTTGTACTAGATATGGTCCGTGTGTAGGAAACACAGTTCTTTTGTTCTGAGCACACTCATGTTTCACTCTGTATTAGAGACTCTAGAAATCAAGAGTGTGCTTCTTGCTCTAAAGCAGATTGTGTTTCATGGATGAGAACTGTGCCGTGTGTTTCCCTTCAGAAACGGAGTTAAATGCCAGGCTCTGTGCCCTCCTACATGCAAGACTTCGTTTCAGGTAAACGCAGTCACTTTTCAGCTCAATCGAAGCTACCTTGTTCACAATGCTCACAGGTTTCTTGCTCTTAACTGAAAAGCATTGGATGTTAGAGGACCTGTGGTTTGTATCAGTTTCAGAAACAGAGTTGAACTGGATATGGTCCACGTGTGTAGGAAACACAGTTCTTTTGTTCTGAGCACACTCACGTTTCCCTCTGTATTAGAGCCTCTAGAAAGCAAGAGCATGCTTCTTGCTCTAAAGCAGAGTGTGTTTCATGGATGAGAACTGTGCCGTGTGTTTCCCTTCAGAAACGGAGTTAAATGCCAGGCTCTATGTCTTCCTTCAAGCAAGACTACGTTTCAGGTAAAAGCAGTCACTTTTCAGCTCAATCGAAGCTACCTTTTTCACAAAGCTCACCCGTTTCTCGCTCTTAACTGAAAAGCATTGGATGTTAGAGGACCTGTGGTTTGTATCAGTTTCAGAAACAGAGTTGAACTAGATAGGGTCCGTGTGTGTAGGAAACACAGTTCATTTGTTCTGAGCACACTCACCTTTCCCTCTGTATTAGAGACTCTAGAAAGCAAGAGCGTGCTTCTTGCTCTAAAGCAGAGTGTGTTTCATGGATGAGAACTGTGCCATGTGTTTCCCTTAAGAAACGGAGTTAAATGGCAGGCTCTTTGTCTTCCTTCAAGCAAGACTTCGTGTCAGGTAAATGCAGGCACTTTTCACCTCAAACGAAGCTACATTATTCACAAAGCTCACACGTTTCTTGCTCTTAAGTGAAAAGCATTGGATGTTAGAGGACATGTGGTTTGTATCAGTTTCAGAAACAGAGTTCTACTAGATATGGTCCGTGTGTAGGAAACACAGTTCTTTTGTTCTGAGCACACTCACGTTTCCCTCTGTATTAGAGACTCTAGAAAGCAAGAGCATGCTTCTTGCTCTAAAGCAGAGTGTGTTTCATGGATGAGAACTGTGCCGTGTGTTTCCCTTCAGAAACGGAGTTAAATGCCAGGCTCAATGTGTTCCTTCAAGCAAGACTTCGTGTCAGGTAAACGCAGTCACTTTTCAGCTCAATCGAAGCTACCTTGTTCACAATGCTCACAGGTTTCTTGCTCTTAACTGAAAAGAATTGGATGTTAGAGGACCTGTGGTTTGTATCAGTTTCAGGAACAGAGTTGAACTGGATATGGTCCACGTGTGTAGGAAACACAGTTCTTTTGTTCTGAGCACACTCACCTTTCCCTCTGTATTAGAGACTCTAGAAAGCAAGAGCGTGCTTCTTGCTCTAAAGCAGAGTGTGTTTCATGGATGAGAACTGTGCCGTGTGTTTCCCTTCAGAAACGGAGTTAAATGCCAGGGTCAATGTGTTCCTTCAAGCAAGACTTTGTTTCAGGTAAACGTGGTCACTTTTCAGCTTAATCGAAGCTACCTTGTTCACAATGCTCACATGTTTCTTGCTCTTAACTGAAAAGCATTGGATGTTAGAGGACCTGTGGTTAGTATCAGTTTCAGAAACAGAGTTGAACTGGATATGGTCCACGTGTTTAGAAACACAGTTCTTTTGTTCTGAGCACACTCACGTTTCCCTCTGTATTAGAGACTCTAGAAAGCAAGAGCGTGCTTCTTGCTCTAAAGCAGAGTGTGTTTCATGGATGAGAACTGGGCCGTGTGTTTCCCTTCAGAAACGGAGTTAAATGCCAGGCTCTGTGTCTTCCTTCAAGCAAGACTTCCTTTCAGGAAAACGCAGTCACTTTTCAGCTCAAACGAAGCTACATTGTTCACAAAGCTCACACGTTTCTCGCTCTTAAGTGAAAAGCATTGGATGTTAGAGGACCTGTGGTTTGTATCAGTTTCAGAAACAGAGTTGTACTAGATATGGTCCGTGCTTAGGAAACACACTTATTTTGTTCTGAGCACACTCACGTTTCACTCTCTATTAGAGACTCTAGAAAGCAAGAGCGTGCTTCTTGCTCTAAAGCAGATTGTGTTTCATGGATGAGAACTGTGCCGTGTGTTTCCCTTCAGAAACGGAGTTAAATGCCAGGCTCTGTGCCCTCCTACATGCAAGACTTCGTTTCAGGTAAACGCAGTCACTTTTCAGCTCAATCGAAGCTACCTTGTTCACTATGCTCACAGGTTTCTTGCTCTTAACTGAAAAGCATTGGATGTTAGAGGACCTGTGGTTTGTATCAGTTTCAGAAACAGAGTTGAACTGGATATGGTCCATGTGTGTAGGAAACACAGTTCTTTTGTTCTGAGCACACTCACGTTTCCCTCTGTATTAGACACTCTAGAAAGCAAGAGCGTGCTTCTTGCTCTAAAGCAGAGTGTGTTTCATGGATGAGAACTGTGTCGTGTGTTTCCCTTCCGAAACGGAGTTAAATGCCAGGCTCTATGTCTTCCTTCAAGCAAGACTACGTTTCAGGTAAACGCAGTCACTTTTCAGCTCAATCGAAGCTACCTTGTTCACAAAGCTCACACGTTTCTCGCTCTTAACTGAAAAGCATTGGATGTTAGAGACCCGGGGTTTGTATCAGTTTCAGAAACAGAGTTGAACTAGATATGGTCCGTGTGTGTAGGAAATACAGTTCTTTTGTTCTGAGCACACTCACGTTTCCCTCTGTATTAGAGACTCTAGAAAGCAAGAGCGTGCTTCTTGCTCTAAAGCAGAGTGTGTTTCATGGATGAGAACTGGGCCGTGTGTTTCCCTTCAGAAACGGAGTTAAATGCCAGGCTCTGTGACTTCCTTCATGCAAGACTTTATTTCATGTAAATGTAGCCACTGTTCACCTCAAACGAAGCTACATTTTTCACAAAGCTCACACGTTTCTCGCTCTTAAGTGAAAAGCATTGGATGTTAGAGGACCTGTGGTTTGTATCAGTTTCAGAAACAGAGTTGTACTAGATATGGTCCGTGTGTAGGAAACACAGTTCTTTTGTTCTGAGCACACTCACGTTTCCCTCTGTATTAGAGACTCTAGAAAGCAAGAGCGTGCTTCTTGCTCTAAAGCAGAGTGTGTTTCATGGATGAGAACTGTGCCGTGTGTTTCCCTTCAGAAACGGAGTTAAATGCCAGGCTCTGTGTCTTCCTTCAAGCAAGACTTCGTTTCAGGTAAATGCAGGCACTTTTCACCTCAATCGAAGCTACATTGTTCACAAAGCTCACACGTTTCTCGCTCTTAAGTGAAAAGCATTGGATGTTAGAGGACCTGTGGTTTGTATCAGTTTCTGAAACAGAGTTGTACTAGATATGGTCCGTGTGTAGGAAACACAGTTCTTTTGTTCTGAGCACACTCACGTTTCACTCTGTATTAGAGACTCTAGAAATCAAGAGTGTGCTTCTTGCTCTAAAGCAGATTGTGTTTCATGGATGAGAACTGTGCCGTGTGTTTCCCTTCAGAAACGGAGTTAAATGCCAGGCTCTGTGCCCTCCTACATGCAAGACTTCGTTTCAGGTAAACGCAGTCACTTTTCAGCTCAATCGAAGCTACCTTGTTCACAATGCTCACACGTTTCTTGCTCTTAACTGAAAAGCATTGGATGTTAGAGGACCTGTGGTTTGTATCAGTTTCAGAAACAGAGTTGAACTGGATATGGTCCACGTGTGTAGGAAACACAGTTCTTTTGTTCTGAGCACACTCACGTTTCCCTCTGTATTAGATCCTCTAGAAAGCAAGAGCATGCTTCTTGCTCTAAAGCAGAGTGTGTTTCATGGATGAGAACTGTGCCATGTGTTTCCCTTCAGAAACGGAGTTAAATGCCAGGCTCTATGTCTTCCTTCAAGCAAGACTACGTTTCAGGTAAACGCAGTCACTTTTCAGCTCAATCGAAGCTACCTTTTTCACAAAGCTCACACGTTTCTCGCTCTTAACTGAAAAGCATTGGATGTTAGAGGACCTGTGGTTTGTATCAGTTTCAGAAACAGAGTTGAACTAGATAGGGTCTGTGTGTGTAGGAAACACAGTTCATTTGTTCTGAGCACACTCACCTTTCCCTCTGTATTAGAGACTCTAGAAAGCAAGAGCGTGCTTCTTGCTCTAAAGCAGAGTGTGTTTCATGGATGAGAACTGTGCCATGTGTTTCCCTTAAGAAACGGAGTTAAATGGCAGGCTCTTTGTCTTCCTTCAAGCAAGATTTCGTGTCAGGTAAATGCACGCACTTTTCACCTCAAACGAAGCTACATTATTCACAAAGCTCACACGTTTCTTGCTCTTAAGTGAAAAGCATTGGATGTTAGAGGACCTGTGGTTTGTATCAGTTTCAGAAACAGAGTTCTACTAGATATGGTCCGTGTGTAGGAAACACAGTTCTTTTGTTCTGAGCACACTCACGTTGCCCTCTGTATTAGAGACCCTAGAAAGCAAGAGCATGCTTCTTGCTCTAAAGCAGAGTGTGTTTCATGGAAGAGAACTGTGCCGTGTGTTTCCCTTCAGAAACGGAGTTAAATGCCAGGCTCAATGTGTTCCTTCAAGCAAGACTTCGTGTCAGGTAAACGCAGTCACTTTTCAGCTCAATCGAAGCTACCTTGTTCACAATGCTCACAGGTTTCTTGCTCTTAACTGAAAAGAATTGGATGTTAGAGGACCTGTGGTTTGTATCAGTTTCAGGGACAGAGTTGAACTGGATATGGTCCACGTGTGTAGGAAACACAGTTCTTTTGTTCTGAGCACACTCACCTTTCCCTCTGTATTAGAGACTCTAGAAAGCAAGAGCGTGCTTCTTGCTCTAAAGCAGAGTGTGTTTCATGGATGAGAACTGTGCCGTGTGTTTCCCTTCAGAAATGGAGTTAAATGCCAGGGTCAATGTGTTCCTTCAAGCAAGACTTCGTTTCAGGTAAACGCGGTCACTTTTCAGCTCAATCGAAGCTACCTTGTTCACAATGCTCACATGTTTCTTGCTCTTAACTGAAAAGCATTGGATGTTAGAGGACCTGTGGTTAGTATCAGTTTCAGAAACAGAGTTGAACTGGATATGGTCCACGTGTGTAGGAAACCCAGTTCTTTTGTTCTGAGCACACTCACGTTTCCCTCTGTATTAGAGACTCTAGAAAGCAAGAGCGTGCTTCTTGCTCTAAAGCAGAGTGTGTTTCATGGATGAGAACTGGGCCGTGTGTTTCCCTTCAGAAACGGAGTTAAATGCCAGGCTCTGTGTCTTCCTTCAAGCAAGACTTCCTTTCAGGTAAACGCAGTCACTTTTCAGCTCAAACGAAGCTACATTGTTCACAAAGCTCACACGTTTCTCGCTCTTAAGTGAAAAGCATTGGATGTTAGAGGACCTGTGGTTTGTATCAGTTTCAGAAACAGAGTTGTACTAGATATGGTCCGTGCGTAGGAAACACACTTATTTTGTTCTGAGCACACTCACGTTTCACTCTCTATTAGAGACTCTAGAAAGCAAGAGCGTGCTTCTTGCTCTAAAGCAGATTGTGTTTCATGGATGAGAACTGTGCCGTGTGTTTCCCTTCAGAAACGGAGTTAAATGCCAGGCTCTGTGCCCTCCTACATGCAAGACTTCGTTTCAGGTAAACGCAGTCACTTTTCAGCTCAATCGAAGCTACCTTGTTCTCAATGCTCACAGGTTTCTTGCTCTTAACTGAAAAGCATTGGATGTTAGAGGACCTGTGGTTTGTATCAGTTTCAGAAACAGAGTTGAACTGGATATGGTCCACGTGTGTAGGAAACACAGTTCTTTTGTTCTGAGCACACTCACGTTTCCCTCTGTATTAGATACTCTAGAATGCAAGAGCGTGCTTCTTGCTCTAAAGCAGAGTGTGTTTCATGGATGAGAACTGTGCCGTGGGTTTCCCTTCAGAAACGGAGTTAAATGCCAGGCTCTGTGTCTTCCTTCAAGCAAGACTTCCTTTCAGGTAAACGCAGTCACTTTTCAGCTCAATGGAAGTTACCTTGTTCACAAAGCTCACACGTTTCTCGCTCTTAACTGAAAAGCATTGGATGTTAGAGGACCTGTGGTTTGTATCAGTTTCAGAAAAAGAGTTGAACTAGATAGGGTCTGTGTGTGTAGGAAACACAGTTCATTTGTTCTGAGCACACTCACCTTTCCCTCTGTATTAGAGACTCTAGAAAGCAAGAGCGTGCTTCTTGCTCTAAAGCAGAGTGTGTTTCATGGATGAGAACTGTGCCATGTGTTTCCCTTAAGAAACGGAGTTAAATGGCAGGCTCTTTGTCTTCCTTCAAGCAAGATTTCGTGTCAGGTAAATGCACGCACTTTTCACCTCAAACGAAGCTACATTATTCACAAAGCTCACACGTTTCTTGCTCTTAAGTGAAAAGCATTGGATGTTAGAGGACCTGTGGTTTGTATCAGTTTCAGAAACAGAGTTCTACTAGATATGGTCCGTGTGTAGGAAACACAGTTCTTTTGTTCTGAGCACACTCACCTTTCCCTCTGTATTAGAGACTCTAGAAAGCAAGAGCGTGCTTCTTGCTCTAAAGCAGAGTGTGTTTCATGGATGAGAACTGTGCCGTGTGTTTCCCTTCAGAAATGGAGTTAAATGCCAGGGTCAATGTGTAACTTCAAGCAAGACTTCGTTTCAGGTAAACGCGGTCACTTTTCAGCTCAATCGAAGCTACCTTGTTCACAATGCTCACATGTTTCTTGCTCTTAACCGAAAAGCATTGGATGTTAGAGGACCTGTGGTTTGTATCAGTTTCAGGGACAGAGTTGAACTGGATATGGTCCACGTGTGTAGGAAACACAGTTCTTTTGTTCTGAGCACACTCACCTTTCCCTCTGTATTAGAGACTCTTGAAAGCAAGAGCGTGCTTCTTGCTCTAAAGCAGAGTGTGTTTCATGGATGAGAACTGTGCCGTGTGTTTCCCTTCAGAAATGGAGTTAAATGCCAGGGTCAATGTGTTCCTTCAAGCAAGACTTCGTTTCAGGTAAACGCGGTCACTTTTCAGCTCAATCGAAGCTACCTTGTTCACAATGCTCACATGTTTCTTGCTCTTAACTGAAAAGCATTGGATGTTAGAGGACCTGTGGTTAGTATCAGTTTCAGAAACAGAGTTGAACTGGATATGGTCCACGTGTGTAGGAAACCCAGTTCTTTTGTTCTGAGCACACTCACGTTTCCCTCTGTATTAGAGACTCTAGAAAGCAAGAGCGTGCTTCTTGCTCTAAAGCAGAGTGTGTTTCATGGATGAGAACTGGGCCGTGTGTTTCCCTTCAGAAACGGAGTTAAATGCCAGGCTCTGTGTCTTCCTTCAAGCAAGACTTCCTTTCAGGTAAACGCAGTCACTTTTCAGCTCAAACGAAGCTACATTGTTCACAAAGCTCACACGTTTCTCGCTCTTAAGTGAAAAGCATTGGATGTTAGAGGACCTGTGGTTTGTATCAGTTTCAGAAACAGAGTTGTACTAGATATGGTCCGTGCGTAGGAAACACACTTATTTTGTTCTGAGCACACTCACGTTTCACTCTCTATTAGAGACTCTAGAAAGCAAGAGCGTGCTTCTTGCTCTAAAGCAGATTGTGTTTCATGGATGAGAACTGTGCCGTGTGTTTCCCTTCAGAAACGGAGTTAAATGCCAGGCTCTGTGCCCTCCTACATGCAAGACTTCGTTTCAGGTAAACGCAGTCACTTTTCAGCTCAATCGAAGCTACCTTGTTCACAATGCTCACACGTTTCTCGCGATTAACTGAAAAGCATTGGATGTTAGAGGACCTGTGGTTTGTATCAGTTTCAGAAACAGAGTTGAACTGGATATGGTCCATGTGTGTAGGAAACACAGTTCTTTTGTTCTGAGCACACTCACGTTTCCCTCTGTATTAGAGACTCTAGAAAGCAAGAGCGTGCTTCTTGCTCTAAAGCAGAGTGTGTTTCATGGATGAGAACTGTGCCGTGTGTTTCCCTTCCGAAACGGAGTTAAATGCCAGGCTCTGTGTCTTCCTTCAAGCAAGACTTCCTTTCAGGTAAACGCATTCACTTTTCAGCTCAAACGAAGCTACATTGTTCACAAAGCTCACACGTTTCTCGCTCTTAAGTGAAAAGCATTGGATGTTAGAGGACCTGTGGTTTGTATCAGTTTCTGAAACAGAGTTGTACTAGATATGGTCCGTGTGTAGGAAACACAGTTCTTTTGTTCTGAGCACACTCACGTTTCACTCTGTATTAGAGACTCTAGAAATCAAGAGTGTGCTTCTTGCTCTAAAGCAGATTGTGTTTCATGGATGAGAACTGTGCCGTGTGTTTCCCTTCAGAAACGGAGTTAAATGCCAGGCTCTGTGCCCTCCTACATGCAAGACTTCGTTTCAGGTAAACGCAGTCACTTTTCAGCTCAATCGAAGCTACCTTGTTCACAATGCTCACACGTTTCTTGCTCTTAACTGAAAAGCATTGGATGTTAGAGGACCTGTGGTTTGTATCAGTTTCAGAAACAGAGTTGAACTGGATATGGTCCACGTGTGTAGGAAACACAGTTCTTTTTTTCTGAGCACACTCACGTTTCCCTCTGTATTAGAGCCTCTAGAAAGCAAGAGCATGCTTCTTGCTCTAAAGCAGAGTGTGTTTCATGGATGAGAACTGTGCTGTGTGTTTCCCTTCAGAAACGGAGTTAAATGCCAGGCTCTATGTCTTCCTTCAAGCAAGACTACGTTTCAGGTAAACGCAGTCACTTTTCAGCTCAATCGAAGCTACCTTTTTCACAAAGCTCACACGTTTCTCGCTCTTAACTGAAAAGCATTGGATGTTAGAGGACCTGTGGTTTGTATCAGTTTCAGAAACAGAGTTGAACTAGATAGGGTCTGTGTGTGTAGGAAACACAGTTCATTTGTTCTGAGCACACTCACCTTTCCCTCTGTATTAGAGACTCTAGAAAGCAAGAGCATGCTTCTTGCTCTAAAGCAGAGTGTGTTTCATGGATGAGAACTGTGCCGTGTGTTTCCCTTCAGAAACGGAGTTAAATGCCAGGCTCAATGTGTTCCTTCAAGCAAGACTTCGTGTCAGGTAAACGCAGTCACTTTTCAGCTCAATCGAAGCTACCTTGTTCACAATGCTCACAGGTTTCTTGCTCTTAACTGAAAAGAATTGGATGTTAGAGGACCTGTGGTTTGTATCAGTTTCAGGAACAGAGTTGAACTGGATATGGTCCACGTGTGTAGGAAACACAGTTCTTTTGTTCTGAGCACACTCACGTTTCCCTCTGTATTAGAGACTCTAGAAAGCAAGAGCGTGCTTCTTGCTCTAAAGCAGAGTGTGTTTCATGGATGAGAACTGTGCCATGTGTTTCCCTTCAGAAACGGAGTTAAATGCCAGGGTCAATGTGTTCCTTCAAGCAAGACTTCGTTTCAGGTAAACGCGGTCACTTTTCAGCTCAATCGAAGCTACCTTGTTCACAATGCTCACATGTTTCTTGCTCTTAACTGAAAAGCATTGGATGTTAGAGGACCTGTGGTTAGTATCAGTTTCAGAAACAGAGTTGAACTGGATATGGTCCACGTGTGTAGGAAACACAGTTCTTTTGTTCTGAGCACACTCACGTTTCCCTCTGTATTAGAGACTCTAGAAAGCAAGAGCGTGCTTCTTGCTCTAAAGCAGAGTGTGTTTCATGGATGAGAACTGGGCCGTGTGTTTCCCTTCAGAAACGGAGTTAAATGCCAGGCTCTGTGACTTCCTTCATGCAAGACTTTATTTCATGTAAATGTAGCCACTTTTCACCTCAAACGAAGCTACATTTTTCACAAAGCTCACACGTTTCTCGCTCTTAAGTGAAAAGCATTGCATGTTAGAGGACCTGTGGTTTGTATCAGTTTCAGAAACAGAGTTGTACTAGATATGGTCCGTGTGTAGGAAACACAGTACTTTTGTTCTGAGCACAATCACGTTTCCCTCTGTATTAGAGACTCCAGGAAGCAAGAGCGTGCTTCTTGCTCTAAAGCAGAGTGTGTTTCATGGATGAGAACTGTGCCGTGTGTTTCCCTTCAGAAACGGAGTTAAATGCCAGGCTCTGTGTCTTCCTTCAAGCAAGACTTCCTTTCAGGTAAACGCAGTCACTTTTCAGCTCAAACGAAGCTACATTGTTCACAAAGCTCACACGTTTCTCGCTCTTAAGTGAAAAGCATTGGATGTTAGAGGACCTGTGGTTTGTATCAGTTTCAGAAACAGAGTTGTACTAGATATGGTCCGTGCGTAGGAAACACAGTTATTTTGTTCTGAGCACACTCACGTTTCACTCTCTATTAGAGACTCTAGAAAGCAAGAGCGTGCTTCTTGCTCTAAAGCAGATTGTGTTTCATGGATGAGAACTGTGCCGTGTGTTTCCCTTCAGAAACGGAGTTAAATGCCAGGCTCTGTGCCCTCCTACATGCAAGACTTCGTTTCAGGTAAACGCAGTCACTTTTCAGCTCAATCGAAGCTACCTTGTTCACAATGCTCACAGGTTTCTTGCTCTTAACTGAAAAGCATTGGATATTAGAGGACCTGTGGTTTGTATCAGTTTCAGAAACAGAGTTGAACTGGATATGGTCCACGTGTGTAGGAAACACAGTTCTTTTGTTCTGAGCACACTCACGTTTCCCTCTGTATTAGATACTCTAGAATGCAAGAGCGTGCTTCTTGCTCTAAAGCAGAGTGTGTTTCATGGATGAGAACTGTGCCGTGGGTTTCGCTTCCGAAACGGAGTTAAATGCCAGGCTCTGTGTCTTCCTTCAAGCAAGACTTCCTTTCAGGTAAACGCATTCACTTTTCAGCTCAAACGAAGCTACATTGTTCACAAAGCTCACACGTTTCTCGCTCTTAAGTGAAAAGCATTGGATGTTAGAGGACCTGTGGTTTGTATCAGTTTCTGAAACAGAGTTGTACTAGATATGGTCCGTGTGTAGGAAACACAGTTCTTTTGTTCTGAGCACACTCACGTTTCACTCTGTATTAGAGACTCTAGAAATCAAGAGTGTGCTTCTTGCTCTAAAGCAGATTGTGTTTCATGGATGAGAACTGTGCCGTGTGTTTCCCTTCAGAAACGGAGTTAAATGCCAGGCTCTGTGCCCTCCTACATGCAAGACTTCGTTTCAGGTAAACACAGTTACTTTTCAGCTCAATCGAAGCTACCTTGTTCACAATGCTCACACGTTTCTTGCTCTTAACTGAAAAGCATTGGATGTTAGAGGACCTGTGGTTTGTATCAGTTTCAGAAACAGAGTTGAACTGGATATGGTCCACGTGTGTAGGAAACACAGTTCTTTTTTTCTGAGCACACTCACGTTTCCCTCTGTATTAGAGCCTCTAGAAAGCAAGAGCATGCTTCTTGCTCTAAAGCAGAGTGTGTTTCATGGATGAGAACTGTGCTGTGTGTTTCCCTTCAGAAACGGAGTTAAATGCCAGGCTCTATGTCTTCCTTCAAGCAAGACTACGTTTCAGGTAAACGCAGTCACTTTTCAGCTCAATCGAAGCTACCTTTTTCACAAAGCTCACACGTTTCTCGCTCTTAACTGAAAAGCATTGGATGTTAGAGGACCTGTGGTTTGTATCAGTTTCAGAAACAGAGTTGAACTAGATAGGTTCTGTGTGTGTAGGAAACACAGTTCATTTGTTCTGAGCACACTCACCTTTCCCTCTGTATTAGAGACTCTAGAAAGCAAGAGCATGCTTCTTGCTCTAAAGCAGAGTGTGTTTCATGGATGAGAACTGTGCCGTGTGTTTCCCTTCAGAAACGGAGTTAAATGCCAGGCTCAATGTGTTCCTTCAAGCAAGACTTCGTGTCAGGTAAACGCAGTCACTTTTCAGCTCAAACGAAGCTACCTTTTTCACAAAGCTCACACGTTTCTCGCTCTTAACTGAAAAGCATTGGATGTTAGAGGACCTGTGGTTTGTATCAGTTTCAGAAACAGAGTTGAACTAGATAGGTTCTGTGTGTGTAGGAAACACAGTTCATTTGTTCTGAGCACACTCACCTTTCCCTCTGTATTAGAGATTCTAGAAAGCAAGAGCATGCTTCTTGCTCTAAAGCAGAGTGTGTTTCATGGATGAGAACTGTGCCGTGTGTTTCCCTTCAGAAACGGAGTTAAATGCCAGGCTCAATGTGTTCCTTCAAGCAAGACTTCGTGTCAGGTAAACGCAGTCACTTTTCAGCTCAAACGAAGCTACATTGTTCACAAAGCTCACACGTTTCTCGCTCTTAAGTGAAAAGCATTGGATGTTAGAGGACCTGTGGTTTGTATCAGTTTCAGAAACAGAGTTGTACTAGATATGGTCCGTGCGTAGGAAACACACTTATTTTGTTCTGAGCACACTCACGTTTCACTCTCTATTAGAGACTCTAGAAAGCAAGAGCGTGCTTCTTGCTCTAAAGCAGATTGTGTTTCATGGATGAGAACTGTGCCGTGTGTTTCCCTTCAGAAACGGAGTTAAATGCCAGGCTCTGTGCCCTCCTACATGCAAGAATTCGTTTCAGGTAAACACAGTCACTTTTCAGCTCAATCGAAGCTACCTTGTTCACAATGCTCACAGGTTTCTTGCTCTTAACTGAAAAGCATTGGATGTTAGAGGACCTGTGGTTTGTATCAGTTTCAGAAACAGAGTTGAACTGGATATGGTCCACGTGTGTAGGAAACACAGTTCTTTTGTTCTGAGCACACTCACGTTTCCCTCTGTATTAGATACTCTAGAATGCAAGAGCGTGCTTCTTGCTCTAAAGCAGAGTGTGTTTCATGGATGAGAACTGTGCCGTGGGTTTCCCTTCAGAAACGGAGTTAAATGCCAGGCTCTGTGTCTTCCTTCAAGCAAGACTTCCTTTCAGGTAAACGCAGTCACTTTTCAGCTCAATGGAAGTTACCTTGTTCACAAAGCTCACACGTTTCTCGCTCTTAACTGAAAAGCATTGGATGTTAGAGGACCTGTGGTTTGTATCAGTTTCAGAAACAGAGTTGAACTAGATAGGGTCTGTGTGTGTAGGAAACACAGTTCATTTGTTCTGAGCACACTCACCTTTCCCTCTGTATTAGAGACTCTAGAAAGCAAGAGCGTGCTTCTTGCTCTAAAGCAGAGTGTGTTTCATGGATGAGAACTGTGCCATGTGTTTCCCTTAAGAAACGGAGTTAAATGGCAGGCTCTTTGTCTTCCTTCAAGCAAGATTTCGTGTCAGGTAAATGCACGCACTTTTCACCTCAAACGAAGCTACATTATTCACAAAGCTCACACGTTTCTTGCTCTTAAGTGAAAAGCATTGGATGTTAGAGGACCTGTGGTTTGTATCAGTTTCAGAAACAGAGTTCTACTAGATATGGTCCGTGTGTAGGAAACACAGTTCTTTTGTTCTGAGCACACTCACGTTTCCCTCTGTATTAGAGACCCTAGAAAGCAAGAGCATGCTTCTTGCTCTAAAGCAGAGTGTGTTTCATGGATGAGAACTGTGCCGTGTGTTTCCCTTCAGAAACGGAGTTAAATGCCAGGCTCAATGTGTTCCTTCAAGCAAGACTTCGTGTCAGGTAAACGCAGTCACTTTTCAGCTCAATCGAAGCTACCTTGTTCACAATGCTCACACGTTTCTCGCGATTAACTGAAAAGCATTGGATGTTAGAGGACCTGTGGTTTGTATCAGTTTCAGAAACAGAGTTGAACTGGATATGGTCCATGTGTGTAGGAAACACAGTTCTTTTGTTCTGAGCACACTCACGTTTCCCTCTGTATTAGAGACTCTAGAAAGCAAGAGCGTGCTTCTTGCTCTAAAGCAGAGTGTGTTTCATGGATGAGAACTGTGCCGTGTGTTTCCCTTCCGAAACGGAGTTAAATGCCAGGCTCTGTGTCTTCCTTCAAGCAAGACTTCCTTTCAGGTAAACGCATTCACTTTTCAGCTCAAACGAAGCTACATTGTTCACAAAGCTCACACGTTTCTCGCTCTTAAGTGAAAAGCATTGGATGTTAGAGGACCTGTGGTTTGTATCAGTTTCTGAAACAGAGTTGTACTAGATATGGTCCGTGTGTAGGAAACACAGTTCTTTTGTTCTGAGCACACTCACGTTTCACTCTGTATTAGAGACTCTAGAAATCAAGAGTGTGCTTCTTGCTCTAAAGCAGATTGTGTTTCATGGATGAGAACTGTGCCGTGTGTTTCCCTTCAGAAACGGAGTTAAATGCCAGGCTCTGTGCCCTCCTACATGCAAGACTTCGTTTCAGGTAAACGCAGTCACTTTTCAGCTCAATCGAAGCTACCTTGTTCACAATGCTCACACGTTTCTTGTTCTTAACTGAAAAGCATTGGATGTTAGAGGACCTGTGGTTTGTATCAGTTTCAGAAACAGAGTTGAACTGGATATGGTCCACGTGTGTAGGAAACACAGTTCTTTTTTTCTGAGCACACTCACGTTTCCCTCTGTATTAGAGACTCTAGAAAGCAAGAGCGTGCTTCTTGCTCTAAAGCAGAGTGTGTTTCATGGATGAGAACTGTGCCGTGTGTTTCCCTTCAGAAACGGAGTTAAATGCCAGGGTCAATGTGTTCCTTCAAGCAAGACTTCGTTTCAGGTAAACGCGGTCACTTTTCAGCTCAATCGAAGCTACCTTGTTCACAATGCTCACATGTTTCTTGCTCTTAACTGAAAAGCATTGGATGTTAGAGGACCTGTGGTTAGTATCAGTTTCAGAAACAGAGTTGAACTGGATATGGTCCACGTGTGTAGGAAACACAGTTCTTTTGTTCTGAGCACACTCACGTTTCCCTCTGTATTAGAGACTCTAGAAAGCAAGAGCGTGCTTCTTGCTCTAAAGCAGAGTGTGTTTCATGGATGAGAACTGGGCCGTGTGTTTCCCTTCAGAAACGGAGTTAAATGCCAGGCTCTGTGACTTCCTTCATGCAAGACTTTATTTCATGTAAATGTAGCCACTTTTCACCTCAAACGAAGCTACATTTTCACAAAGCTCACACGTTTCTCGCTCTTAAGTGAAAAGCATTGGATGTTAGAGGACCTGTGGTTTGTATCAGTTTCAGAAACAGAGTTGTACTAGATATGGTCCGTGTGTAGGAAACACAGTACTTTTGTTCTGAGCACAATCACGTTTCCCTCTGTATTAGAGACTCCAGGAAGCAAGAGCGTGCTTCTTGCTCTAAAGCAGAGTGTGTTTCATGGATGAGAACTGTGCCGTGTGTTTCCCTTCAGAAACGGAGTTAAATGCCAGGCTCTGTGTCTTCCTTCAAGCAAGACTTCCTTTCAGGTAAACGCAGTCACTTTTCAGCTCAAACGAAGCTACATTGTTCACAAAGCTCACACGTTTCTCGCTCTTAAGTGAAAAGCATTGGATGTTAGAGGACCTGTGGTTTGTATCAGTTTCAGAAACAGAGTTGTACTAGATATGGTCCGTGCGTAGGAAACACAGTTATTTTGTTCTGAGCACACTCACGTTTCACTCTCTATTAGAGACTCTAGAAAGCAAGAGCGTGCTTCTTGCTCTAAAGCAGATTGTGTTTCATGGATGAGAACTGTGCCGTGTGTTTCCCTTCAGAAACGGAGTTAAATGCCAGGCTCTGTGCCCTCCTACATGCAAGACTTCGTTTCAGGTAAACGCAGTCACTTTTCAGCTCAATCGAAGCTACCTTGTTCACAATGCTCACAGGTTTCTTGCTCTTAACTGAAAAGCATTGGATGTTAGAGGACCTGTGGTTTGTATCAGTTTCAGAAACAGAGTTGAACTGGATATGGTCCACGTGTGTAGGAAACACAGTTCTTTTGTTCTGAGCACACTCACGTTTCCCTCTGTATTAGATACTCTAGAATGCAAGAGCGTGCTTCTTGCTCTAAAGCAGAGTGTGTTTCATGGATGAGAACTGTGCCGTGGGTTTCGCTTCCGAAACGGAGTTAAATGCCAGGCTCTGTGTCTTCCTTCAAGCAAGACTTCCTTTCAGGTAAACGCATTCACTTTTCAGCTCAAACGAAGCTACATTGTTCACAAAGCTCACACGTTTCTCGCTCTTAAGTGAAAAGCATTGGATGTTAGAGGACCTGTGGTTTGTATCAGTTTCTGAAACAGAGTTGTACTAGATATGGTCCGTGTGTAGGAAACAAAGTTCTTTTGTTCTGAGCACACTCACGTTTCCCTCTGTATTAGAGACCCTAGAAAGCAAGAGCATGCTTCTTGCTCTAAAGCAGAGTGTGTTTCATGGATGAGAACTGTGCCGTGTGTTTCCCTTCAGAAACGGAGTTAAATGCCAGGCTCAATGTGTTCCTTCAAGCAAGACTTCGTGTCAGGTAAACGCAGTCACTTTTCAGCTCAATCGAAGCTACCTTGTTCACAATGCTCACACGTTTCTCGCGATTAACTGAAAAGCATTGGATGTTAGAGGACCTGTGGTTTGTATCAGTTTCAGAAACAGAGTTGAACTGGATATGGTCCATGTGTGTAGGAAACACAGTTCTTTTGTTCTGAGCACACTCACGTTTCCCTCTGTATTAGAGACTCTAGAAAGCAAGAGCGTGCTTCTTGCTCTAAAGCAGAGTGTGTTTCATGGATGAGAACTGTGCCGTGTGTTTCCCTTCCGAAACGGAGTTAAATGCCAGGCTCTGTGTCTTCCTTCAAGCAAGACTTCCTTTCAGGTAAACGCATTCACTTTTCAGCTCAAACGAAGCTACATTGTTCACAAAGCTCACACGTTTCTCGCTCTTAAGTGAAAAGCATTGGATGTTAGAGGACCTGTGGTTTGTATCAGTTTCTGAAACAGAGTTGTACTAGATATGGTCCGTGTGTAGGAAACACAGTTCTTTTGTTCTGAGCACACTCACGTTTCACTCTGTATTAGAGACTCTAGAAATCAAGAGTGTGCTTCTTGCTCTAAAGCAGATTGTGTTTCATGGATGAGAACTGTGCCGTGTGTTTCCCTTCAGAAACGGAGTTAAATGCCAGGCTCTGTGCCCTCCTACATGCAAGACTTCGTTTCAGGTAAACGCAGTCACTTTTCAGCTCAATCGAAGCTACCTTGTTCACAATGCTCACACGTTTCTTGTTCTTAACTGAAAAGCATTGGATGTTAGAGGACCTGTGGTTTGTATCAGTTTCAGAAACAGAGTTGAACTGGATATGGTCCACGTGTGTAGGAAACACAGTTCTTTTTTTCTGAGCACACTCACGTTTCCCTCTGTATTAGAGACTCTAGAAAGCAAGAGCGTGCTTCTTGCTCTAAAGCAGAGTGTGTTTCATGGATGAGAACTGTGCCGTGTGTTTCCCTTCAGAAACGGAGTTAAATGCCAGGGTCAATGTGTTCCTTCAAGCAAGACTTCGTTTCAGGTAAACGCGGTCACTTTTCAGCTCAATCGAAGCTACCTTGTTCACAATGCTCACATGTTTCTTGCTCTTAACTGAAAAGCATTGGATGTTAGAGGACCTGTGGTTAGTATCAGTTTCAGAAACAGAGTTGAACTGGATATGGTCCACGTGTGTAGGAAACACAGTTCTTTTGTTCTGAGCACACTCACGTTTCCCTCTGTATTAGAGACTCTAGAAAGCAAGAGCGTGCTTCTTGCTCTAAAGCAGAGTGTGTTTCATGGATGAGAACTGGGCCGTGTGTTTCCCTTCAGAAACGGAGTTAAATGCCAGGCTCTGTGACTTCCTTCATGCAAGACTTTATTTCATGTAAATGTAGCCACTTTTCACCTCAAACGAAGCTACATTTTTCACAAAGCTCACACGTTTCTCGCTCTTAAGTGAAAAGCATTGGATGTTAGAGGACCTGTGGTTTGTATCAGTTTCAGAAACAGAGTTGTACTAGATATGGTCCGTGTGTAGGAAACACAGTACTTTTGTTCTGAGCACAATCACGTTTCCCTCTGTATTAGAGACTCCAGGAAGCAAGAGCGTGCTTCTTGCTCTAAAGCAGAGTGTGTTTCATGGATGAGAACTGTGCCGTGTGTTTCCCTTCAGAAACGGAGTTAAATGCCAGGCTCTGTGTCTTCCTTCAAGCAAGACTTCCTTTCAGGTAAACGCAGTCACTTTTCAGCTCAAACGAAGCTACATTGTTCACAAAGCTCACACGTTTCTCGCTCTTAAGTGAAAAGCATTGGATGTTAGAGGACCTGTGGTTTGTATCAGTTTCAGAAACAGAGTTGTACTAGATATGGTCCGTGCGTAGGAAACACAGTTATTTTGTTCTGAGCACACTCACGTTTCACTCTCTATTAGAGACTCTAGAAAGCAAGAGCGTGCTTCTTGCTCTAAATCAGATTGTGTTTCATGGATGAGAACTGTGCCGTGTGTTTCCCTTCAGAAACGGAGTTAAATGCCAGGCTCTGTGCCCTCCTACATGCAAGACTTCGTTTCAGGTAAACGCAGTCACTTTTCAGCTCAATCGAAGCTACCTTGTTCACAATGCTCACAGGTTTCTTGCTCTTAACTGAAAAGCATTGGATGTTAGAGGACCTGTGGTTTGTATCAGTTTCAGAAACAGAGTTGAACTGGATATGGTCCACGTGTGTAGGAAACACAGTTCTTTTGTTCTGAGCACACTCACGTTTCCCTCTGTATTAGATACTCTAGAATGCAAGAGCGTGCTTCTTGCTCTAAAGCAGAGTGTGTTTCATGGATGAGAACTGTGCCGTGGGTTTCGCTTCCGAAACGGAGTTAAATGCCAGGCTCTGTGTCTTCCTTCAAGCAAGACTTCCTTTCAGGTAAACGCATTCACTTTTCAGCTCAAACGAAGCTACATTGTTCACAAAGCTCACACGTTTCTCGCTCTTAAGTGAAAAGCATTGGATGTTAGAGGACCTGTGGTTTGTATCAGTTTCTGAAACAGAGTTGTACTAGATATGGTCCGTGTGTAGGAAACACAGTTCTTTTGTTCTGAGCACACTCACGTTTCACTCTGTATTAGAGACTCTAGAAATCAAGAGTGTGCTTCTTGCTCTAAAGCAGATTGTGTTTCATGGATGAGAACTGTGCCGTGTGTTTCCCTTCAGAAACGGAGTTAAATGCCAGGCTCTGTGCCCTCCTACATGCAAGACTTCGTTTCAGGTAAATGCAGTCACTTTTCAGCTCAATCGAAGCTACCTTGTTCACAATGCTCACACGTTTCTTGCTCTTAACTGAAAAGCATTGGATGTTAGAGGACCTGTGGTTTGTATCAGTTTCAGAAACAGAGTTGAACTGGATATGGTCCACGTGTGTAGGAAACACAGTTCTTTTTTTCTGAGCACACTCACGTTTCCCTCTGTATTAGAGCCTCTAGAAAGCAAGAGCATGCTTCTTGCTCTAAAGCAGAGTGTGTTTCATAGATGAGAACTGTGCTGTGTGTTTCCCTTCAGAAACGGAGTTAAATGCCAGGCTCTATGTCTTCCTTCAAGCAAGACTACGTTTCAGGTAAACGCAGTCACTTTTCAGCTCAATCGAAGCTACCTTTTTCACAAAGCTCACACGTTTCTCGCTGTTAACTGAAAAGCATTGGATGTTATAGGACCTGTGGTTTGTATCAGTTTCAGAAACAGAGTTGAACTAGATAGGGTCTGTGTGTGTAGGAAACACAGTTCATTTGTTCTGAGCACACTCACCTTTCCCTCTGTATTAGAGACTCTAGAAAGCAAGAGCATGCTTCTTGCTCTAAAGCAGAGTGTGTTTCATGGATGAGAATTGTGCCGTGTGTTTCCCTTCAGAAACGGAGTTAAATGCCAGGCTCAATGTGTTCCTTCAAGCAAGACTTCGTGTCAGGTAAACGCAGTCACTTTTCAGCTCAATCGAAGCTACCTTGTTCACAATGCTCACAGGTTTCTTGCTCTTAACTGAAAAGAATTGGATGTTAGAGGACCTGTGGTTTGTATCAGTTTCAGGAACAGAGTTGAACTGGATATGGTCCACGTGTGTAGGAAACACAGTTCTTTTGTTCTGAGCACACTCACCTTTCCCTCTGTATTAGAGACTCTAGAAAGCAAGAGCGTGCTTCTTGCTCTAAAGCAGAGTGTGTTTCATGGATGAGAACTGTGCCGTGTGTTTCCCTTCAGAAACGGAGTTAAATGCCAGGGTCAATGTGTTCCTTCAAGCAAGACTTCGTTTCAGGTAAACGCAGTCACTTTTCAGCTCAAACGAAGCTACATTGTTCACAAAGCTCACACGTTTCTCGCTCTTAAGTGAAAAGCATTGGATGTTAGAGGACCTGTGGTTTGTATCAGTTTCAGAAACAGAGTTCTACTAGATATGGTCCGTGTGTAGGAAACACAGTTCTTTTGTTCTGAGCACACTCACGTTTCCCTCTGTATTAGAGACCCTAGAAAGCAAGAGCATGCTTCTTGCTCTAAAGCAGAGTGTGTTTCATGGATGAGAACTGTGCCGTGTGTTTCCCTTCAGAAACGGAGTTAAATGCCAGGCTCAATGTGTTCCTTCAAGCAAGACTTCGTGTCAGGTAAACGCAGTCACTTTTCAGCTCAATCGAAGCTACCTTGTTCACAATGCTCACAGGTTTCTTGCTCTTAACCGAAAAGAATTGGATGTTAGAGGACCTGTGGTTTGTATCAGTTTCAGGGACAGAGTTGAACTGGATATGGTCCACGTGTGTAGGAAACACAGTTCTTTTGTTCTGAGCACACTCACCTTTCCCTCTGTATTAGAGACTCTTGAAAGCAAGAGCGTGCTTCTTGCTCTAAAGCAGAGTGTGTTTCATGGATGAGAACTGTGCTGTGTGTTTCCCTTCAGAAATGGAGTTAAATGCCAGGGTCAATGTGTTCCTTCAAGCAAGACTTCGTTTCAGGTAAACGCGGTCACTTTTCAGCTCAATCGAAGCTACCTTGTTCACAATGCTCACATGTTTCTTGCTCTTAACTGAAAAGCATTGGATGTTAGAGGACCTGTGGTTAGTATCAGTTTCAGAAACAGAGTTGAACTGGATATGGTCCACGTGTGTAGGAAACCCAGTTCTTTTGTTCTGAGCACACTCACGTTTCCCTCTGTATTAGAGACTCTAGAAAGCAAGAGCGTGCTTCTTGCTCTAAAGCAGAGTGTGTTTCATGGATGAGAACTGGGCCGTGTGTTTCCCTTCAGAAACGGAGTTAAATGCCAGGCTCTGTGTCTTCCTTCAAGCAAGACTTCCTTTCAGGTAAACGCAGTCACTTTTCAGCTCAAACGAAGCTACATTGTTCACAAAGCTCACACGTTTCTCGCTCTTAAGTGAAAAGCATTGGATGTTAGAGGACCTGTGGTTTGTATCAGTTTCAGAAACAGAGTTGTACTAGATATGGTCCGTGCGTAGGAAACACACTTATTTTGTTCTGAGCACACTCACGTTTCACTCTCTATTAGAGACTCTAGAAAGCAAGAGCGTGCTTCTTGCTCTAAAGCAGATTGTGTTTCATGGATGAGAACTGTGCCGTGTGTTTCCCTTCAGAAACGGAGTTAAATGCCAGGCTCTGTGCCCTCCTACATGCAAGACTTCGTTTCAGGTAAACGCAGTCACTTTTCAGCTCAATCGAAGCTACCTTGTTCACAATGCTCACACGTTTCTCGCGATTAACTGAAAAGCATTGGATGTTAGAGGACCTGTGGTTTGTATCAGTTTCAGAAACAGAGTTGAACTGGATATGGTCCATGTGTGTAGGAAACACAGTTCTTTTGTTCTGAGCACACTCACGTTTCCCTCTGTATTAGAGACTCTAGAAAGCAAGAGCGTGCTTCTTGCTCTAAAGCAGAGTGTGTTTCATGGATGAGAACTGTGCCGTGTGTTTCCCTTCCGAAACGGAGTTAAATGCCAGGCTCTGTGTCTTCCTTCAAGCAAGACTTCCTTTCAGGTAAACGCATTCACTTTTCAGCTCAAACGAAGCTACATTGTTCACAAAGCTCACACGTTTCTCGCTCTTAAGTGAAAAGCATTGGATGTTAGAGGACCTGTGGTTTGTATCAGTTTCTGAAACAGAGTTGTACTAGATATGGTCCGTGTGTAGGAAACACAGTTCTTTTGTTCTGAGCACACTCACGTTTCACTCTGTATTAGAGACTCTAGAAATCAAGAGTGTGCTTCTTGCTCTAAAGCAGATTGTGTTTCATGGATGAGAACTGTGCCGTGTGTTTCCCTTCAGAAACGGAGTTAAATGCCAGGCTCTGTGCCCTCCTACATGCAAGACTTCGTTTCAGGTAAACGCAGTCACTTTTCAGCTCAATCGAAGCTACCTTGTTCACAATGCTCACACGTTTCTTGTTCTTAACTGAAAAGCATTGGATGTTAGAGGACCTGTGGTTTGTATCAGTTTCAGAAACAGAGTTGAACTGGATATGGTCCACGTGTGTAGGAAACCCAGTTCTTTTGTTCTGAGCACACTCACGTTTCCCTCTGTATTAGAGACTCTAGAAAGCAAGAGCGTGCTTCTTGCTCTAAAGCAGAGTGTGTTTCATGGATGAGAACTGGGCCGTGTGTTTCCCTTCAGAAACGGAGTTAAATGCCAGGCTCTGTGTCTTCCTTCAAGCAAGACTTCCTTTCAGGTAAACGCAGTCACTTTTCAGCTCAAACGAAGCTACATTGTTCACAAAGCTCACACGTTTCTCGCTCTTAAGTGAAAAGCATTGGATGTTAGAGGACCTGTGGTTTGTATCAGTTTCAGAAACAGAGTTGTACTAGATATGGTCCGTGCGTAGGAAACACACTTATTTTGTTCTGAGCACACTCACGTTTCACTCTCTATTAGAGACTCTAGAAAGCAAGAGCGTGCTTCTTGCTCTAAAGCAGATTGTGTTTCATGGATGAGAACTGTGCCGTGTGTTTCCCTTCAGAAACGGAGTTAAATGCCAGGCTCTGTGCCCTCCTACATGCAAGACTTCGTTTCAGGTAAACGCAGTCACTTTTCAGCTCAATCGAAGCTACCTTGTTCACAATGCTCACACGTTTCTCGCGATTAACTGAAAAGCATTGGATGTTAGAGGACCTGTGGTTTGTATCAGTTTCAGAAACAGAGTTGAACTGGATATGGTCCATGTGTGTAGGAAACACAGTTCTTTTGTTCTGAGCACACTCACGTTTCCCTCTGTATTAGAGACTCTAGAAAGCAAGAGCGTGCTTCTTGCTCTAAAGCAGAGTGTGTTTCATGGATGAGAACTGTGCCGTGTGTTTCCCTTCCGAAACGGAGTTAAATGCCAGGCTCTGTGTCTTCCTTCAAGCAAGACTTCCTTTCAGGTAAACGCATTCACTTTTCAGCTCAAACGAAGCTACATTGTTCACAAAGCTCACACGTTTCTCGCTCTTAAGTGAAAAGCATTGGATGTTAGAGGACCTGTGGTTTGTATCAGTTTCTGAAACAGAGTTGTACTAGATATGGTCCGTGTGTAGGAAACACAGTTCTTTTGTTCTGAGCACACTCACGTTTCACTCTGTATTAGAGACTCTAGAAATCAAGAGTGTGCTTCTTGCTCTAAAGCAGATTGTGTTTCATGGATGAGAACTGTGCCGTGTGTTTCCCTTCAGAAACGGAGTTAAATGCCAGGCTCTGTGCCCTCCTACATGCAAGACTTCGTTTCAGGTAAACGCAGTCACTTTTCAGCTCAATCGAAGCTACCTTGTTCACAATGCTCACACGTTTCTTGTTCTTAACTGAAAAGCATTGGATGTTAGAGGACCTGTGGTTTGTATCAGTTTCAGAAACAGAGTTGAACTGGATATGGTCCACGTGTGTAGGAAACACAGTTCTTTTTTTCTGAGCACACTCACGTTTCCCTCTGTATTAGAGCCTCTAGAAAGCAAGAGCATGCTTCTTGCTCTAAAGCAGAGTGTGTTTCATGGATGAGAACTGTGCTGTGTGTTTCCCTTCAGAAACGGAGTTAAATGCCAGGCTCTATGTCTTCCTTCAAGCAAGACTACGTTTCAGGTAAACGCAGTCACTTTTCAGCTCAATTGAAGCTACCTTTTTCACAAAGCTCACACGTTTCTCGCTCTTAACTGAAAAGCATTGGATGTTAGAGGACCTGTGGTTTGTATCAGTTTCAGAAACAGAGTTGAACTAGATAGGGTCTGTGTGTGTAGGAAACACAGTTCATTTGTTCTGAGCACACTCACCTTTCCCTCTGTATTAGAGACTCTAGAAAGCAAGAGCATGCTTCTTGCTCTAAAGCAGAGTGTGTTTCATGGATGAGAACTGTGCCGTGTGTTTCCCTTCAGAAACGGAGTTAAATGCCAGGCTCAATGTGTTCCTTCAAGCAAGACTTCGTGTCAGGTAAACGCAGTCACTTTTCAGCTCAATCGAAGCTACCTTGTTCACAATGCTCACAGGTTTCTTGCTCTTAACTGAAAAGAATTGGATGTTAGAGGACCTGTGGTTTGTATCAGTTTCAGGAACAGAGTTGAACTGGATATGGTCCACGTGTGTAGGAAACACAGTTCTTTTGTTCTGAGCACACTCACCTTTCCCTCTGTATTAGAGACTCTAGAAAGCAAGAGCGTGCTTCTTGCTCTAAAGCAGAGTGTGTTTCATGGATGAGAACTGTGCCGTGTGTTTCCCTTCAGAAACGGAGTTAAATGCCAGGGTCAATGTGTTCCTTCAAGCAAGACTTCGTTTCAGGTAAACGCGGTCACTTTTCAGCTCAATCGAAGCTACCTTGTTCACAATGCTCACATGTTTCTTGCTCTTAACTGAAAAGCATTGGATGTTAGAGGACCTGTGGTTAGTATCAGTTTCAGAAACAGAGTTGAACTGGATATGGTCCACGTGTGTAGGAAACACAGTTCTTTTGTTCTGAGCACACTCACGTTTCCCTCTGTATTAGAGACTCTAGAAAGCAAGAGCGTGCTTCTTGCTCTAAAGCAGAGTGTGTTTCATGGATGAGAACTGGGCCGTGTGTTTCCCTTCAGAAACGGAGTTAAATGCCAGGCTCTGTGACTTCCTTCATGCAAGACTTTATTTCATGTAAATGTAGCCACTTTTCACCTCAAACGAAGCTACATTTTTCACAAAGCTCACACGTTTCTCGCTCTTAAGTGAAAAGCATTGGATGTTAGAGGACCTGTGGTTTGTATCAGTTTCAGAAACAGAGTTGTACTAGATATGGTCCGTGTGTAGGAAACACAGTACTTTTGTTCTGAGCACAATCACGTTTCCCTCTGTATTAGAGACTCCAGAAAGCAAGAGCGTGCTTCTTGCTCTAAAGCAGAGTGTGTTTCATGGATGAGAACTGTGCCGTGTGTTTCCCTTCAGAAACGGAGTTAAATGCCAGGCTCTGTGTCTTCCTTCAAGCAAGACTTCCTTTCAGGTAAACGCAGTCACTTTTCAGCTCAAACGAAGCTACATTGTTCACAAAGCTCACACGTTTCTCGCTCTTAAGTGAAAAGCATTGGATGTTAGAGGACCTGTGGTTTGTATCAGTTTCAGAAACAGAGTTGTACTAGATATGGTCCGTGCGTAGGAAACACAGTTATTTTGTTCTGAGCACACTCACGTTTCACTCTCTATTAGAGACTCTAGAAAGCAAGAGCGTGCTTCTTGCTCTAAAGCAGATTGTGTTTCATGGATGAGAACTGTGCCGTGTGTTTCCCTTCAGAAACGGAGTTAAATGTCAGGCTCTGTGCCCTCCTACATGCAAGACTTCGTTTCAGGTAAACGCAGTCACTTTTCAGCTCAATCGAAGCTACCTTGTTCACAATGCTCACAGGTTTCTTGCTCTTAACTGAAAAGCATTGGATGTTAGAGGACCTGTGGTTTGTATCAGTTTCAGAAACAGAGTTGAACTGGATATGGTCCACGTGTGTAGGAAACACAGTTCTTTTGTTCTGAGCACACTCACGTTTCCCTCTGTATTAGATACTCTAGAATGCAAGAGCGTGCTTCTTGCTCTAAAGCAGAGTGTGTTTCATGGATGAGAACTGTGCCGTGGGTTTCGCTTCCGAAACGGAGTTAAATGCCAGGCTCTGTGTCTTCCTTCAAGCAAGACTTCCTTTCAGGTAAACGCATTCACTTTTCAGCTCAAACAAAGCTACATTGTTCACAAAGCTCACACGTTTCTCGCTCTTAAGTGAAAAGCATTGGATGTTAGAGGACCTGTGGTTTGTATCAGTTTCTGAAACAGAGTTGTACTAGATATGGTCCGTGTGTAGGAAACACAGTTCTTTTGTTCTGAGCACACTCACGTTTCACTCTGTATTAGAGACTCTAGAAATCAAGAGTGTGCTTCTTGCTCTAAAGCAGATTGTGTTTCATGGATGAGAACTGTGCCGTGTGTTTCCCTTCAGAAACGGAGTTAAATGCCAGGCTCTGTGCCCTCCTACATGCAAGACTTCGTTTCAGGTAAACGCAGTCACTTTTCAGCTCAATCGAAGCTACCTTGTTCACAATGCTCACACGTTTCTTGCTCTTAACTGAAAAGCATTGGATGTTAGAGGACCTGTGGTTTGTATCAGTTTCAGAAACAGAGTTGAACTGGATATGGTCCACGTGTGTAGGAAACACAGTTCTTTTTTTCTGAGCACACTCACGTTTCCCTCTGTATTAGAGCCTCTAGAAAGCAAGAGCATGCTTCTTGCTCTAAAGCAGAGTGTGTTTCATGGATGAGAACTGTGCTGTGTGTTTCCCTTCAGAAACGGAGTTAAATGCCAGGCTCTATGTCTTCCTTCAAGCAAGACTACGTTTCAGGTAAACGCAGTCACTTTTCAGCTCAATCGAAGCTACCTTTTTCACAAAGCTCACACGTTTCTCGCTCTTAACTGAAAAGCATTGGATGTTAGAGGACCTGTGGTTTGTATCAGTTTCAGAAACAGAGTTGAACCAGATAGGGCCTGTGTGTGTAGGAAACACAGTTCATTTGTTCTGAGCACACTCACCTTTCCCTCTGTATTAGAGACTCTAGAAAGCAAGAGCATGCTTCTTGCTCTAAAGCAGAGTGTGTTTCATGGATGAGAACTGTGCCGTGTGTTTCCCTTCAGAAACGGAGTTAAATGCCAGGCTCAATGTGTTCCTTCAAGCAAGACTTCGTGTCAGGTAAACGCAGTCACTTTTCAGCTCAATCGAAGCTACCTTGTTCACAATGCTTACAGGTTTCTTGCTCTTAACTGAAAAGAATTGGATGTTAGAGGACCTGTGGTTTGTATCAGTTTCAGGAACAGAGTTGAACTGGATATGGTCCACGTGTGTAGGAAACACAGTTCTTTTGTTCTGAGCACACTCACCTTTCCCTCTGTATTAGAGACTCTAGAAAGCAAGAGCGTGCTTCTTGCTCTAAAGCAGAGTGTGTTTCATGGATGAGAACTGTGCCGTGTGTTTCCCTTCAGAAACGGAGTTAAATGCCAGGGTCAATGTGTTCCTTCAAGCAAGACTTCGTGTCAGGTAAACGCGGTCACTTTTCAGCTCAATCGAAGCTACCTTGTTCACAATGCTCACATGTTTCTTGCTCTTAAGTGAAAAGCATTGGATGTTAGAGGACCTGTGGTTAGTATCAGTTTCAGAAACAGAGTTGAACTGGATATGGTCCACGTGTGTAGGAAACACAGTTCTTTTGTTCTGAGCACACTCACGTTTCCCTCTGTATTAGAGACTCTAGAAAGCAAGAGCGTGCTTCTTGCTCTAAAGCAGAGTGTGTTTCATGGATGAGAACTGGGCCGTGTGTTTCCCTTCAGAAACGGAGTTAAATGCCAGGCTCTGTGACTTCCTTCATGCAAGACTTTATTTCATGTAAATGTAGCCACTTTTCACCTCAAACGAAGCTACATTTTTCACAAAGCTCACACGTTTCTCGCTCTTAAGTGAAAAGCATTGGATGTTAGAGGACCTGTGGTTTGTATCAGTTTCAGAAACAGAGTTGTACTAGATATGGTCCGTGTGTAGGAAACACAGTACTTTTGTTCTGAGCACAATCACGTTTCCCTCTGTATTAGAGACTCCAGAAAGCAAGAGCGTGCTTCTTGCTCTAAAGCAGAGTGTGTTTCATGGATGAGAACTGTGCCGTGTGTTTCCCTTCAGAAACGGAGTTAAATTCCAGGCTCTGTGTCTTCCTTCAAGCAAGACTTCCTTTCAGGTAAACGCAGTCACTTTTCAGCTCAAACGAAGCTGCATTGTTCCAAAGCTCACACGTTTCTCGCTCTTAAGTGAAAAGCATTGGATGTTAGAGGACCTGTGGTTTGTATCAGTTTCAGAAACAGAGTTGTACTAGATATGGTCCGTGCGTAGGAAACACAGTTATTTTGTTCTGAGCACACTCACGTTTCACTCTCTATTAGAGACTCTAGAAAGCAAGAGCGTGCTTCTTGCTCTAAAGCAGATTGTGTTTCATGGATGAGAACTGTGCCGTGTGTTTCCCTTCAGAAACGGAGTTAAATGCCAGGCTCTGTGCCCTCCTACATGCAAGACTTCGTTTCAGGTAAACGCAGTCACTTTTCAGCTCAATCGAAGCTACCTTGTTCACAATGCTCACACGTTTCTTGCTCTTAACTGAAAAGCATTGGATGTTAGAGGACCTGTGGTTTGTATCAGTTTCAGAAACAGAGTTGAACTGGATATGGTCCACGTGTGTAGGAAACACAGTTCTTTTGTTCTGAGCACACTCACGTTTCCCTCTGTATTAGGTAATCTAGAATGCAAGAGCGTGCTTCTTGCTCTAAAGCAGAGTGTGTTTCATGGATGAGAACTGTGCCGTGGGTTTCCCTTCAGAAACGGAGTTAAATGCCAGGCTCTGTGTCTTCCTTCAAGCAAGACTTCCTTTCAGGTAAACGCAGTCCCTTTTCAGCTCAAGGGAAGTTACCTTGTTCACAATGCTCACACGTTTCTCGCGATTAACTGAAAAGCATTGGATGTTAGAGGACCTGTGGTTTGTATCAGTTTCAGAAACAGAGTTGAACTGGATATGGTCCATGTGTGTAGGAAACACAGTTCTTTTGTTCTGAGCACACTCACGTTTCCCTCTGTATTAGAGACTCTAGAAAGCAAGAGCGTGCTTCTTGCTCTAAAGCAGAGTGTGTTTCATGGATGAGAACTGTGCCGTGTGTTTCCCTTCCGAAACGGAGTTAAATGCCAGGCTCTATGTCTTCCTTCAAGCAAGACTACGTTTAAGGTAAACGCAGTCACTTTTCAGCTCAATCGAAGCTACCTTGTTCACAAAGCTCACACGTTTCTCGCTCTTAACTGAAAAGCATTGGATGTTAGACACCTGGGGTTTGTATCAGTTTCAGAAACAGAGTTGAACTAGATATGGTCCGTGTGTGTAGGAAATACAGTTCTTTTGTTCTGAGCACACTCACGTTTCCCTCTGTATTAGAGACTCTAGAAAGCAAGAGCGTGCTTCTTGCTCTAAAGCAGAGTGTGTTTCATGGATGAGAACTGGGCCGTGTGTTTCCCTTCAGAAACGGAGTTAAATGCCAGGCTCTGTGACTTCCTTCATGCAAGACTTTATTTCATGTAAATGTAGCCACTTTTCACCTCAAACGAAGCTACATTTTTCACAAAGCTCACACGTTTCTCGCTCTTAAGTGAAAAGCATTGGATGTTAGAGGACCTGTGGTTTGTATCAGTTTCAGAAACAGAGTTGTACTAGATATGGTCCGTGTGTAGGAAACACAGTTCTTTTGTTCTGAGCACAATCACGTTTCCCTCTGTATTAGAGACTCCAGAAAGCAAGAGCGTGCTTCTTGCTCTAAAGCAGAGTGTGTTTCATGGATGAGAACTGTGCCGTGTGTTTCCCTTCAGAAACAGAGTTAAATGCCAGGCTCTGTGTCTTCCTTCAAGCAAGACTTCGTTTCAGGTAAATGCAGGCACTTTTCACCTCAATCGAAGCTACATTGTTCACAAAGCTCACACGTTTCTCGCTCTTAAGTGAAAAGCATTGGATGTTAGAGGACCTGTGGTTTGTATCAGTTTCTGAAACAGAGTTGTACTAGATATGGTCCGTGTGTAGGAAACACAGTTCTTTTGTTCTGAGCACACTCACGTTTCACTCTGTATTAGAGACTCTAGAAATCAAGAGTGTGCTTCTTGCTCTAAAGCAGATTGTGTTTCATGGATGAGAACTGTGCCGTGTGTTTCCCTTCAGAAACGGAGTTAAATGCCAGGCTCTGTGCCCTCCTACATGCAAGACTTCGTTTCAGGTAAACGCAGTCACTTTTCAGCTCAATCGAAGCTACCTTGTTCACAATGCTCACAGGTTTCTTGCTCTTAACTGAAAAGCATTGGATGTTAGAGGACCTGTGGTTTGTATCAGTTTCAGGAACAGAGTTGAACTGGATATGGTCCACGTGTGTAGGAAACACAGTTCTTTTGTTCTGAGCACACTCACGTTTCCCTCTGTATTAGAGACTCTAGAAAGCAAGAGCGTGCTTCTTGCTCTAAAGCAGAGTGTGTTTCATGGATGAGAACTGTGCCATGTGTTTCCCTTCAGAAACGGAGTTAAATGCCAGGCTCAATGTGTTCCTTCAAGCAAGACTTCGTTTCAGTTAAACGCGGTCACTTTTCAGCTCAATCGAAGCTACCTTGTTCACAATGCTCACATGTTTCTTGCTCTTAACTGAAAAGCATTGGATGTTAGAGGACCTGTGGTTTGTATCAGTTTCAGAAACAGAGTTGAACTGGATATGGTCCACGTGTGTAGGAAACACAGTTCTTTTGTTCTGAGCACACTCACGTTTCCCTCTGTATTAGAGACTCTAGAAAGCAAGAGCGTGCTTCTTGCTCTAAAGCAGAGTGTGTTTCATGGATGAGAACTGTGCCGTGTGTTTCCCTTCAGAAACGGAGTTAAATGCCACGCTCTATGTCTTCCTTCAAGCAAGACTACGTTTCAGGTAAACGCAGTCACTTTTCAGCTCAATCGAAGCTACCTTGTTCACAATGCTCACACGTTTCTCGCTCTTAACTGAAAAGCATTGGATGTTAGAGACCTGGGGTTTGTATCAGTTTCAGAAACAGAGTTGAACTAGATATGGTCCGTGTGTGTAGGAAATACAGTTCTTTTGTTCTGAGCACACTCACGTTTCCCTCTGTATTAGAGACTCTAGAAAGCAAGAGCGTGCTTCTTGCTCTAAAGCAGAGTGTGTTTCATGGATGAGAACTGGGCCGTGTGTTTCCCTTCAGAAACGGAGTTAAATGCCAGGCTCTGTGTCTTCCTTCAAGCAAGACTTCGTTTCAGGTAAATGCAGGCACTTTTCACCTCAATTGAAGCTACATTGTTCACAAAGCTCACACGTTTCTCGCTCTTAAGTGAAAAGCATTGGATGTTAGAGGACCTGTGGTTTGTATCAGTTTCTGAAACAGAGTTGTACTAGATATGGTCCGTGTGTAGGAAACACAGTTCTTTTGTTCTGAGCACACTCACCTTTCCCTCTGTATTAGAGACTCTAGAAAGCAAGAGCATGCTTCTTGCTCTAAAGCAGAGTGTGTTTCATGGATGAGAACTGTGCCGTGTGTTTCCCTTCAGAAATGGAGTTAAATGCCAGGCTCAATGTGTTCCTTCAAGCAAGACTTCGTGTCAGGTAAACGCAGTCACTTTTCAGCTCAATCGAAGCTACCTTGTTCACAATGCTCACAGGTTTCTTGCTCTTAACTGAAAAGAATTGGATGTTAGAGGACCTGTGGTTTGTATCAGTTTCAGGAACAGAGTTGAACTGGATATGGTCCACGTGTGTAGGAAACACAGTTCTTTTGTTCTGAGCACACTCACCTTTCCCTCTGTATTAGAGACTCTAGAAAGCAAGAGCGTGCTTCTTGCTCTAAAGCAGAGTGTGTTTCATGGATGAGAACTGTGCCGTGTGTTTCCCTTCAGAAACGGAGTTAAATGCCAGGCTCTGTGACTTCCTTCATGCAAGACTTTATTTCATGTAAATGTAGCCACTTTTCACCTCAAACGACGCTACATTTTTCACAAAGCTCACACGTTTCTCGCTCTTAAGTGAAAAGCATTGGATGTTAGAGGACCTGTGGTTTGTATCAGTTTCAGAAACAGAGTTGTACTAGATATAGTCCGTGTGTAGGAAACACAGTTCTTTTGTTCTGAGCACAATCACGTTTCCCTCTGTATTATTGACTCCAGAAAGCAAGAGCGTGCTTCTTGCTCTAAAGCAGAGTGTGTTTCATGGATGAGAACTGTGCCGTGTGTTTCCCTTCAGAAACGGAGTTAAATGCCAGGCTCTGTGTCTTCCTTCAAGCAAGACTTCGTTTCAGGTAAATGCAGGCACTTTTCACCTCAATCGAAGCTACATTGTTCACAAAGCTCACACGTTTCTCGCTCTTAAGTGAAAAGCATTGGATGTTAGAGGACCTGTGGTTTGTATCAGTTTCTGAAACAGAGTTGTACTAGATATGGTCCGTGTGTAGGAAACACAGTTCTTTTGTTCTGAGCACACTCACGTTTCACTCTGTATTAGAGACTCTAGAAATCAAGAGTGTGCTTCTTGCTCTAAAGCAGATTGTGTTTCATGGATGAGAACTGTGCCGTGTGTTTCCCTTCAGAAACGGAGTTAAATGCCAGGCTCTGTGCCCTCCTACATGCAAGACTTCGTTTCAGGTAAACGCAGTCACTTTTCAGCTCAATCGAAGCTACCTTGTTCACAATGCTCACAGGTTTCTTGCTCTTAACTGAAAAGCATTGGATGTTAGAGGACCTGTGGTTTGTATCAGTTTCAGGAACAGAGTTGAACTGGATATGGTCCACGTGTGTAGGAAACACAGTTCTTTTGTTCTGAGCACACTCACGTTTCCTTCTGTATTAGAGACTCTAGAAAGCAAGAGCGTGCTTCTTGCTCTAAAGCAGAGTGTGTTTCATGGATGAGAACTGTGCCATGTGTTTCCCTTCAGAAACGGAGTTAAATGCCAGGCTCAATGTGTTCCTTCAAGCAAGACTTCGTTTCAGTTAAACGCGGTCACTTTTCAGCTCAATCGAAGCTACCTTGTTCACAATGCTCACATGTTTCTTGCTCTTAACTGAAAAGCATTGGATGTTAGAGGACCTGTGGTTTGTATCAGTTTCAGAAACAGAGTTGAACTGGATATGGTCCACGTGTGTAGGAAACACAGTTCTTTTGTTCTGAGCACACTCACGTTTCCCTCTGTATTAGAGACTCTAGAAAGCAAGAGCGTGCTTCTTGCTCTAAAGCAGAGTGTGTTTCATGGATGAGAACTGTGCCGTGTGTTTCCCTTCAGAAACGGAGTTAAATGCCACGCTCTATGTCTTCCTTCAAGCAAGACTACGTTTCAGGTAAACGCAGTCACTTTTCAGCTCAATCGAAGCTACCTTGTTCACAATGCTCACACGTTTCTCGCTCTTAACTGAAAAGCATTGGATGTTAGAGACCTGGGGTTTGTATCAGTTTCAGAAACAGAGTTGAACTAGATATGGTCCGTGTGTGTAGGAAATACAGTTCTTTTGTTCTGAGCACACTCACGTTTCCCTCTGTATTAGAGACTCTAGAAAGCAAGAGCGTGCTTCTTGCTCTAAAGCAGAGTGTGTTTCATGGATGAGAACTGGGCCGTGTGTTTCCCTTCAGAAACGGAGTTAAATGCCAGGCTCTGTGTCTTCCTTCAAGCAAGACTTCGTTTCAGGTAAATGCAGGCACTTTTCACCTCAATTGAAGCTACATTGTTCACAAAGCTCACACGTTTCTCGCTCTTAAGTGAAAAGCATTGGATGTTAGAGGACCTGTGGTTTGTATCAGTTTCTGAAACAGAGTTGTACTAGATATGGTCCGTGTGTAGGAAACACAGTTCTTTTGTTCTGAGCACACTCACCTTTCCCTCTGTATTAGAGACTCTAGAAAGCAAGAGCATGCTTCTTGCTCTAAAGCAGAGTGTGTTTCATGGATGAGAACTGTGCCGTGTGTTTCCCTTCAGAAATGGAGTTAAATGCCAGGCTCAATGTGTTCCTTCAAGCAAGACTTCGTGTCAGGTAAACGCAGTCACTTTTCAGCTCAATCGAAGCTACCTTGTTCACAATGCTCACAGGTTTCTTGCTCTTAACTGAAAAGAATTGGATGTTAGAGGACCTGTGGTTTGTATCAGTTTCAGGAACAGAGTTGAACTGGATATGGTCCACGTGTGTAGGAAACACAGTTCTTTTGTTCTGAGCACACTCACCTTTCCCTCTGTATTAGAGACTCTAGAAAGCAAGAGCGTGCTTCTTGCTCTAAAGCAGAGTGTGTTTCATGGATGAGAACTGTGCCGTGTGTTTCCCTTCAGAAACGGAGTTAAATGCCAGGCTCTGTGACTTCCTTCATGCAAGACTTTATTTCATGTAAATGTAGCCACTTTTCACCTCAAACGACGCTACATTTTTCACAAAGCTCACACGTTTCTCGCTCTTAAGTGAAAAGCATTGGATGTTAGAGGACCTGTGGTTTGTATCAGTTTCAGAAACAGAGTTGTACTAGATATAGTCCGTGTGTAGGAAACACAGTTCTTTTGTTCTGAGCACAATCACGTTTCCCTCTGTATTATTGACTCCAGAAAGCAAGAGCGTGCTTCTTGCTCTAAAGCAGAGTGTGTTTCATGGATGAGAACTGTGCCGTGTGTTTCCCTTCAGAAACGGAGTTAAATGCCAGGCTCTGTGTCTTCCTTCAAGCAAGACTTCGTTTCAGGTAAATGCAGGCACTTTTCACCTCAATCGAAGCTACATTGTTCACAAAGCTCACACGTTTCTCGCTCTTAAGTGAAAAGCATTGGATGTTAGAGGACCTGTGGTTTGTATCAGTTTCTGAAACAGAGTTGTACTAGATATGGTCCGTGTGTAGGAAACACAGTTCTTTTGTTCTGAGCACACTCACGTTTCACTCTGTATTAGAGACTCTAGAAATCAAGAGTGTGCTTCTTGCTCTAAAGCAGATTGTGTTTCATGGATGAGAACTGTGCCGTGTGTTTCCCTTCAGAAACGGAGTTAAATGCCAGGCTCTGTGCCCTCCTACATGCAAGACTTCGTTTCAGGTAAACGCAGTCACTTTTCAGCTCAATCGAAGCTACCTTGTTCACAATGCTCACACGTTTCTTGTTCTTAACTGAAAAGCATTGGATGTTAGAGGACCTGTGGTTTGTATCAGTTTCAGAAACAGAGTTGAACTGGATATGGTCCACGTGTGTAGGAAACACAGTTCTTTTTTTCTGAGCACACTCACGTTTCCCTCTGTATTAGAGCCTCTAGAAAGCAAGAGCATGCTTCTTGCTCTAAAGCAGAGTGTGTTTCATGGATGAGAACTGTGCTGTGTGTTTCCCTTCAGAAACGGAGTTAAATGCCAGGCTCTATGTCTTCCTTCAAGCAAGACTACGTTTCAGGTAAACGCAGTCACTTTTCAGCTCAATCGAAGCTACCTTTTTCACAAAGCTCACACGTTTCTCGCTCTTAACTGAAAAGAATTGGATGTTAGAGGACCTGTGGTTTGTATCAGTTTCAGGAACAGAGTTGAACTGGATATGGTCCACGTGTGTAGGAAACACAGTTCTTTTGTTCTGAGCACACTCACCTTTCCCTCTGTATTAGAGACTCTAGAAAGCAAGAGCGTGCTTCTTGCTCTAAAGCAGAGTGTGTTTCATGGATGAGAACTGTGCCGTGTGTTTCCCTTCAGAAACGGAGTTAAATGCCAGGGTCAATGTGTTCCTTCAAGCAAGACTTCGTTTCAGGTAAACGCGGTCACTTTTCAGCTCAATCGAAGCTACCTTGTTCACAATGCTCACATGTTTCTTGCTCTTAACTGAAAAGCATTGGATGTTAGAGGACCTGTGGTTAGTATCAGTTTCAGAAACAGAGTTGAACTGGATATGGTCCACGTGTGTAGGAAACACAGTTCTTTTGTTCTGAGCACACTCACGTTTCCCTCTGTATTAGAGACTCTAGAAAGCAAGAGCGTGCTTCTTGCTCTAAAGCAGAGTGTGTTTCATGGATGAGAACTGGGCCGTGTGTTTCCCTTCAGAAACGGAGTTAAATGCCAGGCTCTGTGACTTCCTTCATGCAAGACTTTATTTCATGTAAATGTAGCCACTTTTCACCTCAAACGAAGCTACATTTTTCACAAAGCTCACACGTTTCTCGCTCTTAAGTGAAAAGCATTGGATGTTAGAGGACCTGTGGTTTGTATCAGTTTCAGAAACAGAGTTGTACTAGATATGGTCCGTGTGTAGGAAACACAGTACTTTTGTTCTGAGCACAATCACGTTTCCCTCTGTATTAGAGACTCCAGAAAGCAAGAGCGTGCTTCTTGCTCTAAAGCAGAGTGTGTTTCATGGATGAGAACTGTGCCGTGTGTTTCCCTTCAGAAACGGAGTTAAATGCCAGGCTCTGTGTCTTCCTTCAAGCAAGACTTCCTTTCAGGTAAACGCAGTCACTTTTCAGCTCAAACGAAGCTACATTGTTCACAAAGCTCACACGTTTCTCGCTCTTAAGTGAAAAGCATTGGATGTTAGAGGACCTGTGGTTTGTATCAGTTTCAGAAACAGAGTTGTACTAGATATGGAACGTGCGTAGGAAACACAGTTATTTTGTTCTGAGCACACTCACGTTTCACTCTCTATTAGAGACTCTAGAAAGCAAGAGCGTGCTTCTTGCTCTAAAGCAGATTGTGTTTCATGGATGAGAACTGTGCCGTGTGTTTCCCTTCAGAAACGGAGTTAAATGCCAGGCTCTGTGCCCTCCTACATGCAAGACTTCGTTTCAGGTAAACGCAGTCACTTTTCAGCTCAATCGAAGCTACCTTGTTCACAATGCTCACAGGTTTCTTGCTCTTAACTGAAAAGCATTGGATGTTAGAGGACCTGTGGTTTGTATCAGTTTCAGAAACAGAGTTGAACTGGATATGGTCCACGTGTGTAGGAAACACAGTTCTTTTGTTCTGAGCACACTCACGTTTCCCTCTGTATTAGATACTCTAGAATGCAAGAGCGTGCTTCTTGCTCTAAAGCAGAGTGTGTTTCATGGATGAGAACTGTGCCGTGGGTTTCGCTTCCGAAACGGAGTTAAATGCCAGGCTCTGTGTCTTCCTTCAAGCAAGACTTCCTTTCAGGTAAACGCATTCACTTTTCAGCTCAAACAAAGCTACATTGTTCACAAAGCTCACACGTTTCTCGCTCTTAAGTGAAAAGCATTGGATGTTAGAGGACCTGTGGTTTGTATCAGTTTCTGAAACAGAGTTGTACTAGATATGGTCCGTGTGTAGGAAACACAGTTCTTTTGTTCTGAGCACACTCACGTTTCACTCTGTATTAGAGACTCTAGAAATCAAGAGTGTGCTTCTTGCTCTAAAGCAGATTGTGTTTCATGGATGAGAACTGTGCCGTGTGTTTCCCTTCAGAAACGGAGTTAAATGCCAGGCTCTGTGCCCTCCTACATGCAAGACTTCGTTTCAGGTAAACGCAGTCACTTTTCAGCTCAATCGAAGCTACCTTGTTCACAATGCTCACACGTTTCTTGCTCTTAACTGAAAAGCATTGGATGTTAGAGGACCTGTGGTTTGTATCAGTTTCAGAAACAGAGTTGAACTGGATATGGTCCACGTGTGTAGGAAACACAGTTCTTTTTTTCTGAGCACACTCACGTTTCCCTCTGTATTAGAGCCTCTAGAAAGCAAGAGCATGCTTCTTGCTCTAAAGCAGAGTGTGTTTCATGGATGAGAACTGTGCTGTGTGTTTCCCTTCAGAAACGGAGTTAAATGCCAGGCTCTATGTCTTCCTTCAAGCAAGACTACGTTTCAGGTAAACGCAGTCACTTTTCAGCTCAATCGAAGCTACCTTTTTCACAAAGCTCACACGTTTCTCGCTCTTAACTGAAAAGCATTGGATGTTAGAGGACCTGTGGTTTGTATCAGTTTCAGAAACAGAGTTGAACTAGATAGGGTCTGTGTGTGTAGGAAACACAGTTCATTTGTTCTGAGCACACTCACCTTTCCCTCTGTATTAGAGACTCTAGAAAGCAAGAGCATGCTTCTTGCTCTAAAGCAGAGTGTGTTTCATGGATGAGAACTGTGCCGTGTGTTTCCCTTCAGAAACGGAGTTAAATGCCAGGCTCAATGTGTTCCTTCAAGCAAGACTTCGTGTCAGGTAAACGCAGTCACTTTTCAGCTCAATCGAAGCTACCTTGTTCACAATGCTCACAGGTTTCTTGCTCTTAACTGAAAAGAATTGGATGTTAGAGGACCTGTGGTTTGTATCAGTTTCAGGAACAGAGTTGAACTGGATATGGTCCACGTGTGTAGGAAACACAGTTCTTTTGTTCTGAGCACACTCACCTTTCCCTCTGTATTAGAGACTCTAGAAAGCAAGAGCGTGCTTCTTGCTCTAAAGCAGAGTGTGTTTCATGGATGAGAACTGTGCCGTGTGTTTCCCTTCAGAAACGGAGTTAAATGCCAGGGTCAATGTGTTCCTTCAAGCAAGACTTCGTTTCAGGTAAACGCGGTCACTTTTCAGCTCAATCGAAGCTACCTTGTTCACAATGCTCACATGTTTCTTGCTCTTAAGTGAAAAGCATTGGATGTTAGAGGACCTGTGGTTAGTATCAGTTTCAGAAACAGAGTTGAACTGGATATGGTCCACGTGTGTAGGAAACACAGTTCTTTTGTTCTGAGCACACTCACGTTTCCCTCTGTATTAGAGACTATAGAAAGCAAGAGCGTGCTTCTTGCTCTAAAGCAGAGTGTGTTTCATGGATGAGAACTGGGCCGTGTGTTTCCCTTCAGAAACGGAGTTAAATGCCAGGCTCTGTGACTTCCTTCATGCAAGACTTTATTTCATGTAAATGTAGCCACTTTTCACCTCAAACGAAGCTACATTTTTCACAAAGCTCACACGTTTCTCGCTCTTAAGTGAAAAGCATTGGATGTTAGAGGACCTGTGGTTTGTATCAGTTTCAGAAACAGAGTTGTACTAGATATGGTCCGTGTGTAGGAAACACAGTACTTTTGTTCTGAGCACAATCACGTTTCCCTCTGTATTAGAGACTCCAGAAAGCAAGAGCGTGCTTCTTGCTCTAAAGCAGAGTGTGTTTCATGGATGAGAACTGTGCCGTGTGTTTCCCTTCAGAAACGGAGTTAAATGCCAGGCTCTGTGTCTTCCTTCAAGCAAGACTTCCTTTCAGGTAAACGCAGTCACTTTTCAGCTCAAACGAAGCTACATTGTTCACAAAGCTCACACGTTTCTCGCTCTTAAGTGAAAAGCATTGGATGTTAGAGGACCTGTGGTTTGTATCAGTTTCAGAAACAGAGTTGTACTAGATATGGTCCGTGCGTAGGAAACACAGTTATTTTGTTCTGAGCACACTCACGTTTCACTCTCTATTAGAGACTCTAGAAAGCAAGAGCGTGCTTCTTGCTCTAAAGCAGATTGTGTTTCATGGATGAGAACTGTGCCGTGTGTTTCCCTTCAGAAACGGAGTTAAATGCCAGGCTCTGTGCCCTCCTACATGCAAGACTTCGTTTCAGGTAAACGCAGTCACTTTTCAGCTCAATCGAAGCTACCTTGTTCACAATGCTCACACGTTTCTTGCTCTTAACTGAAAAGCATTGGATGTTAGAGGACCTGTGGTTTGTATCAGTTTCAGAAACAGAGTTGAACTGGATATGGTCCACGTGTGTAGGAAACACAGTTCTTTTGTTCTGAGCACACTCACGTTTCCCTCTGTATTAGGTAATCTAGAATGCAAGAGCGTGCTTCTTGCTCTAAAGCAGAGTGTGTTTCATGGATGAGAACTGTGCCGTGGGTTTCCCTTCAGAAACGGAGTTAAATGCCAGGCTCTGTGTCTTCCTTCAAGCAAGACTTCCTTTCAGGTAAACGCAGTCACTCTTCAGCTCAAGGGAAGTTACCTTGTTCACAATGCTCACACGTTTCTCGCGATTAACTGAAAAGCATTGGATGTTAGAGGACCTGTGGTTTGTATCAGTTTCAGAAACAGAGTTGAACTGGATATGGTCCATGTGTGTAGGAAACACAGTTCTTTTGTTCTGAGCACACTCACGTTTCCCTCTGTATTAGAGACTCTAGAAAGCAATAGCGTGCTTCTTGCTCTAAAGCAGAGTGTGTTTCATGGATGAGAACTGTGCCGTGTGTTTCCCTTCCGAAACGGAGTTAAATGCCAGGCTCTATGTCTTCCTTCAAGCAAGACTACGTTTAAGGTAAACGCAGTCACTTTTCAGCTCAATCGAAGCTACCTTGTTCACAAAGCTCACACGTTTCTCGCTCTTAACTGAAAAGCATTGGATGTTAGACACCTGGGGTTTGTATCAGTTTCAGAAACAGAGTTGAACTAGATATGGTCCGTGTGTGTAGGAAATACAGTTCTTTTGTTCTGAGCACACTCACGTTTCCCTCTGTATTAGAGACTCTAGAAAGCAAGAGCGTGCTTCTTGCTCTAAAGCAGAGTGTGTTTCATGGATGAGAACTGGGCCGTGTGTTTCCCTTCAGAAACGGAGTTAAATGCCAGGCTCTGTGTCTTCCTTCAAGCAAGACTTCGTTTCAGGTAAATGCAGGCACTTTTCACCTCAATCGAAGCTACATTGTTCACAAAGCTCACACGTTTCTCGCTCTTAAGTGAAAAGCATTGGATGTTAGAGGACCTGTGGTTTGTATCAGTTTCTGAAACAGAGTTGTACTAGATATGGTCCGTGTGTAGGAAACACAGTTCTTTTGTTCTGAGCACACTCACGTTTCACTCTGTATTAGAGACTCTAGAAATCAAGAGTGTGCTTCTTGCTCTAAAGCAGATTGTGTTTCATGGATGAGAACTGTGCCGTGTGTTTCCCTTCAGAAACGGAGTTAAATGCCAGGCTCTGTGCCCTCCTACATGCAAGACTTCGTTTCAGGTAAACGCAGTCACTTTTCAGCTCAATCGAAGCTACCTTGTTCACAATGCTCACACGTTTCTTGTTCTTAACTGAAAAGCATTGGATGTTAGAGGACCTGTGGTTTGTATCAGTTTCAGAAACAGAGTTGAACTGGATATGGTCCACGTGTGTAGGAAACACAGTTCTTTTTTTCTGAGCACACTCACGTTTCCCTCTGTATTAGAGCCTCTAGAAAGCAAGAGCATGCTTCTTGCTCTAAAGCAGAGTGTGTTTCATGGATGAGAACTGTGCTGTGTGTTTCCCTTCAGAAACGGAGTTAAATGCCAGGCTCTATGTCTTCCTTCAAGCAAGACTACGTTTCAGGTAAACGCAGTCACTTTTCAGCTCAATCGAAGCTACCTTTTTCACAAAGCTCACACGTTTCTCGCTCTTAACTGAAAAGAATTGGATGTTAGAGGACCTGTGGTTTGTATCAGTTTCAGGAACAGAGTTGAACTGGATATGGTCCACGTGTGTAGGAAACACAGTTCTTTTGTTCTGAGCACACTCACCTTTCCCTCTGTATTAGAGACTCTAGAAAGCAAGAGCGTGCTTCTTGCTCTAAAGCAGAGTGTGTTTCATGGATGAGAACTGTGCCGTGTGTTTCCCTTCAGAAACGGAGTTAAATGCCAGGGTCAATGTGTTCCTTCAAGCAAGACTTCGTTTCAGGTAAACGCGGTCACTTTTCAGCTCAATCGAAGCTACCTTGTTCACAATGCTCACATGTTTCTTGCTCTTAACTGAAAAGCATTGGATGTTAGAGGACCTGTGGTTAGTATCAGTTTCAGAAACAGAGTTGAACTGGATATGGTCCACGTGTGTAGGAAACACAGTTCTTTTGTTCTGAGCACACTCACGTTTCCCTCTGTATTAGAGACTCTAGAAAGCAAGAGCGTGCTTCTTGCTCTAAAGCAGAGTGTGTTTCATGGATGAGAACTGGGCCGTGTGTTTCCCTTCAGAAACGGAGTTAAATGCCAGGCTCTGTGACTTCCTTCATGCAAGACTTTATTTCATGTAAATGTAGCCACTTTTCACCTCAAACGAAGCTACATTTTTCACAAAGCTCACACGTTTCTCGCTCTTAAGTGAAAAGCATTGGATGTTAGAGGACCTGTGGTTTGTATCAGTTTCAGAAACAGAGTTGTACTAGATATGGTCCGTGTGTAGGAAACACAGTACTTTTGTTCTGAGCACAATCACGTTTCCCTCTGTATTAGAGACTCCAGAAAGCAAGAGCGTGCTTCTTGCTCTAAAGCAGAGTGTGTTTCATGGATGAGAACTGTGCCGTGTGTTTCCCTTCAGAAACGGAGTTAAATGCCAGGCTCTGTGTCTTCCTTCAAGCAAGACTTCCTTTCAGGTAAACGCAGTCACTTTTCAGCTCAAACGAAGCTACATTGTTCACAAAGCTCACACGTTTCTCGCTCTTAAGTGAAAAGCATTGGATGTTAGAGGACCTGTGGTTTGTATCAGTTTCAGAAACAGAGTTGTACTAGATATGGAACGTGCGTAGGAAACACAGTTATTTTGTTCTGAGCACACTCACGTTTCACTCTCTATTAGAGACTCTAGAAAGCAAGAGCGTGCTTCTTGCTCTAAAGCAGATTGTGTTTCATGGATGAGAACTGTGCCGTGTGTTTCCCTTCAGAAACGGAGTTAAATGCCAGGCTCTGTGCCCTCCTACATGCAAGACTTCGTTTCAGGTAAACGCAGTCACTTTTCAGCTCAATCGAAGCTACCTTGTTCACAATGCTCACAGGTTTCTTGCTCTTAACTGAAAAGCATTGGATGTTAGAGGACCTGTGGTTTGTATCAGTTTCAGAAACAGAGTTGAACTGGATATGGTCCACGTGTGTAGGAAACACAGTTCTTTTGTTCTGAGCACACTCACGTTTCCCTCTGTATTAGATACTCTAGAATGCAAGAGCGTGCTTCTTGCTCTAAAGCAGAGTGTGTTTCATGGATGAGAACTGTGCCGTGGGTTTCGCTTCCGAAACGGAGTTAAATGCCAGGCTCTGTGTCTTCCTTCAAGCAAGACTTCCTTTCAGGTAAACGCATTCACTTTTCAGCTCAAACAAAGCTACATTGTTCACAAAGCTCACACGTTTCTCGCTCTTAAGTGAAAAGCATTGGATGTTAGAGGACCTGTGGTTTGTATCAGTTTCTGAAACAGAGTTGTACTAGATATGGTCCGTGTGTAGGAAACACAGTTCTTTTGTTCTGAGCACACTCACGTTTCACTCTGTATTAGAGACTCTAGAAATCAAGAGTGTGCTTCTTGCTCTAAAGCAGATTGTGTTTCATGGATGAGAACTGTGCCGTGTGTTTCCCTTCAGAAACGGAGTTAAATGCCAGGCTCTGTGCCCTCCTACATGCAAGACTTCGTTTCAGGTAAACGCAGTCACTTTTCAGCTCAATCGAAGCTACCTTGTTCACAATGCTCACACGTTTCTTGCTCTTAACTGAAAAGCATTGGATGTTAGAGGACCTGTGGTTTGTATCAGTTTCAGAAACAGAGTTGAACTGGATATGGTCCACGTGTGTAGGAAACACAGTTCTTTTTTTCTGAGCACACTCACGTTTCCCTCTGTATTAGAGCCTCTAGAAAGCAAGAGCATGCTTCTTGCTCTAAAGCAGAGTGTGTTTCATGGATGAGAACTGTGCTGTGTGTTTCCCTTCAGAAACGGAGTTAAATGCCAGGCTCTATGTCTTCCTTCAAGCAAGACTACGTTTCAGGTAAACGCAGTCACTTTTCAGCTCAATCGAAGCTACCTTTTTCACAAAGCTCACACGTTTCTCGCTCTTAACTGAAAAGCATTGGATGTTAGAGGACCTGTGGTTTGTATCAGTTTCAGAAACAGAGTTGAACTAGATAGGGTCTGTGTGTGTAGGAAACACAGTTCATTTGTTCTGAGCACACTCACCTTTCCCTCTGTATTAGAGACTCTAGAAAGCAAGAGCATGCTTCTTGCTCTAAAGCAGAGTGTGTTTCATGGATGAGAACTGTGCCGTGTGTTTCCCTTCAGAAACGGAGTTAAATGCCAGGCTCAATGTGTTCCTTCAAGCAAGACTTCGTGTCAGGTAAACGCAGTCACTTTTCAGCTCAATCGAAGCTACCTTGTTCACAATGCTCACAGGTTTCTTGCTCTTAACTGAAAAGAATTGGATGTTAGAGGACCTGTGGTTTGTATCAGTTTCAGGAACAGAGTTGAACTGGATATGGTCCACGTGTGTAGGAAACACAGTTCTTTTGTTCTGAGCACACTCACCTTTCCCTCTGTATTAGAGACTCTAGAAAGCAAGAGCGTGCTTCTTGCTCTAAAGCAGAGTGTGTTTCATGGATGAGAACTGTGCCGTGTGTTTCCCTTCAGAAACGGAGTTAAATGCCAGGGTCAATGTGTTCCTTCAAGCAAGACTTCGTTTCAGGTAAACGCGGTCACTTTTCAGCTCAATCGAAGCTACCTTGTTCACAATGCTCACATGTTTCTTGCTCTTAACTGAAAAGCATTGGATGTTAGAGGACCTGTGGTTAGTATCAGTTTCAGAAACAGAGTTGAACTGGATATGGTCCACGTGTGTAGGAAACACAGTTCTTTTGTTCTGAGCACACTCACGTTTCCCTCTGTATTAGAGACTCTAGAAAGCAAGAGCGTGCTTCTTGCTCTAAAGCAGAGTGTGTTTCATGGATGAGAACTGGGCCGTGTGTTTCCCTTCAGAAACGGAGTTAAATGCCAGGCTCTGTGACTTCCTTCATGCAAGACTTTATTTCATGTAAATGTAGCCACTTTTCACCTCAAACGAAGCTACATTTTTCACAAAGCTCACACGTTTCTCGCTCTTAAGTGAAAAGCATTGGATGTTAGAGGACCTGTGGTTTGTATCAGTTTCAGAAACAGAGTTGTACTAGATATGGTCCGTGTGTAGGAAACACAGTACTTTTGTTCTGAGCACAATCACGTTTCCCTCTGTATTAGAGACTCCAGAAAGCAAGAGCGTGCTTCTTGCTCTAAAGCAGAGTGTGTTTCATGGATGAGAACTGTGCCGTGTGTTTCCCTTCAGAAACGGAGTTAAATGCCAGGCTCTGTGTCTTCCTTCAAGCAAGACTTCCTTTCAGGTAAACGCAGTCACTTTTCAGCTCAAACGAAGCTACATTGTTCACAAAGCTCACACGTTTCTCGCTCTTAAGTGAAAAGCATTGGATGTTAGAGGACCTGTGGTTTGTATCAGTTTCAGAAACAGAGTTGTACTAGATATGGTCCGTGCGTAGGAAACACAGTTATTTTGTTCTGAGCACACTCACGTTTCACTCTCTATTAGAGACTCTAGAAAGCAAGAGCGTGCTTCTTGCTCTAAAGCAGATTGTGTTTCATGGATGAGAACTGTGCCGTGTGTTTCCCTTCAGAAACGGAGTTAAATGCCAGGCTCTGTGCCCTCCTACATGCAAGACTTCGTTTCAGGTAAACGCAGTCACTTTTCAGCTCAATCGAAGCTACCTTGTTCACAATGCTCACACGTTTCTTGCTCTTAACTGAAAAGCATTGGATGTTAGAGGACCTGTGGTTTGTATCAGTTTCAGAAACAGAGTTGAACTGGATATGGTCCACGTGTGTAGGAAACACAGTTCTTTTGTTCTGAGCACACTCACGTTTCCCTCTGTATTAGGTAATCTAGAATGCAAGAGCGTGCTTCTTGCTCTAAAGCAGAGTGTGTTTCATGGATGAGAACTGTGCCGTGGGTTTCCCTTCAGAAACGGAGTTAAATGCCAGGCTCTGTGTCTTCCTTCAAGCAAGACTTCCTTTCAGGTAAACGCAGTCACTTTTCAGCTCAAGGGAAGTTACCTTGTTCACAATGCTCACACGTTTCTCGCGATTAACTGAAAAGCATTGGATGTTAGAGGACCTGTGGTTTGTATCAGTTTCAGAAACAGAGTTGAACTGGATATGGTCCATGTGTGTAGGAAACACAGTTCTTTTGTTCTGAGCACACTCACGTTTCCCTCTGTATTAGAGACTCTAGAAAGCAAGAGCGTGCTTCTTGCTCTAAAGCAGAGTGTGTTTCATGGATGAGAACTGTGCCGTGTGTTTCCCTTCCGAAACGGAGTTAAATGCCAGGCTCTATGTCTTCCTTCAAGCAAGACTACGTTTAAGGTAAACGCAGTCACTTTTCAGCTCAATCGAAGCTACCTTGTTCACAAAGCTCACACGTTTCTCGCTCTTAACTGAAAAGCATTGGATGTTAGACACCTGGGGTTTGTATCAGTTTCAGAAACAGAGTTGAACTAGATATGGTCCGTGTGTGTAGGAAATACAGTTCTTTTGTTCTGAGCACACTCACGTTTCCCTCTGTATTAGAGACTCTAGAAAGCAAGAGCGTGCTTCTTGCTCTAAAGCAGAGTGTGTTTCATGGATGAGAACTGGGCCGTGTGTTTCCCTTCAGAAATGGAGTTAAATGCCAGGCTCTGTGACTTCCTTCATGCAAGACTTTATTTCATGTAAATGTAGCCACTTTTCACCTCAAACGAAGCTACATTTTTCACAAAGCTCACACGTTTCTCGCTCTTAAGTGAAAAGCATTGGATGTTAGAGGACCTGTGGTTTGTATCAGTTTCAGAAACAGAGTTGTACTAGATATGGTCCGTGTGTAGGAAACACAGTTCTTTTGTTCTGAGCACAATCACGTTTCCCTCTGTATTAGAGACTCCAGAAAGCAAGAGCGTGCTTCTTGCTCTAAAGCAGAGTGTGTTTCATGGATGAGAACTGTGCCGTGTGTTTCCCTTCAGAAACGGAGTTAAATGCCAGGCTCTGTGTCTTCCTTCAAGCAAGACTTCGTTTCAGGTAAATGCAGGCACTTTTCACCTCAATCGAAGCTACATTGTTCACAAAGCTCACACGTTTCTCGCTCTTAAGTGAAAAGCATTGGATGTTAGAGGACCTGTGGTTTGTATCAGTTTCTGAAACAGAGTTGTACTAGATATGGTCCGTGTGTAGGAAACACAGTTCTTTTGTTCTGAGCACACTCACGTTTCACTCTGTATTAGAGACTCTAGAAATCAAGAGTGTGCTTCTTGCTCTAAAGCAGATTGTGTTTCATGGATGAGAACTGTGCCGTGTGTTTCCCTTCAGAAACGGAGTTAAATGCCAGGCTCTGTGCCCTCCTACATGCAAGACTTCGTTTCAGGTAAACGCAGTCACTTTTCAGCTCAATCGAAGCTACCTTGTTCACAATGCTCACAGGTTTCTTGCTCTTAACTGAAAAGCATTGGATGTTAGAGGACCTGTGGTTTGTATCAGTTTCAGGAACAGAGTTGAACTGGATATGGTCCACGTGTGTAGGAAACACAGTTCTTTTGTTCTGAGCACACTCACGTTTCCCTCTGTATTAGAGACTCTAGAAAGCAAGAGCGTGCTTCTTGCTCTAAAGCAGAGTGTGTTTCATGGATGAGAACTGTGCCATGTGTTTCCCTTCAGAAACGGAGTTAAATGCCAGGCTCAATGTGTTCCTTCAAGCAAGACTTCGTTTCAGTTAAACGCGGTCACTTTTCAGCTCAATCGAAGCTACCTTGTTCACAATGCTCACATGTTTCTTGCTCTTAACTGAAAAGCATTGGATGTTAGAGGACCTGTGGTTTGTATCAGTTTCAGAAACAGAGTTGAACTGGATATGGTCCACGTGTGTAGGAAACACAGTTCTTTTGTTCTGAGCACACTCACGTTTCCCTCTGTATTAGAGACTCTAGAAAGCAAGAGCGTGCTTCTTGCTCTAAAGCAGAGTGTGTTTCATGGATGAGAACTGGGCCGTGTGTTTCCCTTCAGAAACGGAGTTAAATGCCAGGCTCTGTGTCTTCCTTCAAGCAAGACTTCGTTTCAGGTAAATGCAGGCACTTTTCACCTCAATTGAAGCTACATTGTTCACAAAGCTCACACGTTTGTCGCTCTTAAGTGAAAAGCATTGGATGTTAGAGGACCTGTGGTTTGTATCAGTTTCTGAAACAGAGTTGTACTAGATATGGTCCGTGTGTAGGAAACACAGTTCTTTTGTTCTGAGCACACTCACCTTTCCCTCTGTATTAGAGACTCTAGAAAGCAAGAGCATGCTTCTTGCTCTAAAGCAGAGTGTGTTTCATGGATGAGAACTGTGCCGTGTGTTTCCCTTCAGAAATGGAGTTAAATGCCAGGCTCAATGTGTTCCTTCAAGCAAGACTTCGTGTCAGGTAAACGCAGTCACTTTTCAGCTCAATCGAAGCTACCTTGTTCACAATGCTCACAGGTTTCTTGCTCTTAACTGAAAAGAATTGGATGTTAGAGGACCTGTGGTTTGTATCAGTTTCAGGAACAGAGTTGAACTGGATATGGTCCACGTGTGTAGGAAACACAGTTCTTTTGTTCTGAGCACACTCACCTTTCCCTCTGTATTAGAGACTCTAGAAAGCAAGAGCGTGCTTCTTGCTCTAAAGCAGAGTGTGTTTCATGGATGAGAACTGTGCCGTGTGTTTCCCTTCAGAAACGGAGTTAAATGCCAGGCTCTGTGACTTCCTTCATGCAAGACTTTATTTCATGTAAATGTAGCCACTTTTCACCTCAAACGACGCTACATTTTTCACAAAGCTCACACGTTTCTCGCTCTTAAGTGAAAAGCATTGGATGTTAGAGGACCTGTGGTTTGTATCAGTTTCAGAAACAGAGTTGTACTAGATATAGTCCGTGTGTAGGAAACACAGTTCTTTTGTTCTGAGCACAATCACGTTTCCCTCTGTATTATTGACTCCAGAAAGCAAGAGCGTGCTTCTTGCTCTAAAGCAGAGTGTGTTTCATGGATGAGAACTGTGCCGTGTGTTTCCCTTCAGAAACGGAGTTAAATGCCAGGCTCTGTGTCTTCCTTCAAGCAAGACTTCGTTTCAGGTAAATGCAGGCACTTTTCACCTCAATCGAAGCTACATTGTTCACAAAGCTCACACGTTTCTCGCTCTTAAGTGAAAAGCATTGGATGTTAGAGGACCTGTGGTTTGTATCAGTTTCTGAAACAGAGTTGTACTAGATATGGTCCGTGTGTAGGAAACACAGTTCTTTTGTTCTGAGCACACTCACGTTTCACTCTGTATTAGAGACTCTAGAAATCAAGAGTGTGCTTCTTGCTCTAAAGCAGATTGTGTTTCATGGATGAGAACTGTGCCGTGTGTTTCCCTTCAGAAACGGAGTTAAATGCCAGGCTCTGTGCCCTCCTACATGCAAGACTTCGTTTCAGGTAAACGCAGTCACTTTTCAGCTCAATCGAAGCTACCTTGTTCACAATGCTCACAGGTTTCTTGCTCTTAACTGAAAAGCATTGGATGTTAGAGGACCTGTGGTTTGTATCAGTTTCAGGAACAGAGTTGAACTGGATATGGTCCACGTGTGTAGGAAACACAGTTCTTTTGTTCTGAGCACACTCACGTTTCCCTCTGTATTAGAGACTCTAGAAAGCAAGAGCGTGCTTCTTGCTCTAAAGCAGAGTGTGTTTCATGGCTGAGAACTGTGCCGTGTGTTTCCCTTCAGAAACGGAGTTAAATGCCCGGCTCAATGTGTTCCTTCAAGCAAGACTTCGTTTCAGTTAAACGCGGTCACTTTTCAGCTCAATCGAAGCTACCTTGTTCACAATGCTCACATGTTTCTTGCTCTTAACTGAAAAGCATTGGATGTTAGAGGACCTGTGGTTTGTATCAGTTTCAGAAACAGAGTTGAACTGGATATGGTCCACGTGTGTAGGAAACACAGTACTTTTGTTCTGAGCACACTCACGTTTCCCTCTGTATTAGATACTCTAGAATGCAAGAGCGTGCTTCTTGCTCTAAAGCAGAGTGTGTTTCATGGATGAGAACTGTGCCGTGGGTTTCCCTTCAGAAACGGAGTTAAATGCCAGGCTCTGTGTCTTCCTTCAAGCAAGACTTCCTTTCAGGTAAACGCAGTCACTTTTCAGCTCAATGGAAGTTACCTTGTTCACAATGCTCACACGTTTCTCGCGATTAACTGAAAAGCATTGGATGTTAGAGGACCTGTGGTTTGTATCAGTTTCAGAAACAGAGTTGAACTGGATATCGTCCATGTGTGTAGGAAACACAGTTCTTTTGTTCTGAGCACACTCACGTTTCCCTCTGTATTAGAGACTCTAGAAAGCAAGAGCGTGCTTCTTGCTCTAAAGCAGAGTGTGTTTCATGGATGAGAACTGTGCCGTGTGTTTCCCTTCAGAAACGGAGTTAAATGCCATGCTCTATGTCTTCCTTCAAGCAAGACTACGTTTCAGGTAAACGCAGTCACTTTTCAGCTCAATTGAAGCTACCTTGTTCACAATGCTCACACGTTTCTCGCTCTTAACTGAAAAGCATTGGATGTTAGAGACCTGGGGTTTGTATCAGTTTCAGAAACAGAGTTGAACTAGATATGGTCCGTGTGTGTAGGAAATACAGTTCTTTTGTTCTGAGCACACTCACGTTTCCCTCTGTATTAGAGACTCTAGAAAGCAAGAGCGTGCTTCTTGCTCTAAAGCAGAGTGTGTTTCATGGATGAGAACTGTGCCGTGTGTTTCCCTTCAGAAACGGAGTTAAATGCCAGGCTCTGTGTCTTCCTTCAAGCAAGACTTCGTTTCAGGTAAATGCAGGCACTTTTCACCTCAATCGAAGCTACATTGTTCACAAAGCTCACACGTTTCTCGCTCTTAAGTGAAAAGCATTGGATGTTAGAGGACCTGTGGTTTGTATCAGTTTCTGAAACAGAGTTGTACTAGATATGGTCCGTGTGTAGGAAACACAGTTCTTTTGTTCTGAGCACACTCACCTTTCCCTCTGTATTAGAGACTCTAGAAAGCAAGAGCATGCTTCTTGCTCTAAAGCAGAGTGTGTTTCATGGATGAGAACTGTGCCGTGTGTTTCCCTTCAGAAACGGAGTTAAATGCCAGGCTCAATGTGTTCCTTCAAGCAAGACTTCGTGTCAGGTAAACGCAGTCACTTTTCAGCTCAATCGAAGCTACCTTGTTCACAGTGCTCACAGGTTTCTTGCTCTTAACTGAAAAGCATTGGATGTTAGAGGACCTGTGGTTTGTATCAGTTTCAGGAACAGAGTTGAACTGGATATGGTCCACGTGTGTAGGAAACACAGTTCTTTTGTTCTGAGCACACTCACCTTTCCCTCTGTATTAGAGACTCTAGAAAGCAAGAGCGTGCTTCTTGCTCTAAAGCAGAGTGTGTTTCATGGATGAGAACTGTGCCGTGTGTTTCCCTTCAGAAACGGAGTTAAATGCCAGGCTCTGTGACTTCCGTCATGCAAGACTTTATTTCATGTAAATGTAGCCACTTTTCACCTCAAACGAATCTACATTGTTCACAAAGCTCACACGTTTCTCGCTCTTAAGTGAAAAGCATTGGATGTTAGAGGACCTGTGGTTTGTATCAGTTTCAGAAACAGAGTTGAACTAGATAGGGTCCGTGTTTGTAGGAAACACAGTTCTTTTGTTCTGAGAACACTCACGTTTCCCTCTGTATTAGAGATCTAGAAAGCAAGAGCGTGCTTCTTGCTCTAAAGCAGATTGTGTTTCATGGATGAGAACTGTGCCGTGTGTTTCCCTTCAGAAACGGAGTTAAATGCCAGACTCTATGTCTTCCTTCAAGCAAGACTTCGTTTCAGGTAAACACAGTCACTTTTCAGCTCAATCGAAGCTACATTGTTCACGAAGCTCACATGTTTCACGCTCTTAACTGAAAAGCATTGGATGTTAGAGGACCTGTGGTTTGTATCAGTTTCAGAAACAGAGTTGAACTAGATATGGTCCATGTGTGTAGGAAAAACAGTTCTTTTGTTCTGAGCACACTCACGTTTCCCTCTGTATTAAAGCCTCTAGAAAGCAAGAGCATGCTTCTTGCTCTAAAGCAGAGTGTGCTTCATGGATGAGAACTGTGCCGTGTGTTTCCCTTCAGAAACGGAGTTAAATGCCAGGCTCTATGTCTTCCTTCAAGCAAGACTACGTTTCAGGTAAACGCAGTCACTTTTCAGCTCAATCGAAGCTACCTTGTTCACAAAGCTCACACGTTTCTCGCTCTTAACTGAAAAGCATTGGATGTTAGAGGACCTGTGGTTTGTATCTGTTTCAGAAACAGAGTTGAACTAGATATGGTCCGTGTGTGTAGGAAACACAGTTCATTTGTTCTGAGCACACTCACCTTTCCCACTGTATTAGAGACTCTAGAAAGCAAGAGCGTGCTTCTTGCTCTAAAGCAGAGTGTGTTTCATGGATGAGAACTGTGCCGTGTGTTTCCATTCAGAAACGGAGTTAAATGCCAGGCTCTATGTCTTCCTTCAAGCAAGACTACGTTTCAGGTAAACGCAGTCACTTTTCAGCTCAATCGAAGCTACCTTGTTCACAAAGCTCACACGTTTCTTGCTCTTAACTGAAAAGCATTGGATGTTAGAGGACCTGTGGTTTGTATCAGTTTCTGAAACAGAGTTGTACTAGATATGGTCCGTGTGTAGGAAACACAGTTCTTTTGTTCTGAGCACACTCACCTTTCCCTCTGTATTAGAGACTCTAGAAAGCAAGAGCATGCTTCTTGCTCTAAAGCAGAGTGTGTTTCATGGATGAGAACTGTGCCGTGTGTTTCCCTTCAGAAACGGAGTTAAATGCCAGGCTCAATGTGTTCCTTCAAGCAAGACTTCGTGTCAGGTAAACGCAGTCACTTTTCAGCTCAATCGAAGCTACCTTGTTCACAATGCTCACAGGTTTCTTGCTCTTAACTGAAAAGCATTGGATGTTAGAGGACCTGTGGTTTGTATCAGTTTCAGGAACAGAGTTGAACTGGATATGGTCCACGTGTGTAGGAAACACAGTTCTTTTGTTCTGAGCACACTCACCTTTCCCTCTGTATTAGAGACTCTAGAAAGCAAGAGCGTGCTTCTTGCTCTAAAGCAGAGTGTGTTTCATGGATGAGAACTGTGCCGTGTGTTTCCCTTCAGAAACGGAGTTAAATGCCAGGCTCTGTGACTTCCTTCATGCAAGACTTTATTTCATGTAAATGTAGCCACTTTTCACCTCAAACGAATCTACATTGTTCACAAAGCTCACATGTTTCTCGCTCTTAACTGAAAAGCATTGGATGTTAGAGGACCTGTGGTTTGTATCAGTTTCAGAAACAGAGTTGAACTAGATATGGTCCATGTGTGTAGGAAAAACAGTTCTTTTGTTCTGAGCACACTCACGTTTCCCTCTGTATTAAAGCCTCTAGAAAGCAAGAGCATGCTTCTTGCTCTAAAGCAGAATGTGCTTCATGGATGAGAACTGTGCCGTGTGTTTCCCTTCAGAAACGGAGTTAAATGCCAGGCTCTATGTCTTCCTTCAAGCAAGACTACGTTTCAGGTAAACGCAGTCACTTTTCAGCTCAATCGAAGCTACCTTGTTCACAAAGCTCACACGTTTCTCGCTCTTAACTGAAAAGCATTGGATGTTAGAGGACCTGTGGTTTGTATCTGTTTCAGAAACAGAGTTGAACTAGATATGGTCCGTGTGTGTAGGAAACACAGTTCATTTGTTCTGAGCACACTCACCTTTCCCTCTGTATTAGAGACTCTAGAAAGCAAGAGCGTGCTTCTTGCTCTAAAGCAGAGTGTGTTTCATGGATGAGAACTGTGCCATGTGTTTCCCTTAAGAAACGGAGTTAAATGGCAGGCTCTTTGTCTTCCTTCAAGCAAGACTTCGTGTCAGGTAAATGCAGGCACTTTTCACCTCAAACGAAGCTACATTATTCACAAAGCTCACACGTTTCTTGCTCTTAAGTGAAAAGCATTGGATGTTAGAGGACCTGTGGTTTGTATCAGTTTCAGGAACAGAGTTGAACTAGATATGGTCCGTGTGTAGGAAACACAGTTCTTTTGTTCTGAGCACACTCACGTTTCCCTCTGTATTAGAGACTCTAGAAAGCAAGAGCATGCTTCTTGCTCTAAAGCAGAGTGTGTTTCATGGATGAGAACTGTGCCGTGTGTTTCCCTTCAGAAACGGAGTTAAATGCCAGGCTCTGTGCCCTCCTACATGCAAGACTTCGTTTCAGGTAAACGCAGTCACTTTTCAGCTCAATCGAAGCTACCTTGTTCACAATGCTCACAGGTTTCTTGCTCTTAACTGAAAAGCATTGGATGTTAGAGGACCTGTGGTTTGTATCAGTTTCAGGAACAGAGTTGAACTGGATATGGTCCACGTGTGTAGGAAACACAGTTCTTTTGTTCTGAGCACACTCACGTTTCCCTCTGTATTAGAGACTCTAGAAAGCAAGAGCGTGCTTCTTGTTCTAAAGCAGAGTGTGTTTCATGGATGAGAACTGTGCCGTGTGTTTCCCTTCAGAAACGGAGTTAAATGCCACGCTCTATGTCTTCCTTCAAGCAAGACTTCGTTTCAGTTAAACGCGGTCACTTTTCAGCTCAATCGAAGCTACCTTGTTCACAATGCTCACATGTTTCTTGCTCTTAACTGAAAAGCATTGGATGTTAGAGGACCTGTGGTTTGTATCAGTTTCAGAAACAGAGTTGAACTGGATATGGTCCACGTGTGTAGGAAACACAGTTCTTTTGTTCTGAGCACACTCACGTTTCCCTCTGTATTAGATACTCTAGAATGCAAGAGCGTGCTTCTTGCTCTAAAGCAGAGTGTGTTTCATGGATGAGAACTGTGCCGTGTGTTTCCCTTCAGAAACGGAGTTAAATGCCACGCTCTATGTCTTCCTTCAAGCAAGACTACGTTTCAGGTAAACGCAGTCACTTTTCAGCTCAATCGAAGCTACCTTGTTCACAATGCTCACACGTTTCTCGCTCTTAACTGAAAAGCATTGGATGTTAGAGACCTGGGGTTTGTATCAGTTTCAGAAACAGAGTTGAACTAGATATGGTCCGTGTGTGTAGGAAATCAGTTCTTTTGTTCTGAGCACACTCACGTTTCCCTCTGTATTAGAGACTCTAGAAAGCAAGAGCGTGCTTCTTGCTCTAAAGCAGAGTGTGTTTCATGGATGAGAACTGGGCCGTGTGTTTCCCTTCAGAAACGGAGTTAAATGCCAGGCTCTGTGTCTTCCTTCAAGCAAGACTTCGTTTCAGGTAAATGCAGTCACTTTTGAGCTCAAACGAAGCTACATTGTTCACAAAGCTCACACGTTTCTCGCTCTTAAGTGAAAAGCATTGGATGTTAGAGGACCTGTGGTTTGTATCAGTTTCTGAAACAGAGTTGTACTAGATATGGTCCGTGTGTAGGAAACACAGTTCTTTTGTTCTGAGCACACTCACCTTTCCCTCTGTATTAGAGACTCTAGAAAGCAAGAGCATGCTTCTTGCTCTAAAGCAGAGTGTGTTTCATGGATGAGAACTGTGCCGTGTGTTTCCCTTCAGAAACGGAGTTAAATGCCAGGCTCAATGTGTTCCTTCAAGCAAGACTTCGTGTCAGGTAAACGCAGTCACTTTTCAGCTCAATCGAAGCTACCTTGTTCACAATGCTCACAGGTTTCTTGCTCTTAACTGAAAAGAATTGGATGTTAGAGGACCTGTGGTTTGTATCAGTTTCAGGAACAGAGTTGAACTGGATATGGTCCACGTGTGTAGGAAACACAGTTCTTTTGTTCTGAGCACACTCACCTTTCCCTCTGTATTAGAGACTCTAGAAAGCAAGAGCGTGCTTCTTGCTCTAAAGCAGAGTGTGTTTCATGGATGAGAACTGTGCCGTGTGTTTCCCTTCAGAAACGGAGTTAAATGCCAGGCTCTGTGACTTCCTTCATGCAAGACTTTATTTCATGTAAATGTAGCCACTTTTCACCTCAAACGAAGCTACATTTTTCACAAAGCTCACACGTTTCTCGCTCTTAAGTGAAAAGCATTGGACGTTAGAGGACCTGTGGTTTGTATCAGTTTCAGAAACAGAGTTGTACTAGATATGGTCCGTGTGTAGGAAACACAGTTCTTTTGTTCTTAGCACAATCACGTTTCCCTCTGTATTAGAGACTCCAGAAAGCAAGAACGTGCTTCTTGCTCTAAAGCAGAGTGTGTTTCATGGATGAGAACTGTGCCGTGTGTTTTCCTTCAGAAACGGAGTTAAATGCCAGGCTCTGTGTCTTCCTTCAAGCAAGACTTCGTTTCAGGTAAACGCAGTCACTTTTCAGCTCAATCGAAGCTACCTTGTTCACTATGCTCACAGGTTTCTTGCTCTTAACTGAAAAGCATTGGATGTTAGAGGACCTGTGGTTTGTATCAGTTTCAGAAACAGAGTTGACCTGGATATGGTCCACGTGTGTAGGAAACACAGTTCTTTTGTTCTGAGCACACTCACGTTTCCCTCTGTATTAGAGATCTAGAAAGCAAGAGCGTGCTTCTTGCTCTAAAGCAGATTGTGTTTCATGGATGAGAACTGTGCCGTGTGTTTCCCTTCAGAAACGGAGTTAAATGCCAGACTCTATGTCTTCCTTCAAGCAAGACTTCGTTTCAGGTAAACACAGTCACTTTTCAGCTCAATCGAAGCTACATTGTTCACGAAGCTCACACGTTTCTCGCTCTTAACTGAAAAGCATTGGATGTTAGAGGACCTGTGGTTTGTATCAGTTTCAGAAACAGAGTTGAACTGGATATGGTCCACGTGTGTAGGAAACACAGTTCTTTTGTTCTGAGCACACTCACGTTTCCCTCTGTATTAGATACTCTAGAATGCAAGAGCGTGCTTCTTGCTCTAAAGCAGAGTGTGTTTCATGGATGAGAACTGTGCCGTGGGTTTCCCTTCAGAAACGGAGTTAAATGCCAGGCTCTGTGTCTTCCTTCAAGCAAGACTTCCTTTCAGGTAAACGCAGTCACTTTTCAGCTCAATGGAAGTTACCTTGTTCACAAAGCTCACACGTTTCTCGCTCTTAACTGAAAAGCATTGGATGTTAGAGGACCTGTGGTTTGTATCAGTTTCAGAAACAGAGTTGAACTAGATAGGGTCTGTGTGTGTAGGAAACACAGTTCATTTGTTCTGAGCACACTCACCTTTCCCTCTGTATTAGAGACTCTAGAAAGCAAGAGCGTGCTTCTTGCTCTAAAGCAGAGTGTGTTTCATGGATGAGAACTGTGCCATGTGTTTCCCTTAAGAAACGGAGTTAAATGGCAGGCTCTTTGTCTTCCTTCAAGCAAGATTTCGTGTCAGGTAAATGCACGCACTTTTCACCTCAAACGAAGCTACATTATTCACAAAGCTCACACGTTTCTTGCTCTTAAGTGAAAAGCATTGGATGTTAGAGGACCTGTGGTTTGTATCAGTTTCAGAAACAGAGTTCTACTAGATATGGTCCGTGTGTAGGAAACACAGTTCTTTTGTTCTGAGCACACTCACGTTTCCCTCTGTATTAGAGACCCTAGAAAGCAAGAGCATGCTTCTTGCTCTAAAGCAGAGTGTGTTTCATGGATGAGAACTGTGCCGTGTGTTTCCCTTCAGAAACGGAGTTAAATGCCAGGCTCAATGTGTTCCTTCAAGCAAGACTTTGTGTCAGGTAAACGCAGTCACTTTTCAGCTCAATCGAAGCTACATTGTTCACGAAGCTCACATGTTTCTCGCTCTTAACTGAAAAGCATTGGATGTTAGAGGACCTGTGGTTTGTATCAGTTTCAGAAACAGAGTTGAACTAGATATGGTCCATGTGTGTAGGAAAAACAGTTCTTTTGTTCTGAGCACACTCACGTTTCCCTCTGTATTAAAGCCTCTAGAAAGCAAGAGCATGCTTCTTGCTCTAAAGCAGAGTGTGCTTCATGGATGAGAACTGTGCCGTGTGTTTCCCTTCAGAAACGGAGTTAAATGCCAGGCTCTATGTCTTCCTTCAAGCAAGACTACGTTTCAGGTAAACGCAGTCACTTTTCAGCTCAATCGAAGCTACCTTGTTCACAAAGCTCACACGTTTCTCGCTCTTAACTGAAAAGCATTGGATGTTAGAGGACCTGTGGTTTGTATCTGTTTCAGAAACAGAGTTGAACTAGATATGGTCCGTGTGTGTAGGAAACACAGTTCATTTGTTCTGAGCACACTCACCTTTCCCTCTGTATTAGAGACTCTAGAAAGCAAGAGCGTGCTTCTTGCTCTAAAGCAGAGTGTGTTTCATGGATGAGAACTGTGCCGTGTGTTTCCCTTCAGAAACGGAGTTAAATGCCAGGCTCTATGTCTTCCTTCAAGCAAGACTACGTTTCAGGTAAACGCAGTCACTTTTCAGCTCAATCGAAGCTACCTTGTTCACAAAGCTCACACGTTTCTTGCTCTTAACTGAAAAGCATTGGATGTTAGAGGACCTGTGGTTTGTATCAGTTTCTGAAACAGAGTTGTACTAGATATGGTCCGTGTGTAGGAAACACAGTTCTTTTGTTCTGAGCACACTCACGTTTCCCTCTGTATTAGAGACTCTAGAAAGCAAGAGCATGCTTCTTGCTCTAAAGCAGAGTGTGTTTCATGGATGAGAACTGTGCCGTGTGTTTCCCTTCAGAAACGGAGTTAAATGCCAGGCTCTGTGCCCTCCTACATGCAAGACTTCGTTTCAGGTAAACGCAGTCACTTTTCAGCTCAATCGAAGCTACCTTGTTCACAATGCTCACAGGTTTCTTGCTCTTAACTGAAAAGCATTGGATGTTAGAGGACCTGTGGTTTGTATCAGTTTCAGGAACAGAGTTGAACTGGATATGGTCCACGTGTGTAGGAAACACAGTTCTTTTGTTCTGAGCACACTCACGTTTCCCTCTGTATTAGAGACTCTAGAAAGCAAGAGCGTGCTTCTTGTTCTAAAGCAGAGTGTGTTTCATGGATGAGAACTGTGCCGTGTGTTTCCCTTCAGAAACGGAGTTAAATGCCACGCTCTATGTCTTCCTTCAAGCAAGACTTCGTTTCAGTTAAACGCGGTCACTTTTCAGCTCAATCGAAGCTACCTTGTTCACAATGCTCACATGTTTCTTGCTCTTAACTGAAAAGCATTGGATGTTAGAGGACCTGTGGTTTGTATCAGTTTCAGAAACAGAGTTGAACTGGATATGGTCCACGTGTGTAGGAAACACAGTTCTTTTGTTCTGAGCACACTCACGTTTCCCTCTGTATTAGATACTCTAGAATGCAAGAGCGTGCTTCTTGCTCTAAAGCAGAGTGTGTTTCATGGATGAGAACTGTGCCGTGTGTTTCCCTTCAGAAACGGAGTTAAATGCCACGCTCTATGTCTTCCTTCAAGCAAGACTACGTTTCAGGTAAACGCAGTCACTTTTCAGCTCAATCGAAGCTACCTTGTTCACAATGCTCACACGTTTCTCGCTCTTAACTGAAAAGCATTGGATGTTAGAGACCTGGGGTTTGTATCAGTTTCAGAAACAGAGTTGAACTAGATATGGTCCGTGTGTGTAGGAAATCAGTTCTTTTGTTCTGAGCACACTCACGTTTCCCTCTGTATTAGAGACTCTAGAAAGCAAGAGCGTGCTTCTTGCTCTAAAGCAGAGTGTGTTTCATGGATGAGAACTGGGCCGTGTGTTTCCCTTCAGAAACGGAGTTAAATGCCAGGCTCTGTGTCTTCCTTCAAGCAAGACTTCGTTTCAGGTAAATGCAGTCACTTTTGAGCTCAAACGAAGCTACATTGTTCACAAAGCTCACACGTTTCTCGCTCTTAAGTGAAAAGCATTGGATGTTAGAGGACCTGTGGTTTGTATCAGTTTCTGAAACAGAGTTGTACTAGATATGGTCCGTGTGTAGGAAACACAGTTCTTTTGTTCTGAGCACACTCACCTTTCCCTCTGTATTAGAGACTCTAGAAAGCAAGAGCATGCTTCTTGCTCTAAAGCAGAGTGTGTTTCATGGATGAGAACTGTGCCGTGTGTTTCCCTTCAGAAACGGAGTTAAATGCCAGGCTCAATGTGTTCCTTCAAGCAAGACTTCGTGTCAGGTAAACGCAGTCACTTTTCAGCTCAATCGAAGCTACCTTGTTCACAATGCTCACAGGTTTCTTGCTCTTAACTGAAAAGAATTGGATGTTAGAGGACCTGTGGTTTGTATCAGTTTCAGGAACAGAGTTGAACTGGATATGGTCCACGTGTGTAGGAAACACAGTTCTTTTGTTCTGAGCACACTCACCTTTCCCTCTGTATTAGAGACTCTAGAAAGCAAGAGCGTGCTTCTTGCTCTAAAGCAGAGTGTGTTTCATGGATGAGAACTGTGCCGTGTGTTTCCCTTCAGAAACGGAGTTAAATGCCAGGCTCTGTGACTTCCTTCATGCAAGACTTTATTTCATGTAAATGTAGCCACTTTTCACCTCAAACGAAGCTACATTTTTCACAAAGCTCACACGTTTCTCGCTCTTAAGTGAAAAGCATTGGACGTTAGAGGACCTGTGGTTTGTATCAGTTTCAGAAACAGAGTTGTACTAGATATGGTCCGTGTGTAGGAAACACAGTTCTTTTGTTCTTAGCACAATCACGTTTCCCTCTGTATTAGAGACTCCAGAAAGCAAGAGCGTGCTTCTTGCTCTAAAGCAGAGTGTGTTTCATGGATGAGAACTGTGCCGTGTGTTTTCCTTCAGAAACGGAGTTAAATGCCAGGCTCTGTGTCTTCCTTCAAGCAAGACTTCGTTTCAGGTAAATGCAGGCACTTTTCACCTCAATCGAAGCTACATTGTTCTCAAAGCTCACACGTTTCTCGCTCTTAAGTGAAAAGCATTGGATGTTAGAGGACCTGTGGTTTGTATCAGTTTCTGAAACAGAGTTGTACTAGATATGGTCCGTGTGTAGGAAACACAGTTCTTTTGTTCTGAGCACACTCACGTTTCACTCTGTATTAGAGACTCTAGAAATCAAGAGTGTGCTTCTTGCTCTAAAGCAGATTGTGTTTCATGGATGAGAACTGTGCCGTGTGTTTCCCTTCAGAAACGGAGTTAAATGCCAGGCTCTGTGCCCTCCTACATGCAAGACTTTGTTTCAGGTAAACGCAGTCACTTTTCAGCTCAATCGAAGCTACCTTGTTCACAATGCTCACACGTTTCTTGCTCTTAACTGAAAAGCATTGGATGTTAGAGGACCTGTGGTTTGTATCAGTTTCAGAAACAGAGTTGAACTGGATATGGTCCACGTGTGTAGGAAACACAGTTCTTTTGTTCTGAGCACACTCACGTTTCCCTCTGTATTAGAGCCTCTAGAAAGCAAGAGCATGCTTCTTGCTCTAAAGCAGAGTGTGTTTCATGGATGAGAACTGTGCCGTGTGTTTCCCTTCAGAAACGGAGTTAAATGCCAGGCTCTATGTCTTCCTTCAAGCAAGACTACGTTTCAGGTAAACGCAGTCACTTTTCAGCTCAATCGAAGCGAACTTTTTCACAAAGCTCACACGTTTCTCGCTCTTAACTGAAAAGCATTGGATGTTAGAGGACCTGTGGTTTGTATCAGTTTCAGAAACAGAGTTGAACTTGATAGGGTCCGTGTTTGTAGGAAACACAGTTCTTTTGTTCTGAGCACACTCACGTTTCCCTCTGTATTAGAGCCTCTAGAAAGCAAGAGCGTGCTTCTTGCTCTAAAGCAGAGTGTGTTTCATGGATGAGAACTGTGCCGTGTGTTTCCCTTCAGAAACGGAGTTAAATGCCAGGCTCTGTGTCTTCCTTCAAGCAAGACTTCGTTTCAGGTAAACGCAGTCACTTTTCAGCTCAATCGAAGCTACCTTGTTCACTATGCTCACAGGTTTCTTGCTCTTAACTGAAAAGCATTGGATGTTAGAGGACCTGTGGTTTGTATCAGTTTCAGAAACAGAGTTGACCTGGATATGGTCCACGTGTGTAGGAAACACAGTTCTTTTGTTCTGAGCACACTCACGTTTCCCTCTGTATTAGAGATCTAGAAAGCAAGAGCGTGCTTCTTGCTCTAAAGCAGATTGTGTTTCATGGATGAGAACTGTGCCGTATGTTTCCCTTCAGAAACGGAGTTAAATGCCAGACTCTATGTCTTCCTTCAAGCAAGACTTCGTTTCAGGTAAACACAGTCACTTTTCAGCTCAATCGAAGCTACATTGTTCACGAAGCTCACACGTTTCTCGCTCTTAACTGAAAAGCATTGGATGTTAGAGGACCTGTGGTTTGTATCAGTTTCAGAAACAGAGTTGAACTGGATATGGTCCACGTGTGTAGGAAACACAGTTCTTTTGTTCTGAGCACACTCACGTTTCCCTCTGTATTAGATACTCTAGAATGCAAGAGCGTGCTTCTTGCTCTAAAGCAGAGTGTGTTTCATGGATGAGAACTGTGCCGTGGGTTTCCCTTCAGAAACGGAGTTAAATGCCAGGCTCTGTGTCTTCCTTCAAGCAAGACTTCCTTTCAGGTAAACGCAGTCACTTTTCAGCTCAATGGAAGTTACCTTGTTCACAAAGCTCACACGTTTCTCGCTCTTAACTGAAAAGCATTGGATGTTAGAGGACCTGTGGTTTGTATCAGTTTCAGAAACAGAGTTGAACTAGATAGGGTCTGTGTGTGTAGGAAACACAGTTCATTTGTTCTGAGCACACTCACCTTTCCCTCTGTATTAGAGACTCTAGAAAGCAAGAGCGTGCTTCTTGCTCTAAAGCAGAGTGTGTTTCATGGATGAGAACTGTGCCATGTGTTTCCCTTAAGAAACGGAGTTAAATGGCAGGCTCTTTGTCTTCCTTCAAGCAAGATTTCGTGTCAGGTAAATGCACGCACTTTTCACCTCAAACGAAGCTACATTATTCACAAAGCTCACACGTTTCTTGCTCTTAAGTGAAAAGCATTGGATGTTAGAGGACCTGTGGTTTGTATCAGTTTCAGAAACAGAGTTCTACTAGATATGGTCCGTGTGTAGGAAACACAGTTCTTTTGTTCTGAGCACACTCACCTTTCCCTCTGTATTAGAGACTCTTGAAAGCAAGAGCGTGCTTCTTGCTCTAAAGCAGAGTGTGTTTCATGGATGAGAACTGTGCCGTGTGTTTCCCTTCAGAAACGGAGTTAAATGCCAGGCTCTATGTCTTCCTTCAAGCAAGACTACGTTTCAGGTAAACGCAGTCACTTTTCAGCTCAATCGAAGCTACCTTGTTCACAAAGCTCACACGTTTCTTGCTCTTAACTGAAAAGCATTGGATGTTAGAGGACCTGTGGTTTGTATCAGTTTCTGAAACAGAGTTGTACTAGATATGGTCCGTGTGTAGGAAACACAGTTCTTTTGTTCTGAGCACACTCACGTTTCCCTCTGTATTAGAGACTCTAGAAAGCAAGAGCATGCTTCTTGCTCTAAAGCAGAGTGTGTTTCATGGATGAGAACTGTGCCGTGTGTTTCCCTTCAGAAACGGAGTTAAATGCCAGGCTCTGTGCCCTCCTACATGCAAGACTTCGTTTCAGGTAAACGCAGTCACTTTTCAGCTCAATCGAAGCTACCTTGTTCACAATGCTCACAGGTTTCTTGCTCTTAACTGAAAAGCATTGGATGTTAGAGGACCTGTGGTTTGTATCAGTTTCAGGAACAGAGTTGAACTGGATATGGTCCACGTGTGTAGGAAACACAGTTCTTTTGTTCTGAGCACACTCACGTTTCCCTCTGTATTAGAGACTCTAGAAAGCAAGAGCGTGCTTCTTGTTCTAAAGCAGAGTGTGTTTCATGGATGAGAACTGTGCCGTGTGTTTCCCTTCAGAAACGGAGTTAAATGCCACGCTCTATGTCTTCCTTCAAGCAAGACTTCGTTTCAGTTAAACGCGGTCACTTTTCAGCTCAATCGAAGCTACCTTGTTCACAATGCTCACATGTTTCTTGCTCTTAACTGAAAAGCATTGGATGTTAGAGGACCTGTGGTTTGTATCAGTTTCAGAAACAGAGTTGAACTGGATATGGTCCACGTGTGTAGGAAACACAGTTCTTTTGTTCTGAGCACACTCACGTTTCCCTCTGTATTAGATACTCTAGAATGCAAGAGCGTGCTTCTTGCTCTAAAGCAGAGTGTGTTTCATGGATGAGAACTGTGCCGTGTGTTTCCCTTCAGAAACGGAGTTAAATGCCACGCTCTATGTCTTCCTTCAAGCAAGACTACGTTTCAGGTAAACGCAGTCACTTTTCAGCTCAATCGAAGCTACCTTGTTCACAATGCTCACACGTTTCTCGCTCTTAACTGAAAAGCATTGGATGTTAGAGACCTGGGGTTTGTATCAGTTTCAGAAACAGAGTTGAACTAGATATGGTCCGTGTGTGTAGGAAATCAGTTCTTTTGTTCTGAGCACACTCACGTTTCCCTCTGTATTAGAGACTCTAGAAAGCAAGAGCGTGCTTCTTGCTCTAAAGCAGAGTGTGTTTCATGGATGAGAACTGGGCCGTGTGTTTCCCTTCAGAAACGGAGTTAAATGCCAGGCTCTGTGTCTTCCTTCAAGCAAGACTTCGTTTCAGGTAAATGCAGTCACTTTTGAGCTCAAACGAAGCTACATTGTTCACAAAGCTCACACGTTTCTCGCTCTTAAGTGAAAAGCATTGGATGTTAGAGGACCTGTGGTTTGTATCAGTTTCTGAAACAGAGTTGTACTAGATATGGTCCGTGTGTAGGAAACACAGTTCTTTTGTTCTGAGCACACTCACCTTTCCCTCTGTATTAGAGACTCTAGAAAGCAAGAGCATGCTTCTTGCTCTAAAGCAGAGTGTGTTTCATGGATGAGAACTGTGCCGTGTGTTTCCCTTCAGAAACGGAGTTAAATGCCAGGCTCAATGTGTTCCTTCAAGCAAGACTTCGTGTCAGGTAAACGCAGTCACTTTTCAGCTCAATCGAAGCTACCTTGTTCACAATGCTCACAGGTTTCTTGCTCTTAACTGAAAAGAATTGGATGTTAGAGGACCTGTGGTTTGTATCAGTTTCAGGAACAGAGTTGAACTGGATATGGTCCACGTGTGTAGGAAACACAGTTCTTTTGTTCTGAGCACACTCACGTTTCCCTCTGTATTAGAGACTCTAGAAAGCAAGAGCGTGCTTCTTGCTCTAAAGCAGAGTGTGTTTCATGGATGAGAACTGTGCCGTGTGTTTCCCTTCAGAAACGGAGTTAAATGCCAGGCTCTGTGACTTCCTTCATGCAAGACTTTATTTCATGTAAATGTAGCCACTTTTCACCTCAAACGAAGCTACATTTTTCACAAAGCTCACACGTTTCTCGCTCTTAAGTGAAAAGCATTGGACGTTAGAGGACCTGTGGTTTGTATCAGTTTCAGAAACAGAGTTGTACTAGATATGGTCCGTGTGTAGGAAACACAGTTCTTTTGTTCTTAGCACAATCACGTTTCCCTCTGTATTAGAGACTCCAGAAAGCAAGAGCGTGCTTCTTGCTCTAAAGCAGAGTGTGTTTCATGGATGAGAACTGTGCCGTGTGTTTTCCTTCAGAAACGGAGTTAAATGCCAGGCTCTGTGTCTTCCTTCAAGCAAGACTTCGTTTCAGGTAAATGCAGGCACTTTTCACCTCAATCGAAGCTACATTGTTCTCAAAGCTCACACGTTTCTCGCTCTTAAGTGAAAAGCATTGGATGTTAGAGGACCTGTGGTTTGTATCAGTTTCTGAAACAGAGTTGTACTAGATATGGTCCGTGTGTAGGAAACACAGTTCTTTTGTTCTGAGCACACTCACGTTTCACTCTGTATTAGAGACTCTAGAAATCAAGAGTGTGCTTCTTGCTCTAAAGCAGATTGTGTTTCATGGATGAGAACTGTGCCGTGTGTTTCCCTTCAGAAACGGAGTTAAATGCCAGGCTCTGTGCCCTCCTACATGCAAGACTTTGTTTCAGGTAAACGCAGTCACTTTTCAGCTCAATCGAAGCTACCTTGTTCACAATGCTCACACGTTTCTTGCTCTTAACTGAAAAGCATTGGATGTTAGAGGACCTGTGGTTTGTATCAGTTTCAGAAACAGAGTTGAACTGGATATGGTCCACGTGTGTAGGAAACACAGTTCTTTTGTTCTGAGCACACTCACGTTTCCCTCTGTATTAGAGCCTCTAGAAAGCAAGAGCATGCTTCTTGCTCTAAAGCAGAGTGTGTTTCATGGATGAGAACTGTGCCGTGTGTTTCCCTTCAGAAACGGAGTTAAATGCCAGGCTCTATGTCTTCCTTCAAGCAAGACTACGTTTCAGGTAAACGCAGTCACTTTTCAGCTCAATCGAAGCGAACTTTTTCACAAAGCTCACACGTTTCTCGCTCTTAACTGAAAAGCATTGGATGTTAGAGGACCTGTGGTTTGTATCAGTTTCAGAAACAGAGTTGAACTTGATAGGGTCCGTGTTTGTAGGAAACACAGTTCTTTTGTTCTGAGCACACTCACGTTTCCCTCTGTATTAGAGCCTCTAGAAAGCAAGAGCGTGCTTCTTGCTCTAAAGCAGAGTGTGTTTCATGGATGAGAACTGTGCCGTGTGTTTCCCTTCAGAAACGGAGTTAAATGCCAGGCTCTGTGTCTTCCTTCAAGCAAGACTTCGTTTCAGGTAAACGCAGTCACTTTTCAGCTCAATCGAAGCTACCTTGTTCACTATGCTCACAGGTTTCTTGCTCTTAACTGAAAAGCATTGGATGTTAGAGGACCTGTGGTTTGTATCAGTTTCAGAAACAGAGTTGACCTGGATATGGTCCACGTGTGTAGGAAACACAGTTCTTTTGTTCTGAGCACACTCACGTTTCCCTCTGTATTAGAGATCTAGAAAGCAAGAGCGTGCTTCTTGCTCTAAAGCAGATTGTGTTTCATGGATGAGAACTGTGCCGTGTGTTTCCCTTCAGAAACGGAGTTAAATGCCAGACTCTATGTCTTCCTTCAAGCAAGACTTCGTTTCAGGTAAACACAGTCACTTTTCAGCTCAATCGAAGCTACATTGTTCACGAAGCTCACACGTTTCTCGCTCTTAACTGAAAAGCATTGGATGTTAGAGGACCTGTGGTTTGTATCAGTTTCAGAAACAGAGTTGAACTGGATATGGTCCACGTGTGTAGGAAACACAGTTCTTTTGTTCTGAGCACACTCACGTTTCCCTCTGTATTAGATACTCTAGAATGCAAGAGCGTGCTTCTTGCTCTAAAGCAGAGTGTGTTTCATGGATGAGAACTGTGCCGTGGGTTTCCCTTCAGAAACGGAGTTAAATGCCAGGCTCTGTGTCTTCCTTCAAGCAAGACTTCCTTTCAGGTAAACGCAGTCACTTTTCAGCTCAATGGAAGTTACCTTGTTCACAAAGCTCACACGTTTCTCGCTCTTAACTGAAAAGCATTGGATGTTAGAGGACCTGTGGTTTGTATCAGTTTCAGAAACAGAGTTGAACTAGATAGGGTCTGTGTGTGTAGGAAACACAGTTCATTTGTTCTGAGCACACTCACCTTTCCCTCTGTATTAGAGACTCTAGAAAGCAAGAGCGTGCTTCTTGCTCTAAAGCAGAGTGTGTTTCATGGATGAGAACTGTGCCATGTGTTTCCCTTAAGAAACGGAGTTAAATGGCAGGCTCTTTGTCTTCCTTCAAGCAAGATTTCGTGTCAGGTAAATGCACGCACTTTTCACCTCAAACGAAGCTACATTATTCACAAAGCTCACACGTTTCTTGCTCTTAAGTGAAAAGCATTGGATGTTAGAGGACCTGTGGTTTGTATCAGTTTCAGAAACAGAGTTCTACTAGATATGGTCCGTGTGTAGGAAACACAGTTCTTTTGTTCTGAGCACACTCACGTTTCCCTCTGTATTAGAGACCCTAGAAAGCAAGAGCATGCTTCTTGCTCTAAAGCAGAGTGTGTTTCATGGATGAGAACTGTGCCGTGTGTTTCCCTTCAGAAACGGAGTTAAATGCCAGGCTCAATGTGTTCCTTCAAGCAAGACTTCGTGTCAGGTAAACGCAGTCACTTTTCAGCTCAATCGAAGCTACATTGTTCACGAAGCTCACATGTTTCTCGCTCTTAACTGAAAAGCATTGGATGTTAGAGGACCTGTGGTTTGTATCAGTTTCAGAAACAGAGTTGAACTAGATATGGTCCATGTGTGTAGGAAAAACAGTTCTTTTGTTCTGAGCACACTCACGTTTCCCTCTGTATTAAAGCCTCTAGAAAGCAAGAGCATGCTTCTTGCTCTAAAGCAGAGTGTGCTTCATGGATGAGAACTGTGCCGTGTGTTTCCCTTCAGAAACGGAGTTAAATGCCAGGCTCTATGTCTTCCTTCAAGCAAGACTACGTTTCAGGTAAACGCAGTCACTTTTCAGCTCAATCGAAGCTACCTTGTTCACAAAGCTCACACGTTTCTCGCTCTTAACTGAAAAGCATTGGATGTTAGAGGACCTGTGGTTTGTATCTGTTTCAGAAACAGAGTTGAACTAGATATGGTCCGTGTGTGTAGGAAACACAGTTCATTTGTTCTGAGCACACTCACCTTTCCCTCTGTATTAGAGACTCTAGAAAGCAAGAGCGTGCTTCTTGCTCTAAAGCAGAGTGTGTTTCATGGATGAGAACTGTGCCGTGTGTTTCCCTTCAGAAACGGAGTTAAATGCCAGGCTCTATGTCTTCCTTCAAGCAAGACTACGTTTCAGGTAAACGCAGTCACTTTTCAGCTCAATCGAAGCTACCTTGTTCACAAAGCTCACACGTTTCTTGCTCTTAACTGAAAAGCATTGGATGTTAGAGGACCTGTGGTTTGTATCAGTTTCTGAAACAGAGTTGTACTAGATATGGTCCGTGTGTAGGAAACACAGTTCTTTTGTTCTGAGCACACTCACGTTTCCCTCTGTATTAGAGACTCTAGAAAGCAAGAGCATGCTTCTTGCTCTAAAGCAGAGTGTGTTTCATGGATGAGAACTGTGCCGTGTGTTTCCCTTCAGAAACGGAGTTAAATGCCAGGCTCTGTGCCCTCCTACATGCAAGACTTCGTTTCAGGTAAACGCAGTCACTTTTCAGCTCAATCGAAGCTACCTTGTTCACAATGCTCACAGGTTTCTTGCTCTTAACTGAAAAGCATTGGATGTTAGAGGACCTGTGGTTTGTATCAGTTTCAGGAACAGAGTTGAACTGGATATGGTCCACGTGTGTAGGAAACACAGTTCTTTTGTTCTGAGCACACTCACGTTTCCCTCTGTATTAGAGACTCTAGAAAGCAAGAGCGTGCTTCTTGTTCTAAAGCAGAGTGTGTTTCATGGATGAGAACTGTGCCGTGTGTTTCCCTTCAGAAACGGAGTTAAATGCCACGCTCTATGTCTTCCTTCAAGCAAGACTTCGTTTCAGTTAAACGCGGTCACTTTTCAGCTCAATCGAAGCTACCTTGTTCACAATGCTCACATGTTTCTTGCTCTTAACTGAAAAGCATTGGATGTTAGAGGACCTGTGGTTTGTATCAGTTTCAGAAACAGAGTTGAACTGGATATGGTCCACGTGTGTAGGAAACACAGTTCTTTTGTTCTGAGCACACTCACGTTTCCCTCTGTATTAGATACTCTAGAATGCAAGAGCGTGCTTCTTGCTCTAAAGCAGAGTGTGTTTCATGGATGAGAACTGTGCCGTGTGTTTCCCTTCAGAAACGGAGTTAAATGCCACGCTCTATGTCTTCCTTCAAGCAAGACTACGTTTCAGGTAAACGCAGTCACTTTTCAGCTCAATCGAAGCTACCTTGTTCACAATGCTCACACGTTTCTCGCTCTTAACTGAAAAGCATTGGATGTTAGAGACCTGGGGTTTGTATCAGTTTCAGAAACAGAGTTGAACTAGATATGGTCCGTGTGTGTAGGAAATCAGTTCTTTTGTTCTGAGCACACTCACGTTTCCCTCTGTATTAGAGACTCTAGAAAGCAAGAGCGTGCTTCTTGCTCTAAAGCAGAGTGTGTTTCATGGATGAGAACTGGGCCGTGTGTTTCCCTTCAGAAACGGAGTTAAATGCCAGGCTCTGTGTCTTCCTTCAAGCAAGACTTCGTTTCAGGTAAATGCAGTCACTTTTGAGCTCAAACGAAGCTACATTGTTCACAAAGCTCACACGTTTCTCGCTCTTAAGTGAAAAGCATTGGATGTTAGAGGACCTGTGGTTTGTATCAGTTTCTGAAACAGAGTTGTACTAGATATGGTCCGTGTGTAGGAAACACAGTTCTTTTGTTCTGAGCACACTCACCTTTCCCTCTGTATTAGAGACTCTAGAAAGCAAGAGCATGCTTCTTGCTCTAAAGCAGAGTGTGTTTCATGGATGAGAACTGTGCCGTGTGTTTCCCTTCAGAAACGGAGTTAAATGCCAGGCTCAATGTGTTCCTTCAAGCAAGACTTCGTGTCAGGTAAACGCAGTCACTTTTCAGCTCAATCGAAGCTACCTTGTTCACAATGCTCACAGGTTTCTTGCTCTTAACTGAAAAGAATTGGATGTTAGAGGACCTGTGGTTTGTATCAGTTTCAGGAACAGAGTTGAACTGGATATGGTCCACGTGTGTAGGAAACACAGTTCTTTTGTTCTGAGCACACTCACCTTTCCCTCTGTATTAGAGACTCTAGAAAGCAAGAGCGTGCTTCTTGCTCTAAAGCAGAGTGTGTTTCATGGATGAGAACTGTGCCGTGTGTTTCCCTTCAGAAACGGAGTTAAATGCCAGGCTCTGTGACTTCCTTCATGCAAGACTTTATTTCATGTAAATGTAGCCACTTTTCACCTCAAACGAAGCTACATTTTTCACAAAGCTCACACGTTTCTCGCTCTTAAGTGAAAAGCATTGGACGTTAGAGGACCTGTGGTTTGTATCAGTTTCAGAAACAGAGTTGTACTAGATATGGTCCGTGTGTAGGAAACACAGTTCTTTTGTTCTTAGCACAATCACGTTTCCCTCTGTATTAGAGACTCCAGAAAGCAAGAGCGTGCTTCTTGCTCTAAAGCAGAGTGTGTTTCATGGATGAGAACTGTGCCGTGTGTTTTCCTTCAGAAACGGAGTTAAATGCCAGGCTCTGTGTCTTCCTTCAAGCAAGACTTCGTTTCAGGTAAATGCAGGCACTTTTCACCTCAATCGAAGCTACATTGTTCTCAAAGCTCACACGTTTCTCGCTCTTAAGTGAAAAGCATTGGATGTTAGAGGACCTGTGGTTTGTATCAGTTTCTGAAACAGAGTTGTACTAGATATGGTCCGTGTGTAGGAAACACAGTTCTTTTGTTCTGAGCACACTCACGTTTCACTCTGTATTAGAGACTCTAGAAATCAAGAGTGTGCTTCTTGCTCTAAAGCAGATTGTGTTTCATGGATGAGAACTGTGCCGTGTGTTTCCCTTCAGAAACGGAGTTAAATGCCAGGCTCTGTGCCCTCCTACATGCAAGACTTTGTTTCAGGTAAACGCAGTCACTTTTCAGCTCAATCGAAGCTACCTTGTTCACAATGCTCACACGTTTCTTGCTCTTAACTGAAAAGCATTGGATGTTAGAGGACCTGTGGTTTGTATCAGTTTCAGAAACAGAGTTGAACTGGATATGGTCCACGTGTGTAGGAAACACAGTTCTTTTGTTCTGAGCACACTCACGTTTCCCTCTGTATTAGAGCCTCTAGAAAGCAAGAGCATGCTTCTTGCTCTAAAGCAGAGTGTGTTTCATGGATGAGAACTGTGCCGTGTGTTTCCCTTCAGAAACGGAGTTAAATGCCAGGCTCTATGTCTTCCTTCAAGCAAGACTACGTTTCAGGTAAACGCAGTCACTTTTCAGCTCAATCGAAGCGAACTTTTTCACAAAGCTCACACGTTTCTCGCTCTTAACTGAAAAGCATTGGATGTTAGAGGACCTGTGGTTTGTATCAGTTTCAGAAACAGAGTTGAACTTGATAGGGTCCGTGTTTGTAGGAAACACAGTTCTTTTGTTCTGAGCACACTCACGTTTCCCTCTGTATTAGAGCCTCTAGAAAGCAAGAGCGTGCTTCTTGCTCTAAAGCAGAGTGTGTTTCATGGATGAGAACTGTGCCGTGTGTTTCCCTTCAGAAACGGAGTTAAATGCCAGGCTCTGTGTCTTCCTTCAAGCAAGACTTCGTTTCAGGTAAACGCAGTCACTTTTCAGCTCAATCGAAGCTACCTTGTTCACTATGCTCACAGGTTTCTTGCTCTTAACTGAAAAGCATTGGATGTTAGAGGACCTGTGGTTTGTATCAGTTTCAGAAACAGAGTTGACCTGGATATGGTCCACGTGTGTAGGAAACACAGTTCTTTTGTTCTGAGCACACTCACGTTTCCCTCTGTATTAGAGATCTAGAAAGCAAGAGCGTGCTTCTTGCTCTAAAGCAGATTGTGTTTCATGGATGAGAACTGTGCCGTATGTTTCCCTTCAGAAACGGAGTTAAATGCCAGACTCTATGTCTTCCTTCAAGCAAGACTTCGTTTCAGGTAAACACAGTCACTTTTCAGCTCAATCGAAGCTACATTGTTCACGAAGCTCACACGTTTCTCGCTCTTAACTGAAAAGCATTGGATGTTAGAGGACCTGTGGTTTGTATCAGTTTCAGAAACAGAGTTGAACTGGATATGGTCCACGTGTGTAGGAAACACAGTTCTTTTGTTCTGAGCACACTCACGTTTCCCTCTGTATTAGATACTCTAGAATGCAAGAGCGTGCTTCTTGCTCTAAAGCAGAGTGTGTTTCATGGATGAGAACTGTGCCGTGGGTTTCCCTTCAGAAACGGAGTTAAATGCCAGGCTCTGTGTCTTCCTTCAAGCAAGACTTCCTTTCAGGTAAACGCAGTCACTTTTCAGCTCAATGGAAGTTACCTTGTTCACAAAGCTCACACGTTTCTCGCTCTTAACTGAAAAGCATTGGATGTTAGAGGACCTGTGGTTTGTATCAGTTTCAGAAACAGAGTTGAACTAGATAGGGTCTGTGTGTGTAGGAAACACAGTTCATTTGTTCTGAGCACACTCACCTTTCCCTCTGTATTAGAGACTCTAGAAAGCAAGAGCGTGCTTCTTGCTCTAAAGCAGAGTGTGTTTCATGGATGAGAACTGTGCCATGTGTTTCCCTTAAGAAACGGAGTTAAATGGCAGGCTCTTTGTCTTCCTTCAAGCAAGATTTCGTGTCAGGTAAATGCACGCACTTTTCACCTCAAACGAAGCTACATTATTCACAAAGCTCACACGTTTCTTGCTCTTAAGTGAAAAGCATTGGATGTTAGAGGACCTGTGGTTTGTATCAGTTTCAGAAACAGAGTTCTACTAGATATGGTCCGTGTGTAGGAAACACAGTTCTTTTGTTCTGAGCACACTCACCTTTCCCTCTGTATTAGAGACTCTTGAAAGCAAGAGCGTGCTTCTTGCTCTAAAGCAGAGTGTGTTTCATGGATGAGAACTGTGCTGTGTGTTTCCCTTCAGAAATGGAGTTAAATGCCAGGGTCAATGTGTTCCTTCAAGCAAGACTTCGTTTCAGGTAAACGCGGTCACTTTTCAGCTCAATCGAAGCTACCTTGTTCACAATGCTCACATGTTTCTTGCTCTTAACTGAAAAGCATTGGATGTTAGAGGACCTGTGGTTAGTATCAGTTTCAGAAACAGAGTTGAACTGGATATGGTCCACGTGTGTAGGAAACCCAGTTCTTTTGTTCTGAGCACACTCACGTTTCCCTCTGTATTAGAGACTCTAGAAAGCAAGAGCGTGCTTCTTGCTCTAAAGCAGAGTGTGTTTCATGGATGAGAACTGGGCCGTGTGTTTCCCTTCAGAAACGGAGTTAAATGCCAGGCTCTGTGTCTTCCTTCAAGCAAGACTTCCTTTCAGGTAAACGCAGTCACTTTTCAGCTCAAACGAAGCTACATTGTTCACAAAGCTCACACGTTTCTCGCTCTTAAGTGAAAAGCATTGGATGTTAGAGGACCTGTGGTTTGTATCAGTTTCAGAAACAGAGTTGTACTAGATATGGTCCGTGCGTAGGAAACACACTTATTTTGTTCTGAGCACACTCACGTTTCACTCTCTATTAGAGACTCTAGAAAGCAAGAGCGTGCTTCTTGCTCTAAAGCAGATTGTGTTTCATGGATGAGAACTGTGCCGTGTGTTTCCCTTCAGAAACGGAGTTAAATGCCAGGCTCTGTGCCCTCCTACATGCAAGACTTCGTTTCAGGTAAACGCAGTCACTTTTCAGCTCAATCGAAGCTACCTTGTTCACAATGCTCACACGTTTCTCGCGATTAACTGAAAAGCATTGGATGTTAGAGGACCTGTGGTTTGTATCAGTTTCAGAAACAGAGTTGAACTGGATATGGTCCATGTGTGTAGGAAACACAGTTCTTTTCTTCTGAGCACACTCACGTTTCCCTCTGTATTAGAGACTCTAGAAAGCAAGAGCGTGCTTCTTGCTCTAAAGCAGAGTGTGTTTCATGGATGAGAACTGTGCCGTGTGTTTCCCTTCCGAAACGGAGTTAAATGCCAGGCTCTGTGTCTTCCTTCAAGCAAGACTTCCTTTCAGGTAAACGCATTCACTTTTCAGCTCAAACGAAGCTACATTGTTCACAAAGCTCACACGTTTCTCGCTCTTAAGTGAAAAGCATTGGATGTTAGAGGACCTGTGGTTTGTATCAGTTTCTGAAACAGAGTTGTACTAGATATGGTCCGTGTGTAGGAAACACAGTTCTTTTGTTCTGAGCACACTCACGTTTCACTCTGTATTAGAGACTCTAGAAATCAAGAGTGTGCTTCTTGCTCTAAAGCAGATTGTGTTTCATGGATGAGAACTGTGCCGTGTGTTTCCCTTCAGAAACGGAGTTAAATGCCAGGCTCTGTGCCCTCCTACATGCAAGACTTCGTTTCAGGTAAACGCAGTCACTTTTCAGCTCAATCGAAGCTACCTTGTTCACAATGCTCACACGTTTCTTGTTCTTAACTGAAAAGCATTGGATGTTAGAGGACCTGTGGTTTGTATCAGTTTCAGAAACAGAGTTGAACTGGATATGGTCCACGTGTGTAGGAAACACAGTTCTTTTTTTCTGAGCACACTCACGTTTCCCTCTGTATTAGAGCCTCTAGAAAGCAAGAGCATGCTTCTTGCTCTAAAGCAGAGTGTGTTTCATGGATGAGAACTGTGCTGTGTGTTTCCCTTCAGAAACGGAGTTAAATGCCAGGCTCTATGTCTTCCTTCAAGCAAGACTACGTTTCAGGTAAACGCAGTCACTTTTCAGCTCAATCGAAGCGAACTTTTTCACAAAGCTCACACGTTTCTCGCTCTTAACTGAAAAGCATTGGATGTTAGAGGACCTGTGGTTTGTATCAGTTTCAGAAACAGAGTTGAACTAGATAGGGTCTGTGTGTGTAGGAAACACAGTTCATTTGTTCTGAGCACACTCACCTTTCCCTCTGTATTAGAGACTCTAGAAAGCAAGAGCATGCTTCTTGCTCTAAAGCAGAGTGTGTTTCATGGATGAGAACTGTGCCGTGTGTTTCCCTTCAGAAACGGAGTTAAATGCCAGGCTCAATGTGTTCCTTCAAGCAAGACTTCGTGTCAGGTAAACGCAGTCACTTTTCAGCTCAATCGAAGCTACCTTGTTCACAATGCTCACAGGTTTCTTGCTCTTAACTTAAAAGAATTGGATGTTAGAGGACCTGTGGTTTGTATCAGTTTCAGGAACAGAGTTGAACTGGATATGGTCCACGTGTGTAGGAAACACAGTTCTTTTGTTCTGAGCACACTCACCTTTCCCTCTGTATTAGAGACTCTAGAAAGCAAGAGCGTGCTTCTTGCTCTAAAGCAGAGTGTGTTTCATGGATGAGAACTGTGCCGTGTGTTTCCCTTCAGAAACGGAGTTAAATGCCAGGGTCAATGTGTTCCTTCAAGCAAGACTTCGTTTCAGGTAAACGCGGTCACTTTTCAGCTCAATCGAAGCTACCTTGTTCACAATGCTCACATGTTTCTTGCTCTTAACTGAAAAGCATTGGATGTTAGAGGACCTGTGGTTAGTATCAGTTTCAGAAACAGAGTTGAACTGGATATGGTCCACGTGTGTAGGAAACACAGTTCTTTTGTTCTGAGCACACTCACGTTTCCCTCTGTATTAGAGACTCTAGAAAGCAAGAGCGTGCTTCTTGCTCTAAAGCAGAGTGTGTTTCATGGATGAGAACTGGGCCGTGTGTTTCCCTTCAGAAACGGAGTTAAATGCCAGGCTCTGTGACTTCCTTCATGCAAGACTTTATTTCATGTAAATGTAGCCACTTTTCACCTCAAACGAAGCTACATTTTTCACAAAGCTCACACGTTTCTCGCTCTTAAGTGAAAAGCATTGGATGTTAGAGGACCTGTGGTTTGTATCAGTTTCAGAAACAGAGTTGTACTAGATATGGTCCGTGTGTAGGAAACACAGTACTTTTGTTCTGAGCACAATCACGTTTCCCTCTGTATTAGAGACTCCAGAAAGCAAGAGCGTGCTTCTTGCTCTAAAGCAGAGTGTGTTTCATGGATGAGAACTGTGCCGTGTGTTTCCCTTCAGAAACGGAGTTAAATGCCAGGCTCTGTGTCTTCCTTCAAGCAAGACTTCCTTTCAGGTAAACGCAGTCACTTTTCAGCTCAAACGAAGCTACATTGTTCACAAAGCTCACACGTTTCTCGCTCTTAAGTGAAAAGCATTGGATGTTAGAGGACCTGTGGTTTGTATCAGTTTCAGAAACAGAGTTGTACTAGATATGGTCCGTGCGTAGGAAACACAGTTATTTTGTTCTGAGCACACTCACGTTTCACTCTCTATTAGAGACTCTAGAAAGCAAGAGCGTGCTTCTTGCTCTAAAGCAGATTGTGTTTCATGGATGAGAACTGTGCCGTGTGTTTCCCTTCAGAAACGGAGTTAAATGCCAGGCTCTGTGCCCTCCTACATGCAAGACTTCGTTTCAGGTAAACGCAGTCACTTTTCAGCTCAATCGAAGCTACCTTGTTCACAATGCTCACAGGTTTCTTGCTCTTAACTGAAAAGCATTGGATGTTAGAGGACCTGTGGTTTGTATCAGTTTCAGAAACAGAGTTGAACTGGATATGGTCCACGTGTGTAGGAAACACAGTTCTTTTGTTCTGAGCACACTCACGTTTCCCTCTGTATTAGATACTCTAGAATGCAAGAGCGTGCTTCTTGCTCTAAAGCAGAGTGTGTTTCATGGATGAGAACTGTGCCGTGGGTTTCGCTTCCGAAACGGAGTTAAATGCCAGGCTCTGTGTCTTCCTTCAAGCAAGACTTCCTTTCAGGTAAACGCATTCACTTTTCAGCTCAAACAAAGCTACATTGTTCACAAAGCTCACACGTTTCTCGCTCTTAAGTGAAAAGCATTGGATGTTAGAGGACCTGTGGTTTGTATCAGTTTCTGAAACAGAGTTGTACTAGATATGGTCCGTGTGTAGGAAACACAGTTCTTTTGTTCTGAGCACACTCACGTTTCACTCTGTATTAGAGACTCTAGAAATCAAGAGTGTGCTTCTTGCTCTAAAGCAGATTGTGTTTCATGGATGAGAACTGTGCCGTGTGTTTCCCTTCAGAAACGGAGTTAAATGCCAGGCTCTGTGCCCTCCTACATGCAAGACTTCGTTTCAGGTAAACGCAGTCACTTTTCAGCTCAATCGAAGCTACCTTGTTCACAATGCTCACACGTTTCTTGCTCTTAACTGAAAAGCATTGGATGTTAGAGGACCTGTGGTTTGTATCAGTTTCAAAAACAGAGTTGAACTGGATATGGTCCACGTGTGTAGGAAACACAGTTCTTTTGTTCTGAGCACACTCACGTTTCCCTCTGTATTAGAGCCTCTAGAAAGCAAGAGCATGCTTCTTGCTCTAAAGCAGAGTGTGTTTCATGGATGAGAACTGTGCTGTGTGTTTCCCTTCAGAAACGGAGTTAAATGCCAGGCTCTATGTCTTCCTTCAAGCAAGACTACGTTTCAGGTAAACGCAGTCACTTTTCAGCTCAATCGAAGCGAACTTTTTCACAAAGCTCACACGTTTCTCGCTCTTAACTGAAAAGCATTGGATGTTAGAGGACCTGTGGTTTGTATCAGTTTCAGAAACAGAGTTGAACTAGATAGGGTCTGTGTGTGTAGGAAACACAGTTCATTTGTTCTGAGCACACTCACCTTTCCCTCTGTATTAGAGACTCTAGAAAGCAAGAGCATGCTTCTTGCTCTAAAGCAGAGTGTGTTTCATGGATGAGAACTGTGCCGTGTGTTTCCCTTCAGAAACGGAGTTAAATGCCAGGCTCAATGTGTTCCTTCAAGCAAGACTTCGTGTCAGGTAAACGCAGTCACTTTTCAGCTCAATCGAAGCTACCTTGTTCACAATGCTCACAGGTTTCTTGCTCTTAACTGAAAAGAATTGGATGTTAGAGGACCTGTGGTTTGTATCAGTTTCAGGAACAGAGTTGAACTGGATATGGTCCACGTGTGTAGGAAACACAGTTCTTTTGTTCTGAGCACACTCACGTTTCACTCTGTATTAGAGACTCTAGAAATCAAGAGTGTGCTTCTTGCTCTAAAGCAGATTGTGTTTCATGGATGAGAACTGTGCCGTGTGTTTCCCTTCAGAAACGGAGTTAAATGCCAGGCTCTGTGCCCTCCTACATGCAAGACTTCGTTTCAGGTAAACGCAGTCACTTTTCAGCTCAATCGAAGCTACCTTGTTCACAATGCTCACAGGTTTCTTGCTCTTAACTGAAAAGCATTGGATGTTAGAGGACCTGTGGTTTGTATCAGTTTCAGGAACAGAGTTGAACTGGATATGGTCCACGTGTGTAGGAAACACAGTTCTTTTGTTCTGAGCACACTCACGTTTCCCTCTGTATTAGAGACTCTAGAAAGCAAGAGCGTGCTTCTTGCTCTAAAGCAGAGTGTGTTTCATGGATGAGAACTGTGCCATGTGTTTCCCTTCAGAAACGGAGTTAAATGCCAGGCTCAATGTGTTCCTTCAAGCAAGACTTCGTTTCAGTTAAACGCGGTCACTTTTCAGCTCAATCGAAGCTACCTTGTTCACAATGCTCACATGTTTCTTGCTCTTAACTGAAAAGCATTGGATGTTAGAGGACCTGTGGTTTGTATCAGTTTCAGAAACAGAGTTGAACTGGATATGGTCCACGTGTGTAGGAAACACAGTTCTTTTGTTCTGAGCACACTCACGTTTCCCTCTGTATTAGAGACTCTAGAAAGCAAGAGCGTGCTTCTTGCTCTAAAGCAGAGTGTGTTTCATGGATGAGAACTGTGCCGTGTGTTTCCCTTCAGAAACGGAGTTAAATGCCACGCTCTATGTCTTCCTTCAAGCAAGACTACGTTTCAGGTAAACGCAGTCACTTTTCAGCTCAATCGAAGCTACCTTGTTCACAATGCTCACACGTTTCTCGCTCTTAACTGAAAAGCATTGGATGTTAGAGACCTGGGGTTTGTATCAGTTTCAGAAACAGAGTTGAACTAGATATGGTCCGTGTGTGTAGGAAATACAGTTCTTTTGTTCTGAGCACACTCACGTTTCCCTCTGTATTAGAGACTCTAGAAAGCAAGAGCGTGCTTCTTGCTCTAAAGCAGAGTGTGTTTCATGGATGAGAACTGGGCCGTGTGTTTCCCTTCAGAAACGGAGTTAAATGCCAGGCTCTGTGTCTTCCTTCAAGCAAGACTTCGTTTCAGGTAAATGCAGGCACTTTTCACCTCAATTGAAGCTACATTGTTCACAAAGCTCACACGTTTCTCGCTCTTAAGTGAAAAGCATTGGATGTTAGAGGACCTGTGGTTTGTATCAGTTTCTGAAACAGAGTTGTACTAGATATGGTCCGTGTGTAGGAAACACAGTTCTTTTGTTCTGAGCACACTCACCTTTCCCTCTGTATTAGAGACTCTAGAAAGCAAGAGCATGCTTCTTGCTCTAAAGCAGAGTGTGTTTCATGGATGAGAACTGTGCCGTGTGTTTCCCTTCAGAAATGGAGTTAAATGCCAGGCTCAATGTGTTCCTTCAAGCAAGACTTCGTGTCAGGTAAACGCAGTCACTTTTCAGCTCAATCGAAGCTACCTTGTTCACAATGCTCACAGGTTTCTTGCTCTTAACTGAAAAGAATTGGATGTTAGAGGACCTGTGGTTTGTATCAGTTTCAGGAACAGAGTTGAACTGGATATGGTCCACGTGTGTAGGAAACACAGTTCTTTTGTTCTGAGCACACTCACCTTTCCCTCTGTATTAGAGACTCTAGAAAGCAAGAGCGTGCTTCTTGCTCTAAAGCAGAGTGTGTTTCATGGATGAGAACTGTGCCGTGTGTTTCCCTTCAGAAACGGAGTTAAATGCCAGGCTCTGTGACTTCCTTCATGCAAGACTTTATTTCATGTAAATGTAGCCACTTTTCACCTCAAACGACGCTACATTTTTCACAAAGCTCACACGTTTCTCGCTCTTAAGTGAAAAGCATTGGATGTTAGAGGACCTGTGGTTTGTATCAGTTTCAGAAACAGAGTTGTACTAGATATAGTCCGTGTGTAGGAAACACAGTTCTTTTGTTCTGAGCACAATCACGTTTCCCTCTGTATTATTGACTCCAGAAAGCAAGAGCGTGCTTCTTGCTCTAAAGCAGAGTGTGTTTCATGGATGAGAACTGTGCCGTGTGTTTCCCTTCAGAAACGGAGTTAAATGCCAGGCTCTGTGTCTTCCTTCAAGCAAGACTTCGTTTCAGGTAAATGCAGGCACTTTTCACCTCAATCGAAGCTACATTGTTCACAAAGCTCACACGTTTCTCGCTCTTAAGTGAAAAGCATTGGATGTTAGAGGACCTGTGGTTTGTATCAGTTTCTGAAACAGAGTTGTACTAGATATGGTCCGTGTGTAGGAAACACAGTTCTTTTGTTCTGAGCACACTCACCTTTCCCTCTGTATTAGAGACTCTAGAAAGCAAGAGCATGCTTCTTGCTCTAAAGCAGAGTGTGTTTCATGGATGAGAACTGTGCCGTGTGTTTCCCTTCAGAAACGGAGTTAAATGCCAGGCTCTGTGCCCTCCTACATGCAAGACTTCGTTTCAGGTAAACGCAGTCACTTTTCAGCTCAATCGAAGCTACCTTGTTCACAATGCTCACAGGTTTCTTGCTCTTAACTGAAAAGCATTGGATGTTAGAGGACCTGTGGTTTGTATCAGTTTCAGGAACAGAGTTGAACTGGATATGGTCCACGTGTGTAGGAAACACAGTTCTTTTGTTCTGAGCACACTCACGTTTCCCTCTGTATTAGAGACTCTAGAAAGCAAGAGCGTGCTTCTTGCTCTAAAGCAGAGTGTGTTTCATGGCTGAGAACTGTGCCGTGTGTTTCCCTTCAGAAACGGAGTTAAATGCCAGGCTCAATGTGTTCCTTCAAGCAAGACTTCGTTTCAGTTAAACGCGGTCACTTTTCAGCTCAATCGAAGCTACCTTGTTCACAATGCTCACATGTTTCTTGCTCTTAACTGAAAAGCATTGGATGTTAGAGGACCTGTGGTTTGTATCAGTTTCAGAAACAGAGTTGAACTGGATATGGTCCACGTGTGTAGGAAACACAGTACTTTTGTTCTGAGCACACTCACGTTTCCCTCTGTATTAGATACTCTAGAATGCAAGAGCGTGCTTCTTGCTCTAAAGCAGAGTGTGTTTCATGGATGAGAACTGTGCCGTGGGTTTCCCTTCAGAAACGGAGTTAAATGCCAGGCTCTGTGTCTTCCTTCAAGCAAGACTTCCTTTCAGGTAAACGCAGTCACTTTTCAGCTCAATGGAAGTTACCTTGTTCACAATGCTCACACGTTTCTCGCGATTAACTGAAAAGCATTGGATGTTAGAGGACCTGTGGTTTGTATCAGTTTCAGAAACAGAGTTGAACTGGATATCGTCCATGTGTGTAGGAAACACAGTTCTTTTGTTCTGAGCACACTCACGTTTCCCTCTGTATTAGAGACTCTAGAAAGCAAGAGCGTGCTTCTTGCTCTAAAGCAGAGTGTGTTTCATGGATGAGAACTGTGCCGTGTGTTTCCCTTCAGAAACGGAGTTAAATGCCACGCTCTATGTCTTCCTTCAAGCAAGACTACGTTTCAGGTAAACGCAGTCACTTTTCAGCTCAATTGAAGCTACCTTGTTCACAATGCTCACACGTTTCTCGCTCTTAACTGAAAAGCATTGGATGTTAGAGACCTGGGGTTTGTATCAGTTTCAGAAACAGAGTTGAACTAGATATGGTCCGTGTGTGTAGGAAATACAGTTCTTTTGTTCTGAGCACACTCACGTTTCCCTCTGTATTAGAGACTCTAGAAAGCAAGAGCGTGCTTCTTGCTCTAAAGCAGAGTGTGTTTCATGGATGAGAACTGTGCCGTGTGTTTCCCTTCAGAAACGGAGTTAAATGCCAGGCTCTGTGTCTTCCTTCAAGCAAGACTTCGTTTCAGGTAAATGCAGGCACTTTTCACCTCAATCGAAGCTACATTGTTCACAAAGCTCACACGTTTCTCGCTCTTAAGTGAAAAGCATTGGATGTTAGAGGACCTGTGGTTTGTATCAGTTTCTGAAACAGAGTTGTACTAGATATGGTCCGTGTGTAGGAAACACAGTTCTTTTGTTCTGAGCACACTCACCTTTCCCTCTGTATTAGAGACTCTAGAAAGCAAGAGCATGCTTCTTGCTCTAAAGCAGAGTGTGTTTCATGGATGAGAACTGTGCCGTGTGTTTCCCTTCAGAAACGGAGTTAAATGCCAGGCTCAATGTGTTCCTTCAAGCAAGACTTCGTGTCAGGTAAACGCAGTCACTTTTCAGCTCAATCGAAGCTACCTTGTTCACAATGCTCACAGGTTTCTTGCTCTTAACTGAAAAGCATTGGATGTTAGAGGACCTGTGGTTTGTATCAGTTTCAGGAACAGAGTTGAACTGGATATGGTCCACGTGTGTAGGAAACACAGTTCTTTTGTTCTGAGCACACTCACCTTTCCCTCTGTATTAGAGACTCTAGAAAGCAAGAGCGTGCTTCTTGCTCTAAAGCAGAGTGTGTTTCATGGATGAGAACTGTGCCGTGTGTTTCCCTTCAGAAACGGAGTTAAATGCCAGGCTCTGTGACTTCCTTCATGCAAGACTTTATTTCATGTAAATGTAGCCACTTTTCACCTCAAACGAATCTACATTGTTCACAAAGCTCACACGTTTCTCGCTCTTAAGTGAAAAGCATTGGATGTTAGAGGACCTGTGGTTTGTATCAGTTTCTGAAACAGAGTTGTACTAGATATGGTCCGTGTGTAGGAAACACAGTTCTTTTGTTCTGAGCACACTCACGTTTCACTCTGTATTAGAGACTCTAGAAATCAAGAGTGTGCTTCTTGCTCTAAAGCAGATTGTGTTTCATGGATGAGAACTGTGCCGTGTGTTTCCCTTCAGAAACGGAGTTAAATGCCAGGCTCTGTGCCCTCCTACATGCAAGACTTCGTTTCAGGTAAACGCAGTCACTTTTCAGCTCAATCGAAGCTACCTTGTTCACAATGCTCACACGTTTCTTGCTCTTAACTGAAAAGCATTGGATGTTAGAGGACCTGTGGTTTGTATCAGTTTCAGAAACAGAGTTGAACTGGATATGGTCCACGTGTGTAGGAAACACAGTTCTTTTGTTCTGAGCACACTCACGTTTCCCTCTGTATTAGAGCCTCTAGAAAGCAAGAGCATGCTTCTTGCTCTAAAGCAGAGTGTGTTTCATGGATGAGAACTGTGCCGTGTGTTTCCCTTCAGAAACGGAGTTAAATGCCAGGCTCTATGTCTTCCTTCAAGCAAGACTACGTTTCAGGTAAACGCAGTCACTTTTCAGCTCAATCGAAGCGAACTTTTTCACAAAGCTCACACGTTTCTCGCTCTTAACTGAAAAGCATTGGATGTTAGAGGACCTGTGGTTTGTATCAGTTTCAGAAACAGAGTTGAACTTGATAGGGTCCGTGTTTGTAGGAAACACAGTTCTTTTGTTCTGAGCACACTCACGTTTCCCTCTGTATTAGAGCCTCTAGAAAGCAAGAGCGTGCTTCTTGCTCTAAAGCAGAGTGTGTTTCATGGATGAGAACTGTGCCGTGTGTTTCCCTTCAGAAACGGAGTTAAATGCCAGGCTCTGTGTCTTCCTTCAAGCAAGACTTCGTTTCAGGTAAACGCAGTCACTTTTCAGCTCAATCGAAGCTACCTTGTTCACTATGCTCACAGGTTTCTTGCTCTTAACTGAAAAGCATTGGATGTTAGAGGACCTGTGGTTTGTATCAGTTTCAGAAACAGAGTTGACCTGGATATGGTCCACGTGTGTAGGAAACACAGTTCTTTTGTTCTGAGCACACTCACGTTTCCCTCTGTATTAGAGATCTAGAAAGCAAGAGCGTGCTTCTTGCTCTAAAGCAGATTGTGTTTCATGGATGAGAACTGTGCCGTGTGTTTCCCTTCAGAAACGGAGTTAAATGCCAGACTCTATGTCTTCCTTCAAGCAAGACTTCGTTTCAGGTAAACACAGTCACTTTTCAGCTCAATCGAAGCTACATTGTTCACGAAGCTCACACGTTTCTCGCTCTTAACTGAAAAGCATTGGATGTTAGAGGACCTGTGGTTTGTATCAGTTTCAGAAACAGAGTTGAACTAGATATGGTCCATGTGTGTAGGAAAAACAGTTCTTTTGTTCTGAGCACACTCACGTTTCCCTCTGTATTAAAGCCTCTAGAAAGCAAGAGCATGCTTCTTGCTCTAAAGCAGAGTGTGCTTCATGGATGAGAACTGTGCCGTGTGTTTCCCTTCAGAAACGGAGTTAAATGCCAGGCTCTATGTCTTCCTTCAAGCAAGACTACGTTTCAGGTAAACGCAGTCACTTTTCAGCTCAATCGAAGCTACCTTGTTCACAAAGCTCACACGTTTCTCGCTCTTAACTGAAAAGCATTGGATGTTAGAGGACCTGTGGTTTGTATCTGTTTCAGAAACAGAGTTGAACTAGATATGGTCCGTGTGTGTAGGAAACACAGTTCATTTGTTCTGAGCACACTCACCTTTCCCTCTGTATTAGAGACTCTAGAAAGCAAGAGCGTGCTTCTTGCTCTAAAGCAGAGTGTGTTTCATGGATGAGAACTGTGCCATGTGTTTCCCTTAAGAAACGGAGTTAAATGGCAGGCTCTTTGTCTTCCTTCAAGCAAGACTTCGTGTCAGGTAAATGCAGGCACTTTTCACCTCAAACGAAGCTACATTATTCACAAAGCTCACACGTTTCTTGCTCTTAAGTGAAAAGCATTGGATGGTAGAGGACCTGTGGTTTGTATCAGTTTCAGGAACAGAGTTGAACTAGATATGGTCCGTGTGTAGGAAACACAGTTCTTTTGTTCTGAGCACACTCACGTTTCCCTCTGTATTAGAGACTCTAGAAAGCAAGAGCATGCTTCTTGCTCTAAAGCAGAGTGTGTTTCATGGATGAGAACTGTGCCGTGTGTTTCCCTTCAGAAACGGAGTTAAATGCCAGGCTCAATGTGTTCCTTCAAGCAAGACTTCGTGTCAGGTAAACGCAGTCACTTTTCAGCTCAATCGAAGCTACCTTGTTCACAATGCTCACAGGTTTCTTGCTCTTAACTGAAAAGCATTGGATGTTAGAGGACCTGTGGTTTTTATCAGTTTCAGGAACAGAGTTGAACTGGATATGGTCCACGTGTGTAGGAAACACAGTTCTTTTGTTCTGAGCACACTCACGTTTCCCTCTGTATTAGAGACTCTAGAAAGCAAGAGCGTGCTTCTTGCTCTAAAGCAGAGTGTGTTTCATGGATGAGAACTGTGCCGTGTGTTTCCCTTCAGAAACGGAGTTAAATGCCAGGCTCTGTGTCTTCCTTCAAGCAAGACTTCCTTTCAGGTAAACGCAGTCTTTTTTCAGCTCAATGGAATTTACCTTGTTCACAATGCTCACACGTTTCTCGCGATTAACTGAAAAGCATTGGATGTTAGAGGACCTGTGGTTTGTATCAGTTTCAGAAACAGAGTTGAACTGGATATGGTCCATGTGTGTAGGAAACACAGTTCTTTTGTTCTGAGCACACTCACGTTTCCCTCTGTATTAGAGACTCTAGAAAGCAAGAGCGTGCTTCTTGCTCTAAAGCAGAGTGTGTTTCATGGAAGAGAACTGTGCCGTGTGTTTCCCTTCAGAAACGGAGTTAAATGCCACGCTCTATGTCTTCCTTCAAGCAAGACTACGTTTCAGGTAAACGCAGTCACTTTTCAGCTCAATCGAAGCTACCTTGTTCACAAAGCTCACACGTTTCTCGCTCTTAACTGAAAAGCATTGGATGTTAGAGACCTGGGGTTTGTATCAGTTTCAGAAACAGAGTTGAACTACATAGGTCCGTGTGTGTAGGAAATACAGTTCTTTTGTTCTGAGCACACTCACGTTTCCCTCTGTATTAGAGACTCTAGAAAGCAAGAGCGTGCTTCTTGCTCTAAAGCAGAGTGTGTTTCATGGATGAGAACTGGGCCGTGTGTTTCCCTTCAGAAACGGAGTTAAATGCCAGGCTCTGTGTCTTCCTTCAAGCAAGACTTCGTTTCAGGTAAATGCAGGCACTTTTCACCTCAATCGAAGCTACATTGTTCACAAAGCTCACACGTTTCTCGCTCTTAAGTGAAAAGCATTGGATGTTAGAGGACCTGTGGTTTGTATCAGTTTCTGAAACAGAGTTGTACTAGATATGGTCCGTGTGTAGGAAATACAGTTCTTTTGTTCTGAGCACACTCACGTTTCACTCTGTATTAGAGACTCTAGAAATCAAGAGTGTGCTTCTTGCTCTAAAGCAGATTGTGTTTCATGGATGAGAACTGTGCCGTGTGTTTCCCTTCAGAAACGGAGTTAAATGCCAGGCTCTGTGCCCTCCTACAAGCAAGACTTCGTTTCAGGTAAACGCAGTCACTTTTCAGCTCAATCGAAGCTAACTTGTTCACAATGCTCACACGTTTCTTGCTCTTAACTGAAAAGCATTGGATGTTAGAGGACCTGTGGTTTGTATCAGTTTCAGAAACAGAGTTGAACTAGATAGGGTCCGTGTGTGTAGGAAACACAGTTCATTTGTTCTGAGCACACTCACCTTTCCCTCTGTATTAGAGACTCTAGAAAGCAAGAGCGTGCTTCTTGCTCTAAAGCAGAGTGTGTTTCATGGATGAGAACTGTGCCATGTGTTTCCCTTAAGAAACGGAGTTAAATGGCAGGCTCTTTGTCTTCCTTCAAGCAAGACTTCGTGTCAGGTAAATGCAGGCACTTTTCACCTCGAACGAAGCTACATTATTCACAAAGCTCACACGTTTCTTGCTCTTAAGTGAAAAGCATTGGATGTTAGAGGACCTGTGGTTTGTATCAGTTTCAGAAACAGAGTTCTACTAGATATGGTCCGTGTGTAGGAAACACAGTTCTTTTGTTCTGAGCACACTCACGTTTCCCTCTGTATTAGAGACTCTAGAAAGCAAGAGCATGCTTCTTGCTCTAAAGCAGAGTGTGTTTCATGGATGAGAACTGTGCCGTGTGTTTCCCTTCAGAAACGGAGTTAAATGCCAGGCTCAATGTGTTCCTTCAAGCAAGACTTCGTGTCAGGTAAACGCAGTCACTTTTCAGCTCAATCGAAGCTACCTTGTTCACAATGCTCACAGGTTTCTTGCTCTTAACTGAAAAGAATTGGATGTTAGAGGACCTGTGGTTTGTATCAGTTTCAGGAACAGAGTTGAACTGGATATGGTCCGTGTGTAGGAAAAACTGTTCTTTTGTTCTGAGCACACTCACGTTTCACTCTGTATTAGAGACTCTAGAAATCAAGAGTGTGCTTCTTGCTCTAAAGCAGATTGTGTTTCATGGATGAGAACTGTGCCGTGTGTTTCCCTTCAGAAACGGAGTTAAATGCCAGGCTCTGTGCCCTCCTACATGCAAGACTTCGTTTCAGGTAAAGGCAGTCACTTTTCAGCTCAATCGAAGCTACCTTGTTCACAATGCTCACACGTTTCTTGCTCTTAACTGAAAAGCATTGGATGTTAGAGGACCTGTGGTTTGTATCAGTTTCAGAAACAGAGTTGAACTGGATATCGTCCATGTGTGTAGGAAACACAGTTCTTTTGTTCTGAGCACACTCACGTTTCCCTCTGTATTAGAGACTCTAGAAAGCAAGAGCGTGCTTCTTGCTCTAAAGCAGAGTGTGTTTCATGGATGAGAACTGTGCCGTGTGTTTCCCTTCAGAAACGGAGTTAAATGCCACGCTCTATGTCTTCCTTCAAGCAAGACTACGTTTCAGGTAAACGCAGTCACTTTTCAGCTCAATTGAAGCTACCTTGTTCACAATGCTCACACGTTTCTCGCTCTTAACTGAAAAGCATTGGATGTTAGAGACCTGGGGTTTGTATCAGTTTCAGAAACAGAGTTGAACTAGATATGGTCCGTGTGTGTAGGAAATACAGTTCTTTTGTTCTGAGCACACTCACGTTTCCCTCTGTATTAGAGACTCTAGAAAGCAAGAGCGTGCTTCTTGCTCTAAAGCAGAGTGTGTTTCATGGATGAGAACTGTGCCGTGTGTTTCCCTTCAGAAACGGAGTTAAATGCCAGGCTCTGTGTCTTCCTTCAAGCAAGACTTCGTTTCAGGTAAATGCAGGCACTTTTCACCTCAATCGAAGCTACATTGTTCACAAAGCTCACACGTTTCTCGCTCTTAAGTGAAAAGCATTGGATGTTAGAGGACCTGTGGTTTGTATCAGTTTCTGAAACAGAGTTGTACTAGATATGGTCCGTGTGTAGGAAACACAGTTCTTTTGTTCTGAGCACACTCACCTTTCCCTCTGTATTAGAGACTCTAGAAAGCAAGAGCATGCTTCTTGCTCTAAAGCAGAGTGTGTTTCATGGATGAGAACTGTGCCGTGTGTTTCCCTTCAGAAACGGAGTTAAATGCCAGGCTCAATGTGTTCCTTCAAGCAAGACTTCGTGTCAGGTAAACGCAGTCACTTTTCAGCTCAATCGAAGCTACCTTGTTCACAATGCTCACAGGTTTCTTGCTCTTAACTGAAAAGCATTGGATGTTAGAGGACCTGTGGTTTGTATCAGTTTCAGGAACAGAGTTGAACTGGATATGGTCCACGTGTGTAGGAAACACAGTTCTTTTGTTCTGAGCACACTCACCTTTCCCTCTGTATTAGAGACTCTAGAAAGCAAGAGCGTGCTTCTTGCTCTAAAGCAGAGTGTGTTTCATGGATGAGAACTGTGCCGTGTGTTTCCCTTCAGAAACGGAGTTAAATGCCAGGCTCTGTGACTTCCTTCATGCAAGACTTTATTTCATGTAAATGTAGCCACTTTTCACCTCAAACGAATCTACATTGTTCACAAAGCTCACACGTTTCTCGCTCTTAAGTGAAAAGCATTGGATGTTAGAGGACCTGTGGTTTGTATCAGTTTCTGAAACAGAGTTGTACTAGATATGGTCCGTGTGTAGGAAACACAGTTCTTTTGTTCTGAGCACACTCACGTTTCACTCTGTATTAGAGACTCTAGAAATCAAGAGTGTGCTTCTTGCTCTAAAGCAGATTGTGTTTCATGGATGAGAACTGTGCCGTGTGTTTCCCTTCAGAAACGGAGTTAAATGCCAGGCTCTGTGCCCTCCTACATGCAAGACTTTGTTTCAGGTAAACGCAGTCACTTTTCAGCTCAATCGAAGCTACCTTGTTCACAATGCTCACACGTTTCTTGCTCTTAACTGAAAAGCATTGGATGTTAGAGGACCTGTGGTTTGTATCAGTTTCAGAAACAGAGTTGAACTGGATATGGTCCACGTGTGTAGGAAACACAGTTCTTTTGTTCTGAGCACACTCACGTTTCCCTCTGTATTAGAGCCTCTAGAAAGCAAGAGCATGCTTCTTGCTCTAAAGCAGAGTGTGTTTCATGGATGAGAACTGTGCCGTGTGTTTCCCTTCAGAAACGGAGTTAAATGCCAGGCTCTATGTCTTCCTTCAAGCAAGACTACGTTTCAGGTAAACGCAGTCACTTTTCAGCTCAATCGAAGCGAACTTTTTCACAAAGCTCACACGTTTCTCGCTCTTAACTGAAAAGCATTGGATGTTAGAGGACCTGTGGTTTGTATCAGTTTCAGAAACAGAGTTGAACTTGATAGGGTCCGTGTTTGTAGGAAACACAGTTCTTTTGTTCTGAGCACACTCACGTTTCCCTCTGTATTAGAGCCTCTAGAAAGCAAGAGCGTGCTTCTTGCTCTAAAGCAGAGTGTGTTTCATGGATGAGAACTGTGCCGTGTGTTTCCCTTCAGAAACGGAGTTAAATGCCAGGCTCTGTGTCTTCCTTCAAGCAAGACTTCGTTTCAGGTAAACGCAGTCACTTTTCAGCTCAATCGAAGCTACATTGTTCACGAAGCTCACACGTTTCTCGCTCTTAACTGAAAAGCATTGGATGTTAGAGGACCTGTGGTTTGTATCAGTTTCAGAAACAGAGTTGAACTAGATATGGTCCATGTGTGTAGGAAAAACAGTTCTTTTGTTCTGAGCACACTCACGTTTCCCTCTGTATTAAAGCCTCTAGAAAGCAAGAGCATGCTTCTTGCTCTAAAGCAGAGTGTGCTTCATGGATGAGAACTGTGCCGTGTGTTTCCCTTCAGAAACGGAGTTAAATGCCAGGCTCTATGTCTTCCTTCAAGCAAGACTACGTTTCAGGTAAACGCAGTCACTTTTCAGCTCAATCGAAGCTACCTTGTTCACAAAGCTCACACGTTTCTCGCTCTTAACTGAAAAGCATTGGATGTTAGAGGACCTGTGGTTTGTATCTGTTTCAGAAACAGAGTTGAACTAGATATGGTCCGTGTGTGTAGGAAACACAGTTCATTTGTTCTGAGCACACTCACCTTTCCCTCTGTATTAGAGACTCTAGAAAGCAAGAGCGTGCTTCTTGCTCTAAAGCAGAGTGTGTTTCATGGATGAGAACTGTGCCATGTGTTTCCCTTAAGAAACGGAGTTAAATGGCAGGCTCTTTGTCTTCCTTCAAGCAAGACTTCGTGTCAGGTAAATGCAGGCACTTTTCACCTCAAACGAAGCTACATTATTCACAAAGCTCACACGTTTCTTGCTCTTAAGTGAAAAGCATTGGATGGTAGAGGACCTGTGGTTTGTATCAGTTTCAGGAACAGAGTTGAACTAGATATGGTCCGTGTGTAGGAAACACAGTTCTTTTGTTCTGAGCACACTCACGTTTCCCTCTGTATTAGAGACTCTAGAAAGCAAGAGCATGCTTCTTGCTCTAAAGCAGAGTGTGTTTCATGGATGAGAACTGTGCCGTGTGTTTCCCTTCAGAAACGGAGTTAAATGCCAGGCTCAATGTGTTCCTTCAAGCAAGACTTCGTGTCAGGTAAACGCAGTCACTTTTCAGCTCAATCGAAGCTACCTTGTTCACAATGCTCACAGGTTTCTTGCTCTTAACTGAAAAGCATTGGATGTTAGAGGACCTGTGGTTTTTATCAGTTTCAGGAACAGAGTTGAACTGGATATGGTCCACGTGTGTAGGAAACACAGTTCTTTTGTTCTGAGCACACTCACGTTTCCCTCTGTATTAGAGACTCTAGAAAGCAAGAGCGTGCTTCTTGCTCTAAAGCAGAGTGTGTTTCATGGATGAGAACTGTGCCGTGTGTTTCCCTTCAGAAACGGAGTTAAATGCCAGGCTCTGTGTCTTCCTTCAAGCAAGACTTCCTTTCAGGTAAACGCAGTCACTTTTCAGCTCAATGGAAGTTACCTTGTTCACAATGCTCACACGTTTCTCGCGATTAACTGAAAAGCATTGGATGTTAGAGGACCTGTGGTTTGTATCAGTTTCAGAAACAGAGTTGAACTGGATATGGTCCATGTGTGTAGGAAACACAGTTCTTTTGTTCTGAGCACACTCACGTTTCCCTCTGTATTAGAGACTCTAGAAAGCAAGAGCGTGCTTCTTGCTCTAAAGCAGAGTGTGTTTCATGGAAGAGAACTGTGCCGTGTGTTTCCCTTCAGAAACGGAGTTAAATGCCACGCTCTATGTCTTCCTTCAAGCAAGACTACGTTTCAGGTAAACGCAGTCACTTTTCAGCTCAATCGAAGCTACCTTGTTCACAAAGCTCACACGTTTCTCGCTCTTAACTGAAAAGCATTGGATGTTAGAGACCTGGGGTTTGTATCAGTTTCAGAAACAGAGTTGAACTACATAGGTCCGTGTGTGTAGGAAATACAGTTCTTTTGTTCTGAGCACACTCACGTTTCCCTCTGTATTAGAGACTCTAGAAAGCAAGAGCGTGCTTCTTGCTCTAAAGCAGAGTGTGTTTCATGGATGAGAACTGGGCCGTGTGTTTCCCTTCAGAAACGGAGTTAAATGCCAGGCTCTGTGTCTTCCTTCAAGCAAGACTTCGTTTCAGGTAAATGCAGGCACTTTTCACCTCAATCGAAGCTACATTGTTCACAAAGCTCACACGTTTCTCGCTCTTACGTGAAAAGCATTGGATGTTAGAGGACCTGTGGTTTGTATCAGTTTCTGAAACAGAGTTGTACTAGATATGGTCCGTGTGTAGGAAATACAGTTCTTTTGTTCTGAGCACACTCACGTTTCACTCTGTATTAGAGACTCTAGAAATCAAGAGTGTGCTTCTTGCTCTAAAGCAGATTGTGTTTCATGGATGAGAACTGTGCCGTGTGTTTCCCTTCAGAAACGGAGTTAAATGCCAGGCTCTGTGCCCTCCTACATGCAAGACTTCGTTTCAGGTAAACGCAGTCACTTTTCAGCTCAATCGAAGCTAACTTGTTCACAATGCTCACACGTTTCTTGCTCTTAACTGAAAAGCATTGGATGTTAGAGGACCTGTGGTTTGTATCAGTTTCAGAAACAGAGTTGAACTAGATAGGGTCCGTGTGTGTAGGAAACACAGTTCATTTGTTCTGAGCACACTCACCTTTCCCTCTGTATTAGAGACTCTAGAAAGCAAGAGCGTGCTTCTTGCTCTAAAGCAGAGTGTGTTTCATGGATGAGAACTGTGCCATGTGTTTCCCTTAAGAAACGGAGTTAAATGGCAGGCTCTTTGTCTTCCTTCAAGCAAGACTTCGTGTCAGGTAAATGCAGGCACTTTTCACCTCGAACGAAGCTACATTATTCACAAAGCTCACACGTTTCTTGCTCTTAAGTGAAAAGCATTGGATGTTAGAGGACCTGTGGTTTGTATCAGTTTCAGAAACAGAGTTCTACTAGATATGGTCCGTGTGTAGGAAACACAGTTCTTTTGTTCTGAGCACACTCACGTTTCCCTCTGTATTAGAGACTCTAGAAAGCAAGAGCATGCTTCTTGCTCTAAAGCAGAGTGTGTTTCATGGATGAGAACTGTGCCGTGTGTTTCCCTTCAGAAACGGAGTTAAATGCCAGGCTCAATGTGTTCCTTCAAGCAAGACTTCGTGTCAGGTAAACGCAGTCACTTTTCAGCTCAATCGAAGCTACCTTGTTCACAATGCTCACAGGTTTCTTGCTCTTAACTGAAAAGCATTGGATGTTAGAGGACCTGTGGTTTGTATCAGTTTCAGGAACAGAGTTGAACTGGATATGGTCCGTGTGTAGGAAAAACAGTTCTTTTGTTCTGAGCACACTCACGTTTCACTCTGTATTAGAGACTCTAGAAATCAAGAGTGTGCTTCTTGCTCTAAAGCAGATTGTGTTTCATGGATGAGAACTGTGCCGTGTGTTTCCCTTCAGAAACGGAGTTAAATGCCAGGCTCTGTGCCCTCCTACATGCAAGACTTCGTTTCAGGTAAAGGCAGTCACTTTTCAGCTCAATCGAAGCTACCTTGTTCACAATGCTCACACGTTTCTTGCTCTTAACTGAAAAGCATTGGATGTTAGAGGACCTGTGGTTTGTATCAGTTTCAGAAACAGAGTTGAACTGGATATGGTCCACGTGTGTAGGAAACACAGTTCTTTTGTTCTGAGCACACTCACGTTTCCCTCTGTATTAGAGCGTCTAGAAAGCAAGAGCATGCTTCTTGCTCTAAAGCAGAGTGTGTTTCATGGATGAGAACTGTGCCGTGTGTTTCCCTTCAGAAACGGAGTTAAATGCCAGGCTCTATGTCTTCCTTCAAGCAAGACTACGTTTCAGGTAAACGCAGTCACTTTTCAGCTCAATCGAAGCGAACTTTTTCACAAAGCTCACACGTTTCTCGCTCTTAACTGAAAAGCATTGGATGTTAGAGGACCTGTGGTTTGTATCAGTTTCAGAAACAGAGTTGAACTTGATAGGGTCCGTGTTTGTAGGAAACACAGTTCTTTTGTTCTGAGCACACTCACGTTTCCCTCTGTATTAGAGCCTCTAGAAAGCAAGAGCGTGCTTCTTGCTCTAAAGCAGAGTGTGTTTCATGGATGAGAACTGTGCCGTGTGTTTCCCTTCAGAAACGGAGTTAAATGCCAGGCTCTGTGTCTTCCTTCAAGCAAGACTTCGTTTCAGGTAAACGCAGTCACTTTTCAGCTCAATCGAAGCTACCTTGTTCACTATGCTCACAGGTTTCTTGCTCTTAACTGAAAAGCATTGGATGTTAGAGGACCTGTGGTTTGTATCAGTTTCAGAAACAGAGTTGACCTGGATATGGTCCACGTGTGTAGGAAACACAGTTCTTTTGTTCTGAGCACACTCACGTTTCCCTCTGTATTAGAGATCTAGAAAGCAAGAGCGTGCTTCTTGCTCTAAAGCAGATTGTGTTTCATGGATGAGAACTGTGCCGTGTGTTTCCCTTCAGAAACGGAGTTAAATGCCAGACTCTATGTCTTCCTTCAAGCAAGACTTCGTTTCAGGTAAACACAGTCACTTTTCAGCTCAATCGAAGCTACATTGTTCACGAAGCTCACACGTTTCTCGCTCTTAACTGAAAAGCATTGGATGTTAGAGGACCTGTGGTTTGTATCAGTTTCAGAAACAGAGTTGAACTAGATATGGTCCATGTGTGTAGGAAAAACAGTTCTTTTGTTCTGAGCACACTCACGTTTCCCTCTGTATTAAAGCCTCTAGAAAGCAAGAGCATGCTTCTTGCTCTAAAGCAGAGTGTGCTTCATGGATGAGAACTGTGCCGTGTGTTTCCCTTCAGAAACGGAGTTAAATGCCAGGCTCTATGTCTTCCTTCAAGCAAGACTACGTTTCAGGTAAACGCAGTCACTTTTCAGCTCAATCGAAGCTACCTTGTTCACAAAGCTCACACGTTTCTCGCTCTTAACTGAAAAGCATTGGATGTTAGAGGACCTGTGGTTTGTATCTGTTTCAGAAACAGAGTTGAAGTAGATATGGTCCGTGTGTGTAGGAAACACAGTTCATTTGTTCTGAGCACACTCACCTTTCCCTCTGTATTAGAGACTCTAGAAAGCAAGAGCGTGCTTCTTGCTCTAAAGCAGAGTGTGTTTCATGGATGAGAACTGTGCCATGTGTTTCCCTTAAGAAACGGAGTTAAATGGCAGGCTCTTTGTCTTCCTTCAAGCAAGACTTCGTGTCAGGTAAATGCAGGCACTTTTCACCTCAAACGAAGCTACATTATTCACAAAGCTCACACGTTTCTTGCTCTTAAGTGAAAAGCATTGGATGGTAGAGGACCTGTGGTTTGTATCAGTTTCAGGAACAGAGTTGAACTAGATATGGTCCGTGTGTAGGAAACACAGTTCTTTTGTTCTGAGCACACTCACGTTTCCCTCTGTATTAGAGACTCTAGAAAGCAAGAGCATGCTTCTTGCTCTAAAGCAGAGTGTGTTTCATGGATGAGAACTGTGCCGTGTGTTTCCCTTCAGAAACGGAGTTAAATGCCAGGCTCAATGTGTTCCTTCAAGCAAGACTTCGTGTCAGGTAAACGCAGTCACTTTTCAGCTCAATCGAAGCTACCTTGTTCACAATGCTCACAGGTTTCTTGCTCTTAACTGAAAAGCATTGGATGTTAGAGGACCTGTGGTTTTTATCAGTTTCAGGAACAGAGTTGAACTGGATATGGTCCACGTGTGTAGGAAACACAGTTCTTTTGTTCTGAGCACACTCACGTTTCCCTCTGTATTAGAGACTCTAGAAAGCAAGAGCGTGCTTCTTGCTCTAAAGCAGAGTGTGTTTCATGGATGAGAACTGTGCCATGTGTTTCCCTTCAGAAACGGAGTTAAATGCCAGGCTCTGTGTCTTCCTTCAAGCAAGACTTCCTTTCAGGTAAACGCAGTCACTTTTCAGCTCAATGGAAGTTACCTTGTTCACAATGCTCACACGTTTCTCGCGATTAACTGAAAAGCATTGGATGTTAGAGGACCTGTGGTTTGTATCAGTTTCAGAAACAGAGTTGAACTGGATATGGTCCATGTGTGTAGGAAACACAGTTCTTTTGTTCTGAGCACACTCACGTTTCCCTCTGTATTAGAGACTCTAGAAAGCAAGAGCGTGCTTCTTGCTCTAAAGCAGAGTGTGTTTCATGGAAGAGAACTGTGCCGTGTGTTTCCCTTCAGAAACGGAGTTAAATGCCACGCTCTATGTCTTCCTTCAAGCAAGACTACGTTTCAGGTAAACGCAGTCACTTTTCAGCTCAATCGAAGCTACCTTGTTCACAAAGCTCACACGTTTCTCGCTCTTAACTGAAAAGCATTGGATGTTAGAGACCTGGGGTTTGTATCAGTTTCAGAAACAGAGTTGAACTACATAGGTCCGTGTGTGTAGGAAATACAGTTCTTTTGTTCTGAGCACACTCACGTTTCCCTCTGTATTAGAGACTCTAGAAAGCAAGAGCGTGCTTCTTGCTCTAAAGCAGAGTGTGTTTCATGGATGAGAACTGGGCCGTGTGTTTCCCTCAGAAACGGAGTTAAATGCCAGGCTCTGTGTCTTCCTTCAAGCAAGACTTCGTTTCAGGTAAATGCAGGCACTTTTCACCTCAATCGAAGCTACATTGTTCACAAAGCTCACACGTTTCTCGCTCTTACGTGAAAAGCATTGGATGTTAGAGGACCTGTGGTTTGTATCAGTTTCAGAAACAGAGTTCTACTAGATATGGTCCGTGTGTAGGAAACACAGTTCTTTTGTTCTGAGCACACTCACGTTTCCCTCTGTATTAGAGACTCTAGAAAGCAAGAGCATGCTTCTTGCTCTAAAGCAGAGTGTGTTTCATGGATGAGAACTGTGCCGTGTGTTTCCCTTCAGAAACGGAGTTAAATGCCAGGCTCTATGTCTTCCTTCAAGCAAGACTACGTTTCAGGTAAACGCAGTCACTTTTCAGCTCAATCGAAGCGAACTTTTTCACAAAGCTCACACGTTTCTCGCTCTTAACTGAAAAGCATTGGATGTTAGAGGACCTGTGGTTTGTATCAGTTTCAGAAACAGAGTTGAACTTGATAGGGTCCGTGTTTGTAGGAAACACAGTTCTTTTGTTCTGAGCACACTCACGTTTCCCTCTGTATTAGAGCCTCTAGAAAGCAAGAGCGTGCTTCTTGCTCTAAAGCAGAGTGTGTTTCATGGATGAGAACTGTGCCGTGTGTTTCCCTTCAGAAACGGAGTTAAATGCCAGGCTCTGTGTCTTCCTTCAAGCAAGACTTCGTTTCAGGTAAACGCAGTCACTTTTCAGCTCAATCGAAGCTACCTTGTTCACTATGCTCACAGGTTTCTTGCTCTTAACTGAAAAGCATTGGATGTTAGAGGACCTGTGGTTTGTATCAGTTTCAGAAACAGAGTTGACCTGGATATGGTCCACGTGTGTAGGAAACACAGTTCTTTTGTTCTGAGCACACTCACGTTTCCCTCTGTATTAGAGATCTAGAAAGCAAGAGCGTGCTTCTTGCTCTAAAGCAGATTGTGTTTCATGGATGAGAACTGTGCCGTGTGTTTCCCTTCAGAAACGGAGTTAAATGCCAGACTCTATGTCTTCCTTCAAGCAAGACTTCGTTTCAGGTAAACACAGTCACTTTTCAGCTCAATCGAAGCTACATTGTTCACGAAGCTCACACGTTTCTCGCTCTTAACTGAAAAGCATTGGATGTTAGAGGACCTGTGGTTTGTATCAGTTTCAGAAACAGAGTTGAACTAGATATGGTCCATGTGTGTAGGAAAAACAGTTCTTTTGTTCTGAGCACACTCACGTTTCCCTCTGTATTAAAGCCTCTAGAAAGCAAGAGCATGCTTCTTGCTCTAAAGCAGAGTGTGCTTCATGGATGAGAACTGTGCCGTGTGTTTCCCTTCAGAAACGGAGTTAAATGCCAGGCTCTATGTCTTCCTTCAAGCAAGACTACGTTTCAGGTAAACGCAGTCACTTTTCAGCTCAATCGAAGCTACCTTGTTCACAAAGCTCACACGTTTCTCGCTCTTAACTGAAAAGCATTGGATGTTAGAGGACCTGTGGTTTGTATCTGTTTCAGAAACAGAGTTGAAGTAGATATGGTCCGTGTGTGTAGGAAACACAGTTCATTTGTTCTGAGCACACTCACCTTTCCCTCTGTATTAGAGACTCTAGAAAGCAAGAGCGTGCTTCTTGCTCTAAAGCAGAGTGTGTTTCATGGATGAGAACTGTGCCATGTGTTTCCCTTAAGAAACGGAGTTAAATGGCAGGCTCTTTGTCTTCCTTCAAGCAAGACTTCGTGTCAGGTAAATGCAGGCACTTTTCACCTCAAACGAAGCTACATTATTCACAAAGCTCACACGTTTCTTGCTCTTAAGTGAAAAGCATTGGATGGTAGAGGACCTGTGGTTTGTATCAGTTTCAGGAACAGAGTTGAACTAGATATGGTCCGTGTGTAGGAAACACAGTTCTTTTGTTCTGAGCACACTCACGTTTCCCTCTGTATTAGAGACTCTAGAAAGCAAGAGCATGCTTCTTGCTCTAAAGCAGAGTGTGTTTCATGGATGAGAACTGTGCCGTGTGTTTCCCTTCAGAAACGGAGTTAAATGCCAGGCTCAATGTGTTCCTTCAAGCAAGACTTCGTGTCAGGTAAACGCAGTCACTTTTCAGCTCAATCGAAGCTACCTTGTTCACAATGCTCACAGGTTTCTTGCTCTTAACTGAAAAGCATTGGATGTTAGAGGACCTGTGGTTTTTATCAGTTTCAGGAACAGAGTTGAACTGGATATGGTCCACGTGTGTAGGAAACACAGTTCTTTTGTTCTGAGCACACTCACGTTTCCCTCTGTATTAGAGACTCTAGAAAGCAAGAGCGTGCTTCTTGCTCTAAAGCAGAGTGTGTTTCATGGATGAGAACTGTGCCGTGTGTTTCCCTTCAGAAACGGAGTTAAATGCCAGGCTCTGTGTCTTCCTTCAAGCAAGACTTCCTTTCAGGTAAACGCAGTCACTTTTCAGCTCAATGGAAGTTACCTTGTTCACAATGCTCACACGTTTCTCGCGATTAACTGAAAAGCATTGGATGTTAGAGGACCTGTGGTTTGTATCAGTTTCAGAAACAGAGTTGAACTGGATATGGTCCATGTGTGTAGGAAACACAGTTCTTTTGTTCTGAGCACACTCACGTTTCCCTCTGTATTAGAGACTCTAGAAAGCAAGAGCGTGCTTCTTGCTCTAAAGCAGAGTGTGTTTCATGGAAGAGAACTGTGCCGTGTGTTTCCCTTCAGAAACGGAGTTAAATGCCACGCTCTATGTCTTCCTTCAAGCAAGACTACGTTTCAGGTAAACGCAGTCACTTTTCAGCTCAATCGAAGCTACCTTGTTCACAAAGCTCACACGTTTCTCGCTCTTAACTGAAAAGCATTGGATGTTAGAGACCTGGGGTTTGTATCAGTTTCAGAAACAGAGTTGAACTACATAGGTCCGTGTGTGTAGGAAATACAGTTCTTTTGTTCTGAGCACACTCACGTTTCCCTCTGTATTAGAGACTCTAGAAAGCAAGAGCGTGCTTCTTGCTCTAAAGCAGAGTGTGTTTCATGGATGAGAACTGGGCCGTGTGTTTCCCTTCAGAAACGGAGTTAAATGCCAGGCTCTGTGTCTTCCTTCAAGCAAGACTTCGTTTCAGGTAAATGCAGGCACTTTTCACCTCAATCGAAGCTACATTGTTCACAAAGCTCACACGTTTCTCGCTCTTACGTGAAAAGCATTGGATGTTAGAGGACCTGTGGTTTGTATCATTTTCTGAAACAGAGTTGTACTAGATATGGTCCGTGTGTAGGAAATACAGTTCTTTTGTTCTGAGCACACTCACGTTTCACTCTGTATTAGAGACTCTAGAAATCAAGAGTGTGCTTCTTGCTCTAAAGCAGATTGTGTTTCATGGATGAGAACTGTGCCGTGTGTTTCCCTTCAGAAACGGAGTTAAATGCCAGGCTCTGTGCCCTCCTACATGCAAGACTTCGTTTCAGGTAAACGCAGTCACTTTTCAGCTCAATCGAAGCTAACTTGTTCACAATGCTCACACGTTTCTTGCTCTTAACTGAAAAGCATTGGATGTTAGAGGACCTGTGGTTTGTATCAGTTTCAGAAACAGAGTTGAACTAGATAGGGTCCGTGTGTGTAGGAAACACAGTTCATTTGTTCTGAGCACACTCACCTTTCCCTCTGTATTAGAGACTCTAGAAAGCAAGAGCGTGCTTCTTGCTCTAAAGCAGAGTGTGTTTCATGGATGAGAACTGTGCCATGTGTTTCCCTTAAGAAACGGAGTTAAATGGCAGGCTCTTTGTCTTCCTTCAAGCAAGACTTCGTGTCAGGTAAATGCAGGCACTTTTCACCTCGAACGAAGCTACATTATTCACAAAGCTCACACGTTTCTTGCTCTTAAGTGAAAAGCATTGGATGTTAGAGGACCTGTGGTTTGTATCAGTTTCAGAAACAGAGTTCTACTAGATATGGTCCGTGTGTAGGAAACACAGTTCTTTTGTTCTGAGCACACTCACGTTTCCCTCTGTATTAGAGACTCTAGAAAGCAAGAGCATGCTTCTTGCTCTAAAGCAGAGTGTGTTTCATGGATGAGAACTGTGCCGTGTGTTTCCCTTCAGAAACGGAGTTAAATGCCAGGCTCAATGTGTTCCTTCAAGCAAGACTTCGTGTCAGGTAAACGCAGTCACTTTTCAGCTCAATCGAAGCTACCTTGTTCACAATGCTCACAGGTTTCTTGCTCTTAACTGAAAAGAATTGGATGTTAGAGGACCTGTGGTTTGTATCAGTTTCAGGAACAGAGTTGAACTGGATATGGTCCGTGTGTAGGAAAAACAGTTCTTTTGTTCTGAGCACACTCACGTTTCACTCTGTATTAGAGACTCTAGAAATCAAGAGTGTGCTTCTTGCTCTAAAGCAGATTGTGTTTCATGGATGAGAACTGTGCCGTGTGTTTCCCTTCAGAAACGGAGTTAAATGCCAGGCTCTGTGCCCTCCTACATGCAAGACTTCGTTTCAGGTAAAGGCAGTCACTTTTCAGCTCAATCGAAGCTACCTTGTTCACAATGCTCACACGTTTCTTGCTCTTAACTGAAAAGCATTGGATGTTAGAGGACCTGTGGTTTGTATCAGTTTCAGAAACAGAGTTGAACTGGATATGGTCCACGTGTGTAGGAAACACAGTTCTTTTGTTCTGAGCACACTCACGTTTTCCTCTGTATTAGAGCGTCTAGAAAGCAAGAGCATGCTTCTTGCTCTAAAGCAGAGTGTGTTTCATGGATGAGAACTGTGCCGTGTGTTTCCCTTCAGAAACGGAGTTAAATGCCAGGCTCTATGTCTTCCTTCAAGCAAGACTACGTTTCAGGTAAACGCAGTCACTTTTCAGCTCAATCGAAGCTAACTTTTTCACAAAGCTCACACGTTTCTCGCTCTTAACTGAAAAGCATTGGATGTTAGAGGACCTGTGGTTTGTATCAGTTTCAGAAACAGAGTTGAACTAGATAGGGTCCGTGTTTGTAGGAAACACAGTTCTTTTGTTCTGAGCACACTCACGTTTCCCTCTGTATTAGAGCCTCTAGAAAGCAAGAGCGTGCTTCTTGCTCTAAAGCAGAGTGTGTTTCATGGATGAGAACTGTGCCGTGTGTTTCCCTTCAGAAACGGAGTTAAATGCCAGGCTCTGTGTCTTCCTTCAAGCAAGACTACGTTTCAGGTAAACGCAGTCACTTTCAGCTCAATCGAAGCTACCTTGTTCACTATGCTCACAGGTTTCTTGCTCTTAACTGAAAAGCATTGGATGTTAGAGGACCTGTGGTTTGTATCAGTTTCAGAAACAGAGTTGAACTAGATATGGTCCATGTGTGTAGGAAAAACAGTTCTTTTGTTCTGAGCACACTCACGTTTCCCTCTGTATTAAAGCCTCTAGAAAGCAAGAGCATGCTTCTTGCTCTAAAGCAGAGTGTGCTTCATGGATGAGAACTGTGCCGTGTGTTTCCCTTCAGAAACGGAGTTAAATGCCAGGCTCTATGTCTTCCTTCAAGCAAGACTACGTTTCAGGTAAACGCAGTCACTTTTCAGCTCAATCGAAGCTACCTTGTTCACAAAGCTCACACGTTTCTCGCTCTTAACTGAAAAGCATTGGATGTTAGAGGACCTGTGGTTTGTATCTGTTTCAGAAACAGAGTTGAACTAGATATGGTCCGTGTGTGTAGGAAACACAGTTCATTTGTTCTGAGCACACTCACCTTTCCCTCTGTATTAGAGACTCTAGAAAGCAAGAGCGTGCTTCTTGCTCTAAAGCAGAGTGTGTTTCATGGATGAGAACTGCGCCATGTGTTTCCCTTAAGAAACGGAGTTAAATGGCAGGCTCTTTGTCTTCCTTCAAGCAAGACTTCGTGTCAGGTAAATGCAGGCACTTTTCACCTCAAACGTAGCTACATTATTCACAAAGCTCACACGTTTCTTGCTCTTAAGTGTAAAGCATTGGATGTTAGAGGACCTGTGGTTTGTATCAGTTTCAGGAACAGAGTTGAACTAGATATGGTCCGTGTGTAGGAAACACAGTTCTTTTGTTCTCAGCACACTCACGTTTCCCTCTGTATTAGAGACTCTAGAAAGCAAGAGCATGCTTCTTGCTCTAAAGCAGAGTGTGTTTCATGGATGAGAACTGTGCCGTGTGTTTCCCTTCAGAAACGGAGTTAAATGCCAGGCTCAATGTGTTCCTTCAAGCAAGACTTCGTGTCAGGTAAACGCAGTCACTTTTCAGCTCAATCGAAGCTACCTTGTTCACAATGCTCACAGGTTTCTTGCTCTTAACTGAAAAGCATTGGATGTTAGAGGACCTGTGGTTTGTATCAGTTTCAGGAACAGAGTTGAACTGGATATGGTCCACGTGTGTAGGAAACACAGTTCTTTTGTTCTGAGCACACTCACGTTTCCCTCTGTATTAGAGACTCTAGAAAGCAAGAGCGTGCTTCTTGCTCTAAAGCAGAGTGTGTTTCATGGATGAGAACTGTGCCGTGTGTTTCCCTTCAGAAACGGAGTTAAATGCCAGGCTCTGTGCCCTCCTACATGCAAGACTTCGTTTCAGGTAAACGCAGTCACTTTTCAGCTCAATCGAAGCTAACTTGTTCACAATGCTCACACGTTTCTTGCTCTTAACTGAAAAGCATTGGATGTTAGAGGACCTGTGGTTTGTATCAGTTTCAGAAACAGAGTTGAACTAGATAGGGTCCGTGTGTGTAGGAAACACAGTTCATTTGTTCTGAGCACACTCACCTTTCCCTCTGTATTAGAGACTCTAGAAAGCAAGAGCGTGCTTCTTGCTCTAAAGCAGAGTGTGTTTCATGGATGAGAACTGTGCCATGTGTTTCCCTTAAGAAACGGAGTTAAATGGCAGGCTCTTTGTCTTCCTTCAAGCAAGACTTCGTGTCAGGTAAATGCAGGCACTTTTCACCTCGAACGAAGCTACATTATTCACAAAGCTCACACGTTTCTTGCTCTTAAGTGAAAAGCATTGGATGTTAGAGGACCTGTGGTTTGTATCAGTTTCAGAAACAGAGTTCTACTAGATATGGTCCGTGTGTAGGAAACACAGTTCTTTTGTTCTGAGCACACTCACGTTTCCCTCTGTATTAGAGACTCTAGAAAGCAAGAGCATGCTTCTTGCTCTAAAGCAGAGTGTGTTTCATGGATGAGAACTGTGCCGTGTGTTTCCCTTCAGAAACGGAGTTAAATGCCAGGCTCAATGTGTTCCTTCAAGCAAGACTTCGTGTCAGGTAAACGCAGTCACTTTTCAGCTCAATCGAAGCTACCTTGTTCACAATGCTCACAGGTTTCTTGCTCTTAACTGAAAAGAATTGGATGTTAGAGGACCTGTGGTTTGTATCAGTTTCAGGAACAGAGTTGAACTGGATATGGTCCGTGTGTAGGAAAAACAGTTCTTTTGTTCTGAGCACACTCACGTTTCACTCTGTATTAGAGACTCTAGAAATCAAGAGTGTGCTTCTTGCTCTAAAGCAGATTGTGTTTCATGGATGAGAACTGTGCCGTGTGTTTCCCTTCAGAAACGGAGTTAAATGCCAGGCTCTGTGCCCTCCTACATGCAAGACTTCGTTTCAGGTAAAGGCAGTCACTTTTCAGCTCAATCGAAGCTACCTTGTTCACAATGCTCACACGTTTCTTGCTCTTAACTGAAAAGCATTGGATGTTAGAGGACCTGTGGTTTGTATCAGTTTCAGAAACAGAGTTGAACTGGATATGGTCCACGTGTGTAGGAAACACAGTTCTTTTGTTCTGAGCACACTCACGTTTCCCTCTGTATTAGAGCGTCTAGAAAGCAAGAGCATGCTTCTTGCTCTAAAGCAGAGTGTGTTTCATGGATGAGAACTGTGCCGTGTGTTTCCCTTCAGAAACGGAGTTAAATGCCAGGCTCTATGTCTTCCTTCAAGCAAGACTACGTTTCAGGTAAACGCAGTCACTTTTCAGCTCAATGGAAGCTAACTTTTTCACAAAGCTCACACGTTTCTCGCTCTTAACTGAAAAGCAGTGGATGTTAGAGGACCTGTGGTTTGTATCAGTTTCAGAAACAGAGTTGAACTAGATAGGGTCCGTGTTTGTAGGAAACACAGTTCTTTTGTTCTGAGCACACTCACGTTTCCCCCTGTATTAGAGCCTCTAGAAAGCAAGAGCGTGCTTCTTGCTCTAAAGCAGAGTGTGTTTCATGGATGAGAACTGTGCCGTGTGTTTCCCTTCAGAAACGGAGTTAAATGCCAGGCTCTGTGTCTTCCTTCAAGCAAGACTACGTTTCAGGTAAACGCAGTCACTTTCAGATCAATCGAAGCTACCTTGTTCACTATGCTCACAGGTTTCTTGCTCTTAACTGAAAAGCATTGGATGTTAGAGGACCTGTGGTTTGTATCAGTTTCAGAAACAGAGTTGAACTAGATATGGTCCATGTGTGTAGGAAAAACAGTTCTTTTGTTCTGAGCACACTCACGTTTCCCTCTGTATTAAAGCCTCTAGAAAGCAAGAGCATGCTTCTTGCTCTAAAGCAGAGTGTGCTTCATGGATGAGAACTGTGCCGTGTGTTTCCCTTCAGAAACGGAGTTAAATGCCAGGCTCTATGTCTTCCTTCAAGCAAGACTACGTTTCAGGTAAACGCAGTCACTTTTCAGCTCAATCGAAGCTACCTTGTTCACAAAGCTCACACGTTTCTCGCTCTTAACTGAAAAGCATTGGATGTTAGAGGACCTGTGGTTTGTATCTGTTTCAGAAACAGAGTTGAACTAGATATGGTCCGTGTGTGTAGGAAACACAGTTCATTTGTTCTGAGCACACTCACCTTTCCCTCTGTATTAGAGACTCTAGAAAGCAAGAGCGTGCTTCTTGCTCTAAAGCAGAGTGTGTTTCATGGATGAGAACTGCGCCATGTGTTTCCCTTAAGAAACGGAGTTAAATGGCAGGCTCTTTGTCTTCCTTCAAGCAAGACTTCGTGTCAGGTAAATGCAGGCACTTTTCACCTCAAACGAAGCTACATTATTCACAAAGCTCACACGTTTCTTGCTCTTAAGTGAAAAGCATTGGATGTTAGAGGACCTGTGGTTTGTATCAGTTTCAGGAACAGAGTTGAACTAGATATGGTCCGTGTGTAGGAAACACAGTTCTTTTGTTCTCAGCACACTCACGTTTCCCTCTGTATTAGAGACTCTAGAAAGCAAGAGCATGCTTCTTGCTCTAAAGCAGAGTGTGTTTCATGGATGAGAACTGTGCCGTGTGTTTCCCTTCAGAAACGGAGTTAAATGCCAGGCTCAATGTGTTCCTTCAAGCAAGACTTCGTGTCAGGTAAACGCAGTCACTTTTCAGCTCAATCGAAGCTACCTTGTTCACAATGCTCACAGGTTTCTTGCTCTTAACTGAAAAGCATTGGATGTTAGAGGACCTGTGGTTTGTATCAGTTTCAGGAACAGAGTTGAACTGGATATGGTCCACGTGTGTAGGAAACACAGTTCTTTTGTTCTGAGCACACTCACGTTTCCCTCTGTATTAGAGACTCTAGAAAGCAAGAGCGTGCTTCTTGCTCTAAAGCAGAGTGTGTTTCATGGATGAGAACTGTGCCGTGTGTTTCCCTTCAGAAACGGAGTTAAATGCCAGGCTCTGTGTCTTCCTTCAAGCAAGACTTCCTTTCAGGTAAACGCAGTCACTTTTCAGCTCAATGGAAGTTACCTTGTTCACAATGCTCACACGTTTCTCGCGATTAACTGAAAAGCATTGGATGTTAGAGGACCTGTGGTTTGTATCAGTTTCAGAAACATAGTTGAACTGGATATGGTCCATGTGTGTAGGAAACACAGTTCTTTTGTTCTGAGCACACTCACGTTTCCCTCTGTATTAGAGACTCTAGAAATCAAGAGTGTGCTTCTTGCTCTAAAGCAGATTGTGTTTCATGGATGAGAACTGTGCCGTGTGTTTCCCTTCAGAAACGGAGTTAAATGCCAGGCTCTGTGCCCTCCTACATGCAAGACTACGTTTCATGTAAACGCAGTCACTTTTCAGCTCAATCGAAGCTACCTTGTTCACAAAGCTCACACGTTTCTCGCTCTTAACTGAAAAGCATTGGATGTTAGAGGACCTGTGGTTTGTATCTGTTTCAGAAACAGAGTTGAACTAGATATGGTCCGTGTGTGTAGGAAACACAGTTCATTTGTTCTGAGCACACTCACCTTTCCCTCTGTATTAGAGACTCTAGAAAGCAAGAGCGTGCTTCTTGCTCTAAAGCAGAGTGTGTTTCATGGATGAGAACTGCGCCATGTGTTTCCCTTAAGAAACGGAGTTAAATGGCAGGCTCTTTGTCTTCCTTCAAGCAAGACTTCGTGTCAGGTAAATGCAGGCACTTTTCACCTCAAACGAAGCTACATTATTCACAAAGCTCACACGTTTCTTGCTCTTAAGTGAAAAGCATTGGATGTTAGAGGACCTGTGGTTTGTATCAGTTTCAGGAACAGAGTTGAACTAGATATGGTCCGTGTGTAGGAAACACAGTTCTTTTGTTCTGAGTACACTCACGTTTCCCTCTGTATTAGAGACTCTAGAAAGCAAGAGCATGCTTCTTGCTCTAAAGCAGAGTGTGTTTCATGGATGAGAATTGTGCCGTGTGTTTCCCTTCAGAAACGGAGTTAAATGCCAGGCTCAATGTGTTCCTTCAAGCAAGACTTCGTGTCAGGTAAACGCAGTCACTTTTCAGCTCAATCGAAGCTACCTTGTTCACAATGCTCACAGGTTTCTTGCTCTTAACTGAAAGGCATTGGATGTTAGAGGACCTGTGGTTTGTATCAGTTTCAGGAACAGAGTTGAACTGGATATGGTCCACGTGTGTAGGAAACACAGTTCTTTTGTTCTGAGCACACTCACGTTTCCCTCTGTATTAGAGACTCTAGAAAGCAAGAGCGTGCTTCTTGCTCTAAAGCAGAGTGTGTTTCATGGATGAGAACTGTGCCGTGTGTTTCCCTTCAGAAACGGAGTTAAATGCCAGGCTCTGTGTCTTCCTTCAAGCAAGACTTCCTTTCAGGTAAACGCAGTCACTTTTCAGCTCAATGGAAGTTACCTTGTTCACAATGCTCACACGTTTCTCGCGATTAACTGAAAAGCATTGGATGTTAGAGGACCTGTGGTTTGTATCAGTTTCAGAAACAGAGTTGCACTGGATATGGTCCATGTGTGTAGGAAACACAGTTCTTTTGTTCTGAGCACACTCACGTTTCCCTCTGTATTAGAGACTCTAGAAAGCAAGAGCGTGCTTCTTGCTCTAAAGCAGAGTGTGTTTCATGGATGAGAACTGTGCCGTGTGTTTCCCTTCAGAAACGGAGTTAAATGCCAGGCTCTGTGTCTTCCTTCAAGCAAGACTTCGTTTCAGGTAAATGCAGGCACTTTTCACCTCATTCGAAGCTACATTGTTCACAAAGCTCACACGTTTCTCGCTCTTACGTGAAAAGCATGGGATGTTAGAGGACCTGTGGTTTGTATCAGTTTCTGAAACAGAGTTGTACTAGATATGGTCCGTGTGTAGGAAACACAGTTCTTTTGTTCTGAGCACACTCACGTTTCACTCTGTATTAGAGACTCTAGAAATCAAGAGTGTGCTTCTTGCTCTAAAGCAGATTGTGTTTCATGGATGAGAACTGTGCCGTGTGTTTCCCTTCAGAAACGGAGTTAAATGCCAGGCTCTGTGCCCTCCTACATGCAAGACTTCGTTTCAGGTAAACGCAGTCACTTTTCAGCTCAATCGAAGCTACCTTGTTCACAATGCTCACACGTTTCTTGCTCTTAACTGAAAAGCATTGGATGTTAGAGGACCTGTGGTTTGTATCAGTTTCAGAAACAGAGTTGAACTGGATATGGTCCACGTGTGTAGGAAACACAGTTCTTTTGTTCTGAGCACACTCACGTTTCCCTCTGTATTAGAGCCTCTAGAAAGCAAGAGCATGCTTCTTGCTCTAAAGCAGAGTGTGTTTCATGGATGAGAACTGTGCCGTGTGTTTCCCTTCAGAAATGGAGTTAAATGCCAGGGTCTATGTCTTCCTTCAAGCAAGACTACGTTTCAGGTAAATGCAGTCACTTTTCAGCTCAATCGAAGCTACCTTGTTCACAAAGCTCAAACGTTTCTCGCGATTAACTGAAAAGCATTGGATGTTAGAGGACCTGTGGTTTGTATCAGTTTCAGAAACAGAGTTGCACTGGATATGGTCCATGTGTGTAGGAAACACAGTTCTTTTGTTCTGAGCACACTCACGTTTCCCTCTGTATTAGAGACTCTAGAAAGCAAGAGCGTGCTTCTTGCTCTAAAGCAGAGTGTGTTTCATGGATGAGAACTGGGCCGTGTGTTTCCCTTCAGAAACGGAGTTAAATGCCAGGGTCTGTGTCTTCCTTCAAGCAAGACTTCGTTTCAGGTAAATGCAGGCACTTTTCACCTCAATCGAAGCTACATTGTTCACAAAGCTCACACGTTTCTCGCTCTTACGTGAAAAGCATTGGATGTTAGAGGACCTGTGGTTTGTATCAGTTTCTGAAACAGAGTTGTACTAGATATGGTCCGTGTGTAGGAAACACAGTTCTTTTGTTCTGAGCACACTCACGTTTCACTCTGTATTAGAGACTCTAGAAATCAAGAGTGTGCTTCTTGCTCTAAAGCAGATTGTGTTTCATGGATGAGAACTGTGCCGTGTGTTTCCCTTCAGAAACGGAGTTAAATGCCAGGCTCTGTGCCCTCCTACATGCAAGACTTCGTTTCAGGTAAACGCAGTCACTTTTCAGCTCAATCGAAGCTACCTTGTTCACAATGCTCACACGTTTCTTGCTCTTAACTGAAAAGCATTGGATGTTAGAGGACCTGTGGTTTGTATCAGTTTCAGAAACAGAGTTGAACTGGATATGGTCCACGTGTGTAGGAAACACAGTTCTTTTGTTCTGAGCACACTCACGTTTCCCTCTGTATTAGAGCCTCTAGAAAGCAAGAGCATGCTTCTTGCTCTAAAGCAGAGTGTGTTTCATGGATGAGAACTGTGCCGTGTGTTTCCCTTCAGAAATGGAGTTAAATGCCAGGGTCTATGTCTTCCTTCAAGCAAGACTACGTTTCAGGTAAATGCAGTCACTTTTCAGCTCAATTGAAGCTACCTTGTTCACAAAGCTCACACGTTTCTCGCTCTTAACTGAAAAGCATTGGATGTTAGAGGACCTGTGGTTTGTATCAGTTTCAGAAACAGAGTTGAACTAGATAGGGTCCGTGTGTGTAGAAAACACAGTTCATTTGTTCTGAGCACACTCACCTTTCCCTCTGTATTAGAGACTCTAGAAAGCAAGAGCGGGCTTCTTGCTCTAAAGCAGAGTGTGTTTCATGGATGAGAACTGTGCCATGTGTTTCCCTTAAGAAACGGAGTTAAATGGCAGGCTCTTTGTCTTCCTTCAAGCAAGACTTCGTGTCAGGTAAATGCAGGCACTTTTCACCTCAAACGAAGCTACATTATTCACAAAGCTCACACGTTTCTTGCTCTTAAGTGAAAAGCATTGGATGTTAGAGGACCTGTGGTTTGTATCAGTTTCAGAAACAGAGTTGTACTAGATATGGTCCGTGTGTAGGAAACACAGTTCTTTTGTTCTGAGCACACTCACGTTTCCCTCTGTATTAGAGACTCTAGAAAGCAAGAGCATGCTTCTTGCTCTAAAGGAGAGTGTGCTTCATGGATGAGAACTGTGCCGTGTGTTTCCCTTCAGAAACGGAGTTAAATGCCAGGCTCAATGTGTTCCTTCAAGCAAGACTTCGTGTCAGGTAAACGCAGTCACTTTTCAGCTCAATCGAAGCTACCTTGTTCACAATGCTCACAGGTTTCTTGCTCTTAACTGAAAAGAATTGGATGTTAGAGGACCTGTGGTTTGTATCAGTTTCAGGAACAGAGTTGAACTGGATATGGTCCACGTGTGTAGGAAACACAGTTCTTTTGTTCTGAGCACACTCACCTTTCCCTCTGTATTAGAGACTCTAGAAAGCAAGAGCGTGCTTCTTGCTCTAAAGCAGAGTGTGTTTCATGGATGAGAACTGTGCCGTGTGTTTCCCTTCAGAAACGGAGTTAAATGCCAGGGTCAATGTGTTCCTTCAAGCAAGACTTCGTTTCAGGTAAACGCGGTCACTTTTCAGCTCAATCGAAGCTACCTTGTTCACAATGCTCACATGTTTCTTGCTCTTAACTGAAAAGCATTGGATGTTAGAGGACCTGTGGTTTGTATCAGTTTCAGAAACAGAGTTGAACTGGATATGGTCCACGTGTGTAGGAAACACAGTTCTTTTGTTCTGAGCACACTCACGTTTCCCTCTGTATTAGAGACTCTAGAAAGCAAGAGCGTGCTTCTTGCTCTAAAGCAGAGTGTGTTTCATGGATGAGAACTGGGCCGTGTGTTTCCCTTCAGAAACGGAGTTAAATGCCAGGCTCTGTGTCTTCCTTCAAGCAAGACTTCCTTTCAGGTAAACGCAGTCACTTTTCAGCTCAATGGAAGTTACCTTGTTCACAATGCTCACACGTTTCTCGCGATTAACTGAAAAGCATTGGATGTTAGAGGACCTGTGGTTTGTATCAGTTTCAGAAACAGAGTTGAACTGGATATGGTCCATGTGTGTAGGAAACACAGTTCTTTTGTTCTGAGCACACTCACGTTTCCCTCTGTATTAGAGACTCTAGAAAGCAAGAGCGTGCTTCTTGCTCTAAAGCAGAGTGTGTTTCATGGATGAGAACTGTGCCGTGTGTTTCCCTTCAGAAACGGAGTTAAATGCCACGCTCTATGTCTTCCTTCAAGCAAGACTACGTTTCAGGTAAACGCAGTCACTTTTCAGCTCAATCGAAGCTACCTTGTTCACAAAGCTCACACGTTTCTCGCTCTTAACTGAAAAGCATTGGATGTTAGAGACCTGGGGTTTGTATCAGTTTCAGAAACAGAGTTGAACTACATAGGTCCGTGTGTGTAGGAAATACAGTTCTTTTGTTCTGAGCACACTCACGTTTCCCTCTGTATTAGAGACTCTAGAAAGCAAGAGCGTGCTTCTTGCTCTAAAGCAGAGTGTGTTTCATGGATGAGAACTGGGCCGTGTGTTTCCCTTCAGAAACGGTGTTAAATGCCAGGCTCTGTGTCTTCCTTCAAGCAAGACTTCGTTTCAGGTAAATGCAGGCACTTTTCACCTCAATCGAAGCTACATTGTTCACAAAGCTCACACGTTTCTCGCTCTTACGTGAAAAGCATTGGATGTTAGAGGACCTGTGGTTTGTATCAGTTTCTGAAACAGAGTTGTACTAGATATGGTCCGTGTGTAGGAAACACAGTTCTTTTGTTCTGAGCACACTCACGTTTCACTCTGTATTAGAGACTCTAGAAATCAAGAGTGTGCTTCTTGCTCTAAAGCAGATTGTGTTTCATGGATGAGAACTGTGCCGTGTGTTTCCCTTCAGAAACGGAGTTAAATGCCAGGCTCTGTGCCCTCCTACATGCAAGACTTCGTTTCAGGTAAACGCAGTCACTTTTCAGCTCAATCGAAGCTACCTTGTTCACAATGCTCACACGTTTCTTGCTCTTAACTGAAAAGCATTGGATGTTAGAGGACCTGTGGTTTGTATCAGTTTCAGAAACAGAGTTGAACTGGATATGGTCCACGTGTGTAGGAAACACAGTTCTTTTGTTCTGAGCACACTCACGTTTCCCTCTGTATTAGAGACTCTAGAAAGCAAGAGCGTGCTTCTTGCTCTAAAGCAGAGTGTGTTTCATGGATGAGAACTGGGCCGTGTGTTTCCCTTCAGAAACGGAGTTAAATGCCAGGCTCTGTGTCTTCCTTCAAGCAAGACTTCGTTTCAGGTAAATGCAGGCACTTTTCACCTCAATCGAAGCTACATTGTTCACAAAGCTCACACGTTTCTCGCTCTTACGTGAAAAGCATGGGATGTTAGAGGACCTGTGGTTTGTATCAGTTTCAGGAACAGAGTTGTACTAGATATGGTCCGTGTGTAGGAAACACAGTTCTTTTGTTCTGAGCACACTCACGTTTCACTCTGTATTAGAGACTCTAGAAATCAAGAGTGTGCTTCTTGCTCTAAAGCAGATTGTGTTTCATGGATGAGAACTGTGCCGTGTGTTTCCCTTCAGAAACGGAGTTAAATGCCAGGCTCTGTGCCCTCCTACATGCAAGACTTCGTTTCAGGTAAACGCAGTCACTTTTCAGCTCAATCGAAGCTACCTTGTTCACAATGCTCACACGTTTCTTGCTCTTAACTGAAAAGCATTGGATGTTAGAGGACCTGTGGTTTGTATCAGTTTCAGAAACAGAGTTGAACTGGATATGGTCCACGTGTGTAGGAAACACAGTTCTTTTGTTCTGAGCACACTCACGTTTCCCTCTGTATTAGAGCCTCTAGAAAGCAAGAGCATGCTTCTTGCTCTAAAGCAGAGTGTGTTTCATGGATGAGAACTGTGCCGTGTGTTTCCCTTCAGAAATGGAGTTAAATGCCAGGGTCTATGTCTTCCTTCAAGCAAGACTACGTTTCAGGTAAATGCAGTCACTTTTCAGCTCAATCGAAGCTACCTTGTTCACAAAGCTCACACGTTTCTCGCGATTAACTGAAAAGCATTGGATGTTAGAGGACCTGTGGTTTGTATCAGTTTCAGAAACAGAGTTGCACTGGATATGGTCCATGTGTGTAGGAAACACAGTTCTTTTGTTCTGAGCACACTCACGTTTCCCTCTGTATTAGAGACTCTAGAAAGCAAGAGCGTGCTTCTTGCTCTAAAGCAGAGTGTGTTTCATGGATGAGAACTGGGCCGTGTGTTTCCCTTCAGAAACGGAGTTAAATGCCAGGGTCTGTGTCTTCCTTCAAGCAAGACTTCGTTTCAGGTAAATGCAGGCACTTTTCACCTCAATCGAAGCTACATTGTTCACAAAGCTCACACGTTTCTCGCTCTTACGTGAAAAGCATTGGATGTTAGAGGACCTGTGGTTTGTATCAGTTTCTGAAACAGAGTTGTACTAGATATGGTCCGTGTGTAGGAAACACAGTTCTTTTGTTCTGAGCACACTCACGTTTCACTCTGTATTAGAGACTCTAGAAATCGAGTGTGCTTCTTGCTCTAAAGCAGATTGTGTTTCATGGATGAGAACTGTGCCGTGTGTTTCCCTTCAGAAACGGAGTTAAATGCCAGGCTCTGTGCCCTCCTACATGCAAGACTTCGTTTCAGGTAAACGCAGTCACTTTTCAGCTCAATCGAAGCTACCTTGTTCACAATGCTCACACGTTTCTTGCTCTTAACTGAAAAGCATTGGATGTTAGAGGACCTGTGGTTTGTATCAGTTTCAGAAACAGAGTTGAACTGGATATGGTCCACGTGTGTAGGAAACACAGTTCTTTTGTTCTGAGCACACTCACGTTTCCCTCTGTATTAGAGCCTCTAGAAAGCAAGAGCATGCTTCTTGCTCTAAAGCAGAGTGTGTTTCATGGATGAGAACTGTGCCGTGTGTTTCCCTTCAGAAATGGAGTTAAATGCCAGGGTCTATGTCTTCCTTCAAGCAAGACTACGTTTCAGGTAAATGCAGTCACTTTTCAGCTCAATTGAAGCTACCTTGTTCACAAAGCTCACACGTTTCTCGCTCTTAACTGAAAAGCATTGGATGTTAGAGGACCTGTGGTTTGTATCAGTTTCAGAAACAGAGTTGAACTAGATAGGGTCCGTGTGTGTAGAAAACACAGTTCATTTGTTCTGAGCACACTCACCTTTCCCTCTGTATTAGAGACTCTAGAAAGCAAGAGCGTGCTTCTTGCTCTAAAGCAGAGTGTGTTTCATGGATGAGAACTGTGCCGTGTGTTTCCCTTCAGAAACGGAGTTAAATGCCAGGGTCAATGTGTTCCTTCAAGCAAGACTTCGTTTCAGGTAAACGCGGTCACTTTTCAGCTCAATCGAAGCTACCTTGTTCACAATGCTCACATGTTTCTTGCTCTTAACTGAAAAGCATTGGATGTTAGAGGACCTGTGGTTTGTATCAGTTTCAGAAACAGAGTTGAACTGGATATGGTCCACGTGTGTAGGAAACACAGTTCTTTTGTTCTGAGCACACTCACGTTTCCCTCTGTATTAGAGACTCTAGAAAGCAAGAGCGTGCTTCTTGCTCTAAAGCAGAGTGTGTTTCATGGATGAGAACTGGGCCGTGTGTTTCCCTTCAGAAACGGAGTTAAATGCCAGGCTCTGTGTCTTCCTTCAAGCAAGACTTCCTTTCAGGTAAACGCAGTCACTTTTCAGCTCAAATGAAGTTACCTTGTTCACAATGCTCACACGTTTCTCGCGATTAACTGAAAAGCATTGGATGTTAGAGGACCTGTGGTTTGTATCAGTTTCAGAAACAGAGTTGAACTGGATATGGTCCATGTGTGTAGGAAACACAGTTCTTTTGTTCTGAGCACACTCACGTTTCCCTCTGTATTAGAGACTCTAGAAAGCAAGAGCGTGCTTCTTGCTCTAAAGCAGAGTGTGTTTCATGGATGAGAACTGTGCCGTGTGTTTCCCTTCAGAAACGGAGTTAAATGCCACGCTCTATGTCTTCCTTCAAGCAAGACTACGTTTCAGGTAAACGCAGTCACTTTTCAGCTCAATCGAAGCTACCTTGTTCACAAAGCTCACACGTTTCTCGCTCTTAACTGAAAAGCATTGGATGTTAGAGACCTGGGGTTTGTATCAGTTTCAGAAACAGAGTTGAACTACATAGGTCCGTGTGTGTAGGAAATACAGTTCTTTTGTTCTGAGCACACTCACGTTTCCCTCTGTATT